>CM068373.1:380447284-381647284 GCA_034769895.1 Magicicada septendecula
GAATGTTTTTATCAAACGTTCAAAGTAAGTACAGACTCGGACCTATTAAGAATAATCTGCATCTACATCTTTTCATTTACACTACTCATAAAGGAATTAATAAAAGGAATTTTAAATTGCACATCTCCAGGCATACTATTCAAAAGTACAAAAGGGGAAAGGGATGTGAAAAACTACAAATAAAACTAAAGAGAGTTAGCAGTGGATAAAACAGAATGGAGATATTCTTTGTTTAAACATCTCGTGGAGTTATCAAACACTGATTATAGAAAAGATTTTTATCTAGAAAAATCAAAAATAACAGAAACATTCCTCAAAACACGCATGTAATTTGACTATTCATTGTTCTGTAACTGTAAGAGGACGCAGTAAACATGCTATAACTTGACATAAAACAAAGAAAATCTAACTTCACACATATTGTTCTTTGATAATGAATTCTTCATGACGAGGACCACCCGTATAATTTAATACGGACGAAGTTACATGCGGAGCTGTATAAGCAAAATTACTTTGTGTTCAACTTTTCAGGTTGCTTCAAGAAAGGTTTCCCTTGCGATTTTCATTCTCGCCGACAATCGCCCTTACTTGAATGAGGTTGGCATTAACTTAACTTGGATGAAAGTTAAATTTCGTATCTATTTAGATAATACGGAAATGATAATTTCATTATGTGGTTCGCAAATTATAAAATCTACCAATACAATACAGGCTGTAGATTTTAAAAGTAATATTTGATGTATCAAATTATGATACATTCTATATCAAATTATGATATATCAAATTATGATGTAACATTCTACTGACAAAAAATTCTATCTCAGAAACAGATTAGGCTACTTATAAAGCAGAGTATGTCTCTTGTTTGGTAAAATTAAAATATTAAAAGCTAATTATGGTTTCTTAATAGTGGCTTCTTTATAGTAACGATTTTCTTAAAAGAAATATTTTTATATTACTTAAAATATGAGTAATATACATACGTAGGCCTATTTTACGTAGGCTATATGACGTAAATATTTTTTATTACGTAAAATACGTAGAGTATTATTGTTCACGTTACGTGTGATAAAGAGTGAAATAAGATTCTTCCAGACGTTGTTAATTCGACTAACGTTTTATGAGTTTTCAGTCTAGGTTTAGATTATTCTAAGCAAATTACTGAAAATGTGCTTTCTAAAAAAAAAATAATAATTACTTGTCAGTTAGAGTGATAGTGGCGTTTTTAAAACTAGAAAACAGAATGAATACATCTTTTTATCATTTTTGAAAAATAAATCAAATATGAGATACAAGAACAATTTGCATCTACGTCTATTCATTTACATTACCCGTAAAGAAATTAACAAAACGAATTTAAAATTGCACGTCTCCAGGCATACTATCCTAGAGTACGTCACAAAAGGTGAAAAGACATGCGAGAAACTATAACTGAAACTAAAAAGAGTTAGCAGAGGATACAACAGAATGGATAAAATTAAACAAGGTAGAACGAGATGATGATATAAACTGAAAAGTGAGAAGACATCTGGTGGAGTATTTTGGAAGACAAATTATAACTCCTAGATAAATATATAAATACTATGATGGAGTCACTCGGAGTAAAGGGGTCATGTGAAAACAATGAAGGCAAATGAATTCCATTATATCAAAAACTGAGACGAATAAAGCGACCGACTTGAAAAACACCTTCCATGAAAGAAAGCTAAATGAGAATACCATTTTGAGGACTAGATATTAAATAAAACTCTACATCCAATACTTTTGTAAAACGTTTGGAATTATTATTATTTGAGGAAGAAACACATTATTAGGAGCTTAAACAAACGCACTATGAGCTTCGTTCTCATACTTCATGCAGCTGTTTCTAAAGTGAATGCCCATGGAAATTTAATACTAAAAACAGGCAAATTATTGCATGTGTGACGACATAGTTATACTCGGCCGTAACAAAAATGCAGTAAAGGAAACATTCATAGAATTGGAAGAAGAGATTCAGATAACGAAGGCTGGGTTGTCAATAAACCAGGAAACAATAAAATACATGTGTATTTCAAGATAATGAAAGAAATACATTTGATGTTGGAGGCTATAGCTTTAAGCAAGTGGATAATTTTACCTACCTGGGATCATTCCTAAGTGAAGACACTTTGAACAGGATTAGGGAAATTAACTTATAGCTCGATTAAATAATACCTCCAATAACTAATACCTAGTCTAATTAACTATTAACTAAGTCTATTTGTTAATAAGACTATTAATATTATTCAACTATTAGTTAATTAAACTATTAGTTATTTGAGGTATTAGTTAATCGGGCTATAAATTAATTTCCCTATTGTCCTGTTCAAACTGGGAAAACAAATCAAGGATAGCAAAGGAAAACAAAGCGTATTTTAAAAACAGAAAACTATTGTGCTCTAGGATCCTAAGTCATAATTCTAAACTGAAAATTTATAAAAGCCTTATATAAGACCAGTAGTGACTTAGGGCTGTGATACGTGGACCACGCAGAAGAAAGATGAAGAAGATCTTAAACGATTTGATAGGAAAATACTAAGGAGAATTTGTGGACCATTAGTGCAAGAAGATGGCACTTGGCGGATCCGTATGAATCTTCAATTTGATACACTAATAAACAGCGAAAACATAGTAAAGTTTATTAAGTCACAGAGACTTAGATGGCCAGGACATATTTATAGAATGGAGAAGACCAGAAATACGAGAGCTATCACAGAATGGAAACCCTTGGAGTCCAGGCTCAGAGGAAGACGGAGAAAGAGGTGGATGGAGAGTGTTGAGGAGGACCTGCAAACCATAGGGATCAGAAGATGGAAGATTGTTACTGAGAACAGAAGGGAATGGTGTAGGATTATTGAGGAGGCCAAATCTCATAGGGGGATACAGAACCAGAGGAAGAAGAAGAAGAAGAAGATGATGATGATGATGATAATGATGATTATGATGATGATGATGAGATTCATGTTAATTTTTAATTAACGCATTCAGTACTTTCTCAGTATTTGAATTCAGTAGTTCGTCACGTTTTTAAATAATGTTTAATGATGTAACCTTTATTTCTTGAAACAAACAAAATGAAACATAAGAAAAATAAAAAAAGATACTAATCAGAAATGTTCCGTTAATAAAATTTTTATTTTTACTAACTAATTAAAAAACTAAATCTTATTGAAATGTTGAAATAAATATAGTCATTCTTAAGGGCTTGATAATCAAATGAAGGTTGTCGGTTTCTTATACATATCACTTAATTGGACTATTATTATTTTTCAACTATTAGTTAATTTGGCTATTAGTTAATCTGGATATTAGTTATTGGACTATTAGATAATTCGGCCATAAGTTTAATGAACTATTGATTAATTAGCCCACTATTATTTTTAACTATTAGTTTAATTAGACTACTAGTTAAATGAGATATTATTTAATCGGGCTATTAAATTTGGGCTATTAGTTAATCGGGATATTAGTTAATTTGCCTATTCAATAATTGGGCTATTGACTAATCAGGCCAATAGTTATTTGGAATTATTTGTTAATTTGGCTATTAGTTAAATGTGCTGTTAGTTAATTAGAATATAAGTTAATTCGACTATTAGTTAATCGTGCTATTAGTTAACTGGACTGTTCTGGCCTTTTAGTTAATCAGGCTATTAGTTATTTGGACTACTAGTTAAATTGACCATTAGTAAATTGAATTATACTTAATTCGTACAGTATTATATTCAACAATTAGTTATTTGGGCTACTAGTTAAACGGGCTAATAATTAACTGGACTGTAACCTTTATTTCTTGCAACAAACAAATTTAAACATAAGAAACATAAAAAAGCTACTCATCACAAATGTTCGATTAATAAAATTTTATTTTTTGAAGTAATTATAAAAAACTAAATCTTATTGAAATGTTGAAATAAATATTGTCACGCTTGAGAGCTTGATAATCAAATGAAGATTGTCGGTTTCTTATACATATCACTTTATTGGACTACTATTATTTTTCAACTATTAGTTAATTTGGCTATTAGTTAATCTGGATATTAGTTAATTGGATTATTAGCTAATAATTAGGGCATTAGTTGAATGGGCTATTAGTTAATTAGCCCACTATTATTTTCGAGTATTAGTTAATTAGACTACTAGGTAAATGAGTTATTAGTTCATTGGACTATTAGTTAATCTACCTATTAGATAATAGGGCTATTGGCTAATCTGGTCAATATTTATTTGGATTATTAGTTAATATGGCTATTAGTTAATTGTGCTGTTAGTTAATTGGACTATTATTTGATCGGGCTATTAGTTAATTGCACTATTAGTTAATCAATTCTTTTTGTTTTTCAACTATTAGTTCGTTTAGCTATTAGTTATTATATCTATCAGTTAGTTGGGCTGTTAGTTAAATGGACTATTAGTTAATCGTGCTATTCGTTAACTTGATTGTTCTGGACTGTTAGTTGGTCGGGCTATTAGTTATTTAGACTATTAGTTAATTCGGGCATTCGTTAAATTAATTATCATTTAATTCGTCCATTATTATATTCAACTATTAATTATTTCGGGTATTAGTTAAACGGGCTAATAATTAACTAGACTATTAGTTAATAGGGCTATTAGATAATAGCAATATTGGCTAATTGGGCTATTGGCTAATGGGGCTATTAGTTAGTTGGCCATTAGTTGAAAGAACAGTTCCTTAATTATCCCACTATTGCTTTCAACTATTAGTTAATGAGACTACTAGATATTTGAGATATTAGTTAATCAGGCTATATTAGTAAATCGGGCTATTAGTTAGCCTATTCGGGCTATAGGTTAATTGGCATATTAGTCAATCGGCCCATAAGTTAATTGGGCTATTACTTAATCCGGCCATTAATTGAATAAATTATTATTTAATTAGCCCATTATTATTTACAACTATTAGTTAATCAAGGTTAGTTGGTCTGTTATTTAAATAACCTATAGGCCTACTATAAGTTAATTGGACTACTATTTAATCGGTCTATTACTTAATAGAACAATTAGTTAATTAGGCTGTTAGTTGAACGAACTATTGCTTAATTTGCCCACTATTATTTTTAACTGTTAGTTAATTAGAACACTAGTTGAACAAGCTATTGGTTAGTCGGTCTGTTAGTTATTTGAGTCATTAGTTAGTTAGACTATTAATTAGTAATCCTAAACGTTAATCTCGGTATTACTTAATTGCCCTATTGGTTAACTATTTAATTAGCCCAGTATTATTTTTATCTATCAGTTTATTAGACTATTAGTTAGTTGAGCTATTAGTTAAACGTGCAATTAGTTAAATTTAATTTTGCTTCAATGGGATATTACGTAACCGAACTACTAGTTAATTGGGCTATTAGTCAATTAGGCCATAAGTTAATTGGACTATTAGTTAATTCGGCCATTACTTGAATGAAACATTAATTCTTTGCCCACTATTAGTTTCAGCTATTAGATATTTGAGCTGTTAGTTAATTAGGCTATGAGTTAATTAGCCTATAAGTTAATTGTGAGGTTAGTTAATTGGGAAATTAGTTAATTGGGCTATAAGTTAATCTGACTATTTGTTGATCGGGTTATTAGTTAATTGCGGTATTTGATAATTGGACTATTATTTTTCAACTATTACTTAATTTGTCTGTTAGTAATTAATCGGAATAATAGTTAATCTGATTGGTTAATATAGCCAATAGTTAATTAAACTAGAAGTTAATTAGCTTAGTAGTTAATTTAATTATTAATTAATACGGTTATTAGTATACCTAAATGTAATTATCCTACTATTATTTCGACTATTAGTTAGTTGAGCAATTAGTTAATTAGACTAAAAGTTCATTGGACTATTAGTTAATCGGACTCTTAATTGATCGGGCTATTAGTTAATTGCACTATTTGTCAATTAGCTGTTTCTTAATTATGATATTAGGTAATCGGTCTATTAGTTAATAATGTCATTAGATAATTCGACTATTAGATAATTCGGCCATGAGTTGACTGAACTATTATTTAATTACCCTACTATTATTTTTAACTATTAATTAATTACGCTATTTGTTAATTGGTCCATTATTATTTTTCAACTAAGTTATTAATTAATTTGGCTATAAATAATCTGGGCATTAGTTAACTCGACTATTAGTTAATTTGGCCGTTAGTTAAATGAACTATTGCTTAATTAGCCCAATATTTGTCAGTTATTATTTAATTAGACTACTAGTAAAATGTCCTATTATTTAATAGGGCTATTAGTTAATTGGGTTATTAGTTAATCGGAATATTAATTAATCGAGCTACTAGTTAATCAGGGTATTAGTTATTCGGTCTATTAGTTAATCGGCTTATTAGTTAATTGGGCTCTTAGTCAATCTGGTCAATAGTTAATTGAAGTATTAGTTGAATGAACTATTATCTCATTAGCCCACTATTATTTTTAACTTTTCGTTAATTGGACTATTAGTTAATCAGACTATTAGTATTGCTATTAGTTAATCGGACTATTTTTTATCGGGCCTCAAATAAACATTTGCACAAGTATTGACAAAACAGTTCTTCTGATTACACATACTATAAATTGCGGGTTCGTTTTTGTAATTAAATAAATTATAGGAGCAAAAACATAAATTGTAAATGGCACAACTAGCCAGCACTGCTAATATGTCAATTGCACATTGTCTCTGAAAAATTTAAGCAAACCTGTTGTTTAACGGCTTTCCTAATTGAAAATTTTGTCAAAGCATAATCAGCACGACTTTCAGAACTTGACCAATGTGTCAGTGAGGTAATCCTTAAGTAAAAGGCAAACAATTATTATTGAAAACAAAACAAATGAATGGGGTTGGGGGAGGTGTTTACAATTAAACAATCTCTCAATGATGATTAAAATTTTGGAATAATGGAACCAAAAGTTTCTGAAAGGTTAGAAGTTAGAATATTAATTTTTCATTTGATTTTTGATTTTTCTGTATCTTGAAGTTCTAAAAAAATTTGAAAGTTTGTCAATACACAGATGAAATAGCAAGGCATGAAACGTTTCGCGCAGATCGTAGTGGGGGGGGGCAGAGAAGGCAGTACAAAAAGTGGTGTGTGAGGTGTCCAACCATGACACACTACTATTTCACACAACAATCACTGTTCTGAAGGCAAAAAATTGCTCTAAAAACAACGCATCAAAGTAATGCATGCGCAACGAGATCTTTTGATACAGCGCAGCCAGACACCCGTTTCACGATTAATATTTTAGCTGTACATGACCTTAGAAGTCTCAAATATTGGGACACGTAAAATTTCCTAACAAAAAAAATACAACTACTGCTTAACTCAATACAACAATTACGTAATTTTCGGACTCACGGTCATATAATGGCAATTACTTTCTCTGTGCTGCAGTACCAAGAAAGCAAATGAGTTACTCTCCCATTTTATCCCACAAACCGCTCCCTCGCCGAGTGCATTGTTTTTGCAGGTTAAAATGTCGGAAACATATTTTAAACGACAATACACTCAACTTTTGTGTCCACAAAAATTTATTGAAAACAGAGACGCTAATTCGTTGACATATCGTTTGTATCTTTGATTTTTATTTTTGTAATTGTTAAATGCCTACTTGTAGACTGAGTTCTACTTTGCTTTTTGGACCACGAAGCCTAAACGTATGCTCTATGAAAACTCAGAACGTTACTAGTAACGGAAGAAAGAAGAGACTTTTTACATTAAAAGCAAAAACTCACAAACGGTATAGGGTCAAACCACTTATTATGCATAGTACGCACGAAGACATCCAGGCAGCAGAAGATCGAGGGAGATCTCGAGAAGCACAGGCAGCGCCGTAGTCACATGATGTCACAATTCTCTATTTAGAGTATAGGACTGAAGAGGAGGATACCAGCAAGTGAGAACATTCAAATGTAACTTAAAATAATTCAAGTTAGTTTATATAGCCTAACCATTTTAATTTATATAAAGTTTTTCCCATAGTCGAGGAACAAAAATGAAATCACTTTAAATGGCTGGATGACGGATAATAACTCGTAATTATGACGTAATCTCTTAATGACGTAATTATTTTGTTAGCCTACGAGTTTAGTGACACAGTTTCCAAATATAATTAAGCGTTTTGTTGTCAACTCCACGGCTGAAATATTTTAAGTTTCACCGTTTGATATGAAAATTTGTTTTCTTTTCTTATAG
Source organism: Magicicada septendecula (assembly GCA_034769895.1). Classification (NCBI taxonomy): domain Eukaryota; kingdom Metazoa; phylum Arthropoda; class Insecta; order Hemiptera; family Cicadidae; genus Magicicada; species Magicicada septendecula. The sequence continues at coordinate 380,455,505 of CM068373.1, forward strand.
AAATATTCAAATGTTTGATAAGATAAATTTAATTAGGTCAATAATGTATTCCAGCTATCTGTCACAGCTTGTTATGCTTTGCAGTTGTCCGGGTTAGTTCAGGGTCGAATGTAGCCCCTATGATCCACAGTAATTGTGTGACGATTGTACCTTACATACGTTGCCGCAGCAGAACAATTATTAAGTTTTTGTTCATATTGAATGCTAGAACACATTTTCTTTTTAATAAATATACTTTTGTAAAAGTGTTTTTCAAATCTGATACATTTTATTGTGACTAATAACTTCTGGATCATGCCGTAACTGGCTGCTAACTTCTGAATAAATTTCCTAAGATGAACGTTATATAGGCCTACAGAATGTGATATAGTTCTGTTTAATTTCGTATCCCACATGGTCATGTTGTGTTTTTTACACAATTTTCCCGTCCGCCACTCTATTTTTGGATGGATCAATATCTGAACAATAGGACTTTATAGGTTGAAAGTATGGACATGCATGCCAAAATTTTATAAAAATAAGTTGATTAATTCAAAAGTTATCGTGAGATTACTTTCAATACATATTAAAATACATTCTAACAAGAATATGAAGACGTTAATAAAATCTCAGAAAAGTTTCTGAGAATATTATATGAATATAATATATGTTTATATTATATGAATATTTTATTGTTTCATAATGAATAAGCAATAGAACAAAGTAGGGGTTTTGTAAGAACATCTTCGCCTTTGATGTTTGTTTATGGGCAAATATGGGGAGTAAGAAAACAAATTTCAAGTAAATAATAATTGTTATTTAATTCTTTCACACAAGAAGGACATTCATTATATTCTTGAATGTTAATAAGCTGATAAATATTTATTACATTCTTTCGTCGTATAAACACGTTAGTTAATTTCATTTTAATTGTGCCATTGTTTATTGTTGTAGTTGACATTACAAACGATGGTTACATCACGCGCCGTGCTCAGTACACCACTAGTGGGGCGACTTTACATATTCTAATGTCATTCATTACCTTTACGCAAGCATTGTTAACTCACGGTGTAACAAACTGAAGGTAAACAAACACAGTGTGACTGGAACGCAATCATTACAACCTTCGTCGTTCTCTTCATGCAAAAATACGTCCATTTTATGAAATTATAATTTTTTCGGTTTATAACAAACGATTCCCTGATCCCAATCTCCACTACTGCCTTTACGAGGTACTTTCATTAAGTAAGGTCCGTTTTGAAGTTTCAGCCAACTGTGGTAATGAAGCCAGTTCAACTCACGGGCCGTGTTGTAATATAACACAGACTAAAAACTCAGCTGTTGTCTATTTCGTCAGATTGGATAAGCGATGTTTATTCCGTGTGAGCGGTTTACAATGAGTTCTACGAAAGACAAATCCGCTAAATGCAAGGCTCGTGCTGTCGTACGTTTTTTGTTGGCAGAAAAAAAAACAATAGTGCTGCTGAAATTCACAGATCACTAGGAATATGAACCTGAATTTCTTACAGAAATGTCGAGTCAAAACAGCGACAGTGACTTTCATTACCTCCGAAATCAGGAAGTTTAAGCAAAGCACTTTCTGTACCAAAAATCATGGCCATTGTTTTCTAAGATGATAAAAGCATCTTGATGATTAATTTTATGAAAGGCGGAACAAATATTAATACCGTGCTACTGTAAAACCCTACTGAAAGTTGGGCGTTCCAGTCAAAACAAAAGATCCGGCTTATAGTAGCCAACTGTATCGTGTTTTGCGCATGCTCAAATTTTTAGTTGTTGAAAATATTTTAGCTGAGAAATTTTTTCCATTCGCCAATCTCGCGCTACGTTATTACCATTTATTCATTAATTAAAAGAAACGTCTCGGATTGTAGTTATTCGCAAAATACGAAGAACCGAAGTGTTGCTGCCTGGTTCTGGACAAAAGCTGCACAATTTTGTGACCGCTGTTGAAATGATATAAAAAAATGTGTGAAAGCCAAGATGTTCTGTGGCCAAAACAAATAAAATTTTGCAGTTTTGTTTGACTATAGTAAATCGTTTTATCTTTTAATGTATTTATTTTATTACTTAAAAACACGCCATGCATCATCTTTCAGCTTTCTCTCAGTGCTCTTGCTAACTTCTTCTAGGGCATTGGTTTCCAACTGCCGGTTCGCGAGGAGCTCAAAAGTAGTCCTTGAGGCTTTTAAAACATAGAGATTATAAACCGAACCGTCTAACTGTCAACCTTATAAAATGCAGTGTGAACAGTCTAGATGTAAAGGCTTTATTTAGTTCGTTTTTGCATTATCGTTTCTGTTTTATTGTTTGTTAAACTATGAAAACTTACTTCTAGTAGATTAGTTGCTCAATTTTAACCTAGATGTTAATAGTTATTTCTTCAGAACGTCTGATTATAAGACTCCATTGCAATCTGGAAAAATCTGTAACATGATTATTGCTCATGTTATCATGTTACAAGCCTTTGACAACATTATTAAGTCAGAGATAATGAATGTTCCTTTGTTTTGTCTAATCATCGCATAGCGGAGAACTCTGGACGCTTCAACGGATTCAGTAACCAGAAGTCAGCCTATCTCAGTTGATTTTAGTTATTTCATACGTTATTTTAACTAAATAAAAAATTAAATTAAATTTCATTAAAATATTTTACACTATAAATTGTATTTTTCTTTAGTTGCCTGAAACTTTTGGGATGGTCCGCGTTTGTCTAGCTTTCGCTCGGTGATCCGCATTCGTCTTAAGGTTGCGAACCTAGGATCTAAGGCGACTTATCTCCGTCTTCCAGTGGAAATCTGTTTCTATCCGTTCGCTTAACATGTCGTTTAACACGTTTGTTTCTTCCAAAATTCCAGCCCCAATCCAATATTCTCTGACTGTCCCCAATTTTTCGTGAGCCTTTTATTCGATATGGTCTCACATCTTTGAAGATGGCTGTAGTCTTCGTTCGTGTCCAGAAATTTTCTTTCCATGTTTGACCATTTGTTGCATCTTAAGTTTGTTTAGCCATTGAAAAATAAGTTTGTGAGCTTAAGTTTGTGGTAGCATTGTTGGTCAAGTTCGTCTTCAAACCTGTTAGTAATTTTCTTCGAAGATTGTCGTTTCATTTCTTTTATTTGGGCTAGATGAGTGTGTGGGGGGAGAGAGAGATAGAGACATAGAGATAGAGAGAGATAAAGAGAGAGTGAGAGAGAGACAGATAGAGAGAGATAGACAGACAGACAGATGGGCAGACAAACAGGAAGACAGAGGTTACTGAAAAATATTAGCTACTAAAGAGATACATTTTAAAATAAAAATTTGTCTATGGAGTATTTGATCTCGGTCTCTTTGAATTCCACCAACTATTTTTCTCAACCAACTACCAACTACCAACTGCTATTTTCGAACTGAACTTGTCTACCATCGTCCAAGATTCTATCCCAATAGAGTTGGTTGGTATACACCTTTAAACTTGAATTTTTATTTTTGTACAAATTTCCCTTTTACATAAAAGGGTGCAATTTAGATAGTAATATAGGCCTACTCTGTGAGAATTACTTATGCCATTTTTAATTTTTCATACATGTTTTCATCTCTGTGTATTACAATTCCCAAATATTCATATTTTCTACATAGGTTTTGTTCGTTTACTGTCACTGGCAAATTTGTTCTTTTGCCATCTTCATTAACGTGAGTTATTTTCCTTTTCTCCTATAGCTTGATATTGTTCTGCTGTTGCATTAGTAGTAGTAGTAGTAGTAGTAGTAGTAGTAGTAGTAGTAGTAGTAGTAGTAGTAGAGTCATTATTAGTATTAACGATGATGAACATCATCATCTTCATGGATTAAACCAAGAATGGTTTGTTCCGGTCTCAAATAGGCAAAGATTAGAGCTGGTCATTCCAGCGCTTCCTCGGACGTCCCATCCCACACCTCTCCGTTCCCTCGGCTTATAGTTCCAGAGTTGTTTGGGAATGCGGCAGTCTTCCATTCGGCAAACATGTTTCCACCAATTCAGCCGATACTGGGCGATCCTGTCAAGTATACTCAGTATTAATGATGATGTTAATAATCATCTTGGTGATATTAATGATTGGCATAAAGAGGCGTGAGTTTATTATATTGTACTGCTTGCTGTAAATCATTACAGTTCATAAAACTTTTCAAAATAATTGAAAATTGTAAAGTATGTAACGAGGTTAGGTTAGAGGGAAGCACGAAGGCTTTCACGGATCAGCGTGTATACAGCAGCTTCTACACCATTTTAAATATCACAGTTTTCTGAATCCATAATTTTTCGTATTAGTAATTCTGTAAGACCTTCTCATTTAAACGAGTTTTACAGAAATCACATCAAAAGCGTTATTGTTTGTCAGCATCACCCCAACAACCAGTTGTCACGTTGACAAATAGGGACTCAGTACTAGTACGAAAAATTAGGGATTCAGAAAACTGTGATATTGAAAATGGTGTAGAAGCTGTTGTGTACACACCGATCCCACAAAAGTCCAATAAATGATATGAAAGTATTTACGAAAATTATAAGCAAACAAAGCAAAAATTTACAATATATAAATAGTAAAAATAATTAGTTCTTGAACGTTTTTCCATTTAGGTACGAGTGCTTAAGAATTCCACCTTTACGCAAGCGAGATTATTTAAAAAAGGATTAAAAAGTTTATATTTAATTACACCGACGGTTGTGGAGAATATATTTTTTTTTAAGAAGAAGAGTAGTCAATACTGTGTGTCAAACGTTTCGACCGTTCCTATGACAAACATCCTCAACTGTGCGCAAACAGACGTCACAATAGCCCGCGTAGGTTTATATCTCGTCTCCTTCACCATTGTTTTTCGCAGTAGTCGGTTATCATGACATCCGTCCCTTTTCTTGATGGCGTGTGGTATTCACTTCACCCACTCAGCTGAGAATGGTCGTCGTGTACACGGTTGTAACGTCATCATCATCATCTTCAGTAAAGATTAAACCAAAACTGTTTTGTCCCAAACGTATAGACTAGAGGTGGTCACTCCGACTCCCCACACCTCTCCGTTCTTTCGGTTTAACTGTTTTGTCCCAAACGTATAGACTAGAGGTGGTCACTCCGACGCCCCACACCTCTCCGTTCTTTCGGCTTAACTGTTTTGTCCCAAACGTATAGACTAGAGGTGGTCACTCCGACGCCCCACACCTCTCCGTTCTTTCGGCTTAACTGTTTTGTCCCAAACGTATAGACTAGAGGTGGTCACTCCGACTCGCCACACCTCTCCGTTCTTTCGGCTTAACTCTTTTGTCCCAAACGTATAGACTAGAGGTGGTCACTCCGACTCGCCACACCTCTCCGTTCTTTCGGCTTAACTGTTTTGTCCCAAACGTATAGACTAGAGGTGGTCACTCCGACTCGCCACACCTCTCCGTTCTTTCGGCTTAACTGTTTTGTCCCAAACGTATAGACTAGAGGTGGTCACTCCGACTCCCCACACCTCTCCGTTCTTTCGGCTTAACTGTTTTGTCCCAAACGTATAGACTAGAGGTGGTCTCTCCGACTCCCCACACCTCTCCGTTCTTTCGGCTTAACTGTTTTGTCCCAAACGTATAGACTAGAGGTGGTCACTCCGATTCCCCACACCTCTCCGTTCTTTCGGCTTAACTGTTTTGTCCCAAACGTATAGACTAGAGGTGGTCACTCCGACTCCCCACACCTCTCCGTTCTTTCGGCTTAACTGTTTTGTCCCAAACGTATAGACTAGAGGTGGTCACTCCGACTCGCCACACCTCTCCGTTCTTTCGGCTTAACTGTTTTGTCCCAAACGTATAGACTAGAGGTGGTCACTCCGACTCGCCACACCTCTCCGTTCTTTCGGCTTAACTGTTTTGTCCCAAACGTATAGACTAGAGGTGGTCTCTCCGACTCCCCACACCTCTCCGTTCTTTCGGCTTAACTGTTTTGTCCCAAACGTATAGACTAGAGGTGGTCACTCCGACTCCCCACACCTCTCCGTTCTTTCGGCTTAACTGTTTTGTCCCAAACGTATAGACTAGAGGTGGTCACTCCGACTCGCCACACCTCTCCGTTCTTTCGGCTTAACTGTTTTGTCCCAAACGTATAGACTAGAGGTGGTCACTCCGACTCCCCACACCTCTCCGTTCTTTCGGCTTAACTGTTTTGTCCCAAACGTATAGACTAGAGGTGGTCTCTCCGACTCCCCACACCTCTCCGTTCTTTCGGCTTAACTGTTTTGTCCCAAACGTATAGACTAGAGGTGGTCACTCCGACTCCCCACACCTCTCCGTTCTTTCGGCTTAACTGTTTTGTCCCAAACGTATAGACTAGAGGTGGTCACTCCGACTCGCCACACCTCTCCGTTCTTTCGGCTTAACTGTTTTGTCCCAAACGTATAGACTAGAGGTGGTCACTCCGACTCCCCACACCTCTCCGTTCTTTCGGCTTAACTGTTTTGTCCCAAACGTATAGACTAGAGGTGGTCTCTCCGACTCCCCACACCTCTCCGTTCTTTCGGCTTAACTGTTTTGTCCCAAACGTATAGACTAGAGGTGGTCTCTCCGACTCCCCACACCTCTCCGTTCTTTCGGCTTAACTGTTTTGTCCCAAACGTATAGACTAGAGGTGGTGTCTCCGACTCCCCACACCTCTCCGTTCTTTCGGCTTAACTGTTTTGTCCCAAACGTATAGACTAGAGGTGGTCACTCCGACCCCCACACCTCTTCGTTCTTTCGGCTTAACTGTTTTGTCCCAAACGTATAGACTAGAGGTGGTCACTCCGACTCCCCACACCTCTCCGTTCTTTCGGCTTAACTGTTTTGTCCCAAACGTATAGACTAGAGGTGGTCTCTCCGACTCCCCACACCTCTCCGTTCTTTCGGCTTAACTGTTTTGTCCCAAACGTATAGACTAGAGGTGGTCACTCCGACTCCCCACACCTCTTCGTTCTTTCGGCTTAACTGTTTTGTCCCAAACGTATAGACTAGAGGTGGTGTCTCCGACTCCCCACACCTCTCCGTTCTTTCGGCTTAACTCTTTTGTCCCAAACGTATAGACTAGAGGTGGTCTCTCCGACTCCCCACACCTCTCCGTTCTTTCGGCTTAACTGTTTTGTCCCAAACGTATAGACTAGAGGTGGTCTCTCCGACTCCCCACACCTCTCCGTTCTTTCGGCTTAACTGTTTTGTCCCAAACGTATAGACTAGAGGTGGTCACTCCCACGCCCCACACCTCTCCGTTCTTTCGGCTTAACTGTTTTGTCCAAAACGTATAGACTAGAGGTGGTCACTCCGACTCCCCACACCTCTTCGTTCTTTCGGCTTAACTGTTTTGTCCCAAACGTATAGACTAGAGGTGGTCGCTCCCACGCCCCACACCTCTCCGTTCTTTCGGCTTATAATCCAGTAGTTGTTTGGGGATGCGGCAGTCTTCCGTTCGGTTAATGTGTTCCAACCATTTTACCCGATACTGGGAAATTGTATCAAGTGTACTCATAATGTTCATCTCCTGCATATATCGACATTCCCTTTGTGACCTTGAAGAGTATATCCTGCCACGTGCCTGACAAATTTAATTTCGGCAGTTTGAAAACAACTGGCCTGGGACTTTGTAAAGTCCCCTTCTCAGACCCATAGAGAAGTTTGGGGAGGGCCATCACCTTGTAGAAATTCAAGGCTGTTTCTTTCCTCGTTCATTTTAGAATTCTCCTGATGGACCCACACATACGGTTGAACTTGTGCAGCTTCTTCTCACGTCATTGTTTGTAATGTAAGATACATTACAGCGCGGGTATTCAAAATTACTCACCTGTACCAAAACAGTACTATCTACAACAATTTTTGCTCGTATGGGATCAGGCCCATGAAAAGCCATCACTTTCGTCTTCAACGTGGAGTTCTGCAATCCGAAATCCTTACATACTTGATTCATTGAGTATCAAGTACAGCCATCTGCAAGCCGCTTTCCGAGTTCAACAGGATAGCAGCAAATAAGAGCGTGTCAACTGCAGAGTTACCAATCATAAAGTATTCTGGAAGGTTCATCTGCCGATTGTGTATGGCATAGTCTGTATATGAATAACGGTTTTAACCTTTGGTAGGCCTACACGATATGGACATCTTCAACAGTCAGCGAAAACTTAGTAGAATATTAACACAGACCATGAGACCTTTGGTTCTTTTATCAAAAGTAATTTCATTTTGAGAAAAACGGTTGTACGATGAAAATTCAAACTGAGCTCATAGAATACATTGGCATACAAGCTGTCATATAAAATACATTAGCTCAGGTAACGATAACCATGGTCTCACGTGTGTGTGTGTGTTTGAGTAAGATCGTACAAACGTTAGCGGTCGGACAAGCGTGTCTGTGATATAGGCCTTCGTATTTTGTCTGTATGACTGCGAACCAGAAAAATCCGGCCGGTAACATTTCTGCGACGCTCCTTCACGTCTTCGTGTGAAGTCTCAAACGATACACACGCGCATATTATGATAAATCATAAATCTACACAACGCTTGGTGGGTAGGTGTCAGTAGTCGGTAAATAACTTTATTAAAATAAATAAAGAAAGAAAGAACTACTGAACAAACCGGCGGGGCGAACAACAAACAACTGTTAGCGGCATAATAAATAATAACAATAACGAACTGTCACAATAATAAATTGATCATAATAAAGCGAAAAATGTAGCGAAATAAAAAATGAATCGTTTAATGAAGAATGTCTCTCGCGTACGTGTGTGTGATATTTAAAGTAATTACCACCAGTCAGGTGGAAAAAATGGACGAGCGAATGAATGAATGGGAAAAAGGAACAAATATCTATATGTGGCGCGGCGAGTAAATAAATAAACAAATAAATAAAAGACACCGTTTAGTCGAACCTCGGCATGACATTTAGTTTCTACACCGTTGACACAATTGGTCGGTTAAGACCGAAAAGCGCTCTCTATTAGGCGACGGATATAGTCTCATTGAAAGCAGTGTATTTGAAAAGCAACTACATAACCCTCTCTAATGATTATTAATTTTCATATAATAGCAATGCGGCGGTGGTACCAGAAAATGATTAATTAATGACAGTGGCTTGTAATTATGGTATTATATACTACTGTTGGTCGCCTCACCAGAAGAAATTGATGCTTGCTTCCTTCACAATGCATTCTCTTGTCATTCTCTTAGAGATGGATGATTCTGAGTGGACTTCGCACTATTCTACACTACTGCTCGCTCTCCCTATCACTCCCCCTCCCCCTCCGTCCCACTCTCTCTCTCTCTCTCTCACACACTCTTTCTCTCTCTCCCTGTAATTCTGCCTATTTGCGTGTCTGTCTGCCTAATACTAATAATATAGCCCTCTCTCTCTCTATCACTCTATTTCTTTTTTCTTTCTCTTTCTCCCCCTCCCTCTCCCTCGCCCTCCGTACCTCATGTCCAATCTTACTCTCTCACTTTCCCCTTACCTTCCTTTCGCTATTTTCTACTATTACTACTACTACTACTACTATATTCTTCCGCTCCTATTCTTCTTCCATTTTTGTACAGATTGCTATCGTGTTTGTGCTTCCTTTCCCTGTTATTACAGATTTAGCACAGACGATACCTATCAGCAGCGTACCACACTCAATAGACTTATATTTGCATTCATTTAGGGACGGAGAAATATCTGGCGCTTCACTTTCATATTTACTTAGGAAAGGGTATAAACAATATAAATTTTTCTGTTAGTACTAGGAAGGTCCCTGAGTAACAGAACTCGCTGACTATTTTGAACGAAGTATATAAATTTCGATATTAGTTAATTTTTGAATTACAGTATAAGAAAAATTGATAAAATCCCCATTACTCTACTATTTATTTAGCAGTATAGGTCTAACAATTGTAGAGCACACAGTCATACAGTAAACACTAAAAATTCGAACAATCGGATTTGGGTTAGAATTCATTTTAGTCTGACATTTTGATCTCTTTTATGGGCATTGGGGTCCCGAATTAAAAAAACTTCGAAATCTTAATATTACAGTCAGACATTAGTTAAAATTCTTTGTAATTTGATACCCCACATGAATTACTGTGGTTTTATGAAAATTTTTAACCACTTTTTTCGGCCCTGACAAAAAAATTATGACACTTTTTAAAAATGAGTACTATATTCAGATTATGGTTTGAATTCCCTTTAATTTGAAATCCACATGAGCTTTTGCGACTTTTTGACCTCCTCACATGTTAGCCTCCCCTATCTTTGGGGGACCAATCTAAAAAACAATAGTGTTCTGTAGGGTAAAATTATGGACACGCCTGCCAAGTTTTACGAAAATCGGTTGGTGAATTCAAATGTTATCGTGAGACGTATCCCAGATAGACAGACAAATGTCAAACGGTCGAGTTAAAACTGCGAACTCACTTCGCTCGTTCAGTAAGCTACCTGGCAAGATCCAACAACGATGAACAGTTTTTTAAAGAGCTATAACGATTGCTTTTTCGTTTTTGTATAGAACTCGTAAGGAATACTTTAACTGTTAATTCTTTCTCTTGTTTCTGCCTCAAGTGTTACCCGGCGGACACACTCTGAGCAAGTAACACCCGCAAAGGAACCCATCGTCAATATCAACTCTGTCCCCTACTTTGCAGCAACCCCATAGGTAAACTCATCACGTATGCGGTAGTAGGTTAGGTTATGTTAGGTAACCGACAGTTACCTATGCTCTCCCTATATAAAGATGCTTGAGGAAATCCCATAAGCAAGTATCCGGTCTTTTATGAACTGACGATTCCGCTGCGCCTCTAAAGCTCTCTTTCAACCAAACAATCCGCACTGTTCTCGCTGTCCGTTCTCTGAACACCACCAAACGAACTTTCCCTAAAGTTCTACCACAAGTTTCCAGCTTAATTGATCAGCACTCATGCGTGCCAAGTGAATCTCATACACGGCCTCAATGAACGCTTACCCTAAATTGAGGCACACCAGATATTCAACGATTTTTATCTTTGTCCATGTGTCGAAAACTCATCCGAAGGTCGGGACGCCGTGTAATCGGGGGCACCGGACTCGTCTTCCAATTAAACGCCCTGATTTGGTCAACCCCTCGTCCTGGAGGCTATAGTTAGCAACCCGCCGACTCCTTCAAAGGAATTTGCTTTCTTCGGCGATCTTTGCGTTGACAAAAATATTTCGTTCTAGACGTACTTTCTCCAAGTGGATGCCAGAAATATTAACTGTTTTATTTTAACTATTTATCTATTTTTTAGTCCTTGCTTTCAGCTGTTGCAGACGCACTTTTGATGGATGACATCTTCATCAAGCACCTACATTTACGAATGGGCTTATTTGATTTTCATGATGGGAAAGATTTAGAGTGAAACTCTATAATCAAGAAATTGGACAAGTAAGCAATTTTACTACTTGTAGAGTACAACTGTAGAAAGCGAAAGGAAGAGTTGCACTTACTAACCAACTTTCTCAGAACAAAAAGAATCAACTCTCAAACAACCGTGTGGATTTAGAGGTCAGCAAAGCTGTGCGAAACCTGTTGTTTGGAGTGCCGGAAGTGAAACCTGGACCTCGACTGGAGAGAGGAGCCCGACTGGAGGAATTGGGTCATTAATTAACAGACTGTGTCAGAAAATAGACATGTTTTAAGGCGGATATTGAAGGAGACTATAAAGGACTGTCTGCTACAGGAAGAACAAGAAGAATAGGACTATCAGAGGTACGCCTACGTTAAAGAATAAACTTTATCCAGAAATCCCATCCTTGTGCGAGTGTTTGTAGATCTGTTGACGATGAAAACATAAAGAATAAAGAGAAAGAAAAAGAAAAAAGTGAAGAGAAAGAACAACAAATGTTGAGATTTCAAAAGAAATAATCGAGGAAAGAAAATTAAAAAACACGGAATAAGGGAGGTAAAATTTATAGACCATGTATTGATTCTAAATACGTTTTGGAGAAAAATTGATGGAGAAAAATAACCTAACATTTATTTTAAAAGCCGCCAAAAAGAACTACTTGGACAAGTAGTTCTGTGGTGATAGGAGCTGGAAATTATGAAAATATACTATATGTAAATTGATTTATTGCTACAGAAAACAATACACGTTATGTAATGAGATGCATGAATTCATATTGTGACTGCCTTCTGAACTTGTTTTAAATTTCGCGATAGCCAAATATTAATTAGAAACATTATGTATTTCATATTTTTGTATCAGCATAACATTTCAATTCAGTGCCAATTACGGACAGTTTCTCAAAGTTCATTTACATAAATCGTGCATTGCACGGAATTTTGATTTCAGAAGATTTATGTTTAATTTCGTCACAAATGTCAAAGAAAGCGATTCCATCAACCTTATCCCGCGACTGGATTCATTTAAAGGCTATAAATTAAAATTATTTTAATAGCCTACTTGTTTGAAACTTAAATAGCCTAACCCGACTTGTGGAATCAAGTTGAAAGTAAACCGGTTGTTCAATGAGTGTTGCGATCCAGGTGATTCATTTTGCAAACGTAGAAATACAATTCCTTAGGCTTTCGCGGCCGGTATCGAACATTGTTGGAGTTATTATTTGCCGGGATGTGTGGCTGTGGTTTTTTGCTTATGTTTAAGACAGACGTTTCGACCCCACCATCGGATGCCAGCTTCAGTATCAGAAACGATTGAAACAAATGGCACGGTGTCCGCCAATTCACCCCAGTAGAGACTATGTATTGGCCCTGAGAAGGCTCACTTAAATAAACTTTTAAAGGTAAAAAATATTGTGTTACCGTAAGCCATAATACCAATAGGGAAAATATTACACAAGCGCAGATGACTTCTGTTTAAGAAGAGAAAGGCAGCATAAAACATAAAAAAAAAAGTAAAACGATTCGTAAATGATATCAAGAATATGTAAATGAGATGATGTTTACAAATCGGTATTAAAAAAATTATCGTAGGTACACTTGGTTTAAATGTGGTAAATTTAGGTGACAAATTTTATTTATGCTCTTATTGGAAAACAGGAGTGGTGACGATGTTGGGTTGAGTTTAACAGACACGTAAATCTCTACACGCATTCGTCTGTGGTAAAAGTGTTAGACAAGAGACAAAGACAATGTTTCAACAACGTAATTGAAAACATACTTACGTAGGCCTATGTACGAATTATATATATATTATAATATATTATTATATTATATATTATTATTATTATATATTATAATATATATATTCTTGCATGACTGGCCCGAGTTTTGATAACGGAACGTTTTTGCTTTACGCAAATCAATAAATTTTAGAGACACATCCATTCCACGGTTGGCAGCCTTCTCACGAAGCTGTTTCAAGCAAAACACATTATCAATACAAAACTTGTCTGCACGAGAACCACTTTGTTCCTCTGTAGCTCCTATTCGATTTTTTAGAATTCGTCCATATAATCGTTCACTAGAACTGGTGACACTAAGCCCATGCGTGCAGAAATGAAGACGAAATTTAATGGTATAGTGTCCGTAATAATGTAGGCCTATTACAAAAATTGAACACTAACTAGAAAGCTAGAAAGCTTCGAAGAGACAGTCACTGATTATAAGTCATTTCGACACATGAACCATATATATCCACAGAGACTACCAACTTAGAACATCGTGCTTATGTAGACGTATGTGGGAACTTAAAAGATATGGAGGGACAGAATGTAAACTCACAATTGAACAATGACACTAATTAAACTGTAATACATCAAGATCCTATACACGCATGGGTAAGAAGAAAAAAAGTAGATGGTCGAAAACATGTTATAGGAAACAATAAGAAGAGCTAACAAGAAGACAGAGATCGTGGGGTTCCTATACCGTCCGAAGAAGAGACGAGAAGGATTGTACAGAAAGATACTAGGAAGCATTAAATGTACGCAGTAAAAGGAAGACTCACTTCTACAAAGATAAAGTCAAGCAGAAGGAAAGCAAGACTGAACAGGCTATAAAAATATATTCTCTTCTTAACCATTTGATCGGCTTCGTACCAACGTGGTTGTAAGCAGCAATCGAGCAATCGCCGCCTCTGGCTGCAGTCCAACCCACTGAATTAATTTCAACCGCGTTTGAAACTTAAAAAGGAAACAACAAATAACAATAATGTTTTTTGAAATGTCATGCACTTGCATTGAAACGATGCATATAGGACATCGTACAGCGAGTGATGCTAAAAATATACACATATTGAGTCCATACGTGCAACCTAGTACCTCGCTCTGCGCGCAGTATCGCCAACAAAACAAATAACAGTAACATATACAGTATTTAAATTAAGTTACCATGGCACATGAAGTATAAAAATTCAAATCAATTATTACCAGGGTCTGACTTAAAGATTTTAATGCTGTAGATGGTGAATTCCCCCCCCCCCCGCCAACCTTCCAACCTCTCAAACAACGAGTATTACGCATGATTTACTCATGTATTATAGGCTACTTATTATTTAGAAACATGTGAGTTGTATAAACAAAACCTTGCCCTCTAGGCTACAGCCTACAAGCTTACTAAAAAGAAATTAAGATTAATCAACATTACTCTCTTTAAAATGGCTGAAAATGGGCGATAACGTCCTGAAATAAATTCCAATAAACTAAACAGTAGTAACACAATAAAAGAAGCGTTATTGAAACATTGTTAAGAAGATACAATGAGAAGAGACTCAATAACACGTGTTCCATATCCTGACAGTGTAGGTAAGTCGAATTCTCGTTACTGCCGTATCCAGAGAGACAAAAGCTATGATAGGTCCCCAGTAACAGGCCACTGAATTCTGTGGGACGCGCCTCAGATAACTTTATTTTCCTTAAGACTACCTTCCGTACTATATATACGGTCTGTGTCTCAGGTAGCCCATCTGTGTGTGTGTGTGTGTGTGTGTGTGTGTGTGTGTGTGTGTGTGTGTGTGTGTGTGTGTGTGTGTGTGTGTGTGTGTGTGTGTGTGTGTGTGTGTGTGTGTGTGTGTGTGTGTGTGTGTGTGTGTGTGTGTGTGTGTGCAGTATTCTATCTAGAAATTGGCCTGGGGGGGGTCCGGGTTCCGGTCGAATCGGTTTCATACAGAAGAAAACACAAGTTAAGACTAATCAACGTAAAATACAATAAAAAACACAAGCTCGCAATTTTTTTTTTTTTTTTTTTGACCAACCAGTATGGTCGGACTCGGGCTGTTTTGGAGACGAGCTCCCTTCAGCCGTGTGGGTAAGGGGATTTGGGGGGACGTACGCCAGACGACCGGAGCGCGGAGAAGGTGGAGGCACTTAGTTGGGAGAGTACTGTGTGTTGGTTATATTGTGTGAGAGTGTAGTGTGTAGCCATACGCGAGCGGGAGAGGTAGATGGATGTGGCCGTTATAGTTGTTCTGGGGCATCTTTATTTATTCATTTTGCTTTGTTTTGTTTATTTCTTCATATTTTTCTGCGACGTTCTTGCGGGGGGGGGGCGGCCAAGACTGGGACGTGTGATTCTTGCGGGGGGGGGCGGCCAAGACTGGGACGTGTGACGCTGGTCGTCCCAGTCTTGGCCGCAATAACAGAATAAAAATACGCGTTACTGAAACATTGTTTAGAAGATACTTACTGACAGAACTGATTTTCCTGTACATATTTCATATTTCAAACGTATACGCAGACGCTGTGTACTAAACCTCTTTGTATATTTGAAAAAGAGTTACCAGTTCAAAAAATAGTAAATGAGGCTAAAAAATTAAGAGATTAAGAAAGTTCGTCAACTTTTTTCGACCCTCTGTGAAGGGTCCTGGCTCGTTCATCCACCACACCCCCGTAAATACGCCCCTGTGTGTGTGTGTGTGTGTGTGTGTGTGTGTGTGTGTGTGTGTGTGTGTGTGTGAGCTTAGAATTACAAAGATTAAGTCTATTAAAAACTGTGACATGATCAAACCATTTTAAAGGCAGTGCTAGATATTTGACGCTCCCAGTAACACTCCCGATACTTAGACGTTGAAACAGGCAAATCGTAAAAAATCGATGCTTTTACGTTATCGGTTTACAAGTGTATTTACTCTCAGTGCCATAGGGAGAACCAAAACAAATGCTTCCCACGTTGCAAGAACTGCAAAAAGAAAGAAGAAATATGATAAGAAACAGTTAATAAGGCACGCCTAATCTAATTTGGATTTATAACGAGAACGGGTGATTTGAAATATCTTTTAATAAAATATAAGGTAAAAATCTTCTCCCCAATGAGTTAGGAAGCTAGACATGCGGAAGCAACGGGATACACTTTGCCCAGGATACAAAATTCCGGAAAGACTTAGGCTTCGCAAAAAGACCTAGTACAATCGTTATCTTGAAGCTTTGTAGCTTTAATAATCAACGGACTTTATTTTTATTGACTGAAAGTATAGTTAAATAACACTATAGAAGGTGATACACTAAATTCTGAATTACATTCTAACATTTCGTAACGTCTGATTATGGTATCTCTACAGTCTGGTACAGACATACTTTTAAAAAACAACACCGTTTTTATGTTATTTTATTTTGGTATTATTTTTTTATGTTGAAAAAGTAACTTTTATGCGGAGTGAAAAGGTATTTCTATGGTGAAAAGGTACCATAATATATGTCAATAATATGTGTGACAGATATATAATCATTTTTTATATATATATAACAGGTTGTATATTAAATCATCGTACCGAAATAAGAATCTTTTAAATATTTCTGAACTATATAACACCTAAACAAATTTAATATAATAATCCCATGAAAACACAACAATATCTGAATTCGATTACTTATTTCTATCGAAGTCTTCATTTTTTATTAAAATAATTCTCACTGAATGAATGATTCCGACCTGCAGCAGTCTCGGCATAGGAGAAATACGGTATTAATTTAGCGACCGGTGGTTGGAGTGGAGCATATGCGACTTGAAATGCTATCTAGTGGACGATCCAGAAACTCGGAGTATTCAGAGTTTAAAGATTTTTTGCTATACGAATATTTTTTCTCCTACAGAAATTCAAAAAGTTTCCAGTTTTCTTTGACAATTACGATTGCTTAAAGCGCGCCCGCACACACGCACACACATTATCAGATTAATTCTTATAATATTACGAACTGTATTGTTTTCAGAATAATCTAGAATTTTTCTACAAAAATAACCTACGTCGGCCTAATACCGTATAACGAAACACATCCGTCCCCTGAATTACTTCTTCTTCTTCTTCTTCTTCAAGGGTTACGTTATATAAACCTGTTCCGGCACCGATCTCATCCCCGGACGACCCACGTCTCTTCTACCAATGGCTTTATAGTTCAGTGTCGCTTTCGGCAATCGATCCTCTGTCATCCTTTGCAGATGATCCCACCATTTTCTTCTTTAAATTGAAATAATTTCATTTATGTCCTTTACTTCGAGTACTGCTCTGATATCTGCATTCCTTATTCTTTCTAGGAATGTATAATTTAAAGTATTTCGAAGAATCTGCATTTCAGCACTCTGAACCTTGCCGCTTTCCTTTTTTGTCATGACCCACGCCTCACTCGCATATGTCAATGCGGGTATTGCAATTGTCTTATAAAATTTATTCCTTGTGTTGTGTCTTGTTTTATTTCTAAGATTCCTATGAATCTTACCGCAACTATTCCTGAATGTTTATCTTCTTCTCTTTAGATCATAATTCAGATTCATAGCTTACTGTACAGCCGAGATATTTAAAACGGCTCCTTGTTCTAAAGTGCTGTTTTAAAGATAGCACTCCCTGAATTACAAGAAAGGTGATTCAATGAGTAATCATAATTTTTGATCTATCACAAATATTTCAGAAAACAAAGTAACATTATTCTTATGAACGCTAAGTAAATAATTATGTACTCCTAATATAATATAGTTGTATTCTCTACGTACGCAAGCCACTGTCAGTTTTCTTCCATGTGAATAGATATTTTTAAGCCACAGATGGTGGTAATTAGTACACGCCATTAAAAATGACGTTCCGTGACATAATAATTAGTAAAATGTCTATTCCGCGTTAATATTGAGACTACTGTTAGAGTACTGTCACAATTTTTCTGTAAAACTGATATCATTATCGTTAAAACAATTTGCGTTAAAAATTTTAAAGGCCTTTTTAGAAGCGCGCATTAGACTAATATTCTAGCTGCAATTTCATAACAAATATACTTCCTTACTTATTGATAGCTTATCGGATACTTTTCCTTTAACGTTCGCACAAAACTTTACTGTCTATTTCTGTTCACTGTTGTGTCCTTCTGTAGCTGTTATATGTAATAGTTTTATTTAAATCAATTTCTTGTTGAATATAAAGCGTATGGTCAGCAATATATCACGTGGTTTAGGGCTTCTATTAAATTGTACCAAGACTACATTACAAGGCATATTCGTTTGTGTAAATTCCATAAACAGTGGCATTAACGAATAACGTCGGCGTTCCTTTTTACTTCCATGTTCCATAAGGAAATGGAAGTATGGTCATGGCGAAAAAAATTGTGTTCGAGATAACGGCTGATTCTGATTGTACTACTCTCAAAACATGAAGAAAAGTCATTTTTCGAAAAGTGTCTCTGTGTGTAGAATTTTTTCTATGACGAACGATAACTGCCGCACATTCAAACAGAATCAAATCATTTTTGCATGCATCCCTGAATTGTAGAGGACTCAAGGCCTATTGATTTTGGTGAAGATCGGTTAAGGAAAAGGGGTAGTTTACCAGCAACGTTTTATGTTTTAAAAAGGGTAATATTTTTATGATGAACGATAACTGCCGTAAATTCAAACAGAATCAAATATTTTTTTGCATATATGCCTGAGTTGTAGAAGACTCAAGGCCTATTGATTTTGGTGAAGATCGGTTACAGGGAAAGGGTAGTACCTTCAACGTTTTATGTTTTAACAAGAGTAAAGTACTTAATTTTCATAAATAAAGTATCTTGAAAAGAAGATCATAATAATCCACTGTAGAAACGCAGACGAAATATCTATAAATGAAGAGGCTAGTTGAAGGGGGATGGGATAATTTTTATTTATATGCCATGTGTACTACGTTATCGGCAACAAAGAAGTAGTTTGTTGTTAAAATTCCTTCCCGGGGTGTTTGACATGGTCCAATGTTTTCTACAAAACCAGACAACTGCCATCATCGGTGAAAATCGACTGCGCTAACGTGAGGTGGTATACGTTATTGACCACAGTAGCCTACTGTGGTTAAGGCTGAAGAAAGAAGTAGTTTCTATGGAAATATTTCATTTCGAAAATGATTTTAAATATAAATCTTAGAACATGGAAGTAATGTATGGTTCTCCATACCGATATTTCCTAGTGCCATTCAAAACAGAATAATATGCACAGATAGGTTAGATACGGTTATTGCGGTTAATTATGTAAACCGCCGACTCTGTTGTCAATAAACTAGGGTTTTTTATTTTAATACCTTAAGTTGCGAGCTTTAGTTACGTCACAGTCGCTTAAGCATCAAACTAGTCGATAAATAATTATGTAAAGTCTTCAGCTGCACATAGAACTATAATTTTATCGTAATGACACTGTGATTGTGATATAATGATTACTCTAAGGACCCGCAAAACGTCGCTTATTCTATAACGGGAAGAAACACTATCTTTCAATACGATGAGACAGTAAGTAGTAAGGTGCCCACTGCAAATCGATATGTTTTTATATCGAAATTCCGTTATTAAAAAATACATCGATTATTTACGGGAATGTGTACATCTCTATATATATAAGCGGCTTTGTCCTGACTGACAGAGAATCAACGTAGAGCAAAAACTACTGAAGATAATGATCTCAAAATTTGAAGGTATATTCTTATGGGGTCGTAGATGCTCACTAAGAAACGGTTTTAAAAACTTTCACTCCTAAGGGGCAAACCCCCGCCCCTTGTATGTATTTTCCACATCTCTTCCTAAACCACTGGACCGATTTCAACCAAACTTGGCACAAATATTTTACGCGACGGGAGAACCAACATAGGATAGGTGTTTTTTTCGATGGGGTCCTTTGGGGGGGTTCTTTGAGGTCTTCCACATATCCTCCTAAACCACTTGACCGATTTCAACCAAACTTGGCACAAATATTTTACGCAACGGGAGAACCAACATAGGATAGGTGTTTTTTTCGATGGGGTCCTTTGGGGGGTTCTTTGGGGTCTTCAACATCTCCTCCTAAACCTCTGGACCGATTTCAACCAAACTTGGCACAAATATTTTACGCGACGGGAGAACCAACATAGGATAGGTATTTTTTTCTATGGGGTCCTTTGGGGGGTTCTTTGGGGTCTTCCACATCTCCTCCTAAACCTCTGGACCGATTTCAACCAAACTTGGCACAAATATTTTACGCGACGGGAGAACCAACATAGGATAGGTATTTTTTTCGATGGGGTCCTTTGGGGGGTTCTTTGGGGTCTTCCACATCTCCTCCTAAACCACTGGACCGATTTCAACCAAACTTGGCACAAATATTTTACGCAACGGGAGAACCAACATAGGATAGGTGTTTTTTCGATGGGGTCTTTTGGGGGGTTCTTTGGGGTCTTCCACATCTCCTCCTAAACCACTGGACCGATTTCAACCAAACTTGGCACAAATATTTTACGCAACGGGAGAACCAACATAGGATAGGTGTTTTCTTCGATGGGGTCCTTTGAGGTCTTCCACATCTCCTCCTAAACCACTGGACCGATTTCAACCAAACTTGCACAAATATTTTACGCAACGGGAGAACCAACATAGGATAGGTGTTTTTTTCGATGGGGTCCTTTGGGGGGTCCTTTGGAGTATTCCACATCTCCTCCTAAACCACTGGACCGATTTCAACCAAACTTGGCACAAATATTTTACGCAACGGGAGAACCAACATAGGACAAGTGTTTTTCGATACCATCGTTTGGGGGGTCCTTTGGGTCTTAAAAAACTATTAGATCTGGTTACTATGGCAACCCAATAGAATAGATTCTGGTTACCATAACATCGGTGGAAGTCTCCCGCGTAGGAAATAGCGCGGGAGTCGTCCGACGGGCCTTCCCCGGAGTTCATCCACGGAACCCGGGGAGTCTTAGGTCGGATCCCGCGAAAGACGGCGGGGCCAGAGTCCACGGTTTTTATAAATAAAGATATAGGTTATGATATGAAAGGTGGTGTATGCATCTTAAGAAACTTCTTAATAGTGTGTGAATTCAGAGTTGTTTCAGTTTGAATTTAAAAGTGGATAAGTTAAGATCGAAGTAAGTTATAAACGAGTATAAAAAACAAAGTTTTGATAGCGAATGTATTCAGATCATAGTGTTCAGATAATATAAATGCACATGCTTCAGTTTGAATTTAAAAATTGATAAGTTGAAATCTATAGAGGTATTGTATTGTTAGAATAAGTTTAGGAGACACTAATTTAACAAATGCCTTATTTCAACATTGACACAATGAATTATAAAACGACAGTTAAATACGCAGCTCGTGCAAGTACTGTAGACATTTTATTGAAAACTAATTTAGCTGTTCGCCCTCTCCCAGAGTTAGAAATCGAGCAGTAGCATCACGCGCAACAGAATTCTTCTCCAGATATAAGAATACAGTTTATGACATGTTCTTAAACAGGTGCGCTACAGAGTATTCCTCCAGTGAGAATGCGAACGTAACAATATAAGGAAGATTATACAATATACAAGTAATATAACGTTAGAACAAGAATAGGTGCCTATGAGCCTATGAATAAATTATGAACCCGAGGAACGCTGGGTAAATCGGCTAGATATAGATATCTATATAACCCAAATACCACTGACTGACTCACTGATCACGATATCTCTGAAACCACTGAATGGATATCAATGAAACTTTGAACATAGCTTCATCATAGGTCTTAGGTGCTCACTAAGAAACGGTTTTAAAAACGTTCACTCCTAAGGGGCAAAAAACCAAATACTGAAATTTATCGCGGGAATTGCATACTTTGTAAATGAAGTCGTTGACATCTCAGTTTACTGGAAACCTCGAATACATTTAGTCCTGAGTTTTTAATCATTCTTTTAAATTGAAAAAACTTCGTTGTTTGCAGGTTTTATAGTCGAGATAATTTCGAAGTTCAATTAATTAATTTATGTATGTCCTTTTTTTTTCTCGGAAACGGCTCTAACGATTTTCTCGAAATAAATAATAAATAGCTGTTGCTATGAATGTAAATAAACAAACTAAGAGTTGAGAATTTGTACAATCTATCTAATCCTATACTATTAAGCGAGCAATAATTGTACAATTACGTACAACGTGAAACTCCGTAGCGAAGCACGGGTATTTTGCTAGTACTAGTATAAATCTCAAAAAAGGCAGTTAATCAACGTTTTAAGAAAAAACAAATGAGGCAATGTTTCAGCGACAGACATTTTCAGGTAAATATTTCTAAAGCACAAAAAAAATACACGTGATTTAAACACGAACCCAGCGATAGTCAATTAAACAACAGTTGCGTAGCTATTATTGAATTGCCTTTATAATATTTCAATTATATTACATCGTTAAGAGTGAGCCAAATGTTATCAAATGTGGACACAAAATCTTCGTTTCACAAACCAAAAAGGAAAAAGTTTAATAAATCTTGAAAAGCAACCGTAACTTATGAGTTAGCAAAACTACTTACCGTGTTAAACCCATTTAGCAAGTAAGTGAGCAGATGAACAGCCTGCTATTGTCTAAAAGCAGAAAACAATTTCAGGGTACACAACGCGTAGAAGAGAATCCTGATAAAGGTTCTTCAAGGTAAACCATTTCGCTTACTGAATTCCAGTTATTAGCGACACGCATAAATTCCGTTTATCTGACTCTCTGTTGCTAGAGAAATAGATATGTGTTTAAGTCATTTGTACTTTTGTGCCGAACTTAGGTGGAAAGAACATGTTAAGAAGAAACGAGAAGAACTTGGATTAAACTTGATGAAAATGTGGTGGCTGCTTGGAAGACACTCTGAGTTGTCGTTGCATAACAAGCTGTTGTTATTTAGACAAGTCTTGATACCAGTTTGAGTGTATGGTGTACAGCTTTGGGGTGTACTAAGAAATTCAATATTAAAATAATTCACGTAATATTAAATATTCATGAACACGTAAACATTGAAATGCTACAACTGCTTGATAATGCTGGACTCGTTCGGCAATTCCAGAGACAGAAACCATTTGAACTAGTTAACTAAATATGTACAGTAATTCTCAGCACATGAACAAAGTGTAACTGTACTGAGGAATACTGCAGTGGGAGCTTATCCTACACAATATTAAGTTATATATTAGAACAAAATTGCTAGATAGTTTATAACTAGTTGCAATGAAGTTAAATAAATAATTAAAAAATTGTACTTTTATGTTTTAGAATAATTTGTCTGAAGATGGTTGCCGATTGCTGTTTAAAAATTTAAATCAGTGTTGGCTAATGCCTCTTTTTTTTTAATTTAAACACGAATATCACATCGCTTAGGCACCTAACGATGTTACATAGCAAGATTTTGTTACAAATCTTTTAAAACCGACAATATGTATCTTGTCATATTTTCTTTTAATGTTTCGGCCACCAAAAGCTAAGGATGTCTTCAGAGAACTGTCGAATCATCGTTGCCACTGCGTGGAAGTTTTAAGGAAAGCGGTTGTCTTCGAACAATATCGATTCGATTATTCGTACTCTGATAACAATTGACGATTAATCACGTTAGCGGTATCGCAACGGATGACTTTCCTCTCGAGAAGTCAAACAGAAGTAACCTTCAGTAACCTGTGTCCTTCTGACTTCCCAAAATACGTCACTAGCTGACTGTTGAAATTTTCGTTTGACAGTCTTTCCTTTTATTACCAGCACTGATTTGAAAATTTATTTTCCCTTCGAGATAAATTGTTGTCACCAAAATTTAACGATATTGCGTTGATTTCCTTTACTGACTTACTTCGATGTTAGGTGTAAGCTTTACAACTATTAAATTTTTACCAAATGTATGTACTAAAGCACAAAAATGTTTTCTATTAAAAAAATCTTTGCTCAACAAAGATCCGTTAAGGATCGCGTGGCTTTTGCGTTTAGTGTGACGGTTGCATGGCTAGTACAACGCGTCGCCAGCCGCTAGTTGCGGTATTCACAGCCAGAAAATGTTTTCAATTACATCTATATAATGACATGTTAACACTTTGATAACAATTGAATCGCCTTTATAACATTTCAATTATATTATATTGTGAAGAGTGAGCCACATGTTATCAAATGTGGACACAAAATCTTCGTTTCACAAACCAAAAAGGAAAAAGTTAACCAGATCTTGAAAAGGAACGGTAAAATATTATACTAAGGATTTTAAAGGACTCGTGATATTATTAGCCATTAAGAGAAATAGATTTTTTTTGTTACTCTGTGTATAGGTTAGATAGTGATACCACAGCCGAATTAGTATTGCAGACAAATATTGTCCGGTTTAGTTTTCAGCCTCAGTCGTTTCCTGGCCAACATTCAAAAAGCAGTTTGGCCTTGGCCAAAAAGCACTCGCTTTCTCATACTCTTTTTTGAACCGTAATCACACTTATTACATTGCTGCCTTGTAATATCATGGTATTAACACATAGCTATTTAAAAAATTATATTCTATATCAGAGCAGGTTACCTGGAAAAAGAGACATTACATTGATGGAATCCTCAGAAATGAGATTTCTCTGATCAACCAAGGGTTGTACAAGACTCGAGCAATAAGAAGTAATAGTACAGAACAGAAATTAAGTTATGGTAAAAAAAATGACATTACACTATAAAGAAAGATGGAGTGGTGGGGGAATATGTTATGTGCTGTATAGGATACCAAGGAATACGTCTGTGGAAAAGCGAGGTGTGGAGACCGAGAAGCAAGCAGAAGTTCCTAATCCTGGCAAGCAAGAAGAAGAAGAAGGTCAGAGCAAGCTGTAATTGTTTCCTTTTTAGAGAGTCTTCGTCTATGAAGAAGATCAGTCCATGGATTAAACACATCCTTAGATTTTCGTACATAACTGGAGTAATACTATCTTGTGCTTATATATTATCGGAATTTAATCAATATTTTGCCTACGTTAAACTGAAAATTATAATCAGCAATAATTAATCTGTTTAGTTATAAATAGTCTATACTCTCAATGTAATTTCACCAAACGTTTGTAGCAGTCATAAATCGTGTGGTTTGAAAACGTCAACACGTACGGAACGCCCGCCTTTGAGTCCCCTAAATTCTTTTCTTATTCAAAGCAGCTACTGCAGTGTCAACGATACATAGAACAAATAACTCCATAAATCTAAATCAGAGTTCAAGAAAAATTTCGTACAGACACTGTCGCAAGACCATTGCTTCGTTTGTTTTTGTATTTTCGTTATATTGACAAATTGTTTAATTTTAGCGGCTTAGCACGGCTGCTTGTGAACATTTTTATCCGTATGTTTAACTGATTGTAGTAAATAGAGGCTTTAGTGTAACAAAGTCACATTCTCGAGTGTATGGTAAGATTCTCAAAAAACGAATCGGTCACGAGATGAAAGATATTGTAGAACAGAATGAATTTTAAGCCGGTAAGTTTGCATATACAGCCTTTTAACATTAAAACAAGTTGCCTGTCTTATACTCTTAAAACGCGCGTTGTTTTCATTGATCTAAAGAAAGCTTATGATAGTGTGCCACTTGCAATAGTATGGAGAACTACGCGAAACCAAGGAGTTAGTGGTAGGTATATATAAAATCAAAGAAGCGTTTATATACTGATATGACAGCTTGTATTAAATTACTACAATACAAGCTTGACAACGAGATTACTATTAGTAAAGGCTTGAAAGAAGGCTGTTGCATAGCTCCTGTTTAAAATTTGTTTGAACGAATACCTGACGTCATGGAGGAAGAAATATTCTAATGTGAGTATACCGATTGGAGATGTGAAGCTAGGAGCGAGGTGCCGCGACAACACTAACAAAATCGCTAAATGATGATGATGATAATCTGTGTTTTAAAGTAAAATCCTCTTCCCTTCTTGTCTTAATAATAATAATTATTATTATTGTATGGGTAGGAGTAGTGGGGGGATATTCTCAATATAACTAACAATAATTATCCATAATGTATTAATTTTAATTCAGAGTAACTCTACACAAACTTTTAATTAGTATTTCATAATTTTTAATAACACAGCGTACACTTTTATTAACAAAGATAATGCTGTACGGTATACTTTTATATTAAAAATAGTAAATGATGAAAGGTTCTCTAAGATACGGTCAATAAATTAGGCAACAATTTAAAAATATTTGTGTCGAAGTTTAGTTAGAATGTATTGTCCTCTTCAAGAGCTGAACATGGGAAGTACGATAATAATTACTATACATATAGTGAGAATTTTTATGTGAATTTATGTACATCTTACGTAAAACAAATTATCATATTCACATCACGGCATAGGCAAGGTGCTGCCAGTTCCGCCTTCAAAGATCCTCTTCCTGGGTCTACCCACACACATGTCTCCTATAGAGTTATATTTCCAGACTCGATTTGCCAATCCTGAATCTGACATTCTTTTTGAGTGTTCTTTCCACCGTTGGTTAAAATCTTTTAGTCTTTCATGGAAGTTAAAAACTTATAATTCTTCTGTATGGCCTCATTCTATATAAGTTTACGGTTAAGTTTAGAACCCCTTTGCAACTCCTCTTAAGAACACCATTTCCGAGGCCTGTACTTTACTTTCTTGTTTCTTGGTTGTTGTCAATAATTCATACTCATAGGACAGTACAGGACCGCCATGACTATGTATAACTTAATTGAGTATCTCGATGTAAAATAAATTATAGGTACATATATCCTCAAGATAACACATATTTTAAAATTGTGTCTATTTAACCAAATTCTCATTCGTATCTCATTAAATTGGAAATACTGTACTTGAAACAATAAAGGAAACGTTATTAAGAAAACCCCAAATTGAAATTCAAAGAAATTTTACACAAAATTAAATGTAGCTAAATGACATTAGTTTTAGAAGTAGCACTTACACACAAGAACAGTGGGCAAGGGCGGCGTTGTTACAACTCTTAATTAACTGAAGCTTACACAGGGTTTGCATAATACAACTTATCACAGCTGTGAACGCTGGCAGACCCGCGCGCGCACGGCCTTCTCAAATTGTCCGTAATATATCTACTTTAAAAACGTGATATTTAAAACGTGTAATTAAAACTGATGTCTATTATGCAAAAAAAAAAATATCATTACACTGGAGGCGGCTGTGTACACTGTAAAACCCTGCCAAGTTTCTGGAGTGAAATATAAAATTTAAAGGGAAAGTTTGAGGGGTGAGGGGGTGCTACAGTTATTGTCATATTGGCTGTTCCGGCGACTAGCTGGCAGCAGCTGTTTTGTTTTGATTAATGACTTTCTCTCTCTTTCCTTCTCTCTGTCCTCTGCTCTCTCTGTCTCTCTTTTCTCTCTCTTACTTCCTCCCTACAGATAACACTGAACACACTTTCCTGATAAACAAGAGTGCACTAACTCACCCCCTTGCGTCCTTCACAGACTTCCATCAACTGCTCTTGTGCCTTCTACCCACCCGACCGACGAACCAACACTTACTTGCATTATATAATTACTTCTTCTCTTTGCACGTACGTGCGCGCGTCAGCTTGAGTGTTTTAAATTATTGAAATTTAATTTACTATACATTGTATTCGTGTTGTCTGTGAGTAATGACGCTTGTGACGGACGGACATGCACAGACGCTCCCAGCGGGGACGTGTGTATTATATAGAATTACAAAGCGATGTCGTCTGTACATTTGGTAAATCATATTATCGCAACTGTGTGCCATTTGTGAATAGGCGTCCTAGGACCATAGTTCAATAGCGTTGCGCAGACTCATGTATGAGATTCTGTTTGAGAAAGGTTTCCTACTCCCATCTACCACGACTGTAACTGTAATGTGCCACCGGTTTTGTCTCCACCTTTGTTGCCCTTTCAAGCTACTTTATAAAGTGAAGTTTTTATTCAACCAACGGTTCTCAATCGCGATCGTCTCGGCAGAGATCGTTCTCAATCTGATCCACAGAGAGATGGCCGACGAGTCAGACTTCTTCACAAAGGTTGAAACTTTCTGGTAAAGTCGATGACAAATTGAACGAAGGTGTAACCAAACATTCGAGTATCTTTATCATAACTAACTATTTAAAGCTCATGAGATTTTGAATTGAACTGATAACAAACGCTAACAGCTAACCGCATTGCTCACAAACAGATGGACAACTAATTTTTTTTTATGTCAAACTCATTACCACATCGGAAGTTTAAAATCATTCTTTGAAGAGACGAAGAAAGAAAAGAAATTATCGACGGAAAACATCCGTGGAATTGGTATATCTGCTTTCTGGTAATCGGCACGTAATAGAGAAACACTTTGCTTCGTCCTTCGAAGCATACACACACGCGCACACACACACACACACACTCCTTAATGAGAGGTTAATTGTCGCAAAGTTATTTAAACTTCTACTCTTGTAGCTAAATAAAACATTAAAGATTATTTATATCCAGGTAGCCTACTGAGTAGTGTTAAACTGCCTTATCAAGTTTCACGACAATCTTATGGCGATGCCTACATCATCTTACGACACCCCTACCTCTTTCTTACCAGCATCACGTTTATTAAAAACAAGTATATTACCTTTTTGTAACTTTCGCCCTTAAACGGGTTTTAGAGGTATCACTCGATAATGACATGGATTCAAATTCAAATGAAGAAAGCGATTTCAGCACCAATGGCATTCCTTTAATTAGCGCAGGGAATAGCACAGTTGTGAGAGTATAAAATGAGTATGAAGCCTACTGACAAGCAGCTGATTAAAAATTATAAAACGGACTAGAACAGGTCAGCCATTTTAATCATTTGGGAAATGATATTGGCTATGATAGGAACTATAATATTTGTTAAGTTAACAAATTAAAATGTTAAGTTAGGTAATTTCCGGACGATCTGTGGGGCAGTCAACCGTATGTTTAGAAACAAAATTAAAATTTTACAAAGTTATGGCTGTCCCTGTACTGTCCTATGGGTGTGAATAATGGACAACGACCAAGAAACAAGACAGTAAAGTACAGGCCTCGGAAATGGCTTTCTTAAGAAGAGTTAAAAGATGTTCTAAACATGATCGTATAAAGAATGAGACCATAAGACAGAACTTATAAGATTTTTACTTGAATGGAAAATTAAAAGATTACAAACAACGGCGCAAAGTACACTTAGGAAGAATGTCAGATTCCAGACTGGCCAAAAAAGTCTGGAAATTCAAATCTATAGGACACAGGTGTGTGGGTAGACCTAGTAAGAGATGGCTGGAGGATGTTTGAAGGCGGAAAAACAGCCTTGCCTATGCCGTGTTGTGAAGATGATGATGGTAAAAGGGACTATGAGACATGGCTAGTATTATGTCGACATAAATAAGCGAGAAGACAACGTAAGGAAGGTGGCCTCAAAGAATTATAGGAATGGCAGGCGGTAGCAAGACGGATGAAATGAAGACAGTAGTTATCTCTGAAAGGTGGACTGAACACCGTGGAGAATCTCAGTCCCCAAAAGGAAAACTAAAGAAACAGACTGAACTGTAAGCTATAACGCAAGGCATAATTAAATACTTAAAACAGATTAAGTATTAGCGTAAAAAGGACAGACAATAACGTTAAGTACACACGCTTTCTCTGTAAGACTTGAACAAGTCTCGTAACTGCAGGTCCTAAACTAATACTAGATGTCACTGAGGCCTGAGTTGCTATGAGCGAGAATTACTGAGAAATTGTTGAAATTACTTTCTGCTGGACTCTTAGGCCGTGGTCTATTGCTTTCATTGTAAACAGACGTTTCGGCCCCACCATCGGATACCATCTTCAGTGTAAAAGCGATGGAGTAATTGGCACGGTGTCCACCAATTCATCCCACTGTTGAGGTACAGACTATGACCGCGAATGCCATGTTGATTACTCGGTCGGTTTTTACACTGAAGGTGACCTCCTACGGTAGAGCCGAAACGCCTGTTTATAATGAAAGCAGTAGAATGCAGCCTAATAGCCCAGTAGAAGGTAATTTTAACAATGTTGAAGCCGGCCGTGAAAGCTTTAGGAATTCCTTACTGAGAAATGTCGGTTCCTATTTACAATCAGTGAGGCTTGCCGTATCGCAGATTTCCAGACCTCGTTCAAGCTTACTTTTGTGATATATCTCTCAGTTGCATAAGTAAAAAAAAAAAAAAAACATTGGAGTTTAGTCGAAGAAGAAAACGTGTAACATTTTTCGTGGCTCATATGCAATGCACAGTGTCCGGTGTTTGTCTCTACATTCGCGTTCCCATAATCTATCGTTCGATTGTAAATTAGAAAATTTATGTAACGCTCGCGTGACAAACAGATCCGCATCTGCTTCTCTCTCGGAAAGCGTGAGAGTGAGAACGTGAGCGAGCGAGCGCGGGCGCGGGTGCGTACGCACAGTGTTGTTAGCAGGTGTAGATTGGACAAAGGTAATATAGACAGCCGGTGAAAATCCCGCCCAAACACTGGTCGTGGAGGTTCGGAATTGATGATGCTGGGGGTCAGAGGTTACCGTAGACCACGTGACACTGTAGATGTTATCATTGGCCTGCCTTATCTGCAACAGGATTCAATTAATTTTACAAAACCTTTGTATCTTCAGCTTGCCTGCCTCACTAGCTGACGGACAACTGTAATGTTTGCTTACGCAAGTACACTGTGTACTTGGATCAATAGCATAGTAACATTTGTTCGTTCTTTTAGAGATAAATTCTTAAACTTCTGCCAACTCTCAAAACTCCTCTTGCCTCCCGCTGGTGTCAGTACTCATTGACGTATATATGTTTGTTTCCTCTTCAACTTCGTATACGTTGACATTGTACGTCCCAATGCCATTAGCGCATTGCCGTGCTCCTGAATTTTCTATTAAGAAATCGTTGGAAGCACAAAACTTATGTCTGTACGCGCTTTGATATAAAAGTCTACTGACCGAAATGTCAGCAACAAAAGCTTCAACACACTTTTCGAAAAGAGTATATCGTTATCCTCTAACCATTTTATAATATTCTCCTTTTTTGAGTTCTACTCCGGTGTATTATTTATCTCCACCTTCATAGAACAACAGATTGAGTAAATAGGTGAAGAATGAGTTTTTTGCACCTATTTTACATAATTTCCTTTATTCTTTTGGTCATGGTCTTTATTCACGCTTTCCACATTAGAAGACAATTCGATATGAAGTCCACTTCGTCTCCATCGTTGAACATTCTGGACTGCCATCCTCACCAATTTTCTTACAGTCTTGCAGTGCTTTTCGAATCATCGGCTTTCAAACTTCACATACAGCTGATATTCTTTCTTGATACCTTTGAACTTGTATAATAAACCCCTCAACATATTTTCCAGTTTTTACTACTGACTGATCTTCTTCTTTCACGATTCGTAAACTTTTTTATCATGCTCTGACAGTCCAGCGATCTCTTTCAACGTTCATATAAACTCTGACATATTTGTCACGATTACGAAGCGCAAATGCACAAAAATTATGAATACACTACTTTACAATTAAAAAACACAGACCACTAAAGAAAAAAATTTAAAACAGATTGTAGACTCTCGAACGTCCAGCCTTAAGCTGAAATAAAATCGGTTACAGTTGACAGTAGGATATGTTTACAGTCCAAACAGCATAACATCCGCCCTGCGACCCTCGTCTACAGGAACTGATTGGAGGTTGTTAAAGGAGGTTGCTGCAGAATTTGTATAAGGGTTTTGAGCAGGATGGGAATCAGGAATAGGAGACGCCAGAAGAGAAGTAGAGAACTGAGTCAAGATCCTCACAAAGCTGTACAGGAAAAAACAGAAGCAGCCATTGATATTGTGTTGAATTTTTACTTGGAAATTTTGTCTTGTATCGTTTGTACGTCAGCCAGTACGTTGCAACCTTTCGTGAGCACAATAGGGCGATGCAACACGTACAGAAACGCTGAATATAGTCTGATGAGTATTAATTGTACTGCTATAATTGTTTTATTCGTATTCAAAAACTTCAACAGTTTTTCGAACCACTTATCACGACTAAAAACTGTAGGCCTTTAATTTCACAATATAGCGTTTTATAAAATAACGGTGCCAGCTGAAGAGTCATAACGGTAAATCTTATTTTCTTTTTATAAAATAATATAAACCACAGAGCAATAATGTAACTTTTCAGGTAATTGTACGCCAGTGGCAGAGCGAGCGGTTTTGGGAGTAAACTCTCCCCAGAAGTAAACACCTGATCACCATTAAGCTGAGTAGGCTGTAGTATGGGACACAAGCTTTTGGGGGCGCAAAAATTTAAGAGAACAAAACAATAAATAAAACTCGTATTGCTAATGTTAAAAAAATTGAAAATTCCAATGTAAAAGAAAAATCTAGCAGCTTGTTGAAAAAGTATATTTCAGGGTTAAATCAATCGTTTCCTGCAAAGTGTGTTTATTGAAAAACATTTTTGAAAGAAATTAAATATTACTAAATAAAACGAACCGAAACTAAGAAACCAGAGCAAAAGGAAAATAAGCATTCTTAAAAATCCATGTAGAGTCTCAAAGTTCATAAAATAATGTAGGTAGAATCAATATTCCCCATCGGAGTAGGCTTGCAAATTTTTTCGAGCATGTTAGTAACAAATTGTAGCGAACAATGATCGTTTTCATCCCTAAGCTCGGCAAAATGTTATTTAAAGTCTACCTTCAGTCACAAAACATTTAAATCCCTGATACTTCCATTCATTGATAATTATTTTCTGCATTGCATTTATTTTAATGAAATAGTTCTTTGATTTGCAACTCCAAGAGCCAGGAAAATAAGCTTTGAGTGAACACAAATTTTCAGCAAATAATAATGGTCATGAAAATTATTTGAAAAAACTTACCGTTCTAAGCATTTTGGTTTACTTTGTGTAAAGGTGGGACTTCGTAACGTTTGCGTTACTTATAATTTGTCAATGTGCTCATGCTACTGTAAGAAATAAATTTACGTAATTAAAATGGAAACAAGACGAATTTGTGTTTATACAACCCACATGTTCCTAAATAATAAGTAGCCTATAATGTATGAGTAAATTGTTCGTAATACTCGTTGAGGTTGAAAGGCGGAATTGTGGGAGTAGGGCGCAAAAATTCGTCAGCCTAAGGCACTAACAGCTTTAAGTCAGGCCCTGCCCAGAAGTAGCCTATAAAGAAGAAATAAAATATAAACAATTTTTAAAATGGTGGTAAAAGTGTAGTCAGATAAGTCTAATTATATAATTAGGCTAATTAGTAATATGAGTACGAATATTTATAATTGCTTCACGGAATTAACCGTCTTGCGATCACGAAGTCGATTTGTGTAAACATTGCTAGGTGTTTAGTGACTAAGGAATGGTTCAAAGTTTTATTATAATTTTGACACTAGGCCTATGTCACAAAAGGGACATTCAAAAAGGCAGCATTTGAATACGTATTTAGTTAGCAATGTATCCAACTCCGTTTACGATATCTATAGAACGGTACTTTATTTCACATCGGCTTAAAATATATTTAGGCTATATACGTGAAATAATTTTCTCCTTGTTATTCGAACCTTATACAGATGTGCTTACGTTTTAGATCGTTTATCAATCTGTACGTAATGGTTTTTTGTATTTTTTAATTTCGTGCTTTATTCGAAAACAAATCAACAAATTAAAATCTTAAAATGTGTGCGTTGTTCCGTGCGTATGACAAAAGCCGCGATAAACAGGTTTGTGTGCTAACTTTGCGAGCAACGTGTAGTGTAGGCCTACTTGCGCACACCGTACCGCGGTCTTGAAATATTTGTTTTGAAGTACCCATTTACGAAAATGTTTGCTTCATTTCTGTTGTTAAAAGAGTGGGCCGATTTAATTAATTCCATTTTTTGCAAATATTTATAGAAACGTATTCACTAGAGAGAATTTTATGAAAAGTGTAGAAAACATATAACACTATCAGCGTCTGGAAAAGATAGGAGAAAATTTGCGCCAGTTTTTGAAAACGTTTGTTTTATTAATATTGCAATGTATGACATTTTTATTATTAAATAGGCTTTGTAGTGTGTAGTGTAGGCGTGTAGTGTAGGCTTTGTTAAATTTTAGGTATCTATTAATAGACAAACTAACCTTTTTTCAATCCGCCTTTTAACTTCTTTTTTATATTGATGACGCGTTTCAAATCGTATGCTTCATCACCAGATCGTACGAGGTCGATACCTGTTAAAATCCTGTAGCATTTGCATTGTATAGTCGACGCGTCAGTAGGTGAGTGACCAAACGCGAATAGGTGCGCACCAACTGACAGTTATACAGTGCAAATTCGTTTACATTTTTAACTGATGTCGACATCGTGCGGTGGATATTTTAAGATTTGATGATGAAGCATATGCTTTAAAACGCGTCATCAATATAAAAAGAAGTCACAAGGCCTATTGAAAAAGGTTAGTTTGTCTATTCATACAAGTGACTTGGAGACAATTTCAAACATTGCTGTCTATTAATGTAACCTTTAGGTTGCCACACTTACCCTCTTTATTAAAACAAAGTAAATACCAAATAACGGTCTCTTTTCTTTTTAATTTTTGTAGTTTCATTTACAAAAAAAAAAACTAGAACACACCAGAACACCTTTTACAGAAGGAAATACTGGCTGCGCCCCCGTTGTGGACTGGAACTGGTGACGTGAGTGACAGGTTTCACTACAGCGATGTCTTCACTTATGCATCGTCACAAACCACCATGGTTGGACCGCCATAATGTAACGACTTGAATCTCGTTTTTAAGTAAATCGGTCCTCACAACCCTTCGTCGGCTGTCGAACGTAACATATGCTATTCGATTAGTTTTAACTATCGACCTTGTATATGTTATCCATTCTTGTCTAATAACTGGAAGTTTCGTTTTGTTAATGACCCATAATGATCCGATAATAGATGCTTCCGTGTATAATATGGTTGTTATAATCGTTACGATTTTCATCCTATGATGTATGGCCTAGCTCTTGACTTTATTATAAGTTTTATGACATGAGGCTCATTATATCAAGCTAATATGTCCTATTATATTTATACGATCTCGTATGTATACAAATTGCTTCGCGTATCCGACGAATAAGACACACAGAGTAGTTAAGAAGAGATCGACATAAGGCGATGTTGTAAAGAGACTTTTGAAATAGTACTTTGTGTTATTTCATACACTTGTACCATTTCATTTTATGTTACTATATACAAAACAAATTCATGCGGAAGCCGGAATTTATATGTATTATAAAATAATAAATGTAATATATGATTGAAGTATGATAATTTCTGAAGTTCTAAAAACCCGTCCAGGTATTTTCACCAGCTCACTTAACATTCAATAATTAAAAAATTTCGAGAATAACAGTTGGCAAGCTTTTGAATTTTGAGAATAAACGACGGAAAGGGAATGGCGAAACCTGTATTATACATATAATAAACCTTCTTCAACTTTCTCTAAACCTAATCTAATAACGATTTTATTTTGTAACACAGAAATAATTGAAGAAAGGCTGTTCGACACACAAAGAAGGTTGAATAGCCACCACTACGCTTCAGCCGACCATTCTTACCCAGGATGTTATCCCAAGTACTCATTTCCATTGGCGCAGTCGACCTGGAGGCTGAAAAGTGTACTTTGATTTAATGGAGCGGCTAGGACTTGAACGCAAACATACCCATTCATCTGCTAAGCCCCCAGCCTAACTTATCTAATATCTTGAGTTAAATTTTTGTAAAATACGTAATTAGATTTTCAAAAAATGTGTCAGTTAGACAAGCGTGTCCCGGGCTCAGATTTATGTACTTGGTTATTTGGAAAGGAGGAATTATCTAAATCTGAGGCCACTGTAATACGCTTTGCACGGTATTAATAATATCCATCAGCATGTGATTGGCATCTAATTAAATTTGACTGAACTATTAACAAAAGTAATGAGAGGTAAAGACATATAATAATATCTAAAATAATTAAGTTGTAATATTTGTAATATTTTCTTCTGTTTTAAATTTGACGTCTCCTAGCTTCAATAAAACTAATAAAATTTGAGTATTTGCGCGTAGAATTTTTTTTTTTGCCAAAGAAACAGAAATTATAGAAATATTTGTTTAAATACGCAGACAAAACTATTCAGATCTTCTAAGAAAAACTACGATCTGATGTCAACTAGTACACAGGCAATGCAAGTATTGAGTCAATAATTTAGTAATGATCGAATTTCTAAATTCAGTTAAAAAAATTCAATTCAATTACTAATTTTTTTAAATCAAGTCCTTAAATTCTTTGTGACCGTCAATCAATTAATTTTTCGGTGAAGAGGTTTGTGAGGATCGGTCAAAAATATAACACAAATTTTAGCTTGTCATCATCAGGACAATAAACATTGTCGAAACGTCAACACAAATAAGTTAAAATTTGTGTTATATTTTTTACCGATCCTCATAAACCCTTCACCGAGAAATTTTTAAATCAAGATTTAGCAATTATAATTTACTAATTTTTTTAAATCCTTCAACACATAATCCATTGTCTTTATTACATGTAAGAATATCAAATTAAATTAAGGCTGTTCAATCAAAAATATCTTCAGTGAAGCCTTACCATTCAATTATTTTTATTTTCATATTTTCCAACAATATATTTTAATTAATACCATAATTTCAATAACGTTTTTATTTTTGTTCGTATTTTTTTTTTTAATTTTAGGTTAGACGGATATTAAGAAAAAAATTACGATTTGGGAACGGTTTTTGCATCGCTCGCCAAAGTAATTATCATTTTGCGGAACACAACCATTAGCGCAAAGTTCTTAGCGTTGCAGACGCAGGGCGCCTTTAGTTACAGGGTAGAACGCGTACTGTGTGCCAAGGTCGCTTGTACCCTAGGGTAACTTTGTGAAAAATAGGGTGTTTATTGCAGCGGTTAACCCTCCTGTGATGGAAAATCATTTTTCAAGATCACTTTAAAGGACCACCTTGAAGTTGTTTCGTCGCAATTTTCAACCGGCTCAAGACATGCGGCGCCTTTTATCTGTGAAACACGTGAACAATGTGATTTCGCGTACGTGGTACTGGCGCTAATACAAGACATTATCAGTCACAACGGCTAGATACTATCAAATGAAAACCGTATAGGAACGGTTACCTGCAATGAATAATATCTGTTCGATTTGGTTTGTTATTTAAATCGATATTTACAACGTCCCTCCTCTCATGTAACAACTTGCACTTTATTGTGAAAAACGATTATTTAAGAAAATATTAAGCCAATTTTAGTTGAAATTTATACTCTTTGTGTTTGTACATAATAGCCTTATTAAGTTTGTATAACGCTTGTTGCTTCATGCAGTAATACTTCAGGAAATACACTTTTCTGAACCAACTTAATATTACTGTACTATTTTAGGCCCACAGAGCTAATAGTGACGTATTCTGATTTTATAATCACTTGAAATATGTGTGTGTGTGTGTGTGTGTGTGTGTGTGTGTGTGTGTGTGTGTGTGTGTGTGTGTGTGTGTGTGTGTGTGTGTGTGTGTTTCAATGGACACTTTCATTGCATAAATACATTGGAATGTATCAGAGAATAAAGCATGTGATAGCATATAAAAACGCTGTATGAATTAGTAGAGATTGCAGGTTTGAACATTATAAATTAGTTGATAAGGAACAAAGGAACATTGTAAAAAATGATAGTTTGATGTATTTTTAGGCTTGTAAAACTACTTTAAGTGCTGTGAAATGTGCGTAAGAATGCTTAGCCGCGTGTGTAGTGCGCGTGAGCGAGGGCACGAAATTGTTTTATGGGATATTCATAAAAAACACGGTTAATTTAAATAACTTTCCAGATTCGGGAATATTTGAGATGGGACTTATATCAGAAAATACATCATAAAAAACCTATCAGATGACAGTAGTTACTTTAAAAATCAGTAACTGAATGTATGCTTTGTTTAAATAAAAAGGTTTTATGGTCCATAAAATCGGTCGTAAAATATTTCAGATTTTTTGAACAAGAATTATTTTGTTCTAAAGCCTTCTTCCACGGGGAAATTATTATCTGTAGAAAAAGATAATCTGCTCGATATTATCATGAGTAAAGGTTACCGAAGAACCAATTAGATTACGAGAAATTTAGTTTCAAACATAAGACTAGGACCTACAAATCTGTCTCTCTTCAGAATCGATAACGTGTGAACGCTGAGCTGGTACAGACGTCGGTCTGCATCTTGCGACGAATGCAGGCTGGAAAATTCCTACAGTTACTGCGAGAATTATTAAAACTGTGCTAATTCGCGAGAGTGCGAGATATTCCGATTAGGAATATAGACATTTCAAGCTGACTTGAAGAGGTGTAAGCATAACACGCCAGAACCAGTAACAGTATATTGCTACGCAGATACGATCGGTAAGGTGTGCTGTACACGCGCTGTATGGGGGATAGTATTGCGAAATCCTCGCGCACCTTCTCAACTTTTCCAAACGCGTCTTCCAGATTATTGTCGATTATTTTACTGGCCACCTATATGTATTTCGTCATAATGGTGACCCTCTTGGGGTATACGTCTCTGCTTTATATGCTGCAGAGACATGGACACTGAAGAAGATGAGAAAAGATTCGAAGCATTTGAGATGCGGGTTTGGCGAGCAATGGAAAAAGTGAGGTGGGATGATAAAGTAAGGAATGATGAAGTTTTAAGAAGAATGGGAGAAGAGAGAAGAATCCTGAAGGTAATAGAAAATAGGAAAAGGAATTGGTTAGGTGATTGTTTAAGAAGAGACTCCTTGCTTACAACTGCCATGGAGGGTGCCATAGAAGGAGAAAGAAAGAAGAGGGCGTAGAAGAATGACGTTAATAGATGGCACTAAAATCAGAGGGTGTTACGATGAAACGAAAAGACTAGCATGCGATAGGACAGCTAGTAGAGCTTTTACCCATTTGAAGACCTGCCTTAGGGCAGAACACCAATTAATTCTACCGGCATCCAGGTCATGTACTACGTCACACAGACGGCGTATAAATACAGGATTCTGAAGCGGTGTTAGTTTGGAACTGCGACTCGGAGTGCGGTTTGGTGTGAAGTGATAGTAATTATGAATTGTTGTGCACGCACATCTGTAACTGGTGACTTGTATTACTTACTGAAACTGTTATAATAAGCGACCATTTACTGCGTGTTACATTAGTGTGCGTCGCTTAAAAGAATTACAATCGTAAGCTTAAAGAATTGTTGCATACGAGTGCCTGATCATTTAAACTGTAATTAAAGTCGTAAACAGCGGGTTCATCTAGTGGCAAATATTCTGTTTCACTGTTCAAATACAATGACGTAACAGTATTAATAATAATGATATATTAATTAATAAAAGATTACTTAATACATTCAGTCACTGATTCTATGACACGTACATCAAGCTGAATATAAATTAACATCCACGTAAGAAATTATTACTTTTACTGTTTTCTGTGCGTGTGTATGTGTGTGTGTTTAATTTTTGTTTACAGTATTGTATCCTCCTACGTAAGCAATTAAAAACTAATATAGTTCATTATAAGACAGAACATAGGCCTATAGTTTTCGCCGAACGATGTAAGGAAATCAATATACTATATATACTAAGGATCTGTACAAAATATACTATAAGAAGTAAAGTATAAACGGAAGATAATGTGAACAATAATACAAATAAAAATTAACGTAACATTTGTTATAAACGATACATATATCCAAAGATCATCTAAACAACGAGCATGTAGGCCTATGTGGGGGGGGGGAGAGAGAGAGAGAGACAGACAGACAGAGAGGACGGTATCCGATACCGAGGTACGCTTATATAAATGTATATATATATATACGAGTATATTTCTGAAAATGCATTCTTTCGTATACAGTGGATACATGTTAATCTTTTTTTTTTTAGCAAATCTATAGCGAAATGTGAAGTGATAATGGTAAAGGAACGCTCCAAATTATCGTTTATTACTCAAGAACAATGTGAATTATGTTCTTCAAGATGTAAACAATACTAATTCTTAGGCTTTTATAGTTTTATTAGTTTCTGAAAACAGAATTTTCGTGCTGTTAGTAACACACGTTTCTGTGAGATGTTAATATGAAAATACATGTACATTCAAAAACATTTAAAAAAATCGCCAGAATAATTTTAGTAATCATTGTTTGGAGAAGTATAAAAACAAACAAACCTAATTAGCAGAATAAAGTTGTCATCTGTCTGTCTATGTTTCAGCATTTTCTCTTATTCCGAAGTTCACCATCTCAACCTCGGTCGACCAACACTCATTTTCCATGTGGGGCATACTCCACTATTGTCCTTAGTATTCTATATAGAGACATATTTTGCATACAGCATATATTTAATAAAAATGCATGCATTGAGCATACACATTCAAGTGGCTTCGTAGTAGTAGTAGTAGTAGTAGTAGTAGTCGCTAACGTTATTACCATTATCGTCACCTTTATTATCATCTAAGGGAGCGACAGCGAATATTTCTACGTCTCCATGCCAAACTTTACAAACAATAATTGCTTATGGATTTCATCAGAGTTCCATAAATTTTTCAAAAGGTTTGTTGTATAATAATCAGCGTTAACAACATTACTTATTAATGAGATTTATTTATTTGAGATTTTTATTAGTGGAATTTCAACGGTATGAGTCGTACTTTGTAGCTCTAACTTTCAAACTGTGTTTCCTCCTGCTTCCTCACTCTGCTTGTTCGAGAGATCAACATTTTAAAACACCAGCGTATACTGTACATGGTGAAACGTAAGCAGCCACATAATGACAGGTCTGAATCCAGAGAGGTATTATTGCGTGTGACTTTCTTGAAAGAGAAAATCTATTTGGCGTTTAGGACGAAGAAAATGTTTTTTCTTCCTGTTTTCTTTCAAACGGAAACAGATTTCATTACTTGCAGTACAATTCTCGAAAACTTTTAAACGGCGTCATTTAGAATATTTTAAAAATTAAACTAAACATTTCATAAAATAAATTAAACACTTTGTCTCTAAGTAAACGCTACTTCGGCTTAACCGTTAACAACGGGAATCAAAGCAAACGTTATGAGTCGTAAATTGTTTCGACTCCATCCATGTAGTCGCCACCCGTGGTTTTGTATGCTACTTAAACCAACAGCAGAATTACGACGAACATTGCTTAATTATAAGGGATAAGCTATAATTGATGAATATACTAATTGTGGCACAGCCGCGTTCACTTTGACTCACAGCGTCACAGTATCAAGAACAGATTAGGACTATTACAGGTAAAATAATTAGACATGTTTGGTTATATATGTAGACATTAGGCTGTTTGGTTGCGCTGTGCTCTGTGTCAAAAGATCTAATCGCGCACGCGTAACTTTGACGCGTTCTTTAGGACCAATTATTTTATGTTCAGAACACTAGCGTGGATGCTGTATATCACATGGTCATGTGTCATGGTTGGTCACCTCGCGCCCCACTTCCTGCATTGTGTTCCCTACGCCTCCCCCTACGATCTGCACGAACTGTTTCATGTCACACTGTTTCATCTGTACATTAAAGGCTTCCTATTCTAACATTTGGTCGAGGCTGTAATACGGAGATTCACGTGACCAGCAGCGTGAAGAACGTAAGTGTGCAATCTGAATTTTCACTTTCTGTCGGTTTCTCTATCTTCTTCTTCTTCAAGCGCGTGCACGAGCGCACACACACACACACACACACCAGAGTCTAATATATTTCATGTCACCTTCAATATCAATACAACTTGATTTAAAAATTACACCTAAACATAGGCCTATACGATACGTATAAGAACTAACGCAGGCACGCCAGTAGAAAACGCCTTCAAAGCACGGGTTGCGTGTACACAGACGTGTACAATACTCACGCATACGCAGAAACCGGCGTAGAGGACGACACGACAGCTGTCACTCGCGCTGACCGAAGCCCAACAGGTGGCTCTGACCCTCCCCCCCCCCACGCAGAACTGTATAATTACGTAATTAATCAAGTCATTTCAGATTAATGTTTTTTTATTTTACATTTTTTCTTTGATTAATTGCTGTCGGCCTCACGCTTCGTCTTCCTCCACCCCCCGCTTCATCTGCGCACGCATAATAATGGACAATATTACTTATTGTAAACACTGGCACAATGAGTGTACACTTTTTTTAATTTTATTTGTGTCACTCGTAACAATAAACTGATTCAATAATTGGTTATGAATACTCATAAACGCTGGCAGACGGTTATCAAGTCATTTATCATTTCCTTAATAAAATAAAAAATGTTTAAGGCGGAAAATATTCTTCGTCTGTTTATCAAGGGAGTCAATTTAATAAGAAAATTGTTTCTGCAACATTATAATAGCATGTTATGTATAAACACTTCAATAGAAACCAGAGGTAGGCCTATATACGGAATTTTTGGAAAGTAAAGAGGTGATGAATTTTTTATAGTACTGAAACAGTATACTGAATCTCACAATATCAGTGTATACAAAGAAAGGGAGAGAGAGAGAGAGAGAGAGTGAGATTGAAGTAGGGGATGGACATAAAGAATTGTAGTGGGGGAATGGGTGAGAATGAGAGTTGAGAAACCGAGATGAGAACAAAATCGGAAAGATAAAGACCAACAGAAAGAGACTAAAAGTAGAAAGATAGACAAACTTTTACATTCTGATATTTATTGTCAAACAGGGGTGTAGGCCTATTTACGGGAGGACAAACGACAGCCGGACCTCTCTCAAGAGTAAAAAGTTAACGAGTAATTTTGTTAAACTCTTAATTTTTAGGTTGTTTTATAATTTTTGTCAGATGTGTTAGCTAACATAATAGTAACTTCGGATCTTTTCGGTTAAGTGGCAGCATGCAGTGAGCAATTACTCTACGTAGCAATCGCCAGTAACAACCCATTTCCCCCTCCAACGCATTTTGCAACTATTCTATGGTGACAGCGTGCTCTGCGACTCTGTATGCCGTAATCGCAAGTGAAGTAGTATCGTTGCGTATCATGAATTTCCTTCAGTTAAAAGCACAGATTCCCGACAAAGATTCAGCGATACAGTTTCTAAGAGACAAAAATATTTTACATAACCCAAGAATTTGTACGAACGGCGATGAAATGAAACTGTATACGACAGGTAAAGACCGTAGGGTATGTTCTACAAAGGACTGTCGGGAATCCAAACAAGTTCGACAGGATACTATTACGTACCTACGTTATAATACCGGGAACCTGTGTTTCATTGGCTCTGGTCAATTACACAGGCTGCCATAGGCTTAACCAACTTCTAATTAAACACATATAATTTTGAGATATCTCTATAATTGAAGGAAAATGAACATGGGTTCCTGTTGATGTATTCACTCAGTTTTGTGTGTTATATAATGACATCTCTTTATTATTCTATAACCTTAAAATCTCTACATAAGGTTTTCAACATAACTGATTCTTAATTTACAGATTACAGTTTACAACATATATTTTAGAAGGGCCATTTAAATAAGGAAGTTTATGTGTTTGAATTCTCCACGGATCCGGGATTTAAAACTTGTTTGTTAATAATGCTCATTTACTCATATAAGGTACTATCTTTCAACTTAAGCCATTTGAAGAATGGACTTCATTCAGCTTTTGCCATTTGAAGAATGGACTTTATTTAAACTTTAGAAACAGAGACGCTCTATAATTTAAGCCTTACTTTCTACTACACATATTTTTAAGCATATTACATACTACTGGTTACAATTAGTGACTACTCTTAAAAGTCTTGAAGTGTTATTTAAATTGTCTTTGGTACATTTTTATTTGAATATTACTTAATCACGGAAGACTGTCTTCCGCGTCACCTTATGGTATCTTGATGTTGATTCAGATTAGGCTCCTCGGTCCTTGGGGTATCTACTGATGGTCTGTTGTTATTGTAGTTTCCGTTGACGTTGAAGTTCCTGAAGTGAGTTCGGTGATTCTGAGGCTGGTACTCTTTTCTCGGATGTCTGGCAGAAAACCTCGTTAGTAGTATAACTCATGTTAATGTTTGTTCCACAGTTATGCACTTTACATAATTATTGGTAAGGGGATTTCACCTTAGATACCTAGTACCTATTT
Source organism: Magicicada septendecula (assembly GCA_034769895.1). Taxonomy (NCBI): domain Eukaryota; kingdom Metazoa; phylum Arthropoda; class Insecta; order Hemiptera; family Cicadidae; genus Magicicada; species Magicicada septendecula. The sequence goes on from CM068373.1 coordinate 380,499,715, forward strand.
TATTTTAAATACATTGTTCTCTTACAAATTAGTATGTAGAGATGTCATCGCGCACACTTATTCATTCTTTTTTTTTATATTACATGTTTATATAGGACTCACTATTTACTGCTACATTACGTTGCACACTGTTCTTAGTTGAACTTAAAAGAAACAAAATATTGTTTTGTTTTGTGGCATCGTTCGGATGCGACCAGTTTACTGCGTGAGCGCTCCATCACTAGTACTGTACGTTTATTGGGAGAGGTAAAGTAACTTCGCGGAGTTTACGCTTTACCAGAAAAATAATTCCGCCTTTTAATCGATATTTACCGTTTTAATCTTTGGCACATTTATTATCCAAAGATATCCTTTACTTCAGAAATGATTATTGTATACAACTGTTTTTTCCTTGTTTATTTTTATTGAGCTGCACTTTACTCATATTATTAGTTTTGTTTATGGGTTAAAATGCGTGTTGATGCCGGTTACCGTCTGTCAGTGCATGGTTAATTATTAAGGGTGTCTCCTTACTTTTATACTCGCATTCCTTTCGGTTTTTTAAATTTCTTCATTAAATCTTATTTCTGAGTTATTTTAGGGATTTAAAGTTGGTTTAAATGTGCGATTTTATTTAAATCTAAATTTTTTCCTCTTCTTATTTTTTTTATTTACTATATTTTATTATTAATGAAATCGTCACATACTCCGCTGCTTAAAGAAGACACAGGGTGGTAAAAAAGGAACGGATGTGATTTCTATGGGTTGTTTGGTCAGCAATGAACTGGAAGTATGCTTGGCATTTCTGTGTTAAATTTCTCTCACCCTTTTCTCTTTTCAATTTCTTTAAGAGGTGCATGAGTCACTTTCAACTTGCATCTTACTATTATCAAGATATACAACGCCTTGCAAACTAATGCTTAGAATACATAAAATTCAAACTTCGTGAAATATATTTAAAACACACAAAATTCTTCTTAATACTACTACTTAAGACTACTACCGGTGTTTTCTTTAGTTGTGAGTTACTCTTATTGTAGAATTACTCTGCGGTGTTCTATAAGTATAGAATTACTTATATTCGGTGTCAGCTGACTTCTCACTTTTTTAACAGGATCTAAGGTTGATCAGGCCTCGTTCCTATTTATACTATTAGGTAATTAAGTGGTGACTCAATTACTCTGTAGCAGGTATACCTTTTAATACCTTTTTGTTTGCTTGTTCTCTAGCATTTCTTTTTCCGTGATAATACTTTATCTGGGAAATATGTGTTCTACGTACGTATTTTTGCGTAGTGGGTTCGCACAGGGCTACTGTTACTGGAGTTAAGTATTTGTAAATTTGGTAAGGACCACACCATCGGTATGATAGTTTGGAGGTGGTCTTATCAATTGCACTACTCGTCGGGTGTGTTCTATACATTACTAAGTCACCGACTTGGTACTTTACTACTTTATTATTATTCCGCTCATAATACTTTCGTGATTTTCGTAAGTTCGCTCTTAAATTAGCGCGAGCTTCATTCCAGATTTTTTTTATATTCTTATCCCTAATTTCGTGGGGTAGTAACTCATGTATTTCCCACTTAGTGGATAATGGGTGGTTAGGTTTGTATTTATACAATAATTCAAAGGGTGTCGATTTATGTCCTTCATGATAGGCTGAATTGAAGATGAATTGTATCCAGGACAGGTTCTGGTCCAAAGACGTATGGTCGTTTGCATGGTAGGCTATTAAAGCAGATTTTAGGTTTCGCAAATACCTTTCAGCTATATTACCTTGCGGACGATACTCAGTAGTGGTAATGTGGTCTATACCGAGTTTGAAACACATGTTCTTGAATTCCTTGGACTTAAACTGTGGTCCGTTATCTGACACTAGATGTACAGGTGTACCGAAATCTTTAAATAATCTATCCTACAAAATCTTCACGGTGGTCGATGCTAAAGCTCGCCGCATGGGATACATCCAGACAAATTTGGTAAATGAGACTACACAAATGAGTAGCATGGTATTTCCTGATTTAAAACGAGAGTAGGGGCCTGAAAAGTCTAAATAAATTTTAGAGAACGGGGTAGTAGGAGTTTCCGAGATTAATTGACTTATTTGGCTGTTTCGTGCTGGCTTGCTTAGTGCACACAACTTACACTTTTTACGAAACCAGCTATCTCGCTGTTCATATTTTCCCAATGATATTCTTTTCGAATGTGATGTATCGTTTTATTTATTCCCATATGAGCTCCAATGGTGGAAGAATGGTAGTATTCCATCAGCATAGGTTTAATAATATCAGGGGCAATTATTCTTAAATATTTTCCATTTGCTATTCTATAACATAATACTCTCTTACTCAATATATATTTTTCTGACTTATTTCCTTTATCTAGCTGTTCTATAATTGGCCTTAAATGCGGGTCTTGTTGTTGGTAATGAGCTATATTCGTAAATGCAAGGGGAAATTCGGTAATTAACGTATTAATAATTGGAGTTTCTCTACTCTCCTTACTTTCAGATGTTTTAATAGGTGGCTGGAACATACGGGACAGTGTATCAGCAACTACATTTTGGGTACCTCGAATATGTTGTACTTTAAATTTGTAAGAATTTAACCTTAATACCCATCTTCCAATACGACCTAGCTGTTTAGGGTGATTTAATAACCAAGATAATGCTTGATTATCCGTTTCCAACAGAAACTCTTTATGTTCTAAAAAGGGTTTGAATTTCTCAAATGCGAAAACTATAGCCAAACATTCTAATTCGTATGCGGAGTATTTCTTTTCTTGGTCAGTCAGAGTTCGTGAAGCGTAACTAATCGGTAATCTAGAGTTATCTACTTCCTGATATATTACTGCACCTAGGGCTACACTTGAACTGTCTGTCTGCACTACGAACGGTTTAGTAAAATCGGCTAATTGTAATACTGGGGGTGATATTATGCTTTATTTTAGTTTTTCGAATGCAGCTTGGTGTTGCAGAGTCCATTCAAATTTCGCTCCCTTTTTTCTTAAGGCATTCAGCGGGGCTGCTATATCGGCTAGATGAGGGATATACTTGTGGAAGTAATTTATCATTCCCAAAAATCGGGCTATTCCTTTCGTATCCCGCGGTGGAAAAAATTCTCTGATCGCACGGGTTCGTTCGGGGTCTATGCTTACCTTTCCGTTGGCCTTTACTATGTGACCTAAAAATGAAAATTGTGTAACGGCAAAATTTACTTTACTGGGATTTACTGTTAATCCGGCTTTCTTTAATCGGGATAGTACTTCACGTAGATGTTTAATATGATGGTCCATTGATTCGCTGTAGATAACAATGTCATCTAGGTAGTGATACACATATTTAAATTTTATATCGTGGAATAATTTCTCTAATAACCGGCTACATACAGAACTTCCTTGGGATATTCCAAAGGGTACTCTCTTAAATTGGTACAGGTTGAATGGGACGGCAAATGCGGTTAGACGTTTGGATTCTTCCGATAGGGGTATTTGATGAAATTCCTGATTTAGATCCATAATAGTGAAAACTTTCGCTTTCGTAAAATAATGAAAAGCACTGTGGATGTCGGGAAGTGGTATAGACTCGAATTCTATGTTTTTATTTAATTGCCTGTAGTCCACAACTAGTCTATGTTTGTCATGGCCTTTAGGTACTAAAAACGCAGGTGATGAATAAGGGGAAGTAGAGGGTTCGACGACTTCTTGTTCTAATAATTTATTGATTTGATTCCTCATTATTTCCATTTTTGGCGGCGATAATTTGTATGGATGTAGACGTATCACTTTATCGTCGCTCAAATTGATCTTATACTCAATCAGGTTAGTTAATCCTAACTTCGGAGTGAGGACGGTTGCAAATTCGTTTATTAGTTTCTGTATTTTCAGTCTATCTTTACTTTCTAGATGGGTTAATTCGGACTCGTGGTGTTCTAGATGTGTAGCAGCTGTTCCGTTATTTTTACTGTTATTTGTTTCACAATCAAAACTATATTTTTGTGTACGATCGAATCCAAAATAATACTTCTTATCGTGAATGTCAAGAATTATACCTGTATTACTGATAAAGTCAGCTCCCAATATTAAGTCGGGTCCTAATTCGTCGCATACCAACATTGGAAAATACCACGTTAGATTTTTGATGTTTAGTTTAATCGTGATGCTGAGTTTTATCATTAAATTTTGTTTGTTAGCTGTAGCGCATTTAATATTCACAGTTTGACTGCGTTTAACTAGGTTATGTTCAAATAAATTATCGGCTAGCTGTTGGCTGATTAAGCTTCGAGTCGATCCGGAATCAATTAATCCGAGTGTGGATGTAACACCGAGGTCTACTTGTATATATGGTAATTGACACTTACTGATTTCACATTTAGTAATAGTATTACATTTATCAATAAACTTCTTAACATAGGGGTCTAATTTTCTTTGGTTATTTTTATTGTTTAAATCGTTGACTTTTCGGGATTTACCTGTTTTCATGATGACACAGGATTTCGTATCTCCCTGCCTCACATGTTTTTTGAATAAAGGGGTTTCTGATAGTGCTGTTTCTGTTTACAGTTTCTACTGAGGTGTCCAAATTTCCCGCAGTTATAACATTTTCTTTCACTACGAGCTATATCACTTGTATCCTGTTGAGGTCGTGTCATTTGATTTACCATGGTTGTGAAAGTTTGTAGGTCTTCGAAATGGTCGTCTTTCACGCTGGGTTCTTGCATCTGTTCTCAGGGCTTGCGTTTCACTTCTACGTTGTACAGTGGAGAGTAACGCATGTCTGTTCTGATCTGAGTACCACACGTTTGACGAGTGAATACTGCTCTGTTCTAGATCAGCGAAAGTGTTGGGCCTATTTATTAATGCTAAACGAGATCTCTCTTCCGGAGATAATCCTACTAAGATTGTATCGACCAACTGTTTTTCGCTCCAGTTGACTTGCAGTAGTTGGGAAGCTTCTTTAATATCAGCAATATAGTGGGCCAGTCTCTCATGGGCTCCTTGTACTCGAAGTACGGTGTTGCGTTTGAGTTCCTCATTAATTCCAGTGGGAATAAAATGTTTTATTAAGGTAGTATGAAGTTCTTCTACTGGAAGTTGCGAGCTTAATGACTCCAGTACACGATCTTTTAGCGGTGGTTTACATTATTTGGGTAGAAGGACTTGTAAGATTTGCCAATCGTTTAGTTGCTGTAAATCTTTTATCTGTAGGAGGTATTTGATGAAGTTTAATAGTTTGGTAATACTCAAGCCATCCGTGTAAGGAATTTCGGTTATAATTTTTTCTACTGGATGCGTGATCTTTCCATAGAGGTCTGCACTAAGATTTACGTGAGGTATAGTTCTAGGAGGACCAGATGCTGGGTTAGTCATCGTAAAAGCATACTTATTGGTGCGATTATGGAGACCACTAGGAGGTGGGGCTTCTGGTATCGCTAGGGTATTTACATCTCTATCTGGTAGCTGATCATGACTCAGTTGTACTCTCGATACAGTAGTTGATTCGTGATTCGCGGTGGTGGGCGGGTGTTCTAAAGTAGGAGATTGAACTGGGGAGATATATAATTTCTGTAAGGATTGCTCGATTTCCTCCATCCTAAATGAGTCGGACATTCTTCGCAATTGTCTTATTATGGTGGGTAACTGCTGTAATGCCTCATCCGCAAATTTTTGCACATCGGGTGGATTACAGTAACGTTGGGCCAGTTTAATAAATTCTTCATCCGACGGGTTAAATGCTCTATTCTCTGCGTGGTACGCAATATTACTGCAGGTGATTTTTCGTCGTGTAGTGTTTGAGATAATAACGTCAATTCCCGGTACTTCGCATAACACGTTTCTCTTTCGCTCTCATAATCTATTTCGCTTAATCTACCTAACTGCGCGGGTGTATCTGATCTACTTTCGCGTAATGTTTTGCGTAATTCTGCAACTGTTACGTTCGCGTGAGGTAAACCGCGTAAAAGTGCTTCGTAGCACAGTTCGTCTTTTAATAACAAATCAGGGTTAAATAAAGCCATGTTTCCTTGATGTTAAGTACTATACTAATACTAAATTCTGTATACTAAATACTACTCTCTTTTGTTTACTAAAATAAACAATTTTAATTAGCTGTGGAATATTTACATAGTTTATACGAGAATTGAATCTCGTCTCAGAGAAAGAGAAATCTCACACAAACGTCATTTAATTTAAAACATATGGTGGAAATATGTTGTTACTAGGCACGGGAAGTCGCACGCTTTGAATAACAATAGGGGGACACGGACAATCGTTTAACTCGCCGTGACAATAGGGTGACAAGGTACCGTTTTATGCAGGAGAGAACAAGATATTGTAACGTAGCGGTTTTTCTAGAGTTAATAGCGAAAACTTTGTATGTGGCTTATTGGGTGTTCGTCTTATTTAATTAAGCTCCCAATATTGTTATGCGCCAATCTTGTAACGTCTCGGTTTGAGATATTAAAGTTTCCGCCTCTCCGCAGTCGCCACTTATGAATTATAATAACTGACGTTTTAAAAAAAATAAATAAAGGATTGTTTAATGTGTTACTCAATCTAAATAGAAATCGAGAGTGTGTGATTTGGGGTCAAGGAGGGAAGTTGTTCAGCCTTATGAAGAAGAGAGAGTAAGTACCAATTATTTACACTCGGTTTAGACGATTTCGGATTTTTTCAAATTGTTCGCTGTGATTTAAATCAGCTGATTGTGAGATAAGTTTCTACGCTTAGTTCAACCAGCCTACACTGTAGCAAAATTTGATCCGATGTGTTGATTTCTTCTGTTTTTGTGCTGAAATCTATTACAACTACTCACTACAAAAATTATAACACACTTTATTATTCAAGATTATTTTTCAATAATATTATTTATTTATATTATTGGTTTTTGTTTCCTGCCACCAAAATACAAGTATCACAATTGATCTTTCCTTAAATAAAACATAATCTCGACTTCACAGAGTAAACATGGAATTGTCTAAAGAGAAAAACATATATGGTTTTGTTTACCAAATTTTACACTATTTTTAAAAACATCAATTAATATATAATTCTTAATAATTCCCCAGGGTTCAGGGTAAGTTCTTTTTGTTACGAGAGTGTCAGAAATGGATAATTACTAAGCTTTACAAATACCGAAAAAATATTAAATAAATTTGTTTATTTTTTCGTTTAGTATGTAGTTCCAGGAATGTCCGTAAGAGAGCAGCGTGCTTTTGTTTACTTTAAAAAAACATGTGATTAAATGACTAATTTTGTGTTCTATATCAACGTTCGGAATGCGTTTTCTTCTTGAACTATTAAACGAAATGTTTATATTACCTCGCTCCGTATGGTTCTTACTGGAATGAAGCTTTTTCTCTGGTGAGGTCTGTCTTGCGTTATAATTTCCTTACCGTCTGGCGCATTTTCGGTCGTCAACTAGAACTATGGCGAAACCAGGTTGAATCATCAGAAGGTTTTCTTTCACTGTTTATTAAGGAGTATAACCATTTAATTTTGATAAATCATGGATGATTATATAGTGGTCATGTTGCTTGTTATTTTTGTATTAATTTTCACTCCTCCAAAGTTCCCAAAAAGGTTATTTTATTATAATTGTAGTAGCATCATTTCATCAACTCTATGGTTTTTTTTCAAAAATATTATTATTAACAATACTTGTTATTCTCGTCACTCTTAGTAACCCATAGTATTTTTATTATACAGGCAGTTTGTAATTATTATAAATTTATATTTTATTTACCGAAAAATAATTCTTTTCCATTCCGGTTTCTTTACCAATTTGGTTTACATAATAAGTTTTTGTTCCTTTTCTTATGACCTTGTATATAAATATTTGATAATTTTATTATCTTTAAATAAATTTATATATATTTTTTATTAGTCTCTCATAGTATTCCTACACTGCACTACTTCCTGCTGCCATCTCCCTCATAGTATTATTTTAATTTTTTATTATCCTTTGATATTTAAAAGTTTTTTATGTTTTTTAAAACTAACCCTGGGTTATCCTATATTATAACACAAATATTTTAAAAAATATAACATTAACTTATGTATAACAATTGGTTGTCCATACAATATAAATATTACAATAAATAAATAAAAATACAAAATCAGTTAGTAGTATTATAGCCTACTCTCATAGTTTTATAATTTCCAAACCTACAGCACAGTTCTGTAATAAGTTACCTTCACTTTTATTTTTTACCTCAATGGGTACACTATAACTCACTTTGCACCGTATATCACTCGAATTGTTTATAATTTTTAATGATATACTTTAATTTAGAGCTAGTTACAGGTTACCCATTTCTGACCTTTATATTATCATGAGTTAATTTATTGGGACCGGGTTATGTAACGTTACAATATCTACCGGTCTGGGATTGTTGTCAAATCGACACGTTGGTGACTGAAATTTTCAGACAAGCACGTACATGGGCTTACACATTTAAAAATTCACAATTATCCTTACCTATATTATATTACCTATATTATATTATATTCTAATTATTTCTTAAATTTTTTTTTTGGACCCTTATTTATTATTTTTGTAAGTTACTGGAATATGTTAAAGTAACTGAGTGAATAGATCTACAGAGTGACACATTTTATCTGTGTCACGATGTACGCAAACATTTTATATAAAAGCAGAGTGGCGCATTTTATTACGTACCTACGTTATAATACCGGGAACCTGTGCTTCATTGGCTCTGGTCAATTACACAGGCTGCCATAGGGTTAACCAACTTCTAATTAAACACATATAATTTTGAGATATCTCTATAATTGAAGGAAAATTGACATGGGTTCCTGTTGATGTATTCACTCAGTTTTGTGTGTTATATAATGACATCTCTTTATTATTCTATAACCTTAAACTCTCTACATAAGGTTTTCAACATAACTGATTCTTAATTTACAGATTACAGTTTACAACATATATTTCAGAAGGGCCATTTAAATAAGGAAGTTTATGTGTTTGAATTCTCCACGGATCCGGGATTTAAAACTTGTTTGTTAATAATGCTCATTTACTCATATAAGGTACTATCTTTCAACTTAAGCCATTTGAAGAATGGACTTCATTCAGCTTTTGCCATTTGAAGAATAGACTTTATTTAAACTTTAGAAACAGAGACGCTCTATAATTTAAGCGTTACTTTCTACTACACATATTTTTAAGAATATTACATACTACTGGTTACAATTAGTGACTACTCTTAAAAGTCTTGAAGTGTTATTTAAATTGTCTTTGGTACATTTTTATTTGAATATTACTTAATCACGGAAGACTGTCTTCCGCGTCACCTTATGGTATCCTGATGTTGATTCAGATTAGGCTCCTCGGTCCTTGGGGTATCTACTGATGGTCTGTTGTTATTGTAGTTTCCGTTGACGTTGAAGTTCCTGAAGTGAGTTCGGTGATTCTGAGGCTGGTACTCTTTTCTCGGATGTCTGGCAGAAAACCTCGTTAGTAGTATAACTCATGTTAATGTTTGTTCCACAGTTATGCACTTTACATAATTATTGATAAGGGGATTTCACCTTAGATACCTAGTACCTATTTTATTTTAAATACATTGTTCTCTTACAAATTAGTATGTAGAGATGTCATCGCGCACACTTATTCATTCTTTTTTTTTATATTACATGTTTATATAGGACTCACTATTTACTGCTACATTACGTTGCACACTGTTCTTAGTTGAACTTAAAAGAAACAAAATATTGTTTTGTTTTGTGGCATCGTTCGGATGCGACCAGTTTACTGCGTGAGCGCTCCATCACTAGTACTGTACGTTTATTGGGAGAGGTAAAGTAACTTCGCGGAGTTTACGCTTTACCAGAAAAATAATTCCGCCTTTTAATCGATATTTACCGTTTTAATCTTTGACACATTTATTATCCAAAGATATCCTTTACTTCAGAAATGATTATTGTATACAACTGTTTTTTCCTTGTTTATTTTTATTGAGCTGCACTTTACTCATATTATTAGTTTTGTTTATGGGTTAAAATGCGTGTTGATGCCGGTTACCGTCTGTCAGTGCATGGTTAATTATTAAGGGTGTTTCCTTACTTTTATACTCGCATTCCTTTCGGTTTTTTAAATCTCTTCATTAAATCTTATTTCTGAGTTATTTTAGGGATTTAAAGTTGGTTTAAATGTGCGATTTTATTTAAATCTAAATTTTCTCCTCTTCTTATTTTTTTTTATTTATTATATTTTATTATTAATGAAATCGTCACAATACATTACTAAATAATTCTCGATTAGATATCCTCACAATCGTATACTTCATTTACTGTTGGAGTAAGGCGTACACAACCGAGCAATACTGTCAAGATGAGTAGGAAATGAATCACTTCACATGCATGGATTGGAATTCATACATGCGAGAGGTGTGTGAGCACCATTTATATAAATATAAAAATATAAATATTAAAAAATATGTCAAAATAAAAATAAAAATACAAACTGTCGCTGGTTATCGCTACGTGTGGAGGGGGAAATGCGTTGCTACTGGCGATTGCTACGTAGAGTAATTGGTCACTCCATGCTGCCACTTAACCGAAAAGATCCGTAACTTCTTTTTAAATATAGTAACTGGCATATTACACAGCATTTGCATATTATAATATAACTCCTTCGTTGTCTCTTTGTAATGTGCCAATTTATTATGTATCTTATTTTAATATGTTTTATAATAATATTAAGTATGTCTCCTTTCCTCTCTATTTAATATAATTGGGTTATTGTGGGTGAAACTTATGTGTATAGTGTGTAATTCGAATTTTTCACTCAAGCCTATTCTGCGTTAGAGAGAAGAGAAGAAATTTTTATTGTATTCTCCTCTCTTTAATATCTAAGCAGTCCGCGAATAGCGCTGTGGTTCCCAGACAACGGAAATTTGTAGGTTAACCTACTGCGTACGGTGATTATTGGTTACACTCTTTACTTATCTTATACCTTGTTCACACTACACTAAATATTATATAAATGAGAAGATATCGGAATTCTGAAAGGATTCTTTATTAATATTTAATATTTCTTGTCCAACAAAGTTGTTTCTTTTACGTTAGATACAAAAGGCTCTGTGTCAGAAGTAGTCGATTATCGATCGGATTCAAGGTTTTATATTATTTTTAGTTATGATTTTATATTACTTTAAATACAGGGCGTGAAGGTTCTTTCAACTGTTAGTAAGATCAGAAAATGCAAAAATAGGAATACAAGGTATTACAATATAGAGTTAAGTTTTTATTAAATAATATTTAAAATAATTGTAGTTTTACCGTCCGCTCGGCATCGTGACTCGATAAGGCCGTGTACAGATAACCCTGTCGTCTTGACAGCAACTGATCAGCATGCAGATAAATCTGCTCTCGTCAGTCTTCGTTCCAAGTTGAAAATAAAGTTTAATTCTTGGTCCTGGGATGATGCAGAAATACCGCTCCTTTCGTTCACCAATGTCCGAGTTTTGTGGTTACGTGCTTCGACGAAATTCGAATCCAACTACGTTTTTTCTATTGAATTGTGTAAACTGAAGTTCCGATATAATTTGGTGTTTATTTTCGTTTCGTTTACGTTATAGGATTATATCACTTTATGCAGGTAGTTATTTCTCTGGTTTTGTTAATTGATTAAGTTAACATTTGTTCATTATCTGGAATTTTGCAATCAGAGTTCTTCCTTTATTTTTCGTTACTTTCGTGTATCGTTTTTAGATTGTCCAATTATATAATATAGTTAAATGATAGTGGACCAAACTATTGCGATTTATTATTTATTTTGTTTAAATTTCTATGGACTTTGTATTTAAATTAAATCAAATTTTTTCTGAGCATCTTTTAACTAAACCGTCTTCGTTCATGTAAATTTATCCAATAATCAAATCAACAAATTCTATCTACTTTGTCGTCCCTAGCAACCATCTTTTTTATTCTTATTCGATATTATGTTATATTATAATCATTTCATACAATGTTCTTCCACTCATCAAAATAATCCCTTTCTAAATTTCCATTATATCCGAATATAATTTTACTTATGGCTTGTTTACTAATTCTTATATATTTTGCTGTCTTTTCCTCTTAGTCTATTTATTTTAACAAATATTATTTTTCTGTTACTAACCATTATCTATCGGTATCATTGCACTATGGCATTATAATAATTTATTTAATTTGAGTTTATTTATTTGTTATTATCAATTATTATTAACTTCTACTAACTCATTAGATTTTATTTAGTATTTGTTACTAATTTCTTTACCTAACCTTTCTGATCTGACTTACTATATAATGTTACTGGTTGTTAGGCCTATCATTATACCTTGATCTACTTCTGAATTTAACTTGTTACTATCTGCAATATTATAGAATTTTTTATCTATTTATGACATGGTTGTATTAAACTCTTTTGTATCTCGTTAACAATTATAGCCTTTTTGGCCAAGTTTACAATTATAATCATATTATTATCTAAGTACATGTATACAAATAATTAACTCTATAAAATCTAACAAAAGCTTTATCGTGACCTATGGATAACACATAAAATGAAATTAATTAGTAATCAATTACTGAGTTCAACAACAGCTCTACAATGGTAAATTGATAACACATAATACTTAATTACCTGGTATTCTATTAACAGAAAACTTTCACTTGCTAACACAAAATATAACATCACTATCATGATAACAATATAACATTTGAATTCTCATCTACTTTAAAACATCAATTATTATGAAACAGTCACAATTAGTTTTTACATTATGTGTCAATGTCTGTTGTTTACCTCTCACTGAACCTTGAGGTTTATTATTATTAACATTATCACTTTCTTATCTTTTTACCTTGTATTCTTATTTTATTTAAACAATCATGGGTTGGGTTTCTGACCTTTTACAAGTGTGGATAATTAATAAATTTTCTTCTCTATTCTAAATCTTATAAGTTGATTTATGTAACGTCGAGGACCGTATTTCTGTTACGTTACAATATATACGTTGAAAATATGAAATATACGAACATCAAGTCAGTCATTAAGTATCTTGTAAACAATATTTCAACAGCACTTATTTTCACTGTGTTATTACCGTTTAATTTAATGGGATCGATTTCAGGATGTTATCACTCGTTTTTCGCCCGCTTTAAAGATAGTAATATTAATTAGTTTTGACTTTTTTTTCTTGTATGAAGCCGACTCTGGCAGACCCCTGACCCCTAATCTATACACTATATGACCCCTGACCCAAGGCCATATTCTAGGTACGCTACTGTTTGCAAAGGATAGATGGACCGACTTGCAGTAAACGTCGACCATACGTTAGAAAAGTTAAAAATGTTTACATAGGTTTATACCTCTCAAGATGCTCGTGAAGGCTTACTATCAGGATTACTGGGTTAGAATAAATCAATTTTAAAACAGCGGCGTATCTAGAATTTGGCCTTGGGGGGGTCCGGGTCGGGACGGGTTCACATAAAGGAAAAAATAATTTAAGACTAAATAATTCTACTATCTGTAAATTCGCTGAAATCATTACCAATAAAGTAAACGGTGATTACACAATAAAATACGCGTTACCGAAACATTATTTACAAAACACTTATTGACTGAACCGATTTTCCTGTATTTCATGTTTCAAACGTACACGCTAATGCTGTGTAACAAACCTGTTTGTATAGGTTAGGAAAGAGTGACTACTATATTAGCGTGTACAATTGAAAAAATAATACAACAAACAAAAAATTACGAGATTAACAAAATTCGACATCTTTTTCTACTCTCTGGGGAGGGGGGTTCGTTCGACCCCCCGTAAATACGTCCCTGGTTTAAAACACACCGTACGAGTAAGAAACAAAGTAAAGGAAAATATAGAGAACTAAGAAGGTAATTCCTTCTTTCCCTCCAAGTTTTCGCTTGTAGGCTACACTCTCATGATTTCTCTTCTTCATTTTCTTTTATTTGAAATATAGTAGATTTTGACAGTTAATATCAATTGACATCAGCCTGGGGACTGAAGATGTTTTATTTTGAACTAAATATGAACAAGTCACAGGCCGACCCTTTAGCAACTATTATATAAATTAAAAATATAATAGCAGATGGTTTTCACAAACTTGTGAAGAGTTTATTTTCCCCCATTCATTCAGTAAGGTAAAATACTTTTAGCTGGGAAGCAACGAACATCAAACCCTTCACGTCCCTTAAGAACAAACAATTTTGGGATTTAATATTTATTTTCATTAATACCACTGCCTGTTCTATGACTATGTATCCTCAGTGGCTGGGTTGAACCTCTTCCTTTATTATTTCGAATGTAGAATTATTTAATTTATATTTTCTTTATTCATTTTCAGATTTTAAAATGTTCTATTAGTTTCGTAGTAAATAATTAAATCTTTCACGTAAATAACAGATAATAAGTAAGAATAATCTCACATATTTGAGAAAGAACTAAACTCAAATATGATGACTACAAGAGAAAACGAATAACTGTCTCTCCAGAATCAGTTTACTTCTGAATATCGTCGACTTTGTATATACAGTGTTAACCAGTTGGTAACGCGGTAATGAAATTACGTAGGCGCCAAGTCGAGAGAGAGCGTGCGCGTGCGCAGAATGTGCAAGATAGTAGGAATAATAATAAATGGGGGAGAGGAGTAGGCTGTGCATTTATATTCGCTGCTGCTAAAAATAATTTAAACTGAAAGAGAAAGCAGTACAGTTGTAACTAAAACTTTCTACCTGTTGTATCTGTAATCCAACAATTAGGCTAAATGGAAGCTTTACGTGCTTGAGTAGGGACGAGACACATAATTGATACCGGCTTCATTGTATTCAATGTAGAGGAACGATCACTAGCTTTGATGTTTAAAAAGGGCGATGGAGTAGACAACATAGGTCGGATGATAATTCTACTTTTGTTGTTGGAATTATCCCATAAAGATCGTTTACGAACTAACCTATATACTGTAAATGTTTTATAATCAAATAGATTATGTTCTACAAAAGAGGGTAATAAAGGGTAATATAGAATCTACATTCACATCTACTTGTTTTAGACAAGGATACGGACGTAAAGTCAAAGGCGTGAGGCAGATACGAGTATATGGTGCGCGGGGTGCCTTGCGCCCTTGTGTAAACGCCATTTCTAAAGCGGTCATGTTTTCCACAGCACAAGCAGTTAAGATAACGGTTTTCTTTCCACGACATACAGTGCAAGTAAAAATTTCGTTGATTGCTCCGACCTGCTTTCACGCCTAGGTACCAAGGTACACAAAAAGATGTGAATATGTATATACGAAAATACCAAATTGAATGCATACTTGACAGGAAAAAATAAAAAAATTGAAAGAAAAGAAGATAAATTTTGTCCAGAATGTGACATTGTTAGTAACTACAGCGTAGAGAGAATAGACTTTGAACTGAGCTGAAGAGAATAAGAAATGTGTTGATAGCTCCAAGATGGAATATCGGGGAGTTTAGAATAGAAGAGATTCGGAAGGCAGGCACGTTATGCAGAATGTACCAGACGTGGTTGACTACTAAGATCAGCCTAAGGGAGTCAATAAAAATTAGGTATTAAATATTCCTTTACAAATACTTCCAAAGATCGTACGCTGAGAGAAGGTCTACGATAAGAAATGGATAACAGAAGACACAGTTGAACTCTTAAAATAAAGAGGAAAATATGAGTTGCTATGAAAGAGCAACGTTAGCAGAAGCAAAAAAAAAAAAAAAATAACAAAGATGCAAAATAAAACGAAGACAAATGGATGTTTCAGAAGGTATGTGCAGGATTTGGGTTTCGATCGACACAGCGGGTTTTACAGACGAGGCGATACAACATAATGTCCTGACGACTTAAGATCATCGAAACTTAACAGTTTCCGGATTTCGTTGTATATAAAGAAGGTCCACGCCAAAGAACAAAGCCAATCGTTACAAAAATTCTTCAGTCAAACGTCTGTTATTTCATCATAAACTTTCGAATCTTCATAAACTAGTCTGTGAATTAGGCGCCATTTCTTTGTTACAGCCTCTTTTTTATGAAACAGCAATTTCGGATGAGAGTTACATAATTAGTGGGACTTGAGAGACCAGTTGGAATAGGGCTTGCTACTAGTCTAGAAATCCCTGCTTAGGTCCTAGATAAAATCCATATGATCACAAAATTATGGTGCGTCTTTTACACAGCATGTCGACGCAAAAGTAATTACTTCCTGTTAGATACGGTATGTATTGTTAGGTTTTTATTAGTAACTATGGTAATATCTGGGAGGAGGCGGCTAAAGCCCGTACTGTTTTCTGCCTCTTGTTCGCCGGTTTAAGCTTACCTCTTTAAGATACATAGATGGAATAGAATACCGTAAACGTTTATTGTCTCTCAGCGGGGGTCTGAACTCACACAAAAACTATACACTCACTTCAGTTTAGGTTCCCCTAAAACATACAATCATAAAAGACAGTCACTCGTAGAAAAATTGGCTGTAATTAACTAAAAATAATTTAGTTATCCTATTTAGGTTTATTCTTCGTCCGTACAATTTCTGCTTCGAAATGTGTAATAATAGAATATTATATTGAACTATCACAATAATAAATTTCTCCTGCAAATGAATTTCATATTATTATACACGTGTTGCGTACGTTTCTTAGAGACAATCCCCATCGTAAGAGGTTTAAATGTATAAGAACAATAGATATTTAAACGTCCGATAATGTACGTTAGATGTTTATAATAACATAAAATTTACTTATAGAAGAAATTTATTATTGTACTAATCAGAGTACTAAACAGGCCACTTTCCCTGTAATATTCAAGTACAACAAACTACAAGAACGTCAAAAGTTACTCAAAAAAAAAGTTAATGATTCAATAATAATTATTATCATTATACTTAATAATAATAAAGAAATAATAATAATAATTATTATTATTATTATTATCATTTTTCACAGCAATTTATTACTTGTCACGGCCTGTTCCGGTCTTATCTAACTATATAGGACCGGGAAAGTAGACAGATCAGACTGCATTTTCTGCAAACAGGAACTACACAACGTATACCACAAATTTTTCACCTGCGGCAGATGCAAAGAGGAGAGGCAAACCCTGGAAAATGTAGTGGGCTGTATTTTGCCCGAAAATATAATCGGACTAATGCTGCAGAGCGGACACCGCAGGGATCAGCTATCAGTCTGCACAAAGAAGGTATTATGGCAAAAGAAGGAAGCAGAAAATGATCTTGCTAGGGCCGTTGGCAGAATAGCATAAAACAGGTAACGTGGACCCGCTGAAGGTTTAAAACAGATGAACGTCGATAGGACGAAGTATGTGGCACCACCGTGAAGTATTCGAAAGCTGAGTCCCGAGGTGCCATGGTCAAAAGTAACCTAAACAAAAGCGTTTTTGTTTTGGTGGCTGCGATCCCACACACCGTAGGGATGCGAACGGTCCTTCAGTGAACATTAGTTTTCCACACTCTCCCTCGTAAAAAAAATCTCTTTTTTACAATCATAGGTTGGTTTTCCTCATGATGTACTGGTTATTGAGAGACCTAGTTTGCCAGAGCTCCTCTCCTAATATTTTGAAAACTATATGAGGTGACCAAGATGACTGATTTCTGTAATATCAAAATTATAGCCGTGCAAACCTTAGAAAAAAGCATTCGACCTAATGGCAATGATATTTCTTTGCACATTGTTGACACGCCGTACTTTAATCCCACTTTCCCTGTTTATCCATTAGTTATGACTAATGAATATTATCAATTCTCCATAATACATGACCTTGTGCGTGCGGTAGGGTGGGAGCGTGGTATTAGTAACTGCAGCTTATCACTTTCAATGAAGCCGACCCGTCTTTGAAATCACTTTCAAAATGTCTTGCCGACGGCATTTGTCTGTCAGCGTTGTGTTCTATGTTTTAATAGTGGTTGTGACTTCCTTGAGCATGTATTTGCGGTAATAATAATAATAATTATTATTATAGCATAATAATAATTATTATTATTATAGCATAATAATAATTATTATTATTATAGCAGTAATAATTTATTTTAACTGTTAGTTTGTAAACAGTTAGTGTTACTGCCTTACGTTACTTGTAAAATCAACTCTCTTTTGTTAGTGGAAAACACTCTTAAATTCACTACACTATGTATTGCAAATATCTGAGTCCCGATAATTGGAGGAGTTGTGTATAGTTTTGTGTATTCGTTTTACTTGCTTAACACATAGGCCTATGTGGCCGGAATGCAGATTTCATGCGTCCATATATTGCCGCTTTCTACCTGAGCGAACACTGTTGTACGCAATTCTAACGGAACATTCCTCAACTTCTTTGGAATTTTAGCTTTTTTAATGTAAAACACATTCTTGCGTGGTGTGAACATTCTGGAAATTATAGTTTGTTGTTGAGCTCTCCTGCTCAGGGCGCTTCTCAAACGCAAAAACAATTGTTAGTTCTCAGACCTTGTTGTAGGTTTCTTAGTGTTTCTGCTGGTGATTGTTAGTTTTTTGACTTCTCACTACAGTGATTCTAACTCAGTACTGGTTTCCTGATTACGTTCGGTGTTAAAAGACGTACATAAGGAAAACCTACTACCTGTAGCTCTACTTTGACGTTATCTACGGCCGGTAGCAGGCCACACCCTAAACCCAGATAATCAGTAGTCCCTACGGCAGGAGCTCTTTCTGAAGCTCGGAACGTAGTGCACGAGCGGGCGACGGGCAAGCCCTTCGTCCCGCACAGCCATTGAACTTGTGCTTTGACGTTATAATCAAACGTCTTACACAGTAGAGCAACGTACTACGTAGACAGTCTGAACAAAATGCAGGCTATACTGAAGTGTCAAAAAGTGTACAATAAGATTGAAAAACAACTTAATTGGTGGGTCAAAACAGGAATGTATGTGGGTCATTAAACAGATCACATTATGTTAATTTTGACAGCGTATTAGTTTTAATTTCGGTTAATTTTTTACGCTCCATAAAGAAAGTAAGGGGATTCGAGATCGCTGCCACTTCTAACGGGCACCTGTTCTGAAAATATTAAAACCTACTCTAAATTCATGTTGTGAACTTACTATGAGTATCCAAATTGCATTTATGAGCTTTACGAACACTAATAATCACTGAATCCGTCTGATTGATTCAGTTCAACACTGTGAGTAGGTCTACATTGAAAATGACCCAGCTTCATGATACCACCTTGTAGTTAAGTAAGACACAGCTTATAGCATAGTGACAAACCAGATTTTGTCATATAGTGATACCCTGTTTTATTCTTTGGTGTGAGACATAGTTTCCAATTGAAAAAATACAGTGCTGCGAGATGACATTCCTACGAGGAGTGAGTAGATGGACGAGAGCTAACCTAATTAGAAATCAAGTCATTCACACGGAACTAAATATATAAAACGACAATGAAAAAGATGATGAGCAGAGATCATAGGAAAGAGCATACACAAATGATGCGTAAACAAGTTCCAAAATACAAAGCAAAGTGTCGGCGACTAAATAGTGCTTGGCGCTAAAGAAAATATGTTTAGATATTTGAAGATAGAACAGCAAGTGCTAACCATATAACAAAGATGATGATAATCATAATGAACTAGGTATACTGCTTCCGTTCTTAGCTTAATCCTGATGTAAACAAATCCACGTGGCTCATCTGGAATGCCATTGGTCAGGGGCGTTGACACCGTACGCACAGTAATGCGTTACGCGCATGTGCAGAATGTCTGTACAGTCATGTGAGAGTTGTCTTTGACCTACCTATTGTCTTTAGTATTACTGCAACAAGTGGTTTTTGATTACGTTTAATCATCTTTATGACTACATAGTAGGACTTTATCACCGCTGATTGAAAATATCGATTACGAGTTAGCGGTTAAGGGTACGAGTGTAAAGTGTGTGAGCGTCTCAGTGCTACGTCTTTCATGTGTTTAGTGTAAGCTGGTCAAACTTATTACTTTTTGCGTAATTATTGTTTTACTTGTTATTATTGTTTGTAATATTTTGCGTTAAGATGGATAGCACAGCTGGCCCATCAAGTGTGTCTGTTACGAAACACAAACGGGGTAAGCCGCTAAAAAGTGGTGAAAAATTAATAGTATTTAACGTTTTTAATAAGCTAAATGAAAAATACCCGACTCTTGCTATATTTAACTTCAGTGATACAAATAGCTAAAATAAGCTACTGTTACCTACTAATATTATTTTTGATTACATATTATCAAATTATATTACTGCTGCAAGTTGTTGATATTATTAGATAATTATCCGGACTCACGTTTCACTGATAGAATCAGTATCTTCAAAGGTTCTAAATGAATTAAATTAATTATTTTATTATTTATTAATTATAAGATATATAGGCCTAATAATTATTAAATATAATTAACATTATTTTTTAATTCATTTTTCATTTCGCAGCATCCTATTTACAACGACTATGAGACTTCAGCCGCCTTCTATTTCAACGGGTAGGCATCTTGTATACAATACCTTTTGACGACGCTGTAGTAGGCTATTTAATTTTAGTTTTAATTACCTCCATCATGTTACTTACTATTAAAATGCAGCCTCTATTTATTTAGTTATAAATTTGTGTTTTAGTTTTGAGACAATAAATCGATTTGAATTAAAAAAACAAAATGTCTTCTATATTTTGAAGTTACTAAAGGAATACTCAATTTAGCTTTGAGAGGAATTAACTATCATACACGTTGAGAAACCGCAGAAAAGTCGATTTGGAAGGGAAACCTAAACCCAGGTAGTTCACTTTCTAATGGCTCATGATTATCTACGAAACCCAAAAGACATATTGTTACGACGGTCTCGCTGATCGTCGTATGGTACAGTGGAAAACAATTACAGGCACCAATGAAGTCACTAATCACCAGCTTTAATTAATTACAAACAACAGTTTGAAATCAACAACATAGTCTCGTACAACAATTAAAGTTAAATTGTCCCACACGCAATAATAATGTCAACTATTAAGAATTCCCCACTAATTATAACACAACAACCACTTGATATCACTTGACAAATCGCCCAACATAAACTGACTTCTAAGCGGCAGGTGTTGTCTATTTATAGCCTGCAGGGTTCCAGACCCTGCGTCCTATAATGTTCCATAATATGCGTCCTTATCAAAAACACGAAAAAATAAACAAACATTTGTTTACATTAGATCGAAAACGTGAAGATATCGCACAGGATTCATTGTCCTGAAAAGACAAATACATCTACCCATGTCTTCCATGTTCCCGTAATAGCAAGACAAATGTTAATTTTAGATTCTAAATCAATGTCTTAGCAAAATATTATTTGTATATTCCGTGGCTACCTGCACAGTACACTTAGTTCTTAAGCAAATTTTACTTCTGACACATTTCGGCCAGCTAAAAATTAATGATAATCGCAAGAAAACACGAAACCGCATACTCAGATAGAGAGATTAGCAACGATTTCAATGGTGCATTTATTTATTTTTTAAATCTCAGGGACTGTGAATCTACGTTTTTTAAAAAAGGGCACAAGGCCCTTCTTTCTTTGAACGGATTGTACGTTGATCTGCAATTAGGAGTGAAAATTTCATTTTGTGTGTGTGTATGTGTGATTGTTAATATTATAATATTATGAACAAATACATTATGTTTTTATGAATACTAATTACTTCCATATTCATTAAGGAAATGGAAGTATGGTGATGGCAAAAAAAAATCGTGTTCGACATTATTGCAGATTCTGATTGTACTACACTCAAAACATGAAAAAAGTCGTTTTTGGAAAAGTGTCTGTGTCTGTCTGTAGTTTTTTTTCTATGGCAAACGATAACAGCCGCAAATTCAAACAGAATCAAATAATTTTTTGCATACAGTCCTGACTTGTAGAGTACTCACGACCTATTGTTTTTGGTGAAGATCGGTTGAGGGAAAGGGGTAGTTTACCAGCAACGGTTTTTTTTTCAAGGGTATTTTTTTTGGCAAACGATAACAGCCGCAAATTCAAACAGAATCAAATAATGTTTCGCATACAGCCCTGAATTGTAGAGTTCTCAAGATCTATTGTTTTTGGTGAAGATCGGTTAAGGGAAAGGGGTAGTTTACCTGCAACGTTTTATGTTTTAACAAGGGTATTTTTTATGTCAAACGATAACAGCCGCAAATTCAAACAGAATCAAAAGATTATTTGCATACAGCCCTAAATTGTAGAGTTCTCAAGACCTATTGTTTTTGGTGAAGATCGGTTAAGGGAAAGTTTACCGGCAACGTTGTATGTTTTAACAAGGGTATTTTCTATGGCAAACGATAACAGCCGCAAATTCAAACAGAATCAAACAATGTTTTGCATACAGCCCTGATTTGTAGAGTTCTCAAGGCCTTTTGATTTTTGTGAAGATCGGTTAAGGGGAAGGGGTAGTTTACCTGCAACCTTTTACGTTTTAACAACAGTAAAGTACTTGAAAATTTATTTAAACTTTTTCAAACAATGGTAATTGTTAAAAACAAAATAATTTTGTTGCCAGGCAATAAAATTATAATTTTTTCATTTTAATGTAAATCATGTATGAGAGAAAATATATCGTACGTGGCAGGCAAGCATATCTCAGTTATGTAATGTTTACGTTTCCATTTTATTATTATGACTACCGCAATAAAAATACAGGGAAGACACACACACACACACACACACACACACACACACACACACACACACACACACACACACACACACACACACACACACACACACACACACAATTCGCGTTATTTCTGGCCTCATTCATGTTTATTTTCTTACATTTGCACGCTTTTTAAATGGAAAGTGCCGAAACCCATATCAACATAACGCGTGCAAGCCGAAAAAGTGTCCAGCGTGGATAGCGATTTGCTTCCTGTGGATCGCTGGGCAGTGTAACTGCACGTGTTTGCAGAGGAACGATTCATAGACAGACTTTTCGTCTTTAGGGAATGAACCCTCTGCAAGATGCTGAGGGTCCATGAGTGACTTCGGAGCGCTCCTTCTTTTCCGCGTGTTTGTTCTGTGAAACGTACACTGTAGATTCGCAGCTTTACTCTAAGCAACGCTCAATAGGAAATGTTGAAAATTTTTGTCCACGGTGTACCCTCATACACACTAAACCTGCTCTGATGTTTTAATTACGGACATCATAATATTAAAACTCTGGAAACTTGAGCACTACTTAATGGAGATCAATCATTAACTTATACAAGCCATTAATTTTATGCATATTTTTTATATATACGTGTATAACGTTATCGGCAACAAAGAAGTAGTTTTTGTTAAAATTCCTTCCCGGGATATTTGGCCGTAGTCCAATGTTTTCTACAAAACCAGACGTTTCGGCAATGTCATCGACTTCCATCATCAGTGAAAATCGAGTGCGATAACGTGAGGTGGTATACGTTAGTGACCACAGTACTGTGGTTAAGGCTGAAGCAGTAAGTAGAAAGAAGTAGTTTCTATTGTAATATTTCATTTCGAAAATGATTTTAAACATAAATCTTAGAATATGGAAGTCATGTATAGTTCTCCATACCGATATTTTAATATTATATTAATTAGTAATGCAGTCAACTTGAATAAATCTAACAAAATGGTTTTGAATATTCATAAAATACGCGTTTTATTCTTGAACAAATATTATTAATATTCTATAGTATGTTTTCAATGGAGATAAAATTATCACCCTTTCGCTACATCTGTATACTTATGCGAACGTTCTCCTCTCTCTCTCTCGCACGCGCACACGAACACACACACACAAAACTGTCGGCATGGTTTCCGTAATTGGAATATTAATACGTCATCTTATAAACCAAGTATTATTTCGTAAACCTACACTGCTAAATCAATAATGCCTTCGTATAGGCAGAAATGTTTATTAGTGTAGCTGGAGGCCCGAAGGTAAATTCGTATCGGTATTAGGCCAACTAACATCCAATTAAAATCGTTTTCTCGTAACGACAGGAAAGTTAAAATCAACTACCGTACACAGTTTTTTTAAGTAGTAATAAAGCAATAATGAAGTAATTTTTTGTTTTTATAGTTTTTCTAGCCTATCGTTGTGGTTACGTACGCATATCACAGAGCGGGCCGTAAGTCACTTGACACTAGCGTCATCCCTTAGCTCAGTAGTGACCGTATATGGCGAAGGATTTGACCAGATTGTCATTAACTAGTCAATTTTAAAACACTTGTTCGACGTTTTGAAAAAATTTATACTCACCATCAGGCCTGTATGTGGGCGATACACATAATTATGAGTACCAATATTTTTGGAATATTATGTCTTGTTACTACTGTATTGTAAATAGTTACTGTTTTCTGTATGTAACGTACCTACATGTTCGTATATTCACACCTTCACAAAAACGCTCATGTTATGTGCATTAATTATTTTTGTACTGCCCATAAACATGGTCCTGGTGATGAAAGTAACTGTTGAAACGTCAACGCAAAAGTTTAAAAATTGTGTCTAATTAATGTCCAAACTCATAAAATCTTTCATCACTACTAATTATTAAAAAAAGTATTTTTGTCAAGAGGCGCTAGCTCATCCTCTACTACTACGGAATTGAAATAAAAAGAGGAAAAAGGTAAGATAGTCGGAAGCTTACACGGCCGGAGTCAATGTTATTAACACTATTTCCTTCCGAGCTGTTTGGCCGTGGTCCAGTGCTGTTCATTTCAGCAAACGTTTCAACCGAGCTTTCGCCAGGGGATCTTCAGTGCTACAAATGGGCTAAAAAACACTAACACGGGTGTCAGGTCAGGTGTCAGCCTTTACCACAGTACTGTGGTCACTAACTTCATTTCTAGCACTGAAAATGGCCGGCGAAGGCCCGGTTGAAACGTTTGCTGAAATTAACAGCATTGCACCACGGCCAAACAGCCCGCAAGAAAATAGTTTTAATAAAGTAAGGTAGATCCGATAATGTGGACTTTCTAATAAAACGACCAGACAAAATTTTCCCAACGGTAGGCCTACTATTTCCAGTGATTAAAACGTTATATTAACACCAAATATTATAAGTTAAATTAATAATTAGAACTTGTGAATTCAAGCTTAAAAATCTAAACGAAGGAAATTAAATTTAAAATTTCTTAGTTGTGACTAATTATTCTGGGTGTGCGCACGACAATGGAGCCAAAGATCGTCTGCATGTCTGCCCGGTTCTTTTGAAAGGTTTGTTTCTTTCTTTACGGGCAACAAAGTCTGGGTCTCAAAAACTTTTGTAAATAAAACTTAATTTCAGAGTTGCGCCCGACAGTTTCTTTTGCCGTGTTCCACTGTGTCAGCTCTCCGTAACTCATTAATCAATGTTCTTTGCCATGTGTTCTTTCTTCTGACGACACTCCCTCGCTTTTCTACATGCGCTTGTCATGTCCAACTGAGAACAGCTGTTAAGAATTCCGTCCCCGTCCGTGCTGGCCAGGGCGACTTCCATTGCGTCAGGACACCCATATCGCTCGCCTCCACAGTCCAGCATATCCTACAGAAAATATTATCTAGCCACGTCAGAAACTAGGCTTATATAAATGTTATAGTATTCGGCTTTACTGCTTACCTACAAAATGTTTGTTTATGGTCCACAAAAAACATTGTTTAATTTAATATTTAGTTTTTACATTTTATTTATTTAATAATAAGTTGAATCAAAGCTTCCTCTTATCTTGAGTAATTTAAAATAAGTAAAGATATTTGTGAAAGAACTGACACTAGTGAACTAATAATAACATTTTTGAAATATCGTGATCGAATACTAAATATAGGCTAATAGGCTACTTATTTCGTAAATGTGATAGATTGCGTCCTTCATGCGTAGTGTAATTCGACTTAGTCAGAGGCGTATTTACGGGACCGCTCCCCCAGATGGTAGAAAAAAGCTGACGAATTTTATTTTAATTTCTTAGTTCTTAGGTTATTTTATTAGTTTTCATGTGGGTACGCTAACAGCAGTAGTATAACTCTTTTTTAAATATACAAGACGTTATTACACAGCATTAGCTGTGTATGAAGTATGAAGCATTAGACGTTTGAAGTATGTAATATAGGAAAATCAATTCAGTCAATCTTCTAAACAATGTTTCAGTAACGCGTTTTTTATTGCGTTACTACAGCTTACTTTAATGCGAGTGATTTCAAGACGTTACCGCACAGTTTTCAACCGCTTTAAAGATAGTGACGAGGATTAGTCTTAACTTGGTTTTTCTTTTGTATGAAGCCGACTCAACCGGACCCCCCTCACAAGACCAAATTCTAGATACGTTACTGAGATTAGTTAACGAAATAATCAACAATAATCAAAAAATCAGCACGAATTTGTAAGAAAGTAAGAAGTGTGATGTTGGCTACGCTGATTTTCTTTCCTAAACGTGGCACGAGTTTTTTTAACAGTCGGTTGCATTAATTAGGACATAAAGTCAGCACAATTGTTGTGTAAAGTGCGTGCTGTTTTGAGATGTACGTATCAAAGGAGTTTTCTGCAACAAAAACGAGTGTTTAATTTAGAGCATTATCCGTTAACGAATCGTATATGCAAAAAAAGGATACATTATTTCGGAATAAGTTTAATGATACCCGTGAGTTGAATAAGTCTAGATTAAAACGTCTTTAGTTATTTATTTATTAAAATTTTGTCGTTTCTATTTTGTGTATTTTTGAAATTGCGCGAATTTGTTAGGCTACGACTTAGCAATACTTAAACTAAATTCTGTTTTCAATAGTTACTTTTATTAATGTCATTTACAATTCTTTAGGTATGGGATTTTACTTTTTTTAAAAATACTCTTCTAATCCGAAGTGATAAGAACGCCAAGGAAAAACCGAGACCATAATACATCAAACGGCTATTGAGGGACACCGGCTGCCTCAGCTACATGGGGCAGAATCGTTCAGTTAACATAATGTATACTTATCCCAGGAAGTTCTGTATCCCAGTTTCATCTTAGGATCAGGTGGCAACTAAATAATGAAGTGGTATAAAAATTGTATCAGCTAACCATATCTAAAAAAAAAAAAAAAATTGAGATGATGTGAATCTCATCCCATCATCCCATGAGTTAGTCTGAATGGCATGCTCCAACACCAGATTTGTCAAGGTAGTGAAGCAGAATGTCAACATTTGCAAAAATGAAACAATAACACTAAAATAAAATAACAATAAACAATAAAATAACACTACAATTAACTGAAATATAGAGATAGAACCTTTCACGTCTGTTGTAATTTATCTCCCTCCTATCGACAGACTCATTCCAACACATGTAATCAAGTGTGTAGTTTAAGAGTTTAAAAATACACACTCCCAGACCATAGCTAAAAACCTTTGACCAGTTTCACTTGTTCTCAAGTGTAACACATGTGGTTGCCTTGTATGTTTCGGAAAATCTCATCAACCAAAGTATCTGTTAGGATTATATATATATTATAACAGCACCAAATATCAATCATTTGGAGTTATATGTCAACTGTATACTAGAATCATGTTTAAATAAATTGTAATAGTCAAAACTCCATTTGTATGTAGTAGCGATGAAAATAATGCTTTGTAAAACGACGCACACGTGGCCGTTATGTAATCAGCTCGCTGTAGAATGAATAGCCACACCCCAACTGTTAATTATTAATATCTCGGAAACTAATATATTAAGGCGAAATCCAAGATAGCCAAAATGTTTGCCGAAATATTAACGATAACGTGTGCAAATTTTACGCAATATAATTAACAAATAAAAGAGTTAATTAATTAATGTGAATAACTTCTGTAAAAATAGAGCTACATTAATGAGCTTTTAATATGTTATAAATATAATAATTTCCAACAGATTGTATATTTTAGATTTAGCACAACTTGGTTTGCAACCAAGATATTGCAAAATAAAACTATCACAGGAAATCCGGACCGACAATTTAGTTCCGCCGGGTTAATAATATTAGTAATAATATTAATTCTCCGTCTGTGGGAAACTAACTTCATTCTCACGGACTGAGGGAATTCAAATTTTGTGTAGTAGGGAGAGTGTGTCAGCCAATCAAATCATTTGACGAAATCCCGACCAGCGCGGTGTTTTGGGGCTGAACCATCACTCTTCTGCCAGTACTTGCGAAGTAAAGATGTAATTCTTCGATCGTTTCGTAACCATAGTTGTGAAGATTCATCAGAAGACTCTACGTGGTCAACACACATAATTACGAACATAGTAAATACAGATCAACTGTACAACTCGTAATTATTGCGTCAAGTCGAGATACTCTTCATTACAACAAACAAGCTTATTGTGTACTACAAGCTGTGGTCATAAGCACGCAAGAGATCCACCAGACTTCAAGAATACGACAGAGAGGCCGTCTAAATCATTGGTGAACCAGCTGACGATCTGAGCTACCACTCGAACGAAACACACACACACACGCTGACGTGCGACGTGCGAATCGACGAGGGACATAAACCAGTTCCAGCAGAAAGCTGCAGACGTTAAAATCTTCAACAAACAGCAGGAGAGGAGAGTGTCGCCGAATTCTGAACTCAACGACCGAATCCAGGACGCTCTAAGCAGATCACTATCTCTAGCAGATCGGACCAGGACAGCGAGGGACAATTTGGAGCAACTCTACCATCCACTTCAAAAACAGGAAAGCAAAATCAACTTATTTATTTTTCAACATCAAAGTTTCTATCTTTTTCAATTAAAAGCATTGTAATTTAAACAATTCAGGTGCCACAAAAATCAAAGACTCTAGTAAATAAGAATAAATTCATTGTGATAATCTGTATAGCAGTCTAAGTCATTAGTAAGCTGTAGTTAAGAATCAATAGAAATAATACGAAAGCGCCATACAAATCTTAACAAACAATCCAATTATTAGTTCATACTGCAGTATAACAGAGTCAAATCACTAGAAAATGAAATGACGTGAACTAGACTGTCACGCCTAATTTATTTTTGGAAAATATTCAATTAACTTCAGAGTTTTTATATTTTATTTTTATTAACATTTGAATCCAATTTATTTAAAGCAATTTAATTAAATTAAATTAATTAATTAATTAAATTTTTACTTGCAATTAACTTGTCGAATAACGAGTTTAACTTCTTTTCTATTATCAACCAATTGAAAAACATTAGTCAAGATCGATTCATTGTTTAGACTGTAAGGATAATTGATAACATAACCCTTTTATTCTTGTGTGTTATTGGAGTAATAAACAACGTTTTATTACCCCATATTGCATTGTTTTATTGTTGTACTACAAAGCCTACCAATCTCACAAAACTCTTCCCCTTTAAAGTAACTTATTTTGTGTGTTGTTGCCATAAATTTGAGATTACAAACTTGCGAAATTCAAATCCAAAATCCACACGCCCTAGTCGGAAGAAACCGCAAGATCGGACAGCAGGTAGGTACTCATACACAACACAACCCAACAACAATGCATATAAGTAGAGTTGCAATATATATATATATATATATATATATATATATATATTATAACGATTCATTATAGCGTCCTATCAGAGCGTTATATGAAAGCTATAGACAGTACGAGCGTAACGCCGTAAGAAAGAGAGAGAGCGTATAATCGCAGCCATCTCACTCTAACCACGTCACCGATACATTAGAATCCAGTTCAAACAGGTAATTTTACTCAAAGCGAATTATCAGTTCAACCTGCAATAACTTCAAAAGTTGTAAATATACGGCAATTCTGAAAACAGCATTGTATTCAGCAAGAAAAGCTTTATAAGTAGCCGCAAGCTCAGTTAATATAATTAAAAAATAAAGAAGTTATACGGATGACGCACGCCAACAGGAATAACGAGAGAATTATGCTACGTAGGAATAAGGTGTTTTCACACACACACACACAGATAAAGACCTAAGCAACAATATTCTGTGGTCAGATCTTCGGAAACACATTTGCAAATACCTGAAATCAATCGATTTGCAAATACAGGAAGTACGACTTTGGCAAGAATTTCTCTGCCGTTTGGAACCTGTCACGGAGTGTTTGAGCGACTTGTTCGAGATTGTCGAAACTGGAAAAACGCATGATTTATTTGTACAACCAATCAGCAGCCCGTATTTAAAACAGACGCCAGCTAAAAGCGAGGGGTAACTACACTCTTCGTTCGGTACTTAAATACACTAGACGTGTATAATTCACATTCAGAAATATTAAATTACACAACAGTGCAAATTTAAGTTCTAAATAGAGAAGTAGTCCGCAGTGTAGATGAATTAACAACATTCAGTAACACTAGCTGCGTAAAACAACCGTTAATTAATTAATTAGTTAATTAATTAATCAATCAGCCGTGAAGGACCTGTGCTACAGAAGGCTACAGCATCTGGAATTGCCAGGGCATCTTCAGCAGCATTGATCAATCCATTCTTCTGTGCAACACCATCGAAAGGAGGACCTCTACAGATTCCTATCTTCGGACAACGCATCAAACAGTAAGAAATAGATTCATTGATCAATTATATAAGCGCTAAACAAATAATAAAACAATAAACAATTTTAAAAAGACACTAAGAAAAGCACACTTTGTATTGTAACTATAAGATTAGCTTTAATATAGTATAGGAGTGTTGAATGGAAAGTGGTGTGTAGTATTGGACGTGCAAATTATTGCAGACCTGTTCTTTAGCACTGGTTTGGGAGATAGAAATCTCTTAATCAAACCAGATAAGAGCTATAGGTCGTTTGAGCGTCTTAATCATTACTTTCCACACTCACTCAATAATTATAAGGTTAGGGTATAATTAAGTCCTACCATTAACAATTTAAAGTTTAAAAATCATTGATTAAACATTAAATATAATAATCAAGAAAAGCTTAAAGTGTTATTTGTAACGATTCCCCTTGAAAACCACAATCACTGAACGAATCCTGAGAAAGAGTGCCTCCATGCGCTGAGCTAAGCTGAAACCGTGTCATTTGTATCTGGGATTTGTTCTGGCGCCCAGGTAAAGTAATATCACGGGTAAGTAACTTTTTATCTAACATCACAAATATTAGATAATTGTGTTAGACGACAGGGAGCGTTGTAATATATATTGGCGGGGGTCCCGCACTACAGCTACTGCCGCATCCCGCATCTCAGTTTCCATATCAACTTATCTGTGTATCTTCATTCTGCAGATTCTTTTCTTCCATACTCCATACTTCTTTCGATCCCTTCTATCCATTTTAATCTAGGTCTACTTCTTTTTCTTCTGTTGCTAGGTCTGTATTTGAACACAGGCAGAGGTATTCTTTCTTCACTCATTCTCATTAGGTGTCCATACCAGGAAAGCTGTTTACGTTTTATATCTCCTATTACAGTTTCTTTTCTATTTGTTCTTTCCCTTATTACGTCATTCCTTACATGTTCCAGATGAGAAACTCTGGAAGCTCGTCTAAGATAGTCCATTTCTACAGCTTCAATCTTCCTGCTGTTCTTTTCGTTGATTGTCCAACATTCTGACCCATAGGTGGTAATTGGTTCAACAATGGCTTTACAAATATTGATCATTGTCGGTAGCCCGATTTTGGTGGACCATAAAAGTGAGTTTAATTGGCGTATGGTGCTTTTTCCTAAAACTAAATGTCTTATATCTTCATCACTTATGTTAGGATTTTCTTCCTTTAATTAACCTTTAAGACAATATTCTAATACAGTTTAGGGTGTCTACTGCGTAGCATTCATACTGATAGAACAGGAGAGTGGAAAATTAAAATTAATTCTGCACCTCTATCTTTACTGCTATCAGAAAAGACATGTTATTGATCCCTGGTAGAAGAAGACATTTTTCTTGATGGGCAATTTATTGATTGTTAGATTAACAATTATAATCCCCATTCAAAGATCCCCAATTTTGATTAGCCTAAATAATATTCAATTGTAGAGACAAAAGTAGCATATTGTTTTTAAATATATCACTTGTGATGTCCAAATATTTCACTGGCTGTGAGCAGACATGGCATGACAGTGGAATACGCCTGGATAGTATGGAGTCCTTGGAAACACTGACGTAGCCAGGGGGGTCTGAAGGGGCTGCAGCCCCCCCGAAATTGTAGAAATTTTGCACGCTAAAATTTCATACTGGCAGGTCGATCGTTTCACGTTTGGAGTTACACATTGTGTAGCCTAAGGTAAGGTGGGGCTTATTGAATCAAGGGGCTATTTGAATCTAAATAAGAAAACCGTCTGCTGCCTGCTGCGCACTCTGTGTGCATATCTCAGCTCCCATTCTGTGTCAGATTGTGTCTTGAGAAGCCGTATGCACAGAACCAGAAGAATTTTCTTTGTTATCTACATTTCAGCTATCATACATCCGTCTAGAAGTAGTCGAGGTAAGTGTGTCTTGTTCAGAAATAGTCAGTATGTAATATTCAATCGTTAGATTATAAGGGCTTAACTTACTCACTATAATCATTCAGAATTAACCTAAAATCTGTTTGTCTTGAAAGATGTAGAAGCTCCCACGACAGGCAACATGACAACTAGCAACATCTGTTGGATATTACCTGTACTATTTGCTTTCAATGAATTTAGAACATGTGGGGTTATGTGAATCATTCTTCGCGGGGCTATTTGAATCGGAATAATTTAACCATCGCTATGATTTAACTATATTAATGGGATGTTCAAGCTTATTTAAGTAAATTTAAGCGGCAGCGTGAACAACAAACATTGAATGCATGCAGATATTACACATGACTCGTTTTTTTTCTTTATAGAATGAAAAAAAGGACGATCCTCTCTTACTTCACGTCTTCGCCTAAACGGAAGAAAGAAGGGAATGGAGATAGGCCTACTACCGATGTGGCAAACGAGCAAACAAGTGATGAAGGTGTTAGTTACTCAAGTAAGTACAATACAAAAACTAATTCTTCTTTAACCCTGGGATGCATGACTGGGGCCTCTGAGGCCTTGGAAACCGTTTTATTTTGTATATTTTTGAATTGAAAAAATAGTAACTACGCCCTCCTAGGTAGTAATCATTAATTTAATCCTACCATAAATGTTAATGAGAGTGGAACCACAATTTTTTGTCCCATCAGCTATTTTGCTGTACTCTACAAACTTGGAAGTTATTTCGATCGAAGTATTTAGTAACTTGCATACTTTTGGAGCAGATTGCACGTTTCAGGCAGGAATTCTATCCTCATTATTGAAAACATTTCACTTTTTATCATAGCTGAATAGCTGATTTCAGGAATAAGATTAGGGAGTGGTTGGTTATGAGCTATACTTAGCTCGAAGCTAAGAGTCATATGTTTTTGTAAACTGCTTGAATTAACCTTTCCACGTCTTTCAATATGCTAATAAAATTATTTTTAATTTTAGCTGAACCTGGGAGGATTGAATCCAGCAATGAAGCTGAGGGTGTCGAAGCAATTGGAGACCCAGTACACACAGACTCCAACATCGACATCGCGGACTTGGTCGGACTTGGAACAAAGCTGAATAATTTTGAAAAAGTTGAAAAACTAAACTTTTTATGGACTCCTGATGAGGATTTCATTTTCCCCTCACAGGCTGCAAAAACATTTACACGTCACTTTCAGCGAAAATGGTTCGATGAATTTAAGTGGTTAGCATACTAAAAAAAAGAAAGTGGACTTTACTGCGCTACTTGTGTACTTTTTTTAAACACCGAAGAAGTTGGGAAGGGATCCCACGAGAAGCCCCAAGCATTCGTGACAAGAAGTTTCTATAATGTAAAGAAATCTGTTGCATCCTTTAAAAATCACGAGTCACACACGTATCATAAAAATGCCGCTTTAGCTCAAAGTCATGTAAAGCTTTAGTAGGAAAACGCCAGGAAAGTGTCATAGCTCTGATTGACACAGTGAGAAAGAAAGAGGTCTAGGAAAACAGGCTGAGACTGAATGGCATCACAGAGACAGTCAAGTTGTGTGGGATGCAAAACATTCCGTTAAGAGGTCGAAGAGACAGTGGCAGAATTTCTCTCTCTTCACCAGTGGAGAATGATGGTAATTTCAGAAGCCTTATTCGATTTCGAGCGAACGCTGGAGATACCGTCCTGAAAGATCATATTTTACATAGCCCTCTAAATGCTATGTATGTCAGCCCAGAGATACAAAATGAATTGATAGAGACTATTGGGTCTTTGATTCGAAAGGACATAATCAAAAGAATAAGTCAGAGTAAATATTTCACGATTCTGGCAGATGAGACAACTGACATCTCGCAGATAGAACAGTTTTCGCTGTGTGCTAGATACGTATCAGAGAGTGAAAATGGATCTGTTTTAATGGAAGACTTTTTAACATTTGTGCCTGTGTCTGATGTGACTGGGGAAGGGTTAGCTAGAGTGATCGAAGAAAAACTCACTACACTTGGGTTGGATCTAGAGAACGTAAGAGGACAGGGCTATGTCGGAGCTTCAGCGATGAGTGGACAGTTTCGTGGAGTTCAAGCTGTGCTAAAAAGAAAGTATCCCAAAGCTTTATACACCCACTGTGTGTCCCATTGTTTAAATCTGTGTTTATCTGACTCGTTCAAAGTTCAAAACGTAAGAAACAGGATGGGATTGATTACAGAAACATGCTCATTCTTCAGAGCCAGTGCCAAACCCACAGCAATCTTGCAGGAGAAGATTTAAGAGCTGTCACCCAGCAGTGATCACCATAGAATCAAAACTCTCTGTGAGACGAGGTGGTGCGAGCGACATGAAGCGGTTCTTCTCTTTAAGGAGATGCTGGTGCCCATTGTATCGACCTTGGAGAAAATGGCCTATCTACCCAATGAGCACAATAAGAGGTCATCATTAGTTCTTAATAGTATTAGTTCTAGTTCCTTTTCAGTGTCTCTAGTTGTTTCTTCTAAGCTCCTGGGCATCACATATAGTCTGTCCCAATACCTCCAGAAAAAAGACATTGATTTATGTAGTGCTCTGGACCATGTCAGAAAAGTGAAAGCCGTTGTGGAAGATCTAAGACATAATGCTGACTCAGAATTCAAGAAACTTTTTGAAGAAGCAAAGGAGCTCGCCAACTTACTTCAGTTGGAACTTACGATGCCACGAATAGCAACTGCGCAAAAAAATAGGCAAAATCCACCGGCTGCCAATCCCGAAGATTACTTTCGCATCTCCATCTTCATCCCGTGCATCGACGACCTCATAAGTGGACTTAGTGAAAGATTTTTAGCACACGAAACAATCATCGCTTCTCTACAGTATCTGATCCCATCGCATTGTGACGTAGATTTCGACAAAGTAAAGCCGTCCTTCGAATTCTACAAGGACGATCTACACAGTGGCTTTACCGAAGCTCATTCAGGGGAATGGAGTTTGTGGAGGGAGAGGTGGAAAAACGATACAGGAAAACCTAAAACAGCTATCGACGCCTTGGCACAGTGTGATAAAGAACTTTTCCCGAACATGTACACTCTCTTCACCATCTTTGCGGTCATACCTGTGTCGACAGCCTCTGTCAAAAGGAGTTTTTCTAACCTGAAACTCCTAAAAAACTATCTGAGAAACACAATGGGCGAAACCAGGCTTACTGGACTAGCCTTGATGATGTCGGTGCACCGGGACATCGTCATAGGGATGTCCAACGAAGACATCGTCAACATGTTTGCCTCGTCAGGAAGGGCAAGAAGGTTTAAACTTTTGTAAGTGAGTATTTGTAAACAACTTTCTTCAATTTTTAATATGTCACAATAAATAAAAAAAATTCAAAGCAAACTGGAACTTTAATATTTCGTCCCCTCCTCCCCCCCGCTTTTCCACTGCATGCACAGCTTTGGATTAGTGGCGTGCCCTCACCGATTTTCAACCCCCCCCCCCGAAATAAAATCCTGGCTACGTCGCTGCTTGGAAACAAAATAAAATCTGATGGAGATGCAAGATATCAGCGACATCTATCAAGCCAAGACTGCCTTTAACAAGAAACAGAATCTCTTCGCCTCCAGGAACATTGGATTGCACCTCAGGAATCAGCCAGTGAATGCCTGTGTGGAGTTTGCCATTATATGATGAGACATGGATGTTCTGGGATCAGGAAAAGAGAAGCGTAGTGGCATTTGATTTTAGGTGTTATTGGTAAATGCTAAAGACTCCTTGGGTGTCATAAACAGACAACAATTAAGTATCGAGGAGGATGGAGGAGCCAACGCCATGCCTATGAGGTACTTTACAGAAAAGATAGGACACCTGAATAGGGCACCTTCTGAGGCATGACAGCCTCCTCAAGACCATCAGTGATGGCATGGTGGAAGATAAGAACACCAAGGACAGACTGAGGTTTGAATACATCAACCAGCTATTGAGGGACACTGGCTGGTCCAGTTACATGGCAATGAAGAGGTTGCAGAGCACTGTAAAACGTGGATAGCTCCTGCAAACGATTCACAGAAGAAGAGAGGACCAAGTCTGCATTAAGAGGAGCCCATTTGAATCAGTGCAATGAAGGTACAAGCAATGAAGCTCATGAAGAAGCTGTCAGAAGATAGCCTGTAGCATTGCTCTGACAATAGAGAATTTGCATGGAGTATGTAGTGATCAGGGAGGTAAGTATACTGAAAGGGATAATATTTTCATTACATAATTTTGTGGAATAAGAATTTAAAACATTGGTCTGGTTATTTTATAGCCACAATTATAAAATAAAAATTCATGAAAGTCTTCTTCAATATCCAAAATGTTTCTATAACTTCAAGCATAATATTGTCTGGCAGGGTGTACACACTGGTGCCAGGATAGTAAAGGTGCCAAAAATTTCAGACATGGAGGACATATTTGAAAAAAAAAATTATTATTCATTATTCATTGTATTAACCTTTTCGGTGCTCTGGACGGGTATACTCACCAAATTGTTACGACTGTATGGTGCTCCTGACATGTTAAATCACACATCGTTTTAAATTGGTAAAGTTCTCAGAATAGTTTTGTATACCTATGGCATTTCATTGAAAGTAAATTTTTTTTCTCTGCATAATAGATCAAACAGCAGCATCTTTCCAGGAAAGATTTACTTTATTAAAGGAACTTATGAATTGAATTCATTTCAGTTTTTGTATTGTAAAAGTACAACAAAAAATAACACATGAGAATAATTCAGACATTGATGGAAAGATGATTTATGCAAAGAAATTTTATACTGTCAACCATTTAGTTCTAATTTTAAAAACAATTTACATCAGATAATTCAGTATATTTATTCAAACAACTTAATCACAGTTTGTCCAAACTTTACAGTTACTCTTCGGATTCTTTTGTGATTACCAGTATCTGTAGCATATGTCGAATGATCCTTCTCTAAACATAAAATTAAAAAAAAAACTATTTGCACTCTACAATGCTACAACACAGACTTTTAGATCTTGCCATTATATCAACAGAGTCAGATATTTTGGAGGTTATTGGCAAACCGTAGTGTGAAGTAACCTGAATTCACGCACTGTTGTATTTGTGTTTGTGATTGTGATAAAACTATCTAGTACCAGTACTCTTTGTTTCCAAGATTAATTAGTTTTAGTATTCAATTTATTGGTGAGCAATAGAAGAAATGCACTTTGTAAAAATGTAATGTTCAGTGTCTGTAAATGGGAGCGCAGCATAGTAACCCACTAGGGGGTTGCCCTTGAGTTACCCTCCTTTACTACGAAATGGATTTTTTTGTGGATTATAAAATACAAAGTAGTTATTATTCTTTAAGTATTTATATTCATGTTTTTCTTGTTATATATATTATTTTTATTTATTTATCATCAAAATACCCTTATACCATATTGGTGTCGGGTTACATCAATATATGATAAGTACAACAACTACACTCTATATACAAGTTATATATATTATATTATTATTAATAATATACAACTTTTTACAAGAATATATTTTATTTTGTAAAATACATACGTATGTATCGATAGTAATCCAACTATCATCATCAGATATAGATTAATAAATTCAAAAAATTGTTTGAACCAATTGTTCAAAGAAAGTAATTAAATTAAATTATTTTTCAACTGCATTGGTTTTTATATGTTTGCTTTTGTTTGTGTGTTAACCTAACCATACCATGTTTTGCCACCAGTAGAAATGCAACAGCCTTTCTTGGTTGCTGAGCTGCGCAGACCCAGCGAATGAATTACCCCCAATTAAGTTGTCTAGTGAGGAGCGAGGGGAGATAAAGTTCACTGTATCATTTTACTCACTAATTCTCTCTCTGTCACACACATGCTTCCACTGATCTCGCCAGCCTTGTTGCAGACGATGTTCACACTATAAAACACTCCATGAGACTGTTGTGTGCATGTACAAAATGATTAAAAAAATTAAAATTAAAAAATTATTAAAATTTTATTAGCCTTGAAACGAGGTGTTTGACCACTGCGAATCTCAAGCTCAATGCTCAATTTCTATCGTCAGGTTTATAATGCAGGTTTTTTTTTTTTTTTAATTTTCCTAGTAAAGCTTTGAATAGCAATTAAGTTACAATAAAAAGTGATTACAATCAAAAACAAACTATTTAATTAAATAATACAACTTATTAACACATTTTGGATTATTGTACAAAATGTGTAAGTCAAATTTACATTACATATTGATACAAACTATTGTACAGCCAAAACATTGGAACTAGTGCAGGTAACAATGGAAACATAGCAAATAATATCATTTTGGTAACATGACAGCCTCATTACATTTAATAACCTTAAAAACCACTGACCAGCCTACCAATGTCCAGATTGAGGTGGCAAGAAGAAAAGAAACAGAAGTACAGTACTGTGATTCAGATGACTGTAAGCAATTTCAAATGTAAGGTACAAATTCATTTCCTCCTGACATCATCTGTCCTGATTTCTACCTGAATATACAAACGCATGATGTTCGAAGATATTATGATATTGATTCTGTGGAGTAGACCTAAAGTCTACCCAGCAATGATACTGACAATTTCATGGATTAGGAAGACATTATATTGGGAGGAGGAAGTAGAAAACAATAGTTTTTGAAGAATTTGTTTTTGATTTAACACAGATAACTTGTAAAAATATAAGAATTACAAACATATTATGTTCAATAAACAAATTAAGCTTACATTCTCTTTAAAAATTTTAAACAGTTTTTTATGTTACATCTAGTGGAAAAGGAGTAAAAAGTCATTCAAAATTCAATGACCCTCTTTAATCTTATTACCAAAATAGTTTGTAAATTTCAAATCAAAATTGAGTTCGGATGTGTTTTACATGTCTCTGTATGTAAAGTCTTCTGACAGCATTTATTCTTTATAAAATACTTGAGATAGTGGAATTATAACATTATGTTGGTCACAACTAAAACACAGCCAAGCACACATATGCCCACACGCAAGGGGCTTACAAGTATTGTATGCAAAGTTGGGACAATGCAAGGTGCATGTTTGGTTGCCCTTGGGTTCACATTCTCGCATGCATTCTCTCTCTCACTCTCTCTCTCTCTCTCTCTCTCTCTCTCTCTCTCTCTCTCTCTCTCTCTCTCTCTCTCTCTCTCTTACACACGCACACACACCGTGTGTGCTTGCACAGGGACATTTTGTACTGGACACAAGTTATACATGTGTATCTGAATGGATTGCGAAGTTGGATTGCGCGCGCGGAAGAACACAAGTTATACTTCAGCTTCATATTCACGCACTCATACAATACACATGTACTGTGGAATACACACACACACACACACACACACACATGCCACATCTCTTTTGTTTTAACTGTGGCAAACGTAACAGTAAAATTTTCCGGTAACAGTAATTTTGTGAACAATACCAACAATTAAAATTCCATGTAACTTTTTTTTCACAATGGACAAATATAGCCAGGAATGAATTTAATGGAGAAACATCAAAGTTTGCAATTTAATGTTGCATAATATACAACTGTATAAGGTACTTTAAAATTATATCTTTCTTTCACAATTTCAATACAATATTTTAATACATTACAAATTTGTCTTTAATTTATTGTGACACAGTATGCAATGCCAAATTAACATATATTGTAAACTGTTTAATATTAGATGTATATGCGACTTCTTCCTAGTTAACACCCTGCAAGCTTGTTGGCAGCAGCTCTATACTCATCTCTATTGTTTACCTTCCTTTATAAGAATCACAGTTCATATATTCCATGAATTGAGTCACAAGTTCCAAATGTGACCTTCCCATATGCTTCCCTCCTATTTGGTCTATGAGTCTATTGGTCAGGCTATCACGCCTTAATTGTGTACAATTAGCTCCTTCTCAACTGTTTTAGGAATCTTCTTTCTTATCCAGCCCTACAAAACATTTCAACATGTCCTTATTCATCAGGTTCTCAATCCAGCTTATCTTGAGCATCATTCTGTGCCACCATACCTTGATTGTTAGACGTTTTCCTATTATTTCTCCCCTGTTGACCATGGCTCACTTCCATACAATGCAACACTGCACACATATGTTTGCAAAAATTTTGTCGTTACCTTGAAGCTGATCTTCTTTGAAGTGAGTAGGCTTTTCTTATTAATAAATGCAGTTCCTGCCTGATGTATTCTACTCACAATCTCT
The DNA here is from genome assembly GCA_034769895.1 of Magicicada septendecula. Classification (NCBI taxonomy): domain Eukaryota; kingdom Metazoa; phylum Arthropoda; class Insecta; order Hemiptera; family Cicadidae; genus Magicicada; species Magicicada septendecula. The sequence goes on from CM068373.1 coordinate 380,540,310, forward strand.
TTATAGTTTCTGCCATCACTTGTGATTTTATGAGGATCAGTTGAAAAGTTCGCGGAGTGACACGTATAGGTTAGCATTAGAACTAACATTTTTTGTGTCTTACAAGAATTGTATTTCATGTGAACACCTGTTAATTTCCAAATCTATATGTGAGGCTATTCATTATTTACCAGCTGTTTGAAATATATGTCATGCACTTTTTGAAAAATGCACAAATAAAAAATCATGCCGTGATTGAATTCTTTGTTAAAAATGTTCTAGCACAAATGGCAATTCGCAACAAAATTGAAATGTGTTAAGAGATGCTACACCTTAAAAAAAATGGTTTGTAAGTGGGCACTTGAGTTTAAACATGGTCACATGAGCATTGAAGTTGGTCCCAGCACTGGGATCCAAAAAAGTCCAACAACTTCAGACATTGTTAAGAAAGTTTCATACATTATGGTGTTGGAAAACTGGTGACTGAGAGTGAATAACATTGCAGAGATCATAGGCATCTCATATGAGCATGTATATTATACTTTAACTCATGAACTTGATGTGAGAAGACTTTGTGTAATGTTTTTGCCACATTTGGAAATACTTTTTTGGGCGCTCACTGCAGGGGTAATCTTCAGTGCTTGTAGGACCACATTTAAAGTCCAGTGCCTACATACACATCTTTATTTTTAAAGGCAATAGCATTTCCTAACAAATTTTGCTTTGAATGTTTGTTGGTGTACACCTTGTACAATGTTGGTGAATGTATCTACACCTTGTACAAAAAGATTCATAATTTGGTCCAATTTTTAAGGGACACATGACACAAATTTCAAACACCTGGTAAACAATGAGTGAATTGACATATCTGGAAATTAACAGGCATTCACATAAAATACAAATCTTATAACATTATAACACACAAAACAGTTTAGTTCTACCAGTAAGATATAGACGTTGCTCCAAGAACTTTTCCCCTGATCCTCATACTCCCCAAGTAATTTAATTCTTCCACTTCCTGGATGATCTCATTTTGCAATTTAATTCCCTTGGCTATCCTGGCTATCTCTTTTTCTGCTGCAAATATACATCAACTGTATATTATAGCGGTCACATTTGGTATTTAAAAGGTCAAAACCTATTTAAGGGATGTAACATATGATGAACAGCTGAACAGGCTGCCTTGAAATATTAGCAGTTGAAAAGCAACTTGCCAAAAACCTGAACTGACTCATAGAGTAGACATATTGTTGTCAGTCATAATAATAGGAAAATAAACATGATTTAATAAACTGTTTCTGTTGAAAATGAATATAATTAGTATAAGCTTGCTAGAAAAATATAACACACAGATGAGGCTTACAAAATCCCTAGTCAAAAGAGTACACAAGGAAAGCTGGGAGAGATATGTGTCCAGCATTGAAAATGATGTACATGGACAGGAAAATGCAGCCTACAAAATTACAAAACATTTAAATTCCAGGCAATCTGTAACTGCTAAAAAAGAAGGACTGGATTGAGTTCTGTAAGAGATTCTGGTTCAGTGCAGATGAAGAGGATAATGGGAAGGAAGTCACAGGATTACACTAAGCAGTTGACTGCATAGAAGATGAAGAACTTGAGGAAGCATTATGTAATAGCAAAAAAGCTACAGGAACAGACAACATAAACACAGAGCTCTAAAAATATCTTCCAGTGCAAGGAAAATATAGGTTTCTGGCCATTGTCAACCAGTGTTGGAGACATATAATTATACCACAAGACTGGAGAAAAGCTTTAATAGTTCCTATTTTCAAAAAAGCTTCACAAACACAGTGGCATTAGCTTACTCAATGTAAGTATAAAAAATATATGCCAAAATTATTAACAATACAGCAGGAAATGAATATTATGAGTATACTCGACTGGATCATCCAGTATTGGCTGGATTGGTGGGAACATCTTTGCCGAATGGATGACTGCCGCATCCACAAACAACTATGGAATTGTAAGCCGAGGAGACGGAGAGGTGTGAGATGTCCAAGGAAGCGCTGAAGTGACCAGCTCTAATATTTGCCTATTTGAGACTGAAAAAACCATCCTTGGTTTAATCCTTGAAGATGATGATGATTATTATTATTAACAACAGATTAATAACATCTTTACATTCTCTCTGATAACATCTTTACATTAAAGCTGTAGGTAGAAAAGAGAAGAGAAGAGAGTATAATCTTGAGACACATATGGCTTTTGTCGACTACATCAAGACCTTTGATAATGTGAGACAAAATAAGCTGTGGAATACCATGGACAGAAGATACCAAGCAACTAATAGATACCATTAGGAGCATCTACAAGAACACAGAGATCATTGTAACATCTGAATCTGGTGAAGTCCTTAATGATGTGAAAAATAAAGAGGCCAGACGAGGGTATAGCATTTCACACACACTTTTTAATTTATATTTGGATTATGCTGTTAGAGAGTGGAAGCAGAGGCCAGAAATATTGAACTTCAGCGACAGTTTCAGTGAACGTAACTTTGCCAAAACTCTGATGTTTGCTGACAATCAGGTCATAATACCAGAAAATGAAAATACCCTGTAGAGGACCCTCTATGAATTGCATAACCAGGATGTATGGTCTAGAAATTTCTGTTATCAAGACTAAGTTCATGGATTTTAAAGGTTGGTCTCCTATAAGTTGTAAACTAGTACTGAATGATCAACTGATTCAGCAAGGGCTGAACAAGAATTCAGGATCCTTGGATGTGACTTGTCTTATGTTGGTGAGATTGATGTGGAAAAAAAATAGAGAAGTTAAGTCACATGTGTGGAGCGATAAGAAGGACACTGTATGGAAAGGTCAGAAGAGACACTCTTTTGAAGTTATATAAACTAATGGCAATGCCATGCAGCCTTTATGGCAATGAGACTTGCTTGGACACTGAATGCAAAGACCCAAAGCTGGATACAGGCTAGTGAAATGAGATTTTTACAATCAATACTAGGAGTCTCATGGAGGGAGCAGCTAAGAAATGATGATGTAAGGAACATCTTAGGAATATACAACCTAAATGAAAGAGTAAAGCAATACAGATATGATTGGACAGACCATGTTGAAAGGATGCATAGGAACAGGATGCCAAAACAAATTTTGGTTTATAATTCGAAAGGACGGTGGAATATTGGAAGACCAAAGAAAATATGGTCGGACCAAAGAGTGTGCAACGGATCATAATGTCCACAGAGTGGAGAAGAAGAAGAAGAAGAAGAAGAAGACGACAGAAGAATTAGTGTAAGTTTTAATGTGTTTTAACATTGGATGATTTTACTAGTGTGATATTTTACTGCTGAATTCCACAGTTCAAGCTAGAAGAGGACATAGTGGCATAATTGCTGGGCCATCAGGGCCCACAATGCAGGGGGCCTACATGCTAGGAGGGGTGCATATAAACATTTCCTCAATTTTTTAATAATGGATGTAAGCCATTGAACTTAAGTAAAACTAAATTTCTCCCTATGCATTTAACATCAAAAAACAAATACATTTATTTTTTGTTACTGTTATTTTACCAGTAGGCCTACCTTGAGAGTATTCCTGATTTTATCACTGTACTTTGAGAGTATAAATTGTTTGTATAAATGCACAATAAGGAGGCAATTCCAATTACGAATGCACCAGTCCCACAATCTGGGGCTGTGTCACATCATTATTTGTTATGAGCTATGAAAGGAAACTAATAAATGGGCCGAAATACTTAATCACAATGTAAATGTTACTCTGACATTGGCAGCTTCAAGTTTAGTTTTTAGAGGCCATAAAGAGAAGATAGGCCAGCTCAATTGAGGAAACTTTTTGACAGTGATCAATCTTTTGAGTAAATATGATCTATTGTTGCAAGAGATAATCAGTGATTGCAAAGAACAGTGAGAAGTATATGGATCCCAAAATTCAAAATGAACTCGTTCAGTTTTCATCTAAAAAAGTTGGAAATATTACTTTGAAACAGATTCAATCTGCTCAGTTTTACTTTCTAATAATGGATAATGTGCAAGACATAAGATCAAATGAGACAAATAATTAGATGTATCTCAATTTGTGAAGATGAAGCAGATAGGTTCCACCATCTAAAAAATTAATGAAAGCTTTTTGGGATTCATAGAAGTGACCAATCAAACTGCCCTAGGCTTAAAGGAAGAGATATTAAATGGTCTTCAGGAAAATTTATTCTGTTTGTGTTAGATAATTTTATTAGTTGTCACAGATATGAGGAGGAGTTAGTACCGTATTCAAGATGGTTCAGTGATATGAATTAGGCCCACAAAGAGAAAACAATGGGTCACAAAGGATTCCTGTGGGAGGGCCCAGAATAAAGAGTTTTGTCTCTGAGAGAACAATACTAAAGATAAGTGCATGGAAATAACTTACTGGAGTGTATATGTTGTGAGTAGTTACAGTGTGGATATTACCTTGCTGTAGCTTTCAATTTTATTTTTGAACTTGTATCCATGCAAAAATGTTACAGTGTAGCCCACCCAGATGTTAGTTTTCTCATCTTGTCTTCTTCAGTTGCATACAGTATACAAATACCTATTACACAAACATATCCACTGCCAATATTAAACATTACTAATTAAATTCTTTCACTTATCTCAGTGAAGGACTCTATTTTGTCTTTCATCTTGCAACAATTATGAATACAACACCTGCTACTACACATTATTTTTAACACCACTATATATATTTATAAAGTAATCTCCTATTCCTATGGTGCCCTGTTGTTTCTTTCTTGTTTCTTTTAGTACAGTAGTTCTGACTCTTCGATTTCTAATCAGCTTCTTGAGTTCCCCTTCTTTTAGTCCTTGACACCCCCCCCTTATATTCTATGTTCCAATATTCACATATTGTTACATAATGCGGAAAAAGTATACGCCATTACAGATCATTCTACGTGTTTATCGGCTATTCCAGTGGAATCTGGCTGTAATGATGTGTGCATATGTTATTCTCAACATGCGTTAGCGAGATTGTTCCAGACTTTTCTGGCCATGTGCGCTGTGTCAAGGTCGCAATCAATTACGCTTTACTGTTTTCCTTTATTGTTGATTCATATTATGGCTTATTCTGGAACACTTGTGCTATCTATTTAAACAACAACAGCTGTGCTTAGCAGTCAGTTTTTAGTGGCGATTTATTCCAGTGCAGTTTGAAGTATTGTGGCGAAGTTTTATGTGTTTATAATTGTGCGAGACTCTATTAGTTGACTCTATTAATTATTGCATGTAAACAATCTTTATTTGATTTGTTGTAAGAGACTATCTTGTTGATTACAAACTGGTTAATTGTGATAATGAAAGCTGGTGATTAGTGACTTAATTGGTGTCTTGTATTTTGTATTCCACTGTATCATACAACGGTCAGGAGACGGTTGTAACAACATTAACAACAATTCGTCATCTTTCCCCATTGCCTATTTGTTGTCAATTAAATCCATTCAGTTTTCTTTTTCTGACTTGAGTTTGTCAAAATTTTCACATGGATGGGTTACCAGCCTATCACAAAACCCCCAACCTGGAGGACCAGGAATTTGTTTGTGAGGTGTTTTCTCATATGCACAGTTGCTTTCTCTACACCTAAGGCCCTGACCTGCCCTTGGTTTAAAATCAGAGTGTCCACCTTCTAGCCTTTGGGAAACCAATGCTCTTCCATACAATGCAGTGTAGGGCAGTGCATATTTATTGGTAGCATTTCCTTGCCATATCACACCCCTGTGGTTTTTATTAGGCCTTTTTTAGACTAGCCCACTAATGGCACAACTGATGGCAAACTTGGTGGGTCCACCATATTATGGAACACAAGTGAATCAGCCACCAGTTGCACCACCGTTAAAGAAAGCCTGTTGTTTGCAGCATAGAAATGTAGTTGAGAAAGTGGCTTCAAATGAAAGTTTGCTTATCCTCACACTACTTTTAAAAAAGAGGAAGCAGAGACCTAGGAAATGGATTGCACATACATCCAATGCTAGCTTCAAGAGAAGACAGAGGACTATATTACTCTTTGTTTGATGAAGTTTGTGCGGATGATAATAAATTTTTTATTTACTTTCGCATTTAAAAGCATCATTTTTTGAAATTTTGGACTACCGTACATAAAAGGAGACATAAGTGGTATTATCATGACGAAAAGAGGATTTTTTAAATCTCATCTTATTTTTTATTTTTCCCATCTTTTGCACCACTTTCATTAATACTTTCACTTGACATTATCGCAAGGCAAAGCCAATCAAATGACTTTCAGTAGCAAAATGACAGGTAGAGGTAACCTGGTGTTATGAAGTAGGTGTGATGTGTGCGCAGTTGTGGTGGCGCCACTATGGCCTTGTGTAATAGGCTACATCTGAAACAAAGCCTCAGCTGGTAGTGGCACCACCAAAAGTTGCCCAAGCTGCCAGCCTGTCACCAATTTTCAGTGGCACCACCAGTTACCCTAGTCTAGTAAGTCTCAGTTGCTTCAATCCCCCATGACCTCCTGAGCCACTGGTGGATTAACTTTGTTGTACCACAAGTGGGCTAGTCTAATAGAGGCCTTAGGCGTGACTGTGCCACCAAACACCTGATAACACAACCTGATAATGCTTCAGTTCAAGACTCCTTATTTAGTATAGCAACTGTCCAATATATCTAATGGAACTTCTGCTGAATAGCTGAGGTTGCCATCCCAGATCCTGTTAGACAGATAATTATCAAACTTTTCATGGACACAGAGCACCTATGCTCTTTTGAATCAAGTGTTTTCTGACTTTACTGTGTAAAGCCTACTAAGAATATAAGACTTACCATAAAAATTGTCTATCTATTTGTCTATTGTAGAGGATTTATAAATAATTTGGTTATATATTCATTCTCAACATTTAATACTCATTATTCCACTAAAATATCAATTCTTGGATTTCGTTGTCCATGACGTGTCCGTTACTTAACTAAATATCACTATAATATTGACGACTCGGAACACAAAGTTTTTTATAAGTAAAAACGTAAAGTTTTACCTTACAGCCTAAACTGGCTTTCACCTATAGAAGGCTTCATCAGAGGCTGTCGTTAGTAGCGCTGCTCGTCTTGTTGTTGGCGACGAGAAAGTGTTTCGAAAGATTGAAGCTGTGTGTGTGTGGTGAGATGTGTTCGAATAATGCGTGCGATTTGAATTGTGTCTGTTCGTTTAGGATGTCGTTTTTATTTGTTTTTGTGTGTTTGTATATTTCTAATTGTTCTAGAGTGTCTAGTTTTCGGCCTTTTGTGTGTACGTGTAGTATGTTCATGTTATTGTCGATGTTTTTATATGTGTGGTTTGCTTCAATGAGGTGGTTTGCGAAGGTAGATTCTGTAGTGGTGTGGAGTGCTTTTGTGTGTTCAATGTATCTCTGTTTGAAGCTACGTCCTGTCTGGCCTATGTAGAATTTACTGCAATTTGAACAATTTAGTTTATATACACCGGGTAGATCGAATTTGTTTTGTGCTTTGGGCATGCGTTTTGATAGTGTGTGTTCTGTTTTGTTAGTAGTTTTGTAAGCGATTCTGTATCCTGCTTTTTTGAATTTGTGGGCAATTTTTTCTGTTTGTTTGTTGATGTATGTTAGTGTTATGAATTTGTTGTTTTCTGTCTTTGTCTGTTGTTTGTTTTGTGTTTTATGTAGGAGTTTACTGACTATTGTTCTGTCATAACCGTTAGATTCTGCTAGATATTTTATCGTGTTTAGTTCGTCTTTGTAGTCTATTTCATCTAAGGGGATGTTGTTAAGTCTATGTATCATGGTTCTAAAAGCAGCTAGTTTGTGTTGTATTGGGTGATTGGAGGTGTTGTGTATTAGTGTGTCCGTTGTAGTTGGTTTTCTGTATATACTGAATTTGTGCCTGTGTTCTAGTTTTGTGATGGAGAGGTCTAAGAAGTTTATGGTATTGTTGTGTTCGTATTCGGCAGTGAAATTCGTATCCCTCGCACAAATTCTACCCACGTACAGTAAACCTCACGAACGTCACACTCACAAAAAACGAACAAACACTCCTTGATAAAGGCCTAAAACATAACATACATTACAAACATAACAACCAAACACTAACAAAGCTCATAATTGACACAGAAACAAATATACAAAACACAGCACCAGAACATCAAGACACATTAAGATGTAGCGGGGCATTTTTGGGGCCTACCTGAGACAATGTAAAGAAGTTTATATTTTATTGATAATAAATAACATAATTTGTATTTTTTTTTTATAAATAAATAATAATAACTTTATCCCTTGTTGAGTGATAGGGACAGAAATTATAGACTTGGGTAAATTTGTTATTTTGAAACGATCGCAACGTGGCTGCACTGCTGTTAACCTTATGAATACAGAATTGTTTAATAATATTCATATAAACAGTTTTAATAACCGGCAACTGTACCAAACTCAGTTCAAGGACAATGACGAACACGAACACGTTATGTAACAGTAAACACGTTACACAACCACACATCAGGCGATGTGTTGCGTCAGCAAATTATATAACGATGTGTGTCACCAGTTCTGTCAACAAGCCAAAAACAGTCCACTGGCGAACGAATACAAAATGTGAGCCAATCAGAATTGAAGAACAACGGCGACTTCATAAAATAGCGCCAGTGGCTAAGTACCAGTATAAAATTAGTCAGTGAACCGGCCGGTCACAGATATAAGTTCCGGAACGCAAATCGGGCACCCGTATATAACAATTGGTTTCAAAATGTGAACTTTCAATAAAAAATAAACAGTTTTATAGAGTTACAGTTCCGGAGAGTGAATAAAATAAGAAAATGTGCGGAATCGAAACGAAATACGTGGTAGAGACGGACTCATCAAGATCTTTGGCAGATAAGTAACCAACATTGGTTAAATCTAAAACCTTTTGAAAGCAAATTTTGAGAATGTTTAACAAAGAACTGGCAGCCTAAAAATAAAATTAAATTAATGAATCAATTAAACATGGGAGGGGAATAGAAATGTAGAGAGAGAGAGAGAGAGAGCGAATATAGAAATTTAAAAGAAGTGCTGGTTTGTGAAGATATATAATCATTAAATGTAATTATTGGTGAAATATAATCAAAGAAATATAATTAATAAATAAGACCAAATTAATAATGAAAAAGATGTAAGAAAAATAATTTTAATGACATTCATTTCACGAGTTCATAGTTAAGTTGGCAATAGTATGTAAGTGTAGGAAAAGAAGTTTTATTTTTTGTTGTTGTGTGTATTAAAGAATAAATAAACCTTAGGTTCATTGCCAATATGAATTAAATTAATTATTTCAGCAACCACATTCTGTTCTCCTAGTTCGCTGAAAAGAACCCTCATAAATTATTTTCTTGCAGTTGGCAAGATGGCGCCCGATAAATATACAATGTTTGTTAGTGACTTTTATGTGAAGGTAAGTCAGCGTCACATTTGACGCCCAGAACTAGGGACTTAATTCGTAGCTTCACATTTGGCGCCCGAACAGGGACGATTTATATAATAATATTATATAAATATAGGCCCACTGGGAAAGCAGAATGGTTGTTTAAGTTAAAATAAATTTTTTTTTCATACGTAAATTAGACGCAAGTATGGGGTTATGTTTTGATAGGGTTATGTATGTAGTGAATTATTTGTCAAATTATATAAGGAGTATTATGAGGTAAGATACATAATAATTGGTATGTATGATAATTATTAAATAGTATAAAGAGTATTATAAAAAAGGAAAAATGGCAGATAATAGTGCTGTCAGCTTATCTGACAGTCAGTTTAGTAGCGATTCGGGTGTTCAAACGAATGATAATGTAGAGAGTTAGTTGACCGAATCAAAAATAATGAAAGATGTCGAATATCAATCGACACCTATCCAAAATTAAAAAAATGACGGTACGTATGAAATGTTGAAAGCAATACAAGCAATGATAGAAAACCAGAGTGTAAAGTTAGACGAACACAAAAACGAAATGCAAGATTTCAAAAGTAGTATAAATAAGAAATTAGATATTCAGAACAGTAAATTCGATATTCAAAAGAATAGTTTTGAGGAGTTATTAAAAAATCAGAATAAAGAGTTGAAACATGAGATACAAGAAATTAACAAACATTGTGAAAATACCAAAGTAGAATTCACTAATAAAATCAGCCAAGTAGAAACCAAGTTAGATGATTCAATACAAAAGACAGATGTTAAATTTAGTGAAATAGATAGTCAGATAGTTAGAGTTGAGAAGCAAATCAATGAAAATAACGAAATATTAATAAATTCAATGAATGAGTATAACAATGACATAGAATCTAAAATTATTAAATGTAATATTGAAACTGAATGTAAGTTGAGTAGTGTAGTAATGACAGTTGAAAAATTTAGTCAGAATATTGATGAACACCAAAATAAGATAGACTCAAAAATATATGAAATTGAAAGTAATTATAAGACGGAGATACAAGCAGTAAATGAATCTATTGAAATAATAGCAAAAAATAATGTACAGTCTGAATATAGTAATGATAAAAAATTGTATTCACTTGAACAAAATATTAGTAATATGCGAGATGAATTAAGTTTAGTGAAAAATCAAAATGTAAACAATGTTATTGAACGAGTATTTATGACACGAGATACAAATAATGAAATAGAATTAGAAACTTTCAATTGTGACAATCGTAGAGTACACCCAATGCAATTTTTAAATAGGGTTAGGGAATTTAATCGGTTTAATAATAGTAGCTGGGAGGTTAAGTTGTTGAAGATTATCAAATGTTTCAAAGGTAGTGCCGAGATATGGTCGGAAGTACACCATACCGAATGGGAAAGTTATGAAGATTTTGAGATAGCTTTCCGCAATAAATATTGGTCAGAAGAAGACCAAGAAATACTAAGAAGTAAAATAATGGGTAATGGGAATTTTGGTAGGATTAATAACCACCTAACCATATATGTGATGACCATTTATAACGAAGCAAAGTATTTAGAACCGCCGTTGCCATTCCGATCATTTGTACGACATATTAGCAAACACCTGCCCAGAGAGGTGCAAATAACTTTAATGACTAGAGAGATTACCAATATAAGCGAGTTAGAAAACATGTTAGATGTATTACAGAATATAGGGGAACGCGACATGGGACGACGTCCAAACACACCAGTAGTACCACACCATAATAATAATAATAATAATAATTTTTTCCATCATAACAGGGGTACACAGAATTTTCATAGAGGAGCGCGGGGAGGAAGTTTCAATAATAGGGGCGAGAGATGGAGGTGTAGAGCCTGTGAAATTGATAACTATGCTAATAGAACGAATTGTTTTAGATGTCATCGAACCAGGGAATGCGCCAGAAATGAGAGGACAAACCCACCACCAAATCAACAGTCGAGAGGAGGAGAATTTTATAGAGGAGCGTCTCGGGGAGGAGGAAATCACAATAGAGGTAGAGGAGGAAATCATCAAGCTGTAGCAGGTCCATCCACGGAAAACTGAGGAAGACAATGGGGAAGCGGGCCCAGCCATTGTCAACGGAGGACCGGGTCCAAGTAATTAACGAATACACAAACAACGTCATCAAGGTGGATATGGCAAAAGAGTTGTTAGAAGAAGAGGAGAACAAGATGGGGGAACACAGAACAGGATTGACTGAGGTGACGATTAACATTGAAGGTAAGAATTATAAAACTTTAATTGATACCGGTAGCGAGATATCAGTGATTTCTGAAAATGTCATGGGTGAAGTAAAAGAGTTAAACAAGAATATACCGTCATTACCAGTTGCAGGGGTTACAGTAGTGGGGGTAACTGGGGTGAGAAGTAAAATAATAACCAGACAAGTACAATTAAACATTTTAATAAATGAAGTAGAATTTGAAAATACTTTCCTAGTAGTTAAGGGGTTAAGTCTAGAAGTAATATTGGGAAATGATTTTTTGGAAAGAAACGGAGCAGTAATAGATTTTAATAAACAAATAGTAAAATTTGAGAAGGGGAATAAACCAGTCAGAATAGAGTTTAAGAAAGTAGTAAATGAAGCTAAAGTCACTGGAATAAAAATGTTACATAAACAGATAAGTGATAGAGAGATAGAAACTAAAATAAATATATGTCTAGAGAGTGATGGTTTAGAGAATGAGGAGAGAGAGATGCATGAGCGTAATGAGAGTGTGTGGGCAAATAGAGCCGATAAATTTTTCAATGAAAATACAGTTGTAGGAAGTACTCAGCGAGAGGAGATGTGGGCAGTTGTGGAGCAGTACAGAGGGGTGTTTGATGAATCACCAGGGAAAGCGAAGGACTACATCTGTGAGTTGAAAGTTCGGGACCACGCACCATACATGCAGAGAAGCTACCCGGTGCCGTTTTCGAAGAGGAGGGCCGTACAGGAGGAATTAGACCGGATGATGCAAGGAGGCATAATTGAACGCTCAGTATCACCTCATTCAAACCCTTTGGTGGTAGTGATAAAGAAGGATGGCAAGGTAAGGTTATGTTTAGATGCTAGAAAAATCAATCAGATTATTATACCGGACAGAGAATCTCCGGAACCCATAAATGAGATTTTACAAAAGTTTAGCGGAGTCAAATACATGACGTCTTTAGACCTAACCGCTGGATACTGGCAGGTACCATTAGCAACAGAGAGTAGGAAATATACAGCTTTTCTTTTTAACGGTAAGAATTACCAGTTTAAACGTTTACCTTTTGGATTAAACACCAGTGTTGCCAGTTTTATCAAATGTTTAGATAATATTTTACAACCTAAGGACTTAGATTTTTTAACTGTGTATGTCGATGATATTTTGATAGCCTCTAGAACATTCACTGAACATTTAGAACACATAGAATATGTATTAGATAAGCTACAAGTAGGGGGTTTAACAGTGAATTGGGACAAGTCTAAGTTTCTGCAGACAGAGATACACTTTTTAGGATTTATTATTACACAAGAGGGGATATTGGCCAACCCTGACAAAGTCGAAGCAATAATGCGATTCCCTGAACCTAAAAACATTAAGCAACTACAGAGTTTTTTAGGCTTATGCAATTTTTACAGGAAATTTCAGGAGAACTACGCGCACACAACATCCAAACTGAGTTCTGTCCTGCAGAAGAATAAACAGTGGAGGTGGGGCGACGCGGAACGAGCTGCATTTAATGAAATTAAGAGAAAGTTCAGTCACATGATAATGATGAATCATCCCGATTTTAATAAGATCTTTTATTTGCAGACCGACGCCAGCAATGTAGCGCTAGGTGCTGAGTTATACCAAGAGAGCTGCGACAAGGAACACCTAACGATCGCCTTCGCCAGTAGATCGCTGTTATCGGCGGAAAAGAATTACACGACAACAGAAAAGGAACTTCTGAGCATTGTGTTCGCCGTGGGTAAATTCCGCACCTACATCCTAGGGAATACTACGATCATCCGGACGGACCACAAGGCACTATCATTTCTGAATTCATGTAAGCTAACACACAGCCGATTAACCAGGTGGGTATTAGCCTTACAGGAATATAACTTTTCATGGGAGTACATAAAGGGGTCAGATAATAAAGTACCAGATACACTTTCTAGAATAGATGTTATAGATAATAAGACTGGTAGGGACCTTAAAGAAATAGAAATTTTTATGTTAACTAGAGAAGATAGGATTTTTGGTGAGGAATTAAGTGACATTAAAAACTTACAAAGATCTGATAGCAAACTGGGTAAAATAATTGTTAGTTTAGAAACAGACGTAGAGGGATCTGAATATAATGAGCGATTTCAAATATATCAAGGCATTTTGTTTAAAAAAGTAGATGGTGGGGAGCGTGATTGGAGGTTAGTTATACCTGATGGGTTAATAGATAAAATTATTTGGGATTGTCATATAAGGTATGGTCATTTTGGTGCGAGAAAGTGTGCAAATGTTTTGAAAGAGTCATGTATATTTAAGAATATGGAGAGGAGAGTGAGAAAAGTGTTGAGAGTGTGTGATTTATGTCAAAAATCGAAAGTGGTGAATTATAGAGTGGAAGGAGAGATGAATTATATAAAAGTAGATAAGCCTTTTGATCTAGTTGCGGTTGATTTATATGGACCGTTACCCAGAGGTAGAGGGGGTGTGGTATATGTATTTGTAGTTTTAGACACTTTTTCAAAATTTGTAAAATTATATAGCATCAAGAGGGCAACTAGTAAAGTACTTAGTGAGAGAATAGTAAAAGATTATATGCTTAATGTGGGAAAGCCGAAAATTATATTATCTGACCATGGTCCACAGTTTATAAGCGGCAAGTGGCGGCAGACGCTTGGATGGGAAGGCATCATACCCAAGCATACGGCAGTGTACCATCCTCAGTCGAACCAAGCAGAACGGGTGATGAGAGAGATTGGTAGGATATTTCGGGCGTACTGTCACGCCAAACACACAGAATGGCCATCCTACGTGAAAAAAGTAGAGGAGTGGCTGAATTGTACCACCCATGATTCCACGGGATTTACGCCGCATGAGTTGATCAGGGGAACAAGGCCGCCCAGGATATTAGAACAACTTTTCACATACCCACCTGAAGGTCAAATTTTGGACAGGAATATGAAGATTAGATTGGCGAACGAAAATTTACTTACTAGAGGAGAGCGACGAAAACAGAAACATGATGCTAAGGGTAAATGGACCAAATATGAGGTAGGTCAGTTAGTGTTAGTAAAAAGACATGATTTGTCCAGTGCTCAAGATAGGGAAATAAAAAAGTTTTTCTTGTTATATGAAGGACCTTATGAAGTCATAGACATAAAAATGCAGAATGCGTATGTGCTGAGGAACCCAGCGACGCAGGAAATAGTAGGTACTCAAAATGCGACGAATTTAAAATTATATAGGTCACTTTAATTGTTATGTTTATAAATAAGTTTTTCAGATATTATTGTATGTTTTCAGAAGGGATCCTCCCCCATTTTCGGGCGGCCACGATCTTACCAGTCCTGGCCGTGGAATTCGGAACTCGGAGGCGGGCCATGGTTGGCGGATCTTCCTTCGGGCGGTGAAAACAACGATGGTCCGGCTCCACCAAAATTGGTATAAAGTAGAAAAATCTAACTGCACATTTGAACGGGGAGGGGGACCCCACAGGTACGTGACATAAATTATTTTCTTATACACTCCCGGTGCAGCGGTTTTGGTGTGCCTGTCACGTGCCTGCACTGCCTTAGGGTGTTTGTAAATAATGGAGGCTGCATTTAAGTAAAAGGCAGTGCATTCTATTTAAATTTTTTTTTTTTAGTGTCAAGGGCAAAATTAAAATGGAGCCTTTGATAATATTTTCTGTTTGGCCCGAAACGACGAGTTTTGGGGCAAGACGTATTGGAGCACGGTAGAAGGCGGGGTAGAAGAAATGGTAGGAGAGAGGGGGTAGTGTGTTTTAAAGGGGGGACGTGAATTCACGTAGTATATCTACCGAGTTCCGATGCGTTTTGCAGCAAGACCCGGCATTTCAGGCGATGTGTTGCGTCAGCAAATTATATTATGACAATAGAGTCAGCCTCCTCTAAAAAAAAAAAAAAAAAAAAAAAAAAAAAAAAAAAAAAAAAAAAAAAAAAACCCAAAATAATTTTGGATGTGTATAAGTCTAAATTTAAGATAAAAAATGTTTTTTCTCTTCTAAATTAGGTGACCAAATATAATTGTTAGATTTTAGTATTAGTGGGTGTAGGAACGTTTTGAAGAAATGTGTAGTAATATGAGAACTTGTTACCAATACAAGATGTGGGGATAATTTTGGGGGGTAGTTTGGTGCTCAATGAAGTGACAGAACAGTGTAGTGTGGAACTGCTATGGGGGGAGGTTGTAGATTTTGTATTTAATATTTTATGTTAACAATGGTTAAGCTTCCATATAAAGTGGGTTAAAACCCCATCTAAATTAATATTGTCATTTAAATATAAATTCGTAAATTTAATTTTACTTGTGATTCCCCAACTTTTCGGGCGGTCACGGCCTCACCGAACCCTGACCGTGGAATTGGTTTAGCTTTAACAGCTATGGTTGGGGCACATTACGATTGCGCGCTGCCATAACTGGCCATAGCTGTTATCGTTGTAAAGGTGCATTTTGAAATTGTTGGGGGGTAATAAAAGGGGAATCACCAAACTATGGAACAGCGGCTGCCACTCTGTTCGAGAAGGAACAGCAGAGCCAGGTGGTAGATCCGTTTAAGGGTGTATAATTATTAACGAGAACATGTTGATGTTCAACAATTTTAAACTTAACAGCGGAAGCAGAGACACGGAGAGTTAAAACCTGCTCCAAAATATACAGTCTCTGTGGAAGCGAAAAGGCGCCACAGTCTTACATAATTGGAAATAGTGTGTGTGGCTGGGAGGTTATCCAAGGGGATAACGTATTAAAAATTTGATATATTTTAATTAATAATGATGATTTGCTACTCAATAATTTTGTTTGAATTTAAAAATTGGATGCACTAAATACTTCTTATATTGTGTTATTGTGTCTTATTGTGTTGTTTGCATTTAGTATGTTAGGAATAAGTATTATAAAAATATAATAATATGTTTTCAATGTGTTTACAGATTTTAAAATAAAATGAAAAATAGTTGTAATAAGTAAAATTTTCAATGGGTTGTAAAAGATAGAAATGGGTGATAATAATTAGTTGAATAAAATGTTTGAATCAGTTCAAGTTGAATTTTGTGGGACATAGATTTGTCCAAATCGAAGTAAAAGTTAAAGTAATAGTGGAAATGAAAATAATGCAATGTTGTTTTGAGTTAATGTAATGTTATAGAATTTTGAGAAATAAGTGGAGACACAGTAGTTATGGAGATTTTATGTAGAGATTTGAGTGATATATTGTTGTTTATTTGTTGATGTTAATTTGTTGTAATTGTAGTGAGGTTATGAGATTGAGATTTTTTGGGGATGGCAATTTTGTAGTAGTGGTAGTGTAATGTGGGAGTCCGCAACAAGGGTTGGGACGGGATAGGGACCGATTGGCGCCGGAAAGGGTTACCTAGGGTGAGTCCAGGGACCAACATAAGGGAATGAGTTTTGGGAAGGAAACACGTATCCTATGTACAAAGGGTTAGAGAGTATTTTTTTTATATAAGAGTAGAAGGTGGCGATTGGAGTTAAAGTAGTAAGTAGTTAGAGGTAGAGAAGGGTTAGTAAAATTTTGATAGAGGGGTGTCATACTAGTTAAAGATTTTGTAAGGGAGCATTAGAGTAATAAAAGGGGTAAGATTATGAGTAAATGCCAAATGGATGAAGTAAATTATAATGAAATAATGAATAACGTAGAATCACCCAAAGTAATGAAATGGAATAATGATGGCCAGAATTGAAAAAAAAAAAAAATAATAATAATTTTTGTAATTTTGAGAAACGAATTAATAAGAGTAAATCAAGTTTAAAAGTAATTTTTTGATTTTATATGCTAATTTAATGATGTAAAGTGTGTAACATTTTAATTGTAAGTTGTTTATTTTAAAATGAATTATTTATGTACTGTGTTTTCTTATGTTAAGTTATGTTAGGTATTCTGATATATACATGTTAGTAATAAGTGAGTAAAAACAAAACCAGTGCTTCTTAGCGCAAACCAGCACCGCTAGGGGGGAACAGATCAGTTGGGGATATGGTGTTGTATAAGGCCACTATTTAATATTTTGATTTGTTGTTTCAGTGTTTGGTGATGCTGTGGCGGCGGACCTGAGCTGGCCTGCGCGTCAGGGCAGGGGCGTTGAGTATCTGTCTGACTCTACGGTGTTGGGATCTCGAGAGAGAAGTCCAGTATTGTCATGCAGATGCAGTCACAGTCACCGGACCAAGGGTGAGTTGATTATTTTTTTTGTTTGTAAACCGTACAGGGGGTTGTGGCGACATATCCGGGCTGATCCCTTTAGCAAGTATGAATGTGTCAATGAGATTTTTTATGCTTCGGCATAAAATATCTCATTGAGGGGGTATTGTAGCGGGGCATTTTTGGGGCCTACCTGAGACAATGTAAAGAAGTTTATATTTTATTGATAATAAATAACATAATTTGTATTTTTTTTTTATAAATAAATAATAATAACTTTATCCCTTGTTGAGTGATAGGGACAGAAATTATAGACTTGGGTAAATTTGTTATTTTGAAACGATCGCAACGTGGCTGCACTGCTGTTAACCTTATGAATACAGAATTGTTTAATAATATTCATATAAACAGTTTTAATAACCGGCAACTGTACCAAACTCAGTTCAAGGACAATGACGAACACGAACACGTTATGTAACAGTAAACACGTTACACAACCACACATCAGGCGATGTGTTGCGTCAGCAAATTATATAACGATGTGTGTCACCAGTTCTGTCAACAAGCCAAAAACAGTCCACTGGCGAACGAATACAAAATGTGAGCCAATCAGAATTGAAGAACAACGGCGACTTCATAAAATAGCGCCAGTGGCTAAGTACCAGTATAAAATTAGTCAGTGAACCGGCCGGTCACAGATATAAGTTCCGGAACGCAAATCGGGCACCCGTATATAACAATTGGTTTCAAAATGTGAACTTTCAATAAAAAATAAACAGTTTTATAGAGTTACAGTTCCGGAGAGTGAATAAAATAAGAAAATGTGCGGAATCGAAACGAAATACGTGGTAGAGACGGACTCATCAAGATCTTTGGCAGATAAGTAACCAACATTGGTTAAATCTAAAACCTTTTGAAAGCAAATTTTGAGAATGTTTAACAAAGAACTGGCAGCCTAAAAATAAAATTAAATTAATGAATCAATTAAACATGGGAGGGGAATAGAAATGTAGAGAGAGAGAGAGAGAGAGCGAATATAGAAATTTAAAAGAAGTGCTGGTTTGTGAAGATATATAATCATTAAATGTAATTATTGGTGAAATATAATCAAAGAAATATAATTAATAAATAAGACCAAATTAATAATGAAAAAGATGTAAGAAAAATAATTTTAATGACATTCATTTCACGAGTTCATAGTTAAGTTGGCAATAGTATGTAAGTGTAGGAAAAGAAGTTTTATTTTTTGTTGTTGTGTGTATTAAAGAATAAATAAACCTTAGGTTCATTGCCAATATGAATTAAATTAATTATTTCAGCAACCACATTCTGTTCTCCTAGTTCGCTGAAAAGAACCCTCATAAATTATTTTCTTGCAGTTGGCAAGATGGCGCCCGATAAATATACAATGTTTGTTAGTGACTTTTATGTGAAGGTAAGTCAGCGTCACATTTGACGCCCAGAACTAGGGACTTAATTCGTAGCTTCACAAAGACATAATATAAACAACACAATAGGAGTACATAAGACACCAGACAACAACAACCACAACTCAGAAATACACACAGCCATCAAACTGAGGGAAAAGGCACACAAACACAACATCACATTTGTAAAAGCTGACAAAGGCAACACGACTGTAATTATCCCCACAGACAACCTACACAAAAAAGTACAAGACTTCATAGAACAGAACAACATCACAGAACTAAAACACGACCCCACTGACAGATACCAAAACTCAGTAAAACAAATAGTCAACAAAGCCAAACACATTATGACACATAAACAAAAGCCCTACATGAAACAAATCCGACCATCAGCACCTACACTCCAAGCGCTTCCCAAAATCCATAAAGAAGACATTCCGATCCGCCCCATTATCAACTACCGTAATGCCCCTGCACACAAACTGGCAAAATATCTAGACAAAATTATTAGACAACACACACAAATAGACAACAACATTGCAGTAAAAAACAACACTGACCTAGTAACAAAAATAAAAGACATACACATCCCCCATAACGCCACATTAGCCTCCTTTGACATTAAAAACCTGTACACAAACATCCCCATCTCTGAAACAATCACCATCCTACAAAACAAACTCAAACAGAACAACACACCAGACGAACTTATCAATGAAATAACAGAAACTCTGAACATTATCACAAAACAAAACTACTTTACTTATAACAATAAATACTACACACAGAACGATGGCCTACCCATGGGCTCCCCCATATCCAGCATTCTAGCAGAAGTCTTCCTCCAACACTTAGAAAAAACAAAAATACTCACAAACAATGACAGACACTCACATAAAATACTATATTGGCACAGATACGTTGATGACATTCTAATACTATACAGGGGAAACAAAAGACAATGTGCACAGTTACTAACGCACATAAACAAAATACATAAAAACATAACCTTCACTGCCGAATACGAACACAACAATACCATAAACTTCTTAGACCTCTCCATCACAAAACTAGAACACAGGCACAAATTCAGTATATACAGAAAACCAACTACAACGGACACACTAATACACAACACCTCCAATCACCCAATACAACACAAACTAGCTGCTTTTAGAACCATGATACATAGACTTAACAACATCCCCTTAGATGAAATAGACTACAAAGACGAACTAAACACGATAAAATATCTAGCAGAATCTAACGGTTATGACAGAACAATAGTCAGTAAACTCCTACACAAAACACAAAACAAACAACAGACAAAGACAGAAAACAACAAATTCATAACACTAACATACATCAACAAACAAACAGAAAAAATTGCCCACAAATTCAAAAAAGCAGGATACAGAATCGCTTACAAAACTACTAACAAAACAGAACACACACTATCAAAACGCATGCCCAAAGCACAAAACAAATTCGATCTACCCGGTGTATATAAACTAAATTGTTCAAATTGCAGTAAATTCTACATAGGCCAGACAGGACGTAGCTTCAAACAGAGATACATTGAACACACAAAAGCACTCCACACCACTACAGAATCTACCTTCGCAAACCACCTCATTGAAGCAAACCACACATATAAAAACATCGACAATAACATGAACATACTACACGTACACACAAAAGGCCGAAAACTAGACACTCTAGAACAATTAGAAATATACAAACACACAAAAACAAATAAAAACGACATCCTAAACGAACAGACACAATTCAAATCGCACGCATTATTCGAACACATCTCACCACACACACACAGCTTCAATCTTTCGAAACACTTTCTCGTCGCCAACAACAAGACGAGCAGCGCTACTAACGACAGCCTCTGATGAAGCCTTCTATAGGTGAAAGCCGGTTTAGGCTGTAAGGTAAAACTTTACGTTTTTACTTATAAAAAACTTTGTGTTCCGAGTCGTCAATATTATAGTGATATTTAGTAAAATATCAATAATAGATTATTTAATGAGATTAAATGATAAATAATTTTTTCAACAAGAATACAAGATCTATCCAGAAAATTTTAAAGTCATTGTATTGGTATCCACGTCACAATTATTATAACGTCGTAATAATTATTATTATAAAGTTAGCAGTACGTCGCTAACCAGTATTGAGTGTGCACTCACATCCGCGTATGTCGCTGTGTTGTGGACTATATTTTTAAATGTCTTTTTGTGTAACTTTTAATGTTTAACGAAGTCTTAACCGACGAATTTTTTAATCTCTGATGATGGATTAACACAATCCGAAACGCGTAAGAAGACAAAGAAGAAAAAATTAAGCGGTCACATAGACGGATTAAGGTAAAAACTTTAAAGTTTAATTATCTATCCAGAAAGTATCCAACCATGTAATATTTTGATAAAATAGCTTACCTAGCACAATAAGGCCTTAGTACCTTTCAAATCACTCCCCTTGTGACTTCATACAGTCATCTTTCTCTTCTCAAAACAGTCTGCAAAGTCCTCTTTCAGAAAAGTCATCAGCTGAGCTGCCTCACCTCATTCTCCTGAATCTCATCCACCATCTGAAATTTTCTCCTTTGAATGGCAATTTTAGCTTTGGAAAGAGCCATAAAATGGACTAAGCCAAATCAGAATTTTAGGGTGTGGTGCGATGTATTACCAATAAATCCTATACCAAGTGCAAAGAATGTGCAGGTGCATTGTCATGGTAAAGTTGGCAGCCTGTAAAGAATTTCTGTGTAATTCTGCTTACTGACTGTCTGATCTGGAAGAATGAACTCATGATGGACCATAACTTCATGATCAATAAAACAGTCAAAATGGCTTTGGTGTTGCATTGATTTTGCTATCCCTTCTTTAGGCGAGGAGACCCAGGCGACTTTCACTGGAAACACTGGGTTTTGTTTTTGGGTCATAATCACAGAACCATGACTCATCTCCAGTAATGACCTTTTTAAAATATCTGGGTCATTATTTGCAGTTTGAAACGAGTCCCCTACAACTGCAGCATGAAATTGCTTCTGCTCTTGTGACAGAAGCCCTGGAACAAATTTTGCAACTACATGCTTTATGCCAAGATCTGTTAAAATCCAATAAACAATAATGTATGGAATCCCTAAATGTTCGCCTAATTCTACACTACCAGTTGCTATTTTTTGTTGATTTAAGCTTGTACACAATTAATATTTTTAATGAAGGTCTTTAATGAAGCTTGTGAATGAAGGTCTTTCAGAATGTGGCTCATTTTCTACAGACACTCAGCCATCTTGAAAGGGTTGAGCACTTTAAATTGACCATGACTCATAGAGTCATCCCCAAAGGCCCTATTAATCATTGAAATAGTTTTCTTAGATAAATACTCAAGAATGAAGCAAAAATTAATGCAGAATAAGTCTATTTGCTTAGTTATGAGTGTAACAGCCACACAAAACTTACTTAGTGGTAACTCACTGATGAATAGGATGTTTGATGACATCTTAACTAACCTATTAAATCTTGACTAGTCACACATTCACAGTGCTCTCCTGTAATCAGCTACACAGTTTCATGAAGGTTGTATGATGCATTATTGAGATATTCAAAATGACTTATTGTTTACGGTATGGACAGAAATTGCATATGTTATTGAAACTGTAATATATTACATTAATAATTTAACTGCCACAATCAGATATTGAAATAAAATATATATTTATTTTTTATTTATTTTTCCTTTATTTTCCAAGGATACCTTACCTTCAATTATTTAATAGCAGTTTATTTCATTTAATGATGACACTACTGAAATACTGCATAATAATTTCAGTGAAACATATTCTAGTTGAAAACTTTTATTTATCATTAAGTTAAAATATAATTATAAGAATAAATGAGTACTTTTGTTAATGAGAATAATATAACCAAAATCTCATCATCTCTTGAACACAAAATTCTCCCGTGGCCCTCTGGCCATAGTACATGGTTAAGATATGTAATGTAGGCCTATTATGAATAGATATTAGTAACGTCTTTAACTGCACTAAATGCACAAGGTTAACAATAGTTAAACTTATAAACAACAGTGCTTACTGTAGTATGTACAATAAATTACAATATTTAATAACAGCAAGGTAAATTGGTAGGCCTAACATTAAAATGTATCGAAATATAGTACTTATATAAGCAAATAGTACCATATGTAATACTTAAACTTATTAGTATGTCGTATTAATAATATCAATAATTCAACTATAGGTATTATAATTTGTGGCACATATATTCCTTAGCAGCAACAGGCAGTAGTTAAAATTTGTTGTTGGCTATATGAGATAGTGAACCTTACCATCAGACAGCTCATATTTTTATGACTATTTAGATTAAATTTGTGACAACACGTTTTTTTGGAATAACAGGTAAAATGTGATGGTATTCATTTTTATCAAAGTTATTGTTTATAGAAAGTAAGGTTTTATATAGTTTGTATAATTTATTTAAAACATTTTTAAACCCTCTAGTGACCTTTCTGGAATCCTTCTGCAAGATTCTAGTTAGAGGCACCGACTCCGGGGGTGCTCCAGTGCTCGAGCACCCCCCAGAATTTTTGTGGGAGTGCTCAGCACCCACACATAAAAGGGAGAAGAAAATAAAAAAAAAATAAAATAAGAAAAAAGAAAAAGAAAGAAAGAAAAAATGGGGAGAAAAATTCTAATCTTTTGTCATATTTCTTAAATGATAGTAGGGCCCGATTTTTCATAGAGCGGTTAGGGGGGATATAAAGTTTGGTTTGGGCAGAGACTTTACCAGGGTACTTCCGTTTACTTGGGACTTGTGTTTCCCGCGATAAGACAGCTGTGGCAGGTCGCTCCACCCACAAAGCCATTCCAGGCTCTGACCATCCTCCCCACAACGCTTGTCATCATAAACAGCTGACTGAGATCGCAGAGCAAATATATTAAAAAAAAACAACAGTTGTTGCGAAACATTACATATGATGTACTGGTACAGTCTTACTCCTTTTGCTTATTTTTCCATACTCTTCAAAGCATTATGCCAATTTTGATGGCACGCTCTCGTTTCGGCCTATGCAAGCACGGCCATGCGACTCCTCCCCTCAAGAAACTACCACTCCTCACATATCACATATACGTTTAAATACATGGAAAAGTTTGTTTAATTCATTTAATAGTTTAATTCTTTGTTTGCTCTACTCGTTTTATTATAATGGATAAATTCATTGTTCGCTCGTCAATGAAAAAAAGTGATTCGCCTACGACGTCATCAGCAGATAGTGCTTCAGGTGGCTTAGATTCAACTATTGCATCTAAAGAAACAAACAAAACTGGTGCTGGTGGGGGTTCTTTTCGAAAACAGAGGAAAGACAAATATAAGTGGATCTTATACAACGAGAAGTGTGATAAAGTGTTTTGTTCTGTGTGTAAGGAAATAATTTCCTCCAGTGGACCTTTTGTGAAAAAACTAAACAAGACGAAGACGTGATAAAAGCATTCGTGGAGGTCGGGTTTTCTTCTTGGAACAAAGCCTTACAAAGATTCGCTTCTCATGAAAAATCGGATTTTCATGTCCTGCTATACTAGGAAAAGTGCAATGGATAAAGGTGTGAACGTGCAGTCTTTGATGTCTAAAGGTAAGGAGAGAGATATGAAATCTGCAAGAGAAGCTATCTTAAGAATGTTATCTTCACTGTGTTATCTCATGATTCAGGGGTTAACAACCTGTAGTCACACAGATGAAAATTCTAATTATCATGCATTGTTAGAGTTAGTTGCTGAAGATAACTCCAATTTGGCTTCAATGTACAAAGTACAGATGGCTTTCACACGACATAACAAATGAACTAGGTTATATTATGGCTAATGAAGTCTTAATTTATTAGTCAAATTAATAGCCAAAATTTGATCAAGTTTCTAAAAGACTCCCAATACTATTTGATAATTATGGATAAAACTAGCGACGCATGTCAACACGAGCAAGTTTCAATTTCTTTTCAATTTGTCAGTGGTGAGGATTTTCAAATTAATGAATTATTTTTTGGTTTCTATAAAACTGAATCAACTACAGCCAAAGTCTTGACAAAAATTTTAATGGATGTTCTCACTCGTTTTTTTCTGGATATCAAGCCATGCAGAGGTATTGCTACTGACGGAGTGGCAAATATGACAGGCCTTTATCAGGGTTGCAAGCAAAAATCAGAGAAGTTGAACCATGAGTTATGCATGTTCACTGTTTGGCACATTCTTTGAACCTTGTGACCCAAGAGGCAATGTAAAATGAGGCCGTGATGAGAGACTATCTTGCAAATGTCAAAGAAATGATCAATTTTGTGCGCGGGTCCCCCAACCGACTAGCAATATTTAAGTCGTTGCAAGATGGTAGCTCCATTCACCCTGCAGCTCTTCAGTCTTTTTGCCCTACCAGGTGGTGTTGCAGAATAAGTTTGTTGAAAACGATTTTGCAGAATTACAAAGAGATAATATTGTTCTTTGAGGAAATCGAGCTAAAAAAAAATGATGCCAGTGCTAAAGCTAAATCTTTCTTAAAATTGCTGTGCTCTTTATATTTGTCACTACGCTTTTTATGCAAATTTTAGAGGCAGTTGAAATTTTGAATGCCTTTCTGCAAAATTCCTTCTTACAGCTGCAAAAAGCCATGGACAATATTCATAGTGTCCGAGAGGTTTTGAAGTTATCTTGAACTGATGAACGTTTCAATGCAGTTTGGAGCTCTTGCTTGGGATTGACCAAAAAATTTGATGTCGAAGAGCCAAAACTTTCAAAAGTTCAAAAAATTCCTCGAAGACTTGATGATGGTGCTCAACCCTTTGCTTTTGCCAGACACTGTAATTATTACCGGAAAATTTATTTTGAGGTTTTAGATATTGTGATCAACAGTTTCAATGATCGATTTTCTAAAGCTGCT
The DNA here is from genome assembly GCA_034769895.1 of Magicicada septendecula. NCBI lineage: Eukaryota > Metazoa > Arthropoda > Insecta > Hemiptera > Cicadidae > Magicicada > Magicicada septendecula. The sequence continues at coordinate 380,566,495 of CM068373.1, forward strand.
ATGACTCACTTCAAAGAAATTGAAACATTTCTTCTTTCCAAAACTAAAGATTGCAGTTCTGTAGTAGAATTTTATAAGGATGATTTTGACCCTGAAACATTAATTTTGCACAGAAATATGATGTTAGATGTGTGTGAATCTAAAAATTTTGTCGTTGAAAGTACAGAAGACTTACTGCACTTCTTTTCTTCAAATAAACACATCGACGAATTGATTCCAGAGGTGGTTAAGTTGATAAAGATCGCTTTAACTATACCCGTTTCTATATGTGCAGCAGAACATTCTTTCTCCGCCCTGAGAAGATTAAAAACTTACCTGCAAAACACCATGACACAAGGAAAATTGAACGACAACGCAATCATGCATGTCCATAAGCAAGAAGAAAAAAATAAAATGAAACTTGAAACTGTGGCGAACTTTTTCATCCAATGATAGACTGTTTGCAGGAACACTTTTTTATGAGTGAGTAGTGAGGATTATAAATTCCACAAAGACTTTAATTTTTGAACTAAAGACTATCAGTTTCTCTTTCATTTTTAAACCAACAATAAGCGCCAAATTTGAGGCTATCATTTATTAATTTAATTGAACTATTTTTTTCCTTTTTACTCAGTTTGGCATCATTCCAAGAGAGAAGAAAGAACATTCTCATAAACAATATTATGTTTTTTAACTTAAGACCAAATAGAGGGTACACAATATTTATTTGTTTAGCTTCCCTCCTTTTAATTCACATATATGTAAAATGTAATATTTTTACTTTTTTTATCATTATTTTCACTATTTCTATGATTTAAAGATTTAAAAAAGAAAACAACTGTATACCTTTTATGTGGACTAGCTTTTGTACTCACTCATTATTGGGGAAAAAAGCACAAAATAAAACGATAGTTTATGTTTACCATCAAGTGTTGTTCATTCAAAAAAACCTAAAACTGTATTTTCAGAAGGGCAAATTTTTCAAAATTCAACCGGACTTCTCCCCCCCGGTTGTGGACTGTGAGTTAGAGCACCCCCACTGATTTTCAAAACCCGACGCCAATGATTCTAGTAACAATGTTCTCTGTTGTCAATAATGTAAGTTTTTAATAATTTGTCAGTTAAAATTTAAAAGTTATTTCTGTATTATAATCTAACTTATAATGTAAAATATATTTCAAATTGTATTGATAATTTATGCTTAAAATATTGACCATTAGTTATGAGTTTGGTTTCTTGGTGTTCACCGACAGACCACACTAGAACCCTTGCTCTCCTAATAGTATACATATTACAAATAAATGTAACACAATTTTTTTAATTGATTGGGATTATGTGAGGTACAGAAAGCTAGATCCCAGTCTGAAAAGAAGTCTGTTCTTTGTCGGCACTATGAAAGCCGACTTGATGCTTTGATGGTGTTTGATTATCATTAACACAATTACGTTAAGCACCTAGAATGAATGACAGCTAACATTTTCAAGATGGACATCACAGTCATCCTCCCCTACTTCCACTCTTTGCAATAGGGTGACCATAATGGACTTGGTAAGTAAAGTAAGCTCCCTTACCTATATGCCTAACAAGAATCTAACAAGAACTGCATTAGACTATAACACAGTGTTATTAAAAAAAGTGTTTTGTTGTAGTCTTTCAAGTGAAATGAGTACTTTAGTATCTGAAACAAATTAAATGCATTTATATTTATCCTCTTTGGGTTTCATCATCTCTGCTCAAGTTCAAACACAACATGAAGTGGCAGCGTGGTCTTCCATCCGTAAGATACCTGTAGAGACGAGCTTCTGACATTGTAACTTTCTACAAAAGCCCGGATCTACAGGGTAGATCACGAATGTGCCTTTCGTGTTTGAGTTAAATCATTTGTAAGAAGTAATAGCCTTTTCTTTACTGTTGACAAGTATTTTGCACGCTTATCTGTTGATTCTGATCCACAAATATCATGACATCCTAAAACAAAAATATAATTAAAATCACATATCATTCATTTTACTTGATATTATCAATACCATAAAACAGTGATGTTTATAGTATCATATGTATTTCCTAAACAAATATTCAAGGAAAAGTATTTTTTCTTTTCAATACCAAAATACTGTGTTACTTTCTTGAGCCAGCATTCCCAAATAAGACCAAAGTCACTATTCTCTTCATTTGACTAGATGAAACTTACAATATGAAAATGCATTTTGTGACTAAATTCAAAGAGAAAGCTGTGTGAGCTACTGCCCACTACTAACATCTGGAACTATGAAATTTCCTCTCATATTTTTTGTGCCACCATACCATTGACCCTACAGATTTTCAGAAGACCAAATGTACAAAAATGCCCTTTATCATGTCAAAAGGATTATCTGCATTAGCACTGTCATTTTCATACAGTTCAATGAACTCTTTACATACCCGTATTTCGAATTTTTTTACTGTTTGTAAAAGGTGAATTGCTCATGAAATGAGATATTACATATCTCATCAACCTGATAGAAAAAGACTTGGTTTTGACATCATCCTTTGATTTAACAAATTATTTAGTCCTTTAATCGACTGATTAAGGGTCAAAGGATCTTGGAGAGGTAGCACCATTGCTTTAGATTGACTGGGCACTGGTCCTCACAAGTCTCAGGGTTGGAGGAAGTGATGGCGCCCCTAGCTTCTACCCAGCCAAGGCCGTACTGTGTGGTGAAGAGCTACATCCTACAGGAGGTGATCCTGTTTTCGCAGAATGGATTTAGACTGGGAAATTGAGAAACATCCCTGGTGGAGGGCAGCAGCACCCACCAGTATTGGCATGGGGCTGAAGATGGTAGTAGTCAGCTAGGTCGATAGCTGACCATCACCAGGCGGAACTGAAGAGCAATGATATGGCAGGAGAACTACAGGTGGACAGGATTCTATAGCCGAGGTGAAGGCAGCCTGTCTAGGTTAAGAACACCCTAAAATCAAAATACCTGGTCTTCCAGGTTGGTGGCTGGGCGTGAGGCTGACGACCTCACCCTGTGAAAAAGCTATTGTTGAAAATGCTCAAGAGAAAAAATTCAGACAGAACTATAGGCAGCGACCTGGCAACAAGAAATGATTTTGGTTTGTACACACCGAGTGTGAAATCCTTTTATAGAGCTGGTGCACTACAAATCCTTATTAATTAGAGAAGTATAAAATAGACATAATGGTGCTGCAGGAAATAAGATGGACTGGTAAAAGAATATGGGAAAAGCAAAAATATAGAATATACAGTAGCTCTAATCCAAATGAGCACATATTTGGAACAGGATTTATAGTAAATGATAGAATAAAACAATTAATAATAGATTTGAAAGCAATAAATGAAAGATGTGTAAGATAAGGATGAAAGTAAAATTTTTCAACTACTCAATAATCAATGTACATGCCCCGATATAAAAAAAGGAGATGATGAAAAATAAGCTTTTTATGGAGAACTCGAAAGCTGTATAAAAGAAGGTCCCAAAAATAACATTAAAATCATTATAGTAGACCTAAATTCCAAAATTGAACAAGAAAAGGAATATATGCCAATTATAGGTAAACATAGAGATTCTAATGACAATGAAACTTGGTTAGTACACCTAGCAGCTGCAGTCAACATGGTGGTAGCTAGCACACACTTTGACCCAGGCCTGGCTCCAGGCAGGGGCGAACCGTGCCATCGCCCAGGGCGACAAATTTTAAAGGGCGGCAAATTCCGGGATGTTCAGTTTTGAAATTGAGGGAAAAAATAAAACTACTCACTTAACTTCATCACAATATGTAAGATCAGTAAGAATTACTTTATGTATAAAGTCAGTGGAGTTTAACGAAGAGTCGAAAACTCGTGAATGAGAGAACGTAAGCCTGACTTTTTTGAAGCTCAAACTTATTAAAACTTATCTCAGATTGTGTATGTCCGAGACTCACCTGAGTGGTCTGGCTACTATATTTATAGAACTGAATCACTTGATTAAAACAAAGTCATAAAGGAGTTTGCCAGTGCAAAAGCTAGACGAGTATTTTTTAACTAAGGTATATGATACACTACTTTTGTTATATTTCAATCATAATGAATTTTAGTTAGTATTTTAATTTTAAGTCATCACATAGGCATACATTTTTATTGTCTCACAATTCCTTGTATTGTCTCTACAATTGTAGCCGTTCACTGCATCGTAAACGCGAAAAAGTTCTAGTTATTTGATAAACACAAAATAATGCAAACATTCCTAGTCATCATTTGAAGACAATCACCATATCTTTAGAGTAGGTCTAGTGTGCGTGAATGTGTTCAGAGTTAAAATAGGGAGGGGGCGGCATTCATAAATGCTGCACAGGGTGGCAGAAGCGCTGGGGCCGGCCCTGCTTTGACCACAAAAATGTATATAAAAGAACAGGGATATCTTCAGATAGAAAGACAATTAATCAAGTTGACCATGCACTTATCACTGCATATCATTTTAGCGATGTACTAAGTGTAAGGAATCAGAGAGGGGCAAACATGGACTCTGATCATTTTATGATCCAAGTAAAAATAAGTTAAAGCATTTCTAATACAAAAAGAAGAAGGGGGAGAAAGAGGAAAAATTTTAAGTAGAGGTGTAGAAGCATTGTAATACAGCACGAAATACAAAGGCATACTAAAAATTAAACTGCAGGCTAAAGCTGACATGACAAGAGAGAATATAAATAAGTACTGGGAAACATGTAAGAAAATTATACAAGACACAGCTGAAGAACCAATTGGAAAAGAAAGTAATATACAGAGAAAGGCAGATTGGTTTGACAAGGATGTGGTGAAGCTACTAAAAGAAAAAATGCAGCCTACATGAGATTACTAGACAGAAAAACCAGACAAATCGAAGAAGAATACAAACAATTAAGAAGGTAGGAGAAGAATATACAGTATACAAAGGAAAAAAGAAAAATATATGCAAGCAGAACTGTAAGAATTAGAAGAGTTAAGATAAGCAAATTTTGGAGTAGTGGAGTGTAGTGCCTTTGTGTGTTCAATGGATACATTCTTTCTTTATTTGAATATTTAAATGGATACTTTCTTTGTTTGAAGCTACGTCCTGTCTGGCCTATGAAGAATTTGTTGCAATCTGAGCAGTTTCAAAGGCACTACACTCCACTACAGAATCCACATTTGCAGATCACTTAATTGAAGCAAACCACACATACAAAAACATCGACAATAACATGGACATTCTACACGTACACACAAAAGGCCGAAAACTAGACACTTTTGAACAATTGGAAATATGCAAACACATAAAAACGACATCCTAAATGAACAGACACAATTCAAATCACACGCATTATTCGAACATATCACACCCCACACACACAACATCGATCCTTCAAAAATTGATACCGTCGCCAAGAACAAGACGGACAGTCCTCCCTACGGCAGCCTCTGAAGAAGCTTTTTAAAAGCGAAAACTGGTTCAGGCTATAAGGTAAAAGTATTAACGTTTTTACCCATAAAAGCTTTCTGTTTCGAGTCAGTAGTGGATTAAATATAATTAGGACACGTCATGGACAACGAAATCCAAGAACTAATATAGAAACAAGTGAAACTTCTGGAAGACTGGTGTATAGGTATAATAGTACCTACCCACAAGAAAGGAGACCAACTCACTTGTGACAACTATCGAGGAATCATGCTCCTAAATATGGCCACACATGCCATTGGCCCACTGCTTCCTTGCAGATTTTGTATAAAATATAAAATAACTTGTCAACAGTGGTGCAGCACTCATACATCTACCACACACAAAAAGAAGCTGGAGTAGTTTCTACTATTCTACATCAATTAAATAATATTTTTCAAGTTAGAAATCAACTAAAGGAGAACTGATTATTGTTCTTTGTAGCAGATACATTGTGGCGTTTTTGATCCAAATTTTAAAAAGCAGTATTTGGTCTACACTTTTTATTCTGACAGTAGATCACAGCTAAAAATGGCACTTCATACAGGGCACTTCACATGTATAAAATCAAATCAGATATTTCATGTAAATATGAAATACATGGTGTAAGTTATTTATAGGCCTATATTACATATCTTATCAAAATCTGTTTTCTCCCCAGTTCAGATAGTTGAAACATAAAAATAACAGTTTCATTATATACGAGGGCAGTCTGAAAAGTTCTCAGCCTCGACCATAGGTGATGGCACTATCCCTAATTTTTTTCTTACATTGGTACTGCAGCTATTGTTAGCATGCATGTGCAATTTCTAGTCATTTTACCAAATAATTTGTATTACACAGCCGTTTGAAACAGAAGTGTTGTCCATATTCCTTAAAATGGAGAAAATTGAGTTTTGTGCAGTCATAAAATTCTTTGTGACAAATGTTTAACACCAACCAAAATGTATTCAAGGTTCATTAAAGTCTATGGGGACTCTTCTCCTACTTTTTCAATGGTTATAAAATAGTCTGCCGAGTTTAATTGTGGTCATACCAGCCTGGAAGATGTTCCACATGAAGGTTGTCCAAAAACGGCAACAACACTGGAAATCATTGAAAAAGTGCATGATATGGTTTTGGATGATTGCCGAATTAAAGTTCACAAAATTGCTGAGATCTTTTCCCAAAACTCAAACTCTATCTTGCTGGTCAGTGATTTTATCGGATCAAGAGTTGATTTCTGCTGTAGAGGGGAATTTTGCAGACTTTACAGAAAACCACTTCAGAGATGGGGTTGTGGCATTGGAACATTACTATAATACATGTGTTACCCCAAAAGGAGATCAAGTTGAAAATAAAAATATTTTTGAAATTGTAAATTAGATTTTTCATTGTTAGGCCGAGAACTTTTCAGGCCGTCCTTGTAGTACAATTAAACATCATTTTGTATGGTTAATGTTGATAAATACTAGAGTAGTATTTAAACTGTCAAAACATGTACTCATACACCGAGGCCCGTATTTAGGTATTGTGTGCCCCTGTGCTCTAAGTAATATGCCACCCCCCACGCACCACGGCCCCACCCACACAAACTTACGACTCAAACAAGGAAACAAGCTGTGATTTACAGACATACTAGCTCAAGTTGAGAACATTATAATAGGTAAACATAAACATATGATGACAGTCTGTTGTAGCGTTGTAGGTATTACAAGTTACAATGTAATTTTAAATGGCGTAATTCTCTCAACATTGACATATAATTCATGTAGGATGTAGTCTACAGAAAATTTATTCTTTTTACTCTTAATCACAGTTATGTCATATTTGTTTATATTTCACAATTTCACTTAAATTATGATGGTATTTCTTAAATATTTACTCTTAACATTGTAATAATTAGACATGGAATTAAAAAGTAGGCAGTGTTTTTGACATTGTTTATTTTTAATACATTACAGAATTACAGTAAGTTCAGTGAAAAGCATTTAACCAAACCTGATATGTAAAAATGTATCTTAGCTTACATAATGAACGGTTTTTGTCTGGCTTGACTGTGAGTAAAATCATTGATTATTTCGTCAAAACTTAGCCTATTAGTTATATCTGACTCAATACACAGAACTGCTGCACTTACAAGTCGCTCTTGTCTTTGGCTTGACCGCATGTAGTTGTTCACTCTTCTTAGAACAAAAAACGACCTCTCAGCTGAACAGCTAGTTGCAGCTGTGCAGTTATAAATTTTCAGCGCAACACAAATATTAGGATAAATTTCTTGTAAGTTTCTTTCAACTAACATTTTATTCAAACTTGGCAAAGTCCAGGGTTTTTCTACTTTTTCACCTTTCTTGTTTAGCACTTCATGTTTAATATTTTTGATGAAACCTTTAAGATGGATACACTCATTTATTAGACTATCCTCCAAATCCGTATTGTACAGTTCACACAGTTCTTTTGCTGAATTCATTATACTAGTAGGTTCAAGATTTGTAAGTTTGGAAATAAAATAAAATCTAGACGCAATATGTGTGTACACAGATATTCTTTTTTCCAAATCCTCCTTCAATGTGTCAGTTACAGCAAAAAAACTTGACTTGAGCTTTTTTTCATTTAAGTGTATTTCTTTTGATCCTTTATCTTCATGTGTAGATAAATTATCACCTTCCTCTTCACTCGTGTCAGAGTCAGACTGATCAAAAAACCGTTTCTTTTTCCTCTTCCTCTTAGGTGAGGTCATATTAAGTTCTGATGATGTTTTATTTAGTGTTAGTGTCATTGTCTCATTTATCTTTTTTACAGCTTGGGATTTGTATTCATGATACAGTTCCCTAATTTCTTCAAGATAACCAATCAACGATTCATAAAGTTCCTTGGCAGCAGAGACATCCAAATCTTCTGCTTGTAGCTTTCCCATTGTCTTCCCAAACTGTTGGAATATGGCACCCCAAAGGCTAGACATAAATGCTGTGTCAATAAGAGTTAACTGCTTAAGAAAACCTTTGGCTTTGTTTCGGTCCAAACATTTTTGGGTGGCATCTTCGGAAAATGACTTAAGAGCATTGAATATAGCTGTCCCATCTAAATTTATACTTTTACATGCTTCTTCTCCTGCACTCCAACGAGTCTGAATTAATGATTTCAATTTTGAGCTTTTTGGACCAAAAAATGATAAAAGCAAATTCCATCTCTGTGTCGAACTAGAAAAAAAATTGAAAATACTCTGCAAAAAGTCAAAAAAATGTTACAGACTCCCGACAACACTCTGCTGCTCGAGAACCACTCAAATTTGCTGAATGGGCAGCAGAGGGAATATAGAAAGCTAGTGGATTGATTGCCTTGATTCTGGCTTGCAAACCAGAATATATACCTGACATGTTTGAACAATTGTCATAAGTTTGACCCCTACAATCAGATACCTATCTCTACATTTATACTTTTTAAAATCTCCAATACTGCATCTGCGAGGTTTTCACCTGTCTGCCTAGGATTTTTGAAGGTTAAAAATCTCTCATGTGCCTCCCCTATCTCATTTACATAACGAACAATGAAGGTTAATTGGTCGTTATGAGTAATGTCGGGAGATGAGTCAACTATTACTGAATAATATTTACACAACTGGACCTCTTCAACAATCTTAGAGACTACTTTCTCTCCCATAATTTTAATAAAGTCATCACAAATTACTGGACTCAAATATGACGTCCTTCCGCTACCTGGATTTCCGTAGCGTGAAATGTGAGCAGATAGAAAAAGGTCATACTCAGCTATTAATTCAAGGCACATCATAAAATTGCCATTATGCTCTGAACCAAACACTTCATTATCTCCTCGGAATGCTAGTCCTCGAGAAGATAATTTTTTTAAGAGAGAAATTACCCTCTGTAGTACATTCCTCCAATACTGGACCTCTTGCTCAAAAACAGTTACTAACTTTTTGTCAATTCTAGATAATTCATTTCCTCGGGTTTTAAATTTAATTGCACAATCTCTGTGACAGGATGAGTTTTCATGTTCGGAGATACGTTGTACAGCGTGAATCCAATCATTAAACCCTGATTTTGAAGCAAACCCAGATAGGCCTCCAAAAAGCATACAAGGAGCACAATATAGAGACCCCTGACTTGGTGAATAAACTAAATATTCTCGTTTTACAACATTCCCATGTTAAAAGCTTTCTTTTAAATAAACTACCAGTACAGTACCTCTTTCTACCATCATGATATAGACGAACTGACTTTGAAAAATCAGAATCGTCATTTTGTTTTATACCCTGTTTGATTAAGAAATCAATGGTTTCGTCAGTAATGACCCACTGATATGGATCATTGTCTGGCAAACATATTATACTGTCGTTATTTTTGTCTAGACCAGGAGATGCCGACGTTGAGGGTTCTGGATGAATCTCATTATTTTCATCAGAAGTGCTAGAACCTTGGTTGATTGTTTTGCAGTCATTACCAGTACCACCAGTATTACTATTACTTACATGAATTTTTGGTTCTTCAGAAATTTTGTTTTCAGTTTTTTCATAACTAAAAAATGATTCTAATTTTCTTACTTTTTTAAGGGTGTCATCTTCTTTTTGTTTCTTTTCTTCTGCCTACCGTCTATATGCCACCCCACTTAGTCTTTTTCTTCCGTCCATTTCATTTTTATACTTAAATATCGATTTGCAATCCAATAAAGAACTAAAGAAGTAAAAAATAAACTCATACTTTTTTTCATTTCACATCACAGTTCACAGTTTAATAAAAACTAACATAACCTAGTTGAATAGAATAGGCAAACGGTAGCACAGAGCGGCGTGCGAGCCAGACCAGAGCGGCAGCCGACAGCGCAGTGTTGCCAACAAAAACCTTCCCTACCTCATTTATACAGACTAGTAGCACTAGTAGAACAGCAGCGGAATACTGGATTTGGAATGGCAATATGACATATGAGTAAGCAGAAATAACCAAGTGACAGACAGGAATGCAACGTTTGCTTCCTCAACAGTATACACTGCTTGCAACAATCTACATAAATGGCATTGATTATTTGATTTCATAAATCGTTGCAATTACATTGGAAATTATTTTAATAATTGATTCCTACAATAGTTGACCAAATGTTATAATTATTAGTGACAAGACGATTAATTGCCAATTATTCGTCACCAATAATGATTTTAATAAATTGGAAATATCCTTTCATTGTGAATCTAAAAAATATAAATCCAAAATCTTGCCGCCCTGTGCGCGAGCACAGAATAGCATGTGCCTAAATATGGGCCTGCATACACCCCTACATACATACCCTTACATGTGTAAGTGTGTATGATAGCGTAATTCATACTCATCTTGTTAAAATCTCTCACTAGAGGCAAGATTGTATGCCAGATTATCTCTTCTTTATCATCTTCACAGGCTTCCCTCTATTCACTGTATGTGCAATAATGTACATTTGGATTATTATCATTCTGCAACAGCAATACAGTTATCATTTTAATGGCAATAAAAATGAAATATGATTCTCATATTGCAAGCTTTTATATGATTCTCAAAGAATAACCAGCTTTTACTTTTGCATTATCATTACATAAGTGCAACCTCCTATTGTATTAATCTTACATTAAAATATAATCAGTCACAAGGCTAGCTGTAGACAGTCTCATGTATCACATTGTAGTAACAGGAATTGATAACAAAAATTAATTATGTTACATAAATAGTACTGGCAATGTTTTTTACTAGTAGCTGTAATAATGAAGTAGTTAATAAACAAATTAGATAAAATATTTTTTGTAGTGCATGACCTTCTTCATGTTATTTATTAGTTTAGTTATTCATATGCTTGTCATTTGCTTGTTTGACATTTTCTTATTTATTTTTTTATTCTTGGATTTCGTTGTACATGACGTGTCCGTTACTTAACTAAATATCACTATTACATTAACGACTCGGAACACTAGGTTTTTTATAAGTAAAAGCATAAAGTTTTACCTTATAGCCTGAACCGGTTTTCTCCTTTAAAAGGCTTCTTCAGAGGCTGCCGCTGGTAGCGCTGTCCGTCTTGTTGTGGGTGACGGAATCGAATTTCGAAAGATCGATGCTGTGTGTGTGGGGTGAGATATGTTCGAATAATGCGTGCAATTTGAATTGTGTCTGTTCGTTTAGGATGTCGTTTTTATTTGTTTTTGTGTGTTTGTATATTTCCAATTGTTCTAGAGTGTCTAGTTTTCGGCCTTTTGTGTGTACGTGTAGAATGTTCATGTTATTGTCGATGTTTTTATATGTGTGGTTTGCTTCAATGAGGTGGTTTGCAAAGGTGGATTCTGTGGTGGAGTGGAGTGCCTTTGTGTGTTCAATGTATCTCTGTTTGAAGCTATGTCCTGTCTGGCCTATGTAGAATTTATTGCAATTTGAGCAATTTAGGTTGTAAACACCGGGTAGATCGAATTTGTTTTGTGCTTTGTGTGTGTGTTTTGATAGTGTGTGTTCCGTTTTGAAAGTAGTTTTGTAAGCGATTCTGTATCCTGCTTTTTTGAATTTGTGGGCTATTTTTTCAGTTTGTTTGTTGATGCATGTTAGTGTTATGAATTTGTTGTTTTGTGTCTTTGTCTGTTGTTTGTTTTGTGTTTTGTGTAGGAGTTTACTGACTATTGTTCTGTCATATCCGTTAGATTCTGTTAGATATTTTATCGTGTTTAGTTCATCTTTGTAGTCTTTTTCATCTAAGGGGATGTTGTTAAGTCTATGTATCATGGTTCTGAAGGCAGCTAGTTTGTATTGTATTGGGTGATTGGAGGTGTTGTGTATTAGTGTGTCAGTTGTAGTTGGTTTTCTGTATATACTGAATTTGTGCCTGTGTTCTACATTTTTATCTAGACAAAATTATCAGACAACACAAACAACTAGACAACAACAGTGCAGTAAAACACAACACAGACCTAGTAACAAAAATAAAAGACCTACACATCCCCCATAATGCCACATTAGCCTCCTTTGACATTAAAAACCTGTACACAAACATCCCCATATCTGAAACAATCACCATCCTACAAAACAAACTCAAACAGAACAACACACCAGACGAACGTATCAACGAAATAACAGAAATTCTGAACATTATCACAAAACAAAACTACTTTACTTTTAACAATAAATACTAAACACAGAACGATGGCTTACCCATGGGCTCCCCCCATATCCAGCATTCTAGCAGAAGTCTTCCTCCAACACTTAGAAAAAACAAAAATACTCACAAACAATGACAGACACTCACATAAAATACTATATTGGCACAGATACGTTGATGACATTCTAATACTTTACAGGGGAAACAAAAGACAATGTGAACAGTTACTAACGCACATAAACAAAATACATAAAAACATAACCTTTACTGCCGAATATGAACACAACAATACCATAAACTTCTTAGACCTCTCCATTACAAAACTAGAACACAGGCACAAATTCAGTATATACAGAAAACCAACTACAACTGACACACTAATACACAACACCTCCAATCACCCAATACAACACAAACTAGCTGCCTTCAGAACCATGATACATAGACTTAACAACATCCCCTTAGATGAAAAAGACTACAAAGATGAACTAAACACGATAAAATATCTAGCAGAATCTAACGGATTGACAGAACAATAGTCAGTAAACTCCTACACAAAACACAAAACAAACAACAGACAAAGACAGAAAACAACAAATTCATAACACTAACATACATCAACAAACAAACTGAAAAAATAGCCCACAAATTCAAAAAAGCAGGATACAGAATCGCTTACAAAACTACTTTCAAAACGGAACACACACTATCAAAACACACACACAAAGCACAAAACAAATTCGATCTACCCGGTGTTTACAACCTAAATTGCTCAAATTGCAATAAATTCTACATAGGCCAGACAGGACATAGCTTCAAACAGAGATACATTGAACACACAAAGGCACTCCACTCCACCACAGAATCCACCTTTGCAAACCACCTCATTGAAGCAAACCACACATATAAAAACATCGACAATAACATGAACATTCTACACGTACACACAAAAGGCCGAAAACTAGACACTCTAGAACAATTGGAAATATACAAACACACAAAAACAAATAAAAACGACATCCTAAATGAACAGACACAATTCAAATCGCACGCATTATTCGAACATTTATATAAATATATATTAACACTTTCACTGTGAACTTACTTTTAGGTTTTGATTACCCAGACGTTTCGACGTCGTATTCGTCTTTCTCAATGGGTTTTTAAATACTGACACTTGTATTAGTATTTTTACGATATTTTTAAATACAAGTGTCATTATTTAAAAACCCATTAAGAAAGACGAATACGACGTCGAAACGTCTGGGTTATCAAAACCTAAAAGTAAGTTCACAGTGAAAGTGTTAATATATATTTATATAAATATTAATAAGTGAATGAAGAAGACGTACCAACAAGCTAATTATTCGAACATATCTCACCCCACACACACAGCATCAATCTTTCGAAATTCGTTTCCGTCACCCACAACAAGATGGACAGCGCTACCAGCGGCAGCCTCTGAAGAAGCCTTTTAAAGGAGAAAACTGGTTCAGGCTATAAGGTAAAACATTATGCTTTTACTTATAAAAAACCTAGTGTTCCGAGTCGTTAATGTAATAGTGATATTTATTTTTTTATTCATTCCCTTTCAACATTTAGATATAAGGTTTACATAATTTAAAGACAAACTTTACAAAAACTAAACATTACAAACATAGAACAAAAATTATCTCTCATACAATCAAACAAAATACAGAACACTTCTACGCGTATACTACAGTTGATCTAATCAATAAACCTAAGTATAACTTCAAATCCCTAATCTTCTTGTTGTGCATAATAAGAGTAAGACAAAATCTTTAGTACTTAATAAACCTAGTCCATTCATTTCTATCTTGTGAGTTCTTTTGCTTCCACCCTTGTTTTTCACTTTTCTAAGAATATTACCCATTAATTTTCCTACAACTGTTTTGGTCTTCCTCTCTTCATATTCCTCCCGTGTTTCCTTGTGAGTTTTATCCCAAATCTTCTTAACTGGTTCTTCATTGTTCATCCTTTTACATGTCCCCACTGTCCAAATTAACTTTTTTCAATGCAGTCCTCAACAGATTTCATACTAAAATTGAACCTGTTCGTTTCTAATCCCATCTTTCTTTAACATGGTTTTTTAGATGAACTTTCTATTTGTATGGTGTTTGTAAAGTACCAAGGTTAACGCCTTTTAGTTATTCTGCTATTTTTTGTCCATCCCAATAGATTATTTTTCCCCTATATATTAAGATCACTTGTTACATGATCATATTTTGTACTACTATACAAATTATTATTCGATCTTCTCATTTCCTGCTTCAAAGTTCCATAATCATACACATCTATTAAGTTGTAAACAGTATATAGAGTTTGTTAAAACTTTTAGTCTTTTCAGCCATGGTCACCTGTTGAAAATAATCTCTTCATTGCTACCTGTCATTTCGGTGACTTGAGCAGTCATCATTATTATCAGAATAGGGACTGATAGCAGGATGGTACAGGTGTCTCAAAAAACTGGTTCCTTGTCAAAACATTAGGCAGCAACAAAGAACCAGTTTTTTTTAACATTGAAGCCTGAAAGTTTTGTAAAAAAATGTGGTTGACTCTGTGTAAATCTGTGAATATATATAGTTTTTCAGTAAGAACTACACGTTGTATTTATAAAGAAACACTTGCTTCTATTTAGAAAATTTTTGAACATGCCTATTACAACTATAGTATGATTATCATACAGTTATGCTACTGCAGCCATTTTTACACATAGCAACCCTTTTATCAATATTTACAATCAGTGGTGTACGCAGAATTTTGTTAAGGGAGGTCATTATTAAAATTTTTTATATATTTTACAAAACCTTTGTATTATTAAAATTGTTTACAATTGACATTATCGATAATTTAAATTTTGTGTATTATTATTATTATTATTATATCATGTTATGGTATATTTATTATACTATGTTCGAATAGAACATATTCATAAATACCCTAATAAAATCTTCAAAACGTATTTTTTTCACAGCCTTAGGCTACAATTTTTTAACAAATTTTAACGTCTGTGTCATTTTGTATAATAAAAATGCTTGTGCCAGTGCCACATGCCATTATTACACTTAGGCTACACACAGTGGCGTACGCAAAAATCAGTCTGGGGGGGGGGGGGGCTTGAACTTTAGCAGTCCATGTATTAGTCTACTCTTCTACAACTTATAGTATAACATAGAGTACATATGCCAGTTAATGGTTAACATTTATTAGTAGCCATATTATTTTAGTAGGTTTCACATTTTCTTTATTAAAAATGTATTATTCATGATTGGGGGACTTATGCTCATTCTATTTTTTAATCAGTAATTTTAAAAACAACACTTTTAATTAAGAAAGTTGTGTTAGTGGTTATAATCACAAACAGAATTATCACTGTTGCACATCACTATAGAAAAATTATTCCGATTAGTGCTTTCAAGCTTCACAGCTCATTGTCACATCGGAAAATCTGATGTATAACAGTGATAATTCTGTTTGTAATACTTTTTTCTTTCAAAAACTAAATATTTTAAATCGCTTTTTATGTTTATTGTAATATTTAACAACAGATTCATTTTACTTCAATTATACTATAATATTATACATTAATGTCAGTAGCACTGGGAATAAAGGTTTGGGAAGTTGGTATTTTGACAACTATATATTTCAAAATGTCTTGCTAATAACTAATTGTGACAATACAAAAAACAGTTTTCCATTAAACTATTTTACTTCTTACTGTTATACTACTATTTTACTAATACTTTATTAATGAAAAATTACACAAGTGCATATTAGCTGAATTCTTACAAAATTAACAGCAGTATTTAAAAAATGAAAAAGAAACGATATACAGCAAGTAAGAATCAAGTTAACTATTAATTTACAATTTTGTAGGTTGTTTAAGACCTGAAGATGTCAGTAATGACGAAAAGCTTAGTTGAACAATAAAAAATTATAGCAGTTAGCAAATTCATAAAAGAAATAGTAAGGATGGCTGCTAATTTAAACAATACGAAGTATTAATTTACAATAGGTAAAGCATTTGTGTCCAAGCCAAGCAATTTGTAATTTAAAAAGCCCAGTCCATTCTCCTATTTCCTTTATTGGCAAACTGCTCAACAACATCTTCAGGAGAGATCTCGATTTCCCTGTGAATATTGAGTGAAGCTAGCCCATTAAGCCCTGTCTCCGATGTTGTAGACCTCAGTCACATCTTCGACCGCCTCAGAGTAGAGAAGGACCGTTCTGGCTCAGCTGACGTCACTGGGAGTACACACAGTACTTCTAAAATTTTTCGGACGTTGGGTAATATATCTGGATTGCAAGCTTGCAGAGAAGACAGAGCTGCATCTTGAACATTCATATCTGCTTCATCCACCTACTTTTGCTTCCATATTTCTGTCTCAAATTTAAGTCCATCTTGGAAATGTCAGGGTAAATGATAGAGGCAACAGACTGCTTGATCTCTTGAGTAGTAGCGTTAATGATGAAATGAGGTATATAAATACTTGAAAATGACAAATTTTATCAAACTCAGGTCCGAAACGGGTTTCTAACTCAACAACGCAGTGATCAACAAAAGGAATATATCAATTTAGCTTGTAGTGTTGTTTCACGTCCAATTCCTGGCCAGCATTTGCTCTATGTGATAACAAGAATACTGGAATGATCGCACATAATTGCACCTTCTTTTTTACAGGAAATTTGTGGTCAGCCATACTTTCAGTGTGATTTTTACAAAGGACGGCATACTTCAGGTTACCATCAATTTGAGATTTATATTGTAATAATAAAATTACTAATGTCTGCTATTTTACGTAATAATGAAGACTCATTTTGTGAAAGAACATTTGTCAGAACAGCCAGGACTTATAGTTTCACTATTGTCAGAGAATTCAGAAACAAGCCCCGAAATATTGTTGCCATTGCCACAACACAAGTATCTTGCTGAGACGATGTAGAAGTTGACAAAGAACATGCAGGCCTTTCTGCTACACTATCACACTACGCTAGTTTAGTTTTTGTTACAAAGAAATCCAAAATGCTGACTTTCCTTTTTGGTATTCTTGTCTTGTCATCAAGTTTGGACTTATTAGTCTCCATCTTTGATGCAACAAACAATCAAATAATCACTAATAAAACTACAAAAACAACGAATTTAATAAACACTGTACTGCTAAACAAACACAAACGCGACAATGGCGGACGATGACAGCAACGTGTGTATGGGTGGTGTAAGTATCGCCTGAACGACTACCTCCGATCACTGCCGAAAATGACGAATATATGGAATCTTGTAGAGGATATATTATTTCTGTTTGCACGCCACAGGCATGCACGAAAACTCGAAATTTTGCACGCATGCTGTGGAGTGGGTGCATGCGCGGTGTGCTGGATTTTGTAGGTAGGTTATGTTTATACGTTCGGAAAGTACGATATATTTTAAATAAAATATTAGTAATATTTCTATAAATTAATTATTTTATAATAATATAGCCTATATAACAATTCTATTTTTCTTTTTAATTAAAAAAGAAATCCAAAAATTTCATATAAATGTAAAGTGTTTTTAAAGTAATTTTTTTACATTATTACAGCAGCATTATTCAAGATATGAAATTAGGAACATTATTAAAATTTTCGTTTTATTTATCGACAGATATAAAAAGAAATGCTGAATTTAACTTAAGGATTAAATAATACTTTTATGAAAAAGGTTTATGTACTTATTTAAGTTTCATAAAAACATTATTCAATACTTAAGTAAAAATTTTTAAGCCGCATCCAGACATGCAACAACCTATCGTAACACAACACCGACGACTGGTAGTGGTCACGCCGCCACGCCATCAAATGAGAGAGAGAGAGAGAGAGAGAGAGAGAGAGAGAGAGAGAGAGAGAGAGAGAGAGAGAGAGAGAGAGAGAGAGAGAGAGAGAGAGAGAACAGGTAGCTTACTGAACGTTACACTCAGCGTAATACACCGCTCAATGAACTTATAAATTATAACTGAAGTAATAATTGTTATTATAAACTACTTATTTTGTTAGTATTTATATCCCCATCCAAATCGGCCGAAATATGCAATTTTGTAATTTTAGTAGAGGCTTAAGTAAATTCAGGAAGGCATGTTACATTTTTGCGGTTGGGGGGGCTTGAGCCCCTTGAGCCCCCCCTGCGTATGCCACTGGCTACACAATAATCATATATTTTAGTCAACGATTATTTGTATACGATAGGTAAACACTTTACATAACAGGAAAATCCATGGAAGCAATCAAATGTATTGAAATAAATTTAATTAAACACAATATGTCAATATGGAACTCACCAAGGCTGAAGAATGAAACTGGCATGATGAATCCACACTCTGTGAAGGAATTTGAATTTGAATTTGAATAAAAAATTGAATGCAGTTGTCTCAAATGTTCAAATCAATATTCTACTGTAGTCTATTATTGTTTTGAAAAATCACTGTTTTAAATGAGTACCAGTAATTAAATTAATATATACAGTCTATATAATGTACGTAGCCTACAGTATATAATGTCACTACACATCTTACAATGTCAATGTCCAAAGGACGTTTTTTTTTATTAGTTCATTTAACACATCCTCTGCAGTTGGACTGTAATTTCTATATATGTTGAGGAGTGCTAATTCATTCAAACGTGTATTTCCAGTTGAATTATGCAAATATGTTTTTAGACGGCGTAATGTTGAGAAACATCGTTCATTTGTACATGTGGACACTGGGGGTGCAGTGATGAATTGAATTTATGAATTAATTGAAGTGATCAATTACTTTGCTATTTCTAGTAATGCCAACATTAATATAATTTTGGCATTATGTTGGGATTGCACATAGTTAACCCATCTACGGCCTTTTTCGGTTGGTCTCCCTTCTCAAGACGTACAATTTTTCTGTACCATAATTTTAATTCATTATTCAGGTCTTCTTGGCAACTGCTTCTTATGTCACTGCCGTAGAACTCTGTGAGCGAAGTGAAAGCAGAAACTTGAGACGGCAGGGGCAGAAGGACTGGGTTTGTAGGTAAAAGGCACTGAAAGCATTTCAATATTTCCTTGTGTTTCAAGGAACGTGAATCTAGTTGGGACATGTAGGTATCCAGAAATGGAATAAAAGTAGAGACACGAAAGCAAAGTTCTGGCGTCACTGATGATAAGTCCAAGTTCACAGGGTTTTTTTTTCGCTCTGCCACGCGAGGGATTTGAATGGAGGACCCCAACCTATTCAAGACTTCAGAAGCACAAATGAAAATTTTAGAAAATTCTTCATCGACATTTTCACGTATAGATTTCATTTCACTGTTAATATCTTCAGCAAGGTTTATTGCTTCCACGAGATCAATAGTTAAATTCTGCAGGTATTTTCACAATGGGAGACTTAAAGAAAACAGTTTCTGAAAACAGCGATATCACAAATTGACAGTCAGTCAGAGTACATAAAAGTGAATTTGCTTGTGAGGACGAGTCTTTGTCTTTCCATTCCGATATGCTTTGAAGGGTTGTAATAATAGGGTCATACAATTCCACCACCACGGCCATGGAGTTATACCTTTCCAACCAACGTGTTGCACAAAGTTCAACGAGTTTTTCATGGCGTGAAGTTGTAGTTTCCATTTCATTTATCTCCGATTTTAAAACATGTTGCCTTTTAGGTGTATTAAGAAATTCGTACAGACTCGATATTGTACCCATGCAGTTTCTAATGGCAGCTACTTCACAGGCACTGGATACAGCTAAGTTGAGGCTGTGTGCTGAGTAGTGGACATATAAAGCTGACGGAATTATTTCTTTTACATGTGCCTGGACTCCGTTTACTTTTCCTGACATGGACATAGCTCCGTCATACCCTTGACCACGAATCTTATTTATGTCTATATTTAATTAACACAACTTGTCCAATATCGCCATTGCGATTCCTTTTCCAGTCACATCATATAATGGTACGAATTGTAGAAAGGTTTCCTTCACAGTGAAATTTTCTCTATCAACATGACGAACACACAGTGATAATTGTTCTAAGCCTGATATGTTTGACATCTCATTGGCAAGAATTGAGAAGCAACTGGAGGCATTAAGTTCTTTCACGAGATTTCGAACAATCAGGTCGTTGCACACTTCAAGTATTTCATTCCGTATTCTAGGACTGGTGTACTGCGCATTTCCAACACTACATGTCAACATATTTTTTAATACAGAATCAGTCTTACTTCGAAAGCGAAGAAGTGCCCTGAAATTGCCATCATTTTCTTCTGGTTCTTGGTTGACCTCTATTGTCCCGAATCCCTGTGGCCTCGCAGTGCGATACATTGTTTCCCGCAGAACAAAACACTTTCAATAATAGAAATAAGATTTTTCCTGTTCTCCAGTTTCTTTTGCATTCTTGCAGTATCTATTAGCACATCGATAGACTTTTTTTCCCACATGAAATATCGGCCAAAGTACCGGCTACCTCCAAACTTTGTTTGTGATA
Source organism: Magicicada septendecula (assembly GCA_034769895.1). Taxonomy (NCBI): domain Eukaryota; kingdom Metazoa; phylum Arthropoda; class Insecta; order Hemiptera; family Cicadidae; genus Magicicada; species Magicicada septendecula. Next base: position 380,587,511 of record CM068373.1, read on the forward strand.
CAGACACTTCTAATGTTCTGAAAATCGCTCGACGGCATCTTCCAGTTGTCAAATTTCACACTACAAAGTTGACCTAAGGGTTGCTTGCCAGATCCAACACCATCACTTGGAGCAAAAAGTGCACAAAATTTACAAAAACTCCCTCCCTTAAATTCGGAATATACAAACCACTTCCAGCGGTAAAGCCATTTAAATTGAAATCGCAAATTTCTCTTTCTTTTGTTGGAAAAACAAACCCTGGATTTGGTTCCCAGACATTGTTCAAGACATCCAGTTTCTTTTCATTAGACAAGTCTTTTCCTATGTAAACTCCAATATCATAAGCATGTGGTTCACTGGAACTTGAAGATGTTGATGCTTCTGGAATCAGAACAATACACTTATCACTTCTAAATGATTCAGCAGGCACGTCAACATTATTGAGTGATGTTGATGTACATTCAATATCAGCCGAGTTTTCACAGGGGGATGTGAACTAGTTTCAGGAAGAACGTTTGCGACAACATCGTCACGCTGCGGCTGTGAAGAAACATTTAGCTATGTGAAATTTTCACTAACCTCATGAGAATCACTACCGTGAATCACTCTGGAATGCGACTTTTTTCTAAAAAATTGTAAAATTGAGCTTTGCAGTCGCTTAGACATATCAAAGAACCCAGAACGATAATGTGAAGTTTCTATTTAAAAATATGAACTGCCAAATGCACAAAACGTTAAACGAACGTTCCACAACAAAATCTGAACTCAGACTAACGGATGAATACTGCTCGATAATGTATAATATTTCACATCTGCACTGCAGCACTGTCAAAACAATATGTTTCACAACAAGTAAGTTTATATGGTGTCGGCCTTATTTTATTACAAGGTCGGTATTATTATCGTACCTTCTTAACAAGCGGCACGGCTTTGTTGCTCCTTTCTCTCTTTCAGTACATGAAGAGGGGTATATGCTTTAACACTCATCGCGCCAGTGAGAGCACTGCCGCGTTCTCAGAATGCTGAATAACGGGTACTTGTGTCCCACGTGGAGTGATGTACTGTACGTGCCACAGCACCAAGCACAGGGATTATATTATTGAAGAAGGGGATGGCGGACTGTACCTTATGTCGATAGATTTTGTTACTCTGACAGTGAGAAATTTGAGGAGAGAAAACGATTATGGATTTTTAAAAAGAAACTCAAATATAAATATGTCAATTTTTATTTATATTTTATATAATATTAAAAAAAGTCGTTAAACGTTCAAGGGGAGGGTTCAAACCCGGTAACCCCCCTTGCGTACGTCTCTGTTTACAATGTAATCTTAGCATAAATGTGGTACAGTCAAGATTAGGACACCAATCTTGCCCTTAAGAACATAAATAGTTTGTGGATTGTTAGTGTATAACTTACTTTGATGTAACAAAAATAATAATAATATAATAAGTTGCTTATTGTTAATAATTAATAACAATATTTTTTTAATGTAGGGCTCCCACGTACCCCTACACCATGCCAGTCCACCCACTGGGACAGAAGGATACACAGTAGAGGAACAGGGGACAAGTATGATAGGATGGTTCATTAGAACCTTAACATATTATACTTGAAAAATACATAAACTTGAGGGCTTTAGTGTGACAAGCGAGAAGATGACTGTGATAACAAAGAATAGAAGACGAAGTAAATTCTAAATACTATGCATATAACAAGTCATGCCACAAAATTAATTAAAGTCAGGTCAAACAAGTGCAGTCAGAAAACCAGTTTAGAGGTTGCTAAACTTCAATGCATCTCACAACTGGACCACATGATCTGCGTGTCCACCAATAAACTAGGACCTTACACCTTCTCTAATCTTCAACAACACTTTCATTATCCATAGCAATGTTTTCTACTGGATAGATGAACCAGCATGCACAGGCATCTTTACATTTTTATCAAATCCAGTATATCTTTACAGACACAGTTTTCTTGAATTTACATACATCAGGACTACTGCGAATTGTTTTATCTGTGGAGTATGTACATAGACAAACACATTTAAGGAGTCTATGAAGTTTTATATAGACTTTTAAAAACATTTGCAAATCATGTAATTTTTGTACCACTTTTTAATTATGAATAAATTACCTATATTGTATCACTCCACAATTGTGGCCAAAATATGACAGGCATAAAACACAAAAATTGAACACCTGATAAATATAAATTAATAACATCCGATAGCTCTTATTGGAAGACCCTGCTGATTAAATTTAGTCTTACAATTTAACTAACAGTATTATACTATTAATACAGTCAAATTATTTGAAACACTGTCATACTGGCCTTTAAGATTTTAGAGGTGTATCAATACCTGAAATAAAATGTATATTTAAATAAAAAACTGAAAAAGAGATTTTATTAGTGAATGAAAAGTGTGCTAGTGAAACACTTTTTAAAAACTCCCAACAGTGTTAAGATCAAAAGAGAACTAGAAAGTGGACGTATCATATAATCTTATAGTTGACGAACTGGATAGACAGAGCATTTGGATAGGTGGGTTTCTATTTAACCGAGGGACTAATAGGACAAGGTACCTATATAGCATACTTAAAACATTTTTACATAATTGACTACAATAAATATACGTTTATTATGTAGGCTATCATGACTGGAGTCATTGATAAAAGACTTCATAAAAGTTTACAAAATTTATTAAGTATAAAAGCTTTTACCTTGTTTAGGGGTACATTCGGGTCTCTACCCTTTTGTTGAACACTTTATAAACTTTTTTCTACTGAAGAAGGCCTCTGGTAGGTGACCAGAACATTTAGATGATGACAGACCAAAGCAGTCAACCACAGCCAAACAGTCTAGATATAAATTCTTTTATCTATACAAAATATAGTCATTGTGAAGATCAAATGGCATCCTCAAATCATACACTGTGTCCTTGTACAGAATGGGGCAATTCATAACAAAGCATTAATAGATACTGGCAGTCAAGGGCACCAACGTGGATGGAATCATGGAAGGATTCCTGATGACCATCATTGAAATAAAATAAGAAAAAAGATAAGTAAGCCAAGTAGCATCCTGAAGAAAGACATTAGTATAAATAAATTCTGTAACATGAAGTAATGTTCAACAGGCCTGCACTCCATTGAAGAACATTCACTAAAGTGGTAGAGTTTTAGTGAGTAACCTGAAAGAATAGGCGACACCCCCTCCCCATAAGTCAGGAGGCATATGCCTCTTGCCAATAAATGTCCCCCCTCCCAAGGGGAAAACTATTCTATGAACTAAGCTCATGGCTGTTCACTTTGAGGCTCTCTCCAATTTTCATTCTGTTCATGTGTTGCTTCCACTAGCTATGTGTGTTAAGCCTTACATCTATAAATAATTGCTTATCTAATCCGTCGAGTGACTTACTTGTAATTCCGCTTGACGCGTTTCAGGGCATATGCCCCATCTTCAGAATAATTCCTCTTCACAGAACGTCAGACATTAAGATTAAGATGTAATAAATTAAAATTAAAATCCATGGTTAAAATATTAACTCGTCAAAATATTAAAATATACTAAATGCACAGAGAAGCACGCACTATCACAACATGAGTTCACTTCGCGTTATAGCCGGTGTACACCGCCGCGATGTTAATCGCGCACATTAACGATGTTAATCGGAGTGCGCGATTAACATCGCGGCGGTGTACACCGGCTATAACGCGAAGTGAACTCATGTTGTGATAGTGCGTGCTTCTCTGTGCATTTAGTATATTTTAATATTTTGACGAGTTAATATTTTAACCATGGATTTTAATTTTAATTTATTACATCTTAATCTTAATGTCTGACGTTCTGTGAAGAGGAATTATTCTGAAGATGGGGCATATGCCCTGAAACGCGTCAAGCGGAATTACAAGTAAGTCACTCGACGGATTAGATAAGCAATTATTTATTTAATACAGTGACTTGGATACTTTAAAAATGAATATTAAACCTTACATCTATATATCATCTTGTTTACCTACATTTCATTTTGCTTATCATCGTTTTAGTATATCTATGTTCTTTATATAAGTTGCTTTGTTTCATGGTAATTATCTAATAAGTGTAAGTACTTTTATAGAAGTTACTTAAATCTTGATTGTGTTTATACAGTAGAACCCCATGAATCCAAAATTTTGGATAATCTGAACAGGTTGTTAAAAATAAAATTTAGATGAAACACAATAATATACACTACTTTATCACAGCAAATCAGATGAAATTATTATAAACGTAATGTTATATACTGCATTAGACTGAACTCCAAGTCTCTGAGAGGAACGCGGGCAGAGAGAGAACGTAGACACACGGACGTGCAGTTGAGTTAAACAATCAGCGATTACTGAGAAATCCCGATTCACATGCCTTATGAAAACTCACTCAATGCTCACTTTCCTCTCATTTGCACTGTTAACTTTTATTAGTATTAAAATCTAGTTTTAATTTCACATAGATTATCATTTCGAAATGTAATAGAAGACTTACATTTTAAAGAGGGCGAGCTAACTCCTCATCTGTTTCATTTATAATTTTTCAATTATATTACTAATTATTCCGCGACCTTCACTATGAACAACGAAACTTTTTTTCTTTGTTTCGATGATCCTTGATGAGACGTTGTGAACAGACAGTTACAAATAAACAAATAACAGGATAATTCACTCACTAACAGAAAGTAACTAAAAGTACATTAATCCTACACGATACTTCACAAATTCGTATTTTTAATGTTACTATAACACAGTTACTTAAAAAGGACTAAGTTGTAAACACAATGCCAATAATATGTAGTCTTTATACGCACTTACAACCGTAATGGTAAAAAGCGGACACCAATAATATTACAAACTGGTAGTCTGCCTTTGTGATGGATGCCAGTTTGCACTGTAAACAGGGCTGATGAATCATTGGCTTTGACAAACAAACAATACCAACACAGACACACACACAACACAATCATGCATACTTTATCCCCTCCATCAGAGACTTGAAGTTCAGTCTAATGCAGTACAAAAACAATCGTATACGATAATTAATGATAGGTGTATTTATTTTATAAATGAATATAGTGTTAAGATACAATAAACAATTTCATCTGAAAATAAACAATAAAGTATAAAAATTATTTAAAAAATACCCAGTTTTTTTTAACAAAGGCGGTCAATTTCTTCTGGCATCGTCTACAAATCGGGGGGGTATACAAAGGTTTAATTTAATTTTACTGCGGAGCTGGATTCTGCAATGAAATACCATTTAGAATTGGCCACTGTATTCAAAGGCACATCAAAAACAATACAGAATGATATATTGGACACTACAGATTGTGCTTAGTGTCTGCAGGGAAGAAATAGAAAAGGAGATACAAGATTCTCAATTTGTGGCAATCGAATGTGATGAGACAACTGATGTGACAAACCACTGTCTAAGTTTTTAGGTAACTGTGTAAGGGGTCGGTATACGAAAGGTTTTGGGGATTTCTCAGTCGTGAAGGTAATTTTACAAAAACCTTAGCAAAGTGTATAATGGACAACATCAATCCTTTTCTGCACACATCAAAGGACAAATTAATAGCTCAGACTTATGATGGTGCTAATGTTATGTGTGGTTCTGTTGGAGGTGTACATGCAAACATTAGAGAAGTGTACCCGTTCGCATATTTTGTACACTGTTACGCTCATCAGCTTAATTTGCTATTAGAAAAAGCAACACGTGTAAACAACAAAGTTAGAGATTTTTTCTCAAAACTTTCTGGCATTCCAGCATTTTTTCACACTCATCTTTACGAACAGATGTTTTGGAGGAAGTAGTGCAAGCCAGGTTACCCGAGTTTCTATAACAAGATGGAATTACAACATTCGTTGTAATGCAAAAATTGAGCAATCGCAAATTTTACGAAATCAAACTATGCTGAACGCAAAGAAATGTGTATGTTTTAGAAAGCGGGGAGGTAGTGAAATGCCTGTACCGTTAGGCGGCATTACATGAAAGAAATTAACTTGTAAAAGCTGTAGAGTATAGCAGTAGGTTAGCAACACTGGCCTTGGGGCTGCCGTCTATAAGGAAGGTAATATTAGGCTAAGTCACGTTTTGGGACAGAACTATCATAAAATGTATTATTCGCTAGGTTATTAGGGGTGTTTGCTAATGTTGTAAACTTTAAGTGTATGTAACAATAGATACCGTTATGTTCGAGAGAGCGATGTAAGAGTGAGATAGATAGTGATGCTAGTTTTTTAAGCACGTGAGACGCGAAAAACGTTCGGCAAATCAGAGGAAGTGTCATGTGTTGCGCGGGAGGTTTTCGCTAAGGAGATTGGGCGATTTTGTATTTAGCGCTAGTCTAAACCTATGGGATTGTTTTCTATCGAGACTTGGTAAGGGAAATTCAAAGCGAGTATAAAATATGAATTTGGAGAGAAATCAGTTAGTCTTCTTTATATCGGCGAAACTACACTGAAGAGACTCGCGTGCGCTGTTTTGCGTTAACTATGTAGATATAAATTTTATTAGTAATTTAAAGAATAAAGTAAATTCGCAGCAGTAAACAGAAGTACGGGAACGCGATAACTGCTAACGCTAAATTTATAAAGTTTAATATACAGTAATAAGTTAATGAGTGAATGTTCGGAGTAGTAACGAACAACGAGAAGTAAATACTACATATAAATTTTCATCAATGTTGTGGTGAAATCACTGAAGAAAGCAAATTAGTTTGGGTTAAATTCACGACGGTATGAGATAATCGAGACGCACGCGACGCGAACTGTGTTAGATGCACTTAATGTAAATTCAAGAATACGATGTAAACCAGAGTGTATAATTATACAACATAATTGTATGTATCACCAATATGTCAAGTGTAGTGTACATCTGTGATAAAGTGAATTAGTGCATTCATAACCACGATTAACACGCAACAAACAGCTGCTGACGACTCACCGGCCTGCAACACCTTAACGACTACGCACATCGGAAGGATTCTCCACGCAAGTAACAAATAAATGAACATTTGATTCAATATTGTTTTATAAATATATATATACAGTGGAAATCGTTTAACGCGAAAACGGTTACCACAAAATATCGGTTAACACGAAATACCACTCGGGTACCGATCGCCGTTTGTTATGTACAGTGTATTATTTGTACGGTTAACACGAAAGGTTTACCTGAAAAATATCGGTTAACACGAAAAATTTTTGTTAAAAATAATTTTTTTTTGGCTGGCTTTTAAGTAACTGCATACAAAATAAAGCCACACAAGTACGCCCAAAAGCTTGTTTTCGATGTAACGGAATCCATTCTTCATCTCTCAAAGAGAAAGAGCAGGTAGTGACCATAGTTTGTTTTGTCTACCTGTTTTGTTTTGTCTTCAGTACCAAGTTCTATTTACAGTACGTACTGTATACAGTGTATCGTTGTTTACGAGAAACCATAGCCTCTCCTTCAGCACCAAATGTGTTGTTCATTGACCGCAAATAAACCGTTATCGCTTACATTAACTACCTACTCTTAGGGTGTGGTGAGTTCAGTTCAGTTGTATTCTGTGCGTGTAGCCTACAGCGGTGGTAAAGTTTGCGGTACGGTACCGATAACATTTTATTGTAAAAAATTTACTCAGTTGTGAGGATTAACTGTTTACTTTTTTACTGTACAAACTTCTTAGTCTTTTACAGCCAGTTAAGTGACGTTAAGCGTGTGACGTGTACGTGTTAAGTGAAGTTACGCTTTCGTAAATTACGTTTTTGCAGTCCGGAAGTAAAATGGAGAAGAAAGTGCGTAAACAAAGTGCCCTCTCTTTAGAAAAAAAAGTTGAACTCCAAGCTGTTAATGAGGGTATTCGAACTAAAACAGAAATCTGTAAAACATTCGGTATACCAAACTCGACGTTATCCACGATTGACACGGAAAATGATAGTGAAAATGTTCCTACCGCTACCGATATGCTTTTGTTGCTGAGCCGTGTTCGTCGATATTTTGAAGCCAACTCGGAAGGTGAAATGTTTGAACACGTTGATAAATTAGAACAATTTGTTGAAAATAAAATAGTGCAAAATTGTGTGCAAAAGAAAATAACGGATTATTTTAAATAAAGATAAACACGAAAACTACGGTAAAGTTGAAAGACATACAGTAGTCTATAAGAAAACCTAAATCATGGGACTAAATTTAGAACAGCTAATAATAATTTTAAGAAAAATTAACAATAATAAACCATGAGGATAAATAAAAGGTTGTAGGCCTATTTGTTGCATTTTACTAGACAGTACAATAAATAATCTACAGTACACTATTTGTTCACTTCCTCATTTTGTTTCACTTTTTGTTCGCTTAACGCGAAATTCGGTTTACACGAAAAAAATAACTGGTCCCCGTCATTTCGTGTTAACCGATTTCCACTGTATATATATATATATATATTTGTAATCAAATATAGTGACTCAATTTATCTAAAAAGAACTCATTGCCACGAAATAATATTCATATTGTAAGGCAAAACTATTCAAGTCATGTTAAAGAAATTTGTAGTATATAAATGCAAATGAATCATTAAAAGTTGATTGATATATTTTAATTTTTGTTTATTATTACTGGCGCCCTGAGGTACAATAAAGAGTCGGTACACTGGAGTAAGTGTTATAGTCTATTGAGTAGAAATATTAACATTATCAGTGAATAAAGTAGTTTGTAAACCTTACTTTTGTTTGTATAATAGTTTGTATAATATTACATGCTCATAGGCCAACATAATATGCAAGTCAACAATTTAACTCTTTCGTAAAGGCCTATCAAGTAGTGTATTACATCGTACAGTCAACGTTGTGTAGAAAAAATGATATAAGTTGGAAGAATGTTTTGAAGTTCTTGAAAAAAAGTGTACAAACAAACTCACAGTTACTGAGGCAAGTGATCACAGAAGGGCTCTTCAGGACCAAAATTTCATGTTCTGGCTAACTTTTTTCCATAAAATTCTATCCCATGTGGGCATACTGTACCAACAACTACAGAGTAGGAACAAAGACAGTATAATGTGGCAAATGATATAGACATTTTTGAAAATGAGATGCGGAAAGAGAGGAAGAAAATAAATGAAATAGAAACACAAATATATGAGGAGTTCCCTGACCACCCAAGAAAAAGGAACAATATGCAGCACTAGAATAGGGGATGCAAAAGAAGTATGTGACATCATTATAACTCCAACATCAAATAGATTTACTTACACGGGTCACCTAGAAGCAGCTTCATTGATGTCCAATGACTTATTTCCACATGTTTCTACAAACTTTCCGGAAGAAAAATTCAAGTGAGTGATTCGGAATTACCCTTTCTTACAAGAAAACATATTTTGGAATGAATTGAAACTATTATACAGATGGCATGATTTTAATATTAAAGGAACAATAAAACTTCTTAACTTTATAGAAGTAAACAATCTTACGTCAGATTGCAAAGAAGTGTTTAAACTTCTAAAAATTATCATAACTATCTCAATGAAAACTGCTGAACCTGAAAAAGCGGTGCTTTTTGACTCTGAAAAGACTAAAGACTTTCTTGAGAAATACATTGAAAAACAATAGACTGAATGCCCTTGTGGTGTTATCTATCAACAAGGAACTTGTTAAATAAATGAAGGACTTTGATGATAGAGTGCTAGAAAAGTTTGTTAATTTAAAGGAAAGGCGAATGGACATTGTATAATGTGTACAGGTAGATCCCATTATATGCGCTTTCGGTATCCGCGTTTTTGGATAAAGCGGTTTATTTGTGAAGTTTCTAAGTCTCAAAATATTGGCTGTAATGTAAGAATATTGAGCGCTCCTTTATCCAGAACTGCTGCAAACCCATATGCAGGTTGTACAGTGTGCGTACAGCTCCGTTGTGAGTGCGCAACTATCACGCGCATCTTCCTGTACTGTGACCTTATCACTGTGTTTCCGATTGTAGGAGGATGCCAGTATTGCTTGTAAGCTTGTTGCAGAAAGGTTGGTTGTGTTATAACAAGTAAAATGTCAGATAAATGTAGAAGTGTGAGTAACGAAGTAAAGAAACGTTCGAGAAAATCCCACTCATTAGAAATGAAGTTGGAAGTTCTAGACCGATGTGATAAAGGGGAACATAACATTGACATTCAGCGTGCAATGGGACTCAGTGAATCTACGATAAGAACTATTCGCAACAATGCACAATCAATTAGTAGAAGTGCTCAATCATTGACAAACCTGAGTGTTACTAGAGTGACTAAATCTCGATCAGAGGCAATGGAAAAAAATGGAGAGTATGTTAAGCCACTGGATTGAACACCATAACCTGCAGCACATGCCTCTTGTCGGAACTGCAATTCAAACGAAAGCAAGAAGCCTGTATGCAGACCTGACAAAAGATACAGAAGATGCTCCGTCTTTCTCAGCCAGTTCTGGTTGGTTCGATCGCTTCAAGCAGCATTTTGGTTTTCACAATATAAAATTAACGGGAGAGGCAGCAGCCGCCGATCATATTGCAGCGGAGGAATTTTCATGAACTCTATTTAAGAATTTCATCACTGATGGAGGCTACACACCTAAACAAGTTTTTAATCTTGACGAAACTGGTCTATTTTGGAAGCAAATGCCGAGCCGCACATTCATTTCCATTGAAGAAAAAACAGCGCCTGGTTTCAAGGCGGCCAAGGACCGATGCACTCTTCTTTTTGGAGAAAACGTTTCTGGGGATTGCAAATTAAAACCTCTTATGATCTACGACTCACAAAATCCGAGAGCACTAAAAGGCTGTGATAAGTTGTGACTGCCAGTTCATTGGAAGTGTAATAAAAAGGGCTGGATGACTTCTGCAATTTTCTCCGACTATTTTACAAGAGAACTAAATGACGAGTTGAAAGCCTACTGTGAGAAAGAACACATTCCTTTCAAGATTCTCATCCTTCTTTACAATGTTTCAAGTCACCCTCCTTTTATTGCTGAATTAAGCAAAAACATTCAAGTTGTATTTCTTACTCCAAACACCACTTCCATCCTCCAACCTATGGACCAGGGCATTATTGCCACATTTAAGGCCTACTATCTGGGTCGAACATTTTCAAAGCTTATCGGGCAGTGTGATGACGATAACAAACTCACCATCAAGGCTTTCTGGTGTCAATTTAACATTCATATGGCAATTGGAATGATTCGAGACTCATGGAATGAAATCACACCACAATGTATGAATGGTGTCTGCAGTGGCGTCACCCTAAAAATTTAACAACCAGTTCTGTAGAACGAGTTGGATGTGAACTGTATTATGGGGAAGGGAAAGAAAGATGTAATATGAAATACACAGAAAGATAATATGATATATTCTTACTTAAGCTACATTAAATTTGTTTTATATTCTGAAACAAAAAACAATTTCTAATCTTCAGTTTATAGCCAAAATGTCTGTAGGTTGATGTTACAGAAGGCTCCAAATGGTACTTTGGTTTTTCGAAAAATCTTGCTTCACTTTCCTTCTCACTCTCGTATCGGTTGCCATGTGGTGCCCCTGTCGTAGCCACAATTTCACAAACGGGGTTGGATCCCAGTCTGATATAGGTTTCCCTATAAGCTTTATGGTCATCAAGTGGGAGATGTTGCTGACAAGAAGAGCATTCCTCTGATCAGTAGCTATTATATTCATCAAACTGAAAGCACGCTCTGCTTCTGCTGAGCTTACAGCAATCACCTTCATGATTTTCTTAGCTTGTAATATGCTTCCAGGTTGTGTTTTGTTAGGCATGTCTCTGTCATCAATTAGGTCTCTAAAATCATTTACCGGAATGTCAAACTTTATAAGATTGCTTAATTTATAAAGCTTTTTTTCTCTGTCATACCAGGGAGAAAGTGTGACTTCACTTGGCCAGGTGGTAGATTCCAATAGGGTAAATAGAGACAACATATTTTTATATGTCTCATTTTCTTCACTCCCTAATGTATTTGTCATGTTATCTATGACACTTTGTATCAGTTGATTTCTTGGTAATTTTACAATTTTGTTATTTCTACTAAATGGAATATGTTTATGGGTATCTGATTTTATCGTTATAGGTACAAGACTTTCATATTTTCCTTTGCTGTCTTTTAATATACTTAATGCTCTTATGCATCTCTTGATCAGTCGATCTGCTTTCACTACAGTTACATCCTGGCTTTGCAATGCAAGAGATAAGAGGGACAGTTCTTCTAGTAGATCAGTCATTAGAGCAAGATCCTCTATGAAATTCAAATTTTCCATTCGCAGTTTCAAACCTGTCTGACTTGATTGAGAAAAATGGTTATATAGGGCTGGATAGGCCTCCCATACAGCTTTTGTTGCTCTTACACTGCACGCTACCCACCTAGGGCCTAAAACACGACCAATTTTTATGATTTCCAGTTCCAAATCATTGGCTATATTCTTTAACTCCATTTGATTTTTGTTTGATGTGTGGTAGAAGCAATAGATCTTCTCAAGAAATGCTTTGAAATGATTGACTTGTGAAATAGATTTGATAGTGTCATCAAGAGCCAGTTGTACTCGGTGGCTTAAACAATGCCAAATTATTATACCAGGGTATTTATTTAATAATCTAAATGAAACTCCTGACTTACAACCTAACATAGTACTGGCACCATCAGAGCAAAATCCAATCAAATTTTTCTTTAGATAGGGATCATTAAAACCATAACTTTCTAATGTAAGAAGTAAAATATGAGAAATCGTCTCTGCATTTGTAGAGTCCAGTTCTTTTAAATCAACAAATACGTTTATTGGCTCATCTGAGCCTAAAATCAATCTCAATATAACGACCAATGCAATTTTTTTGACACTTCATCAATTACAATACAAATTTTGGAATTTTGTTCAATAATTTTAGAAAAAATCTGATTCCTTAACTCAATAGATATATTTTTGGCAATGGCCATTGAAGTTTGCCTTGAGTGTAAAGAAACTCCAAGGTCTATGCCATTTTTTTCTTGTAATTCTATTTCTGCCTCAATATCTTGCATGGGTCTGTTACGTTTTACTAGACTGTACACTGTAGTAAATACATGACTGGTGGAAAGTAATTGCTTTTCATGGAATTTATCAACAGATGCAACAATTTTGTTTTGTTTAGACTCTTCAATTATTTGAATTGCTTTATTGTGCGATTCAGAACATGCATGCTCATTAAGTTTTTTGCGGATAGATGCCTGTTGTATTTCCTTTGTTGATCCATTTGGGACGATTTTTGAAATTTTCCATTCAGTTGAAATGTGAGTGTGTTTAGCACTTTCAACATTTAAAGAATTTATTTGGGAACATACTTTGCATCCTACACTGTTTTTTTCAGTAATATTAAGCCATGAGTACTTACTCATAAAATATTCACGCTGCTTTTCTGACCATATCAGCAAATTAGAAATAGCCCCGTCATCAGATGGTAGCGATAGCAAAGTCACTGAATCTTCAGTGCTGTCATCACAAACACAAACAAGTTTAGGCTGTTTTTGGCTGGAACAAACAGGCCTACTGAAAAAACTAATCAGGTTTGACTGTCGTTTCATAATAAAATGTTGACTGAATGTTTTAAAAGACTCGAGTTATAAACAAACACAGAATTCAAAACTACACTAATCAGTACAGTACACGACATACACCACAAAAAAAAAACAATTCAAACACAACCTAAAAACTTCCAAACATGGCGTGAAGGTCACTGGCACTGGCGCGTAACGGTAAGTGTCTCGAAAGTTGCGAAGATCAATATTGTCGCAGAACGACGGAACACCACAACATCGAAACTGCTCAGCGCCGAAATCATATGTTGTCAAAATCGTCGGCCATTTTCCGTGATTCAGCGATTCACTACTAAAACTCTAATTACAGTTCGTAACAAGTAACAACTGGTTCGCCGAACTATCCTAAATTTAACAACCGGTTCGGCCGAACCGGTGCGAACTGGCTGGATGACACCACTGGGTGTCTGGAAGAAACTGTGGCCTGAAGCTGTTGAAGTTGTTTCAGAAGATGGAGTGGGAAATGACATCGGTGGTGTGACGAGAGAGATAGCAGACATGGCACAACACATTGGTTTTACTGACGTCGACGAAGAAAATGTGCGCGAGGTATTGAACTCACATGTAGAAGATCTAACCAATGAAGACTTAATGATTATTGAAGAGGAGAAAATTGTAAAAGAACAGGAAGATGAGGAAATAGACGAAGTTCAACCTGAGAAGAAACTCACAACTAAAATCATGACTCAGGCTTTCCAGATGATCGACTCAGCCATGTCTATTTTTGAAGAGCACGATCCCGACACAATGAGATGTTCTCAAGTGAAGAGGGAAGTTGAACACATGATGAAATGTTACAAAGACCTCTACAGCCAAAAGATAAAGAAGAGGACACAGCCGTCTATTAAAATGTTTTTTACCAAACATCGTGGCATTTCCAACGACAGTCCTGCATCCAGTAAGAACCCAACTTCTGCTACAACAGTGTCACCTGGGAATTCTACCAGTTCTACCTTAATTGCAAAAGGAGGAAGACTGACCACAACTTCAACAGATTCTTCTGATGTTGATGACCCTGAAGATATTATGTAAGTGAAGAGAGACTTTAACATTTTTAATTTTTGAATATTTTTCTGTGCTGTACTGCATGTTATTTCAATCATTTAAATGTATTAAAAAGCATTTTTAATAAGTTACTTAATTTTTTCATTCATGCCCTAGTATACTTGCCCATGTAAAATATACGTCCCGATTTACGTGAATTCGGTATACGCGCCGGTTTTCAAAAAGGTATATCCCGCCTATAATGAAATCTACCTGTATAAATGATCTGTTTAAAGCGTAGGTATCATAAAAATAATATAGTGTATTACTTTCTTAGTGGAAACAGTATAGACATTTTTGTGGACACTTTCGACAGTTTGTGGTTATGTTTATTAACAAAACTACTGTCTACAACAGCTCACAATATTTGAGGTGAGTTCAAACTTTTAAATTATCTTTGCATGCTGCTATGCTCATTTTATTAATGCATTATGTGATCGAATATTGGCGACATTTCTATTGTGCATTAAATTCAATATTTATAAATAATTAAGAAGCAAAAAAAACCGCGCCCTCCAGCCTCTTAAGTCACGAGCCACCACTGCACATCACTATAAACTGGTAAAGTACTCAGAATAGTTTTGTATGCCTATGGCTGCAACTAACAGGACTAGTATTGTGCATACAATGTCAATTGTTTGTTGTTAGTTATGAATCAGCAGCTGAAACAAAGGCAATTTCATTCAGTACGTCTGTGAATCAGCTTAATATACACAATATTATTAGAGAATTTTCGTTAATGAAAGCTAGAAACGTTCAGTTCATTAAATGATTTTTCTTTCTGTTTAAATATTTGCTTACCTGTTTCTTTACTCAAATAATGTTTATAATATGTTCCTATTTTATATATCTTGTAAGTTTATCTATCAAAATATAAATGTCAAAGTGATTTTCTTGCCAAATAAAGTACAATAAGTTTAATTATGTACAAAAAATATATAATATTTTTGTTTTTATCAAACTGTAAATTTTTCTATTAATTTACCTATATAAGATGCAATTGGCAAATGATTTTCTTGACAAATAACATAAATTACTTTATTTCCTTCTTGTGGGTTATACAAGAAGTTGTTTTGCTTTTTATACATTTTTTTGTAATTCCTGTTTTCTGTTCAGTAAACTTATAATTCATATATTTTGTTTTTATTTGTACTCACTGATACGTTTTTATAAAGTGATTCTTTTTTTATTGTGGAGGGGAGGACATAGGGGCACCAACTGAAGTTCTGCGCACAGGTGCCAGCCACTATTGGCACCCCTCTCCAACAACCTATACGGAACAGTTTGATAATTGAATAATTGAAAACAATTGGCTGCCAATCTTGGCTGCCAATCTGAGAAAATTCAAATTTAACTGAGATTAGTGAGGTTTCTGTACACATGAGTTTTATGGGAGATTTGGGATGCACAGAGTAGGCAGGTAATTTGTGCCAAAACTGGTTTCTCTTGAAAAGAAGATCTGTTTTGTTCTGTACAGGACATGCTGGAATGCACTAACAGTGATCCTGACTTAAGACCATGATAACTGGTATATGGTATTTTCTTGAGTGTCTTGGGTACAACTCAGAAACCAAGCCCACAATGGAAGTCACCATCATCCCCAAAGCCAAATAAAGTAAGACAAGTGAACTGCAAAATGAAAATGATGCTGACTGCTTTTTTAAAACTATTGTGACATTGTGTGTCATGAGTATGCACCAGAAGGCAAACTCAACTAACAGTACTACCTAGAGGTTCTACGATGTATTGATGATGTAGTTCATGGCAAAGACCAGAACTCTGGGAATCATGCAAATGGTAGTAGATCAAAATAATGTGCCACACCCATCTGTTACATCTAATCTAATATTTATTTGCCAAACACAGAATTCCTCAGGTTTTCTAGGCTCCTTACTAACTAGATAGGTCTCTTTACTAACCAGACATATCCCCTTATGATTCCTGGTTGTTCCCCAAATTGGAAATGCTTCTGAAAAGTTGTTGATGTAACAGTCACAAAGAACATAATAACAAATTTGGGAGCACAGCTGGTAACCATACCAAAACAGGACTATTAAAAATGTTTCCAGCAATGAAATGTTACCTAAGTTAAGTATATGGAGTCACAAGAGGACTCCCTAGAAGAAGATTAGTGTTAGAAGCCACTATGTAAGCTGTTTCTTTCTCTGGCTTATAATTGCATAATTTTTTAACAAAACTTGTGTATCCTCTGTGTATGAGTATAGAGATGACTAAATATCATAAAGGAAGTTGTGTCCCCTTTGACTACTAGAATGTAAGCTGTATATATTGTGCACATCATCCACTTTTAATGGCCAACAACCATCATATACTCCATACATCATGGTATATTGGATATTTAAATATATTTTAATTGCAGACATGCTATTCATAGGTCTGCTATGCTACTATTCTAAATGTATGGTTGGCTTGCTGCTGATCATTCATTGTGTTTAATTTTTGTATAGGAGAGAAAGGAGGAAAGGGGTTGAGGCATGATTATCACAGTACCCTCCACTTGTGTAGTATCAAATACAAAAGAATTCTGCATTTTCAAACTTATAAAATGAAACCACTTAATGGCAAAAATTGAGGTTTGCACAAATTAAAGCTTATTAGTCTCTACATTTTGTATGTAGTTATATAATATGTGAATTAAATTTGCAGTATTTTCTACAATAGGCTACAGTTAGAAATACTCAAACATATAACAATCTATCTAATGAGTAGCCTACAATGATTTGCTAGTGTCTAAGTAAAGCGCACAGCACATGGCTCTTTGAGATGCAAAAAGCAAGCACTCTTTAGTAGTGCCTTAAACTACTGGGAGCACTAGCGGTGTACCGGCTCAGTGAAAATGTGCTCAGCCACACATTTCTTATCATGTGAAAAAGAGCTATTGGAGGCTGTGAGAAATTTCTCAAGAAGGATTTGAGTTGCTAAACGTCCCACTTTTTTAATCCTCATACTAATTACACTTGATGAATATTTTTCTCACGGCAACACAAACAAGTGTGTACCTGAATATTTTTTTAATGATTTTATAGCATAGGAATTTTATGTACATGTGGTTATATTGTGCTTAGAGTTGACGCTTACTGTTCCCATCAGGTCAGGAACCGCCAGTGCTTTCTGATCACTACTCACCACCTTTAAAGTATTACTCCTTCCTATTATTCCCCTCAATATAAACTATTTTTTCATTTTTTCTGAAATAAGTAATAAGAACTAAACATTAATACTTTTGAAAGGCTTTAAATAACCCAACAAATTAAAATATTTACTTTTAAATATCAGTAATAAAATATAATTTCAGAGTTTGTAATTTCATGTTCATGTTATAATGAACAGTAAAACAGTAATATTTAGTAATAATAGTTACTGACATAATAATAGTAAATTTTTATAATAACAACAGTATAGTAAATACTGTACTGGAATAGTAATAGTGTAATAGTATATAATTTTTTATAATAGTTTAACATAAAGTCAGTAGGCATAGTTTCTATTATTTCCGTTCAGATTAAAAAACTGAATGAAAGTCTAATACCAAAAATGTGTTTTATTATAGAAAAGCAAATCACTTTGTATATCCACCAAATTTAACTCACAATCAAGATAAAACTTGATTAAAACTTTTAAATTAAACAATATTGTTATAACAGGATTACTAAACATACATTTTCTGAAGAAAGTTTCATCTTAATATGTGCACAAGTGTAAGATAATCAATAATATATTTCTTTTTAATTTTATTATATTTTTCTAATTTCACAAAAATTTGTTTAAATTTTTATGAAATTGAGATCATAAAATTTTGTATAAATTTTTCATGCTCATCCAGGCTAGGAAAACATATTAGGGAAAATATGTCTAATATTTTGTTATGTCTAAATACGAACCTGCAGACAGTGCCATGTTTTCTGCTTCTGTTGTTAAAGGAATAGACTGCAATAGGAAAGCTGACACATGCCCAAAGAAGAGGTGCGTGAACTTTTATAGAAGCGATTGTCACTTTTGATCCAAAAGATGAGTCACTGGACACAGTAGCCTACAAGAAAAATTTATTGGAATTTCATGCTAATACAAATACATTTTTAAATAACTATAGTATTTTTGTAATTTGATATGATTTTATTGTTTTATTACAGTATGACTAATGTAATGTCTACTACTCATCTAGGCACCACTAAAAAATAGGTAACCAGATTGGAAGTATTTATTATTTTTAAAGAGTTCTGATAAAATGCAAAATGTGTGATTTGTTTAAACAATGATTTTTATATTCTGACAATTATTGAATTACATAAAGGAATTTCGTATTTTTTTCAGTTATATTAACTTTTTCTTTTATGAATTTGCTAACTGCTATAATTTTTATTGTTCGACCTACAAGAATAAAAATTATAGCAGTTAGCAAATTCATAAAAGAAATAGTAAGGATGGCTGCTAATTTAAACAATATATTAACTTTGTCTAGTCTAGTACTTATTAAAATTAAGTTGCAACTTGATGGGAAGATAATTGTGAGTAAACAATATATAATAATGCCATTAGCCAGTTCATAAATTTAGTGTTAACGTTAAATTCAATGTTAAAACATTTAGTTGTTAATTGGAGTTACAATATGTGTAGTTACATCAAATAAAGTCACAATAAATAACAGTAGGTTTGGAAAATGTGTCACCTAAACCATTCATTTTTGTCCAAAAGCATGAAATCAGGTTACATGACTAGACAGTTTTAAGCCAGTCTGAATGGAGTGAATTTGAATCCATCTGTCAGGATTATTAAAAACAATAAGTCATTGATATATGCTGGGTGGATTTCAACAAATGCAAGATATTACAAACCTTAGATCATATTCGTAATCAACTGAGCATACTCAAAAGGTAAAGAACTACAGGATTTACTTTCCTTTCTTTGTTGTAGCTGAATATGTTCACGGGGGAAGAGGAGTTGGTACACCACAGATTACAAATGCCAAGAACAAACCTATAGTCATCCAAGTAGTTTTGGTTACCATATGTAGAAATGAAGAAAATAAATACTGAATCAAGAAGGTAATAGAAAACATCAGTGTCACTTACATTGTCTACTGTAGGCCTATAGTAACATTCATAAATACAAGGTTTGATAAAAAAGTATATGTGTGATTGTACCTTATGCAAGGAAAAATCACGTTACTTGAGTACCGGTATTTGAAAACTTTGTATCCTTCAAAGTAAGCTCCTTCTAAAATGACATGCTTCTTTTAGCAGTTCTTTCATTTTTCGTATGAATATTTTTGATAGTCCATTTTTCATCATCATCATTTCCAACAGACATTAAACCATAAATAGATTGTTCCCATCCCAAGAAGATAGCTTAGAGTTGGTCGCTCCAGTGCTTCCTTGGATGTCCCTGTGCTTTCCAATGACCCGGGCTATTGTGAAGAAGCAACATAACATGCATAACATGATCTGCCCTCTCTGAAAAGATGTTGGGTCCCCAAGAGAATAGTTTCCATTTGTTTTGCTAGGATAGATGCATATAATTTATAAGATGTGTTAAGGATGCTGACCCTTAATTTAGTTATTACAGTTATTATGATCATTTTTCATTTTAGTTATTACAGTTAATATGGCCAGTGGTCCAGTACATACTGATAAAGTTCAATAAACAGTTGTGCAGCAAGGCTCACACATACATTATAAGCTTGAAATTGAGACCATCAGTGCCAGCCGTTTTCTATTTATGCAGCATTGTAGAGCAGCTAAAAATTCATTGCAGTTTTGGAATATTAAACAGGTGCTTTGTAGCATTTCTTTTGATCTCTTCTCTATCCTGAAATCCTATTCCTTTGAGTGGCAATTGGAGTCTTGGAAGGAATCTCACAGAGCCATGTGTAGGAAGTAGGGGGGGGGGGTTGCTAAAGCTATGCAATGCTGTGTCTTGCTAGAAAAGACTGAATGAGTTGTGATATGTGGACTGGAATATTGACATGTATCAACCAGTTGCCATTTTGTTACAGCGATTTCCTTAAGTTATCTAAGATCTTATAATGAACCAACCAAATGCTACCGGTACTATAAATGAAGTGTTTACTGACACCCAAAAAGCAGTATCAGTGGTATGTTTTTGTGTTTTCAAAATGTTCAGCAAATAATATGGGAAAGAAATAAACACCCAAACTTAAACTTGACGGATAACACTGAAATCCTCATAAACAAAAAATGTTTGTTATCTCAGAAAAGAAAGTTAACAAATAGTGGATGATGGATTCATATGATTTTGATAAGCATGATGTGCATTATATGGTATATGTGTTTTATGATCCAGGGAACATCCGACTTATGAAAAAGAAAAAAATTTGTTGAGGGAAAAAGTAGGTTTTACTAAAAGAGTAAAAGAGTTTTATGTATGGAATATTTAGATCAATCAGGTTTAATGTAGCAATAGCAGACAATTTTTAATGGAATGAAATGATGTTGTTGCTGTGGAAGTAAGACTCCTACAAAAAATCCATAGTTTGAGGTAAAAATCCTTTCAGCAGGTAATATTTTACCTACATAAATTTTGAGTCAACTAGAACCATAGAGAAAAATATATGTGTGGCAGGATTCCACAAAAAAGGTAGTTTTACATTCCAGATTGACAACTTGTGGGCTCGAGATTGACAACTTGTCACTTTTCAGCACAACACATTTTTTGGAAGAAGCAAAGCTGGTCTTTCAGTCAAAGCACAGATGGTTACATTTTAGAAATTAACCATACCATTTTTACAGAGTGATTTGTAGACATGTTAAGTGGATTAGAGTACAGCTCTATCATTATTATGGACAACATGAGCTATCACTCCAAATATAAGGAAAAATACACATCACAAAAACAAAACGAAGCAAAGATTGAAGAATGGCTTACCAGTAAAGGTTTAACTCATGATCCAAACCAGATTCACAATCTCAGTCTCTTGTGGGACCTGTTACCTCTTTCCCATGCCACTGAGGAAGGCCATTGTGGACATGGTCGAAATGTCTGATTTTTGTTTTATTGTGAATCTTGTTGTTATGTATGTTATATAGTTATGGACAGTGTTATACAGTTTATGGATAGTTGTTATCATGGACCAACTTTGCAATAACAACTGTAATGTTAATAATGATGAACCATCAGCCTTACAGCCTGGCAATTATTTACCAGTCAGATAACCACTGTGAAAGCCTGCAGTCTTACTGAAATTCTACCTCGTTATCTACCATGTTTATTTCTTTTAATTTATAATATACTATTATGTGCACATTTTTCTGTCATCCACACGTGTTTTCCAGTAATTAGTCAAGAGAAATTTCAGATGGATTAATACAGATGACAAAAATAGAAAAACAAAATGAAACAGTCATGAATCACAAAGTGAAGGCACAATATGCAAACATAGTGGAGGGGTGCTAGACAGTGCTTGACATTGGCCTCCCAATTATTTTCAGAAACCATTTAGTTGAATCTACTGATGCCAAAACATTAAAATTTAAGTTCCATCAAAATGAAGTAACAGTTATCTAAAAATTTTACATAGAAAAAAATTCAGAATTTCCAAAGATGAAACTGCATTTTATAAATACTCCAAAACTACTTCAATTGGTAAAAAAAGAACACAAGAAGTATGGAAATGAAGAGAAGCAGACTAAAATTAGTAACTTTTTTGGAATAACAGATGTTTATTTTTGGAATGATTCATGTAATGCTGAGACTTGCTGAGTACCAGTCATTTTCAAGTTTTAAGGATTGGAACAACTTGTGATGGAAGGAGATTATGTTATTATTCATTTTCTTAAACTTGTATTTTTTATATTGACAAAGTACTATAAAATGCCAGTGGTCAAGAAAACATTAATGATTTTACTCGAGCAAGAGTTACAAAGTGAAAAATTGCTTAATATCAAACATTACAGCAAAAGAAAGCAAGAATCTCTGATGTTTTGAACATTTTTCAAATGCCAACTCAAGTGAAAACCAAAAGAGTTCTCATTTTGGTTTATAATTTTGTCTGTTAGTCTAGAAAAGTAGTTCAGTAATTTAAAAAGTTTGTTTTTATTTTAGTTTATAATTTGATAGCTTGTTAAATTTTATTATAGCTTGGCTCTAATGTTCAAACCAAGTTTATTAGTTATTGCAAAAATAAAATAACTTATTAAATTTTTATAGACTACAATGACATGTCTTAATTTTTATCTTAATTTTTTTGTCTGTGGATTTGATTTCTTCTTTGTTTTCATTTAAGTGGTATCATAATAAAAGCTATTATAACTGTTTAAATTGTTTTCTTAATCCTACTTAATTCTAATTTTATATATGAATTTAAAGTATGAGTTACTACGGTAAAATAAAGGTACTATGTGAAATAGTTTTATGTGTATGGTAAAACAAAAACATTACAATGAACAAATAAGAATTAATGGATAACAGTTATAATTATTGAAAAATTAAATTATAATTTTTTTACTTTAATTACAATGCAGACTAGGCATTACTTCTGTTTTTATACTAAACCTAAGTTTTTTTAAAGTTATGGAAGGAAGCCTCCCTTTGTCTACTGCCTTCATAATTTATTAAAAGGTAAAGGTGAAGGTAAATTTTTACCCTCTGTGTGCCCTTACAAGTACAGAGAGACTGTAGCCAGTGCACCCTTGTGTGGTCATTTTTCCAGGTTTTGTATTACCAGTCTACAATATTTTAGCAGCTTAATCTACCAAGTCGAGCTATGCGATATTTTAACCATACAACTGTATTGTTGATGCGTATTATGTCATGGCATTAGGGTCCACACTAAAAAGGACTCTGTAACCTTGCTTGAACCAGAGTGAAGTATGCAACCTCCTGAAATCAAAATAAATAAACCGTATCAGAAAAATAAAACACATATGCACACACACAGACACACCTACATATTACTTAACATTTCAGTAATAAACAAATGTTCTTGCTAGTGGAATTTCAATATTATCTACCTGATCCTTTTATCATAAACTAGCTAATAACCAATTGACATGTGATGGTGGTGAGCGTATATTTTATTATAATAGCAGAAATTAGAGAGAAAACAAAAATGTCTTGTTTTTTTTCTAAAAATATACAATTTTTAACTGGATTTTAAGTACTTACCCATACTTTACTGGGTGATAACATAAATTTATTTTTAGCTGAAGCAAAGTTTGTTATTTCAGTATTTGACATAGACTTTCACTATCCTTTGTAAATTCAATTTGTGAGACATTAAGATATGCATAATGTTTATTAATGTAATTAGCTTAACACAGTTGCCAACCTAGAAGTGCCAAATTGTGGATGAACTCATGACAAAAATGCACAAGATGCATAGGAGATAACATTCAATTTAAACAATGTTAATTGAATGTTAACATTCAGTGTAATTCAATTTCTTATTTAAACAATGTACATGTTAAATATAAAATTTAGGGCACAATAGGATAAAAATATTCATCATTTGAAAATTATTATATTACAAAATTACTGTAAACAACTGAAATTACATTAAGAGTTAAATGAGGCATACACAAATGGAACTAATAATTTGTCTTGCACATGTAATAAACATGGCTGATACATGGTATATGGCATCAATGGCACATGTAATACATTTCACTGAAATAAACTTTGATGATTTAGCAAAAATGTATCACATTACAAGTTCAAAAATATCAGTTGAACATAGAATAATAAAAAAAGTTCATGATCGAAACCAGTAAAGTCAATCTATATAAAAATTTTTAAAAATATAGTTATGTTGTCCATTAATAAAATTAAAGAAAACCACTATGACTCCACTCGTAATAAAATAACAGTTCTATTCATATAGAATTGTAATAGAACAGTATATCTCAAATAGATAGGCAGGCAGACAAATACTAAACAGTCAAGTTAAAACTAACAACTCGCTTCTCTCTTGTAATAATGGAGTTGATCTTGTGTTTTCAGTGGGGTTACTTTTATACATATACACTATATGAAAAGCACAGTTATAATAGTATTTTTATTTTTATAAAATACTACATTTTATAAAGAAATTTTATGTATTCTGCAATTTTCTCAGTGTTTAATTAGACTTATTGAGATGAATTAATTTGAAACAGTTATTAAGTAGCAAATAATAGTTTCTATCCTTATCAAGTGTCTTTGTATATTAATGTGTTACTACCATGTTTTTAAATGCATATTTTATACGTATATATTTTTTCTGTAATTAGCATTTGATTATTTTTATTATATCTGTACTTCTGATATATATATGTCTTTTACTTTTTTATCATTAAACATCTCACAGAGTTTGAGAGACAGAATAATGAACATTTTTCAACTTATTGGGTATTTAAAATAATGCTTAAATAAATATAAATTTAATTAACTATACATAATTTAAATATATTTCTTTATTAATCTGAGTATAAACTTTTAATATGGTTTTGTGCCTTTTTATGAAACTGTTTATTAACATTCCTTGTTACGAGTTATGTATCAATGGTAATATAAATTGTTGCACGTTGCTGGTTCACTCACAATATTGCTGGCGTCTGAGTACATTGATTTTATGACATGTATAAAACTGCTGCTGCATAACATGCCAGTCTCAATGATGTGAAACTGCTGCTACATAACATGACAGTCTCCATGATGTGAAAATATATTGTTACAATGGTCTAATTGATTGTCGTATTGTACAGTGGAAACAAAATATAGATACCAGTGAAGTCACTAATTACCAGCTTTAATTAATCACAATTAATTATTTCTACTAGTAATTTTGTACAAACCACTATGTTATCTTTGGTATTGACGAGCACTTTTGGCATTCAAGCCATCTTCAGGTCATTTAGGTTGGTAAATGACCTGAAGATGGCTTGACTGCTGAAAGCGCTCGTCAATACCAAAGATAACATAGTGGTTTGTACAAAATTACTAGTAGAAATATTTGAGACCACTAACACTCCAATACAACAATAAATTAATTATTTGTAATCAATTCGTACAATAAGTCAACTTAAATTTGTACATACGCAATAATAATGTCAAGTAATAGAGTTTTGCACTAAATATAACACAGTAATCACTTCTCATAATACTTTGACAACCACTCAATCCGTTCTAAGGAAATCGCTCACTGTAAACTGAACTAACAAAAGGTCAGCCTCTATCCCTTTTATCGGTAGCACAGGTGTTCGAGAATTTTCCATTCTTACAGGTTAATGGCCTATCTCAAGTGTTCATGAACACTCTGGAACATACTTGAGTGCTGGTGGAGGACGCTCTTGGCTGTTCATAGGGTTCATATCATTACGGCTATATTGCCCTTGTTACAATATGTATGCAACATATTACTAGGACAGATGTCAGAATGATGTATTCTACAATTTGGCTTTTATATTTGTTAGATTTTGAATTGAGCAATTCATTTATCCATGCAAAAACAATGTCTGCCATGCATTATAGGTGGATCCGTTGAGGAGGTCAGTCAGGGAGAAAATTATCTTGACAAACATGTTTTATTTCTAAACTGTTTAAAAAATGTCATTCGAGTATAGTAACAAGATTGAATTTGAAAGGTTACATTTATGCCTTTTGTATAAACTACAGTTCTTCATTGGCATAACAGATCAATGTAGCTGCCCTTGGTCTGCTCAGCCACTGTCATCCATCCATCAAAGTCCTGAGTCCTGAGCAATGGAGATGTTTATTCTCAGCTACTTGAAATCATTCAATTAACTGTCTCTCCACTGACTCAGGCCATCCTCTAGGTCGCACTCCACCAGGAGACCCTTGTACAGCTTTCTGATTGTCCTGCTGTCTTCTGTTCTCAAGACATGACATAGCCATTTCAGTCTTGCATCTTACCGAAGGAGGCAATACTGAGATCATCATATGGTTCTCTTTTTTTTCTCCTCCACCATATCCAATCTTTTCATGTTAGGCCTACAACCCTCCTAACCAATTTTGTTTAGAATCTGTCCAGCAGCTCCAATGATTTGTCCAGCAGCTCTAAACCTATTAAGAGTCCAGGTTTCACCGCCACATGCCACCACTGGTCTAATTAAGGTCTTATACGACCTGAACTTCATTTGTTGGCTTACTAACCTATGACCTATAGTCACCTTCACTTCTCCACTGAAATAAAATTGTCTCTGCGTCAACTATTTTATGTATACAATATGACTTTATTAAATATGTGTAAATGCACAAATCTAATAATTCAAAAACGTTTTCTAAGTGAATACAAAAATGCTTCATACAGATACAATCACAGAAATCTGCAAAACAGATTAATTACTTATCCCTTACCTCAATTATTATTGCCATCTACAGTGTCATCACTATCATCCACCCATATTAATAATTTTGTACTTTTCTTTTAAATTTTTCGTAATTGTCATTGTGAATATTTACTTACCTTGATTTCCTTCTGCATCATTAAAAAAGTAACTTGGGGCAGGCACTGGAGTTCCAATAGAAGATGCAAGCACCCTGGAGTAAGAAGAATGCACAGTATTACTTTTCTTTTACAAATGACAATCATTGAAAGGTCAAATAAGAAAAGTAATGTTAAGATCAGTGAAGCAACATGATTATTACTTCCATGTTCCATAAGGAAATGGAAGTATGGTGATAGCGAAAAAAATCGTGTTTGAGATAAGGGCTGATTCTGATTGTACTACCCTCAAGACATGAAGAAAAGTCATTTTCCGAAAAATGTCTGTGTGCCTGTGTATAGAATTTTTCTATGTCGAACGATACTGCAGCAAATTCAAATAGAATTAAATAATTTTTGGCATATGTGCCCGAGTTGTTGAGGACTCGAGGTCTATTGATTTTGGTGAAGATCGGTTAAGGGGAAGGGGTAGTTTACCGGCAACGTTTTACGTTTTAACGAGAGTAAAGTGCTTAATTTTGATAAATATAGTATCCTTAAAAGAAGGTCATAATAATCCACTGTAGAAAGGTAGATGAAATATCTATAAATGAAAAGGGTAGTTGGAGGGGAAGGGGGTAATTTTCTATAAATTAAAATAGTAGTTGATGATGTAGAAAATAAATTTTGTAAGTTTTATATGTGTAATACTTTATTGACAACAAAGAAGTAGTTACTATGGAAACATTTCATTTCACTTTAACAAAATTTTATATTTTTTAATTTTAATTTAAACCATGTATGAGAGAAAATATATCGTTCATGGCAGGCAAGCATATCTCAATTATCTAATGTTTACGTTTCCATTTTATTATTATGATTACCGCAATAAAAAGGCAGGCAACAACCACCCACCCATCCACCCCCCCCCACACACACACACACACAATTCGCGTTATTTCTGGCCTCACTCATGTTTATTTTCTTACAATTGCACGCTTTTGTTATCGTTTTGCTTCCTGTGGATCGCTGGGCAGTGTAACTGCACGTGTTTACAGAGGAACGGTTCATAAAGACTTCGTCTTTAGGGAATGAACCCTCTGCAAGATGCTCAGGGTCCATGAGTGACTTCGGAGCGCTTCGGAGGAGGGATGATTATATGCGTAGTTCGGTTTCTTTATAAGAATAAAGTAAGCCTACCTAATTTTTATGAATAAAGTGTCTGAAAATAACATTATATATATTAAACGACTACCCCATAATTACAAAAACATCTATAAATAGTGAAATTAGTTTGAGAGTGGACGATATTTTTTTAGAAATTACCGAACCGAATTCAAGTAAATTATTTTAAACATAAATCTTACAACGTGGAAGTCATGTATGGTTCTCCATACTGATTTTTACTTCCATGTTCCTTAAGGAAATGGAAGTATGGTGATGGCAAAAAAAATCGTGTTCGAGATTATTGCAGAATATGATTGTACTACACTCAAAACATGAAAAAAAGTCATTTTTCGAAAAGTGTCTGTGTGTGTGTCTGTGTGTCTGTAGATTTTTTTTCTATGGCAAACGATAACAGCCGCAAATTCAAACAGAATCAAATAATTTTCTGCATACAGCCCTGATTTGTAGAGTACTCGCGACCTATTGTTTTTAGTGAAGATCGGTTGAGGGAAAGGGGTAGTTTACCTTCAACGGTTTTTTTTTATCAAGGGTAATTTTGTTTGTTTGGCAAACGATAACAGCCGTAAATTCAAACAGAATCAAATAATGTTTCGCATACTGCCCTGAATTGTAGAATTCTCAAGATATGTTGATTTTCGTAAAGATCGGTTAAGGGAAAGGGGTAGTTTACCTGCAACGTTTTATGTTTTAACAAGGGTATTTCCTATGGCAAACGATAACAGCCGCAAATTCAAACATAATCAAAATATCGGTATGGAGAACCATACATGACTTCCATATTCTAAGATTTATATTTAAAATCATTTTCGAAATGAAATATTACCATAGAAACTACTTCTTTCTACTTACTGCTTCAGCCTTAACCACAGTACTGTGGTCACTAACGTATACCACCTCACGTTATCGCACTCGATTTTCACTGATGATGGAAGTCGATGGTATTGCCGAAATGTCTGGTTTTGTAGAAAACATTGGACTACGGCCAAATATCCCGGGAAGGAATTTTAACAAAAAGTACTTCTTTGTTGCCGATAACGTTGTACACATATATATCAGTGGCGAAGTTACATGGAGGCAATTGAGGCAATGCCTACCCTAACAAATTCTGTAGAATAAAAATTATAAATACGTATGAACTACATAACGTAAAGATTATACATTGTTACTGTGACTGTCAAATTTATTAAACCGAAACGTGCTTTATTGAGCGACCGCTAGATGGTGACAGATGAGATTCGGCATAGTTCGTTTAAAGCGAATGAGGCAACCTGAACTTGCCTCAGCGTTTTTTGTATACATCGTATGTAAGCAATGTAGTGGTGTGATAGGGAAGTGTAGGGAGGGGGGATTGTCCCGCGCTGTACACATAGAGCGTTGAGGCATGCCTCACTTCTGTGGTCCAAACAGTTAAGTTAAAGCGCCTGTGTTGTTTCTAAGTGTTTATTTTATGCGGTTATTAAAAGTGTCACTGTTATTCCGCTGAACTAACAGATGATCAAGATTGTTATTTGAATTATTTGTAACATTAAACATATATATAGAAACTAACCAAGTTTAAAAATTTGAAGTTTAATCAGTTGTATTATCGTGTATGACTAATACAAGGATTGTTCAATAGACACACGTATAGAGCTGTAAAGCAATTTTTATTCAACGATTTTAAAAGAAGTCTCCAATAACATTAAGACATGAGTTCCACTGTTGCGCTAACCTGTAGATTCCCTGCTAGTAAAATTCTTACGGCTGTTTGTGGAACCATTCGGTTACAGCAAACTCTACCTCAGCGTCCGATTTGACCCACCGTCCTTTTAGTGATTCCTTAAAAAAAATTTAAGATAAGATTTTTGCCTACCCATTCATTAACTACTAGCTTCGCCAGTAAGCAAATTGATGTCCATTTTTTCGGCTTGCACGCGTTATGTTGGTGTGGGTTTCGGCACTTTCCATTTAAAAAGCGTGCAAACGTAAGAAAATAAACATGAGTGAGGCCAGAAATAACGTGAATTGTGTGTTTGTGTCTTACCTGCCTTTTTATTGCCGTATTAAATTAAAAATATTATATTACATTAAAATTAAAAAATTTTAATTTTATTGCCTGGCAACAAAATTATTTTATTTTTAACAATTACCATTGTTTCAAAAAGTTTAAATAAATTTGCAAGTACTTTACTCTTGTTAAAACGTAAAAGGTTGCTGGTAAACTACCCCTTCCCCTTAACCGATCTTCACCAAAATCGAACGTCCTTGAGACCTCTACAATTCAGGGATGTATGCAAAAAATTATTTGATTCTGTTCGAATTTGCGGCTGTTATCGTTTGCCATAGAAAATACCCTTGTTAAAAAAACGTTGCAAGTAAACTACCCCTTTCCCTCAACCGATCTTCACCAAAAACAATAGGTCTTGAGAACTCTACAATTTAGTGCTGTATACGAAACATTATTTAAGTCTGTTTGAATTTGCGGCTGTTATCGTTTGCCAAAAAAAAAAAATTTCCCTTGATAAAAAAAACCGTGCAGGTAAACTACCCCTTCCCCTCAACCGATCTTCACCAAAAACAATAGGTCGCGTGTACTCTACAAATCAGGGCTGTATGCAAAAAATTATTTGATTCTGTTTGAATTTGCGGCAGTTATCGTTTGCCATAGAAAATACGCTTGATAAAAAACGTTGCAGGTAAACTACCCCTTCCCCTCAACTGATCTTCACCACAAACAATAGGTCTTGAGTACTCTACAAGTCAGGGCTGTATGCAGAAAATTATTTGATTCTGTTTGAATTTGCGGCTGTTATCGTTTGCCATAGAAAATACCCTTGTTAAAAAAACGTTGTAGGTAAACACCCCTTTCCAATAACCGATCTTCACCAAAAACAATAGGTTTTGAGAACTCTACAATTTAGAGCTGTATGCAAATAATCTTTTGATTCTGTTTGAATTTGCGGCTGTTATCGTTTGCCAAAAAAAAAAATTTCCCTTGATAAAAAAAAACCGTTGCCGGTAAACTACCCCTTTCGCTCAACCGATCTTCACCAAAAACAATAGGTCGCGAGTCCTCTACAAATCAGGGCTGTATGCAAAAAATTATTTGATTCTGTTTGAATTTGCGGCAGTTATCGTTTGCCATAGAAAAAAAATCTACAGACACAGACACACAGACACACACACACACACACAGACAGACACTTTTCGGAAAACGACTTTTTTTCATGTTTTGAGTGTAGTAGAATCAGAATCTGCAATAATCTCGAACACGATTTTTTTTGCCATCACCATACTTCCATTCCTTAAGGAAATATGGAAGTAATAATGTTTTGCATACTGCCCTGAATTGTAGAGTTCTCAAGACCTTCTGTTTTTGGTGAAGATCGGTTAAGGGAAAGGGGTAGTTTACCTGCAACGTTTTATGTTTCAAAGGGTATTTTCTATGGCAAACGATAAAAGCCGCAAATTCAAACAGAATCAAATAAGTTTTTGCATTCAGCCCTGCTTTCTTGAGTACTAAAGACCTATTGTTTTTGGTGAAGATCGTTTAAGGGAAAGGGGTAGTTTACCAGCCACGTTTTTTGTTTTATCAACGGTATTTTGTATGGCAAACGATAACAGCCGCAAATTCAAACAAAATCATATAATAGTTTGCATACAGCCCTGAATTGTAGAGTTCTCAAGACCTGTCGTTTTTGGTAAAGATCGGTTAAGGGAAATGGGTAGTTTACCTGCAACGGTTTTTTATCAAGGGAAATTTTTTCTTTTGGCAAACAATAACAGCCGCAAATTCAAACAGAATCAAGTAATGTTTCGCATACAGCCCTGAATTGTAGAGTTCTCAAGACCTATTGTTTTTGGTGAAGATCGGTTAAGGGAAAGGGGTAGTTTACCTGCAACATTTTTTTAACAAGGGTATTTTCTATGGCAAACGATAACAGCCGCAAATTCAAACAGAATCAAATAATTTTCTGCATACAGCCCTGATTTGTAGATTACTCAAGACCTATTATTTTTGGTGAAGATCGGTTGAGGGGAAGGGGTAGTTTACCGGCAACGTTTTTTATCAAGCGTATTTTCTATGGCAAACGATAACAGCCGCAAATTCAAACAGAATCAAATATTTTTTTGCATACGTCAGTGAATTGTAGAGGACTCAAGGCCTTTAGATTTTGGTGAAGATCGGTTAAGGGGAAGGGGTAGTTTACCTGCAACCTTTTACGTTTTAACAAGAGTAAAGTACTTGAAAATTCATTTAAACTTTTTCAAACAATGGTAATTGTTGAAAATAAAATAATTTTGTTGCCAGGCAATCTGAAAATTTCAGATTTTGTACCACAAAATCTGAAAAGATTATACGATAGTTTATGAAATGGTTAATAATACGTCAGTGGAAGGTGTAATGAGAAATTAGCAGAAGTGGAAACCTGGGGAATGTTAACTGTTCTGTAGATACAATTTTGTCAGAATGTTTGGAAATGATCATCAACATTGAAGAAAAAGTAAGCATATTAAGAAACATATGTAAGTACTTATTATAAAAAAATAATGTTTGTTTTTTGATAAAGTCATTTTGATTATAAAATATAAATATTTACAACAAGAAAAGAATTTTCAGTTTTCAAAATTTAAATATATTTTTATAAAACAATGGGTTCTTCATTGAGGTGGGGACCATGTCACTCACTCCATCTCAAGCCTCCTCTCCCATTTTGCAGAAAAAGAGGACCCTGTCAAGGCTGATACTTTGACGACAGTGACAGAGCTTTCCACCAAATTCAGCAGAGTGACAGGTAGGCCCAACTCTGATTGGCTCCTCAGATTTCCCCAGCGTTAGTAGGTTCTATGAAAATATTTTATTTCAAAAATGATTTTAAATATAAATCTTAGATATGTTTTATAAATCTCATGTTTTATGTTTTAACATGGGTAATTTTTTATATGACGAACCATAACTGCCGTAAATTCAAACAGAATCAAATAATTTTTTACATATGTGCCTGAGCTATAGAGAACTCAATGTCTGTTGATTTTGGTGAAGATCGGTTACGGGGAAAGGGCAGTTTACCTGAAACATTTTTTGTTGTAACATGAGTAAAGTACTTAATTTTGATAAAGTATCCTGATAAGATCTTAATAATCCACTGTAGAAACGTAGATGAAATATCTATAAATGAAGAGGCTAGTTGAACGGGCTGGGGGTAATTTTCTATAAATCAAAATTATAGTTGAAGGGGGAGGGGATAATATTTTTTATATGTGTACTACGTTATTGGCAAGAAAGAAGTATTTTTTTGTTAAAATTCCTTCCCTGGCTGTTTGGCTGAAAATGATTTTAAATATAAATCTTAGAATATGGAAGTCATGTATGGTTCTCCATACCGATATTTTTTCTATGGTAAACGATAACAGCCGCAATTTAAAACAGAATCAAATGATGTTTTGCATACAGCCCTGTATTGTAGAGTTCTCAATACCTATTGGTGTTGGTGAAGATCGGTTAATGGAAAGGGGTAGTTTACCTGCAACGTTTTATGTTTTAAAAGGGTATTTGCTATGGCAAACGATAAGAGCCGCAAATTCAAACAGAATCAAATACGTTTTTGCATACAGTCCTGTTTTGTTGAGTACTAAAGACCTATTGTTTTTGGTGAAGATCGGTTAAGGGAAAGGGGTAGTTTACCAGACACATTTTTTGTTTTATCAAGGGTATTTTATATGGCAAACGATAACCGCATAAGCCGATAAGCCGCAAATTCAAACAGAATCATATAATATTTTGCATACAGCCCTGAAATGTAGAGTTCTCAAGACATGTTTGTTTTGGTGAAGATCGGTTAATGGAATAGGGTTGTTTACCAGCAACATTTTTTTCTATGGTAAACGATAACAGCCACAAATTCAAACAGAATCAAATATGTTTTTGCATACAGCCCTGTTTTGTTGAGTACTAAAGACCTATTGTTTTTGGTGAAGATCGGTTAAGGGGAAGGGGTAGTTTACCAGACACGTTTTTTGTTTTATCAAGGGTATTTTATATGGCAAATGATAACAGCCGCAAATTCAAACAGAATCATATAATATTTTGCATACAGCCCTGAAATGTACTGTTCTCAAGACCTGTTGGTTTTGGTGAAGATCGGTTAAGGGAATAGGGTTGTTTACCAGCAACATTTTATAATATATATATACTTTCACTATGAACTTACTATTGTCAACATTTTATGTTTTATCAAGGTTAATTTTCTTTGTGTAACGATAACTGCCGTACATTAAAACAGAATCAACTACTCTTCTGCACACCTTTTTGAATTATACAGAACTCAATGTCTGTTGATTTTGTTGAAGATCGGTTAAGGGAAAGGGGTAGTTTACCTGCAACGTTTTATGTTTTAACAAGGGTATTTTGTCTATGAGGAACGATAACTGCTGTAAATTCAAAGAGAATCAACTAATGTTTTGCATACAGCCCTGAATTGTAGAGTTCTCAAGACCTATTGTTTTTGGTGAAGATCGGTTAATGGAATAGGGTAGTTTACCAGCAACGTTTTATGTTTTATCAAGGGTGTTTTATATGGCAAACGATAACAGCCGCAAATTCAAACTAAATCAAATAATTGTTTGCATACAGGCCTGAATTGTAGAGTACCTAAGACCTGTCGTTTTTGGTGAAGATCGGTTAAGGGAAAGGGGTAGTTTACCTGCAACGGTTTTTTATCAAGGGTAATTTTTTTCTATAGTAAACGATAACAACCGCAAATTCAAACAGAATCAAATGATGTTTTGCTTACAGCCGTGTATTGTAGAGTTCTCAATACGTATTGGTGTTGGTGAAGATCGGTTAAGGGAAAGGGGTAGTTTACCAGCAACATTTTATGTTTTAACAAGGGTAATTTTTTATATGACGAACGATAACTGCCGTAAATTCAAACAGAATCAACTAGGTTTTTGCATACCTTTTTGAACTAAAGAGAACTCAAGGTCTGTTGATTTTGTTGAAGATCGGTTAAGGGAAGGGGTAGTTTATCAGCAACGTTTTATGTTTTAAAAAGGGTAATTTTTTATGACGAACGATAACTGCTGAAAATTAATTGAGAATCAAATAATTTTTTGCACCCCCTGAGTTGCAGAGAGCTCAAGGTCTATTGATTTTGGTGAAGATCGGTTAAGGGAAAGGGGTAGTTTACCTGCAACATTTTATGTTGTAACAAGAGAAATGTTTCCATGACGAACGATAACTGCCGCACATTCAAACAGAATCAAATATTTTTTTGCATGCTTCCCTGAATTGTAGAGGACGGAAGTTCTGTTGATATTGGAGAAGATCGGTTAAGACAAAGGGGTAGTTTACCTGAAACATTTTATGATTTAACAAGAGTAAAGTACTTAATTTTTATAAATAAAGTATCCTGATAAGAAGCTCATAGTAATCCACTGTAGAAACGTAGATGAAATATCTATAAATGAAGAAGTTAGGTGAACGGGGTGGGGGTAATTTTCTATTATTAAAAATTATAGTTGAAGGTGGAGGGGAGAATTTTATATATGTGTACTACGTTATCGGCAACAAAGAAGTAGTTTTTTTGTTAAAATTGCTTCCCGGGCTCTTTAGCCGTAGTACAATTTTTTCTGCAAACCAGACTTTTCGGCAGTGCAATCGACTGCCATCATCGGTGAAAATCGAGTGCGAAAACGTGAGTTGGTGGTGGTATACGTTAGTGAGTACAGTACTGTGGTTAATGCTGAAGCAATAAGTAGAAAGACGTAGTTTCTATGGAAATATTTCATTTCGAATATGATTTTAAATATAAATCTTAGAAGATGGAAGTCATGTATGGTTCTCCATACCGATATTTTATTAAGGAATCAGATTCAATGAATGCAACGAATCAGATTCCATGTTCTATAAGGAAATGGAAGTATGGTGATCGCGAAAAAAATTCATGTTCGAGACAAGGGCTATTCTGATTGTACTACCCTCAAAACATGAAAAGTCATTTTCCGAAAATGTGTGTGTGTGTGTGTGTGTGTGTGTGTGTGTAGAATTTTTCTATGGCGTACGGTAACTGCCACAAATTAAAACAGAATCAAATAATTTTTTGCATATGTACCCGAGTTGTAGAGGGGACAAGGCCTATTGATTTTGGTAAAGATCGGCTAAGGGGCAGGGGTAGTTTACCTGCATTGTTTTATGTTTTAACAAGAGTAAAGTACTTAATTTTGATAAATAAGTGCCCCGAAAATAAATTCATATTAATCCATTGTAAAATGGTAAACCAGATACCTATAAATGGAGAGGGTAGTTGAAGGGGAAGGAGGTGATTTTTGAAAATTACTTTGCTGATATCAAGTAAATTACGAATATTTAATTTTGAAGGATAAGATACCTTAGGAATTACTATGATAAAACTATTACTCTATGGAAGTGTAAATATCATTAATGGTGGTGATCGGTTGAGGAGGAGGGATTAATTATCTGCATAGTTCAATTACGTTACAAGAATATAGTATCTATTGTTTGTAGATAAAGTGACTCAAAAATAACATTAAACAACTACCCCATTATAACAAAAATATCCGTAAATAGTGAAAATAGTTTGAGGGCGGGGGATATCTTTTTAGAAATTATCGAACAGAATAGAAGTAAATGATTTTAAATATAAATCCTATCACAGTGTGCCTCAGCTTTTAATAGTTTTTTTTTAAACTATAACAGGATTCTGTTCCGATGCGTGAAAATCTAGTAGTTTACAAAGGGAAACAAGAAAAAGTGGAATTCAAACATTTGTAGTTATTGCACACCATAACAGTGACATGAAATATGTTTGATAATATTTTGATGACCACACTGATATACGTATAAAAATTAGTTCCTCAGAAAAATTTTGGCCAATAAGAAATTATCCAGCCGAGGATTTACAAACTAATGGGCAGTCTAAAACAATTAGTGTTACCAGATTTTTTAATAAAAAAATGTTATCCTTAAGCATAAACTGATAGTTGTTAAAACAGATACATAAATAATTATTTATAAAACTGTCATATAACAACATATGGAACAGAACCGGTTAACCTGTAGTAAGCAACTATTGTTATTGACAACCCTGATCTTTTGTATCATATCATTGTCGATATGGGGTTTCAGTGCCACAGACATAATGGTAATAATGTAGCCTCTTAAAAATATAGAAATTTTGAATATATACCCTTTAATCTGAAGAAATTTTAAAACTTATAATCAGCGTCGACTTATCCAGAAGTTTGAAGGACAACATGATTTAAATCGTGCTCTACTAAAGTAGGGAAGCAAGAGGACTCCCTCCTGTATGTTATCAGACAGTATTAACATCATTCAAACTTTTGATGGCAATCAAAGAGAAAGTGTTAACAGTTGTAATTAATTTTTTACCTCGTATCAGTGAACTGATCCCATATGGGCAAAAATTGTTATACATGGTACTGCCCTAGAAAAAGTCAGCAATTTTGAATACCTGGGCTATAGTGTGTCTTATAATACAAGCACCGACGTTGTGAATAATTTGCAAAAGTTCAACCTTATGTGCGGGTGAACTCTTAAATCAGCAAGGAAATAAACACGCCTAAAATTCTACAAGGTGATGACCCTTCCCACGCTTCTTTATGGGTCTGAGAATTGGATTTTAACGAAAGCCAGGCCAGTCGTATCCAGCGCCTGAAATGAGATTTCTCAGGTACGTGGCAGGGTATACTCTCCATTATCATAGAAGAAACACAGATATACTGTAGGAACAGAATATTATGAGTATACTCAACAGGATTGCCCAGTATCGGCTGAATTGGTGGGAACATCTTTGCCGATTGGAAGACTGCCGCATCCCCAAACAACTATGGAACTATAAGCCGAAGGGACGGAGAGGTGTGGGACGTCCTAGGAAGCGCAGGAGTGAACAGCTCTAGACCCCTTAACTGTCTGACACCGAAACAAACCATCCTTGCAGATGATGATGATCAGTGTCATCATTTTGTTGACTTGATTTTGCACATCGACAAACAATGGCTACACCGACAGCAAAATGACGAGGCGGCTCCATGTAAGATAATAAACTGCTGTTGATGAATTCTAATTGTGGCAACGCACAGTCAGAGTGAATCCAAAATGGTGCATTGAAGTCTGATTGGTGCACAGAGATAGTGTCGAGAATTAATAAACTTTTAACAACACATTGTTGCATCAAAGTTTTCCGATTGTCCGCGTTATCGCTCAGGAAGTTTTACAATATCTTTTTGTTTTTTGAGACTACTGTTCCTTGAAATACAGATACACTATTTCTTTCTGGCGGTCTCGGTCAGTTGCGACGAAAAAACATTTTTACCAGTTCTTACTCGGTCAATTGCGCCCCGCACTTTCACTTACTGGCGGACTCTATCCTCTAGAAACGTTGCTATTCTGAATTTCGATGGTATCTCAATTCTGCAACTTTTTATTTGTGCGGTATTTCCAACGATATTTGTCCGACTTTCTTCCAATATTTTTGTTAGGTTAGGTTAGGTTAGGCAAGTAATGATAGAATTATAAAGGAAAATGTCTGTATTTTTATAATAATAACATGAAAAAGCAATTGATTGCAATTGACCGGGTTCAGATTTCCTCAGTCGCAACTGACCGGGTTTTGTACTAGTGTGTCGCAGCTGACCATGGTCCATTAAAAAAACGACTGCTTTTTATCTTTTCAATTAGAGCTATCGGTTTCAACACTGTCTGACAAAGTTTAGTGGACTTGTCGGATGGACTATTATAAGGACACATTACGCAGGTATGCATAATATATTCTATACCTATGTCTCTTGGCAAATTACCTTCAATTGGATATTTTATATATGAATCGCCAGCGCAATTACAATGGAGAATAGACACATAGGCCTACAGCTCGTTAAGTTACACCTATTCAGAGTGAATGTCATGGTTGGTGCTGCACATGCTTATTGAAGCCGTGACCACTACAGCTACGAAACCGCTCATTCAACTAGAAAATTTCATTTGTATTTCAAGAGCTTAAGCAACGTTTCTATGTTTTTATTTTCACCGTGATCAATATAAGATATAGTATAGGATTAAATAAGATGCTATAATGACGATTTAGTACTACTACGGTTAGAAAAATGTTTATCTATACATAGTATAAAGTAAAGTCGGTCCGTTTTCTCTCTGTGTTTGAAATCGCTAATCTCAGGTAGTACTGAACGGATTTTATACAAGTTTTCGCCAATAGATAGAGTGTCTATCGAGGAACATTTATGTGTATAATTAATACATATATGTTGTACATTAGCTTAGCTATCACGGTTTATGTCAAGTAAGTGGTATAGTTTACATCTTATATATATAAAAATGAATGTTTCTTTGTTTGTCCCATATGCGTTCCTATACCATTCATCTGATTGCGATGAAACTTCGGTGAGTTGTTGTGCGCACGTCCGCGAAGGTTTCTGTATTTTTTTTTGATGGGGTCCTTTGGGGGGTTCTTTGGGGTCTTCCACATCTCCTCCTAAACCACTAGACCGATTTCAACCAAACTTGGCACAAATATTTTACGCAACGGGAGAACCAACATAGGATAGGTGTTTTTTCGATGGGGTCCTTTTGGGGGTTCGTTGGGGTCTTCCACATCTCCTCCTAAACCACTGGACCGATTTCAACCAAACTTGGCACAAATATTTTACGCAACGGGAGAACCAACATAGGATAGGTGTTTTTTCGATGAGGTCCTTTTGGAGGTTCTTTGGGGTCTTCCACATCGCCTCCTAAACCACTGGACCGATTTCAACCAAACTTGGCACAAATATTTTACGCAACGGGAGAACCAATATAGGATAAGTGTTTTTTTCGATACGATTTTTTGGGGGGTCCTTTGGGGTCTTCCACGTCTCCACCTAAACCATTGGACCGATTTCGACCAAACTTGGCACAAATATTTTACGCAACGGGAGAACCAACATAGGACAGGTGTTTTTTTTCGATACGATCCTCTGGGGGGTCCTTTGCGGTCTTAAAAAACTATTAGATCTGGTTACTATGGCAACCCAATAGAATAGATTCTGTTCTAAATATATTATCGCATTAAATTGAAGACCACGCGAACGAAGTTGTGGGCAACAGCTATTTATTTTTAAGAAGCCTACTTTAATTGAACTTTATTAATTAAACTAACATTTTCATTATGTACAACGTGAAACTCCGTAGCGAAGCACGGGTATTCTGCTAGTCTATATATATAAAAGAGAAATACCACTGACTCACTGACTGACTCACTGATTCATCACGAAATCTCCGAAACTATAACACCTAGAAACTTGAAATTTGGCATGCAGGTTCCTTATGTGATGTAGGTATCCGCTAAGAAGGGATTTTTGGAAATTCGACCTTTCAAGGGGGAAAAAGGGGGGGAAGTTTGCCTGACTGACTGACATAGAATCAACGTAGAGCAAAACTACTGAATGGATATCAATGAAACTTTGAACATAGCTTCATCATAGGTCTTAGGTGCTCACTAAGAAACGGTTTTAAAAACTTTCACTCCTAACGGGCAAACCCCCCCCCCATTGTATGTATGTATCTATGTATGTATGTTCCACATCTCCTCCTAAACCACTGGATCGATTTCAACCAAACTTGGCACAAATATTTTACGCGACGGGAGAACCAACATAGGAGAGGTGCTTTTTTCGATGGGGTCCTTTGGGGGGTTCTTTGGGGTCTTCTACATCTCCTCCTAAATCACTGGACCGATTTCAACCAACTTTGGCACAAATATTTTACGCAACGGGAGAACCAACATAGGATAGGTGTTTTCTTCGATGGGGTCCTTTGGGGTCTTCCACATCTCCTCCTAAATCACTGGACCGATTTCAACCAACCTTGGCACAAATATTTTACGCAACGGGAGAACCAACATAGGATAGGTGTTTTCTTCGATGGGGTCCTTTGGGGTCTTCCACATCTCCTCCTAAACCACTGGACCGATTTCAACCAAACTTGGCAAAATATTTTACGCAACGGGAGAACCAACATAGGACAGGTGTTTTTTTCGATACGATCCTCTGGGGGGTCCTTTGGGTCTTAAAAAACTATTAGATCTGGTTACTATGGCAACCCAATAGAATAGATTCTGGTTACCATAGCATCGGTGGAAGTCTCCCGCGTAGGAAATAGCGCGGGAGTCGTCAGACGGGCCTTCCCCGGAACGATACCTCTGAAACCTTCTGGTTTCACGATATCTCTGAAACCACTGAATGGATATCAATGAAATTTTGAACATAGCTTCATCATAGGTCTTAGGTGCTCACTAAGAAACGGTTTTACAAACTTTCACTCCTAAGGGGCAAAAAACCAAATACTGAAATTTATCCACTGTAAGTGGTTGACATCTCAGTTTACTGGAAACCCCGAATACATTTAGTCCTGAGTTTTTAATCATTGTTTTAAATTGAAAAAAACTTCGTTGTTTGCAGGTTCTTATAGTCGAGAAAATTTCGAAGTTCAATTAATTAATAAATGTATGTCCTTTTTTTCTCGGAAACGGCTCTAACGATTTTCTCGAAATAAATAATAAATAGCTGTTGCTATGAATGTAAATAAACAAACTAAGAGTTCAGAATTTGTACAATCTATCTAATCCTATACTATTAAGTTAGCAATAATTGTACAATTACGTACAACGTGAAACTCCGTAGCGAAGCACGGGTATTTTGCTAGAGAGATAGCAAGTAAAAGTAGGGCAGAGTAGTGATACATTCACTAAAAGTTAAATCATAAATAAACTAAAATAAAAGAAATTAAATTCGAAAAATCAGTAGACAAGTTTAAGTAAAGACAAAAAGAAAAATCGTATATAAATGAAATTTAACTAAAACCAAAATTTGTAAAGAATTATTTTTCTAAAAGAAGAAACAAAATAATAACAATAATTATTAGCCTATTTACAAAAAGGTATCTAGGTTACCTAATAAAAAAGTATAAACATTTATTGGTTACTAGGAGTAACTGACTAACAAGAAATATTAATTGTTAAATGCAATTCAATGTGAGATGAAAAAGTGTAATGTCCTATAAAAGTTAAATAAATTTCAAAGAATATTCGGAATTAACCACTTCTAAATTAAGAAAACACGTAAGCACTAGACACTACATCCGAGATGTCCATTGGAATAAAATGATCCACACCAGAAAATAGATGAACAAACAATAAATTCTGCTAATATCAGCTCAATCCAGACGTCATCATTGAAAACCTTTTGGTGAGATCGTTTCTGTTTACAAGTTAACTAAATTACACCTCAACTACAAATCTAAAACACTAGAAACAGCACCATCTCTGTAAATTCATTATTTTGGTTAATAATACATGGTTAATAACATTATAGCCATACTAAGTAAATAGTGTTTGTTTTTTGTCAGTGAAGAAACGTAGTCTGTGCTCTAGCGGTCAAAAAATCAACTGAATATTACAGATTATACAAATTGTAACATAATTTGTGTAAAGTTTGATACAGACCAATCTGCTAAATATAATAAAATAACATTAACATAACAATAATAATAATAATAACATAATAATAATTTAACATTATTATGTTAAATATAATAAAATAACATAATTACCTACGCTACGCTAAGTCAGTCGGTCTGACCGGTTTGTGCGCTCTCGCTTTTTTAGTTAAGTACCTAAGTAAGCAGCTACGAATTTTGATACCTATTA
Source organism: Magicicada septendecula (assembly GCA_034769895.1). Taxonomy (NCBI): domain Eukaryota; kingdom Metazoa; phylum Arthropoda; class Insecta; order Hemiptera; family Cicadidae; genus Magicicada; species Magicicada septendecula. Next base: position 380,630,432 of record CM068373.1, read on the forward strand.
GCTAAATAAACGTTCTATTTTGAAAGTAGAAAATGGACGAGGAAATTGAGTTTATAATAAGCAACGGATTACAGATTCCTTACCGAATAGTAAAGATAAGTGGTGACGGCGCGTGTCTCTTCTCCCCCCTGTCCTATCTGGTGCACGGCGACGTTTCAAGGGCCGCTCAAATTCATGCAGAAATAGTGAATCACGTGTCCAATAACTGGCAAAGGTTCAAATGCTTTACTCACCAGCGGTCTGGAGCTGCTTATGGTACCAAACGTCTGTACCTCGCCGAAATGTCTAGGCCGTACACATATGGGACTACTTGCGAGCTCAAGGCTGCTGGAGTAATATTTCCTTATGAGTTTCAGGTGTTTCAAGATGGCTCTATTCTTGCTATTTTTGGGGAGGCATTACAGGGAGTCAAAAGAATTCGGTTCACTGGAGATTTCAATGAAGGGCATTTTGATGTTTTAATTCCCTTGGCCGAATCAACACATAATACAGTTAACTTAGAATCCCCGAATACCAATAACCCACCGGAATGTCAACTGAATTTGTCCGAATCCCCGAATACCAATAACCCAGCAGAATGTCAACTGAATTTGTCCGAATCCCCGAATACCAATAACCCAGCGGAATGTCAACTGAATTTGTCTTGCACTGTCTCCCAGTCCCAATCCTCTCCTTACGTTGACCTCTCCAGTCCAAGTTCAGACGAATCTGTTGCTTCAACTGTAGCATCAGTCAAAGGGAAATGAGGAAAAAAACGCAGAAAAAGGTTTACAAATGCAATCAGGAAAAAACAAGTAAGGGAAGCTGCTACCAAATATGCCAAAAACAACCCAAAAGTTCATAGGGAGGCAGTCAAAAAATATACTGATAGTCACCCGACAGTTAACCGGGAGGCTGTAAAAAAATACAATGAAAGTCATCCAACAGTTCATAGGGAGGCCGTAAAAAAATACAATGAAAGTCATCCAACAGTTCATAGGGAGTTTTATTTTATTTTTAACAATTACCATTGCTTGAAAAAGTTTAAATGAGTTTTCAAGTGAAAATGACTGTTTTATTTTATTTTATTTAATGTATTTGTAACACATATTATATATAAATTTTAGCTTTCTGCACTCCTTCTCCATATAAACTTTAACTATGCCAAATCTCACACTCCTCCGTGCGCGCAATATGCTTAAAAAGGGGTACAAAGTTTACTCTTCACGTATTAATATATAGATGCTATAATGACGATTTAGTACTACTACGGTTAGAAAAATGTTTATTACTATATATATGATATGACGAGTGCATTTTTAAAAATTATGCTCATTCTGGCATTTCGGTGACGCAATGAAAAGACGTACAAATTATCAAGGTGAGTAAACTCTACCAGAACTACGAATGTAGTGAACTTGTATTTACAGCTGCTTAATGATGTGGGTACTGTCCAAATTTTCTGCCGATTCCGCGCAATGTACAAGGCAAAATAAGCCTAGTCATTTCCCGCAGTGAACATTTTGTTTCGGGCAATGGCCAATATGAATTGCTGAATCGGCGGCTTAATTTTGATTTACGCCCTGGTCGAGATGGAACATTGTTTCGGGGATTATGCAAATCAAATAACCGCTCTGCAAAGTTAGTATTTTGTTCTAATCTCTTCGACAATTACACGTTTTGCTTTTGCTCAATAGCCGAACTATATTCTCACGCAGGCTTCCGTGACCGGTGTCCATTCTGTTTTAAAGTCTTCTTCCGGTATGAACCGCGTCTAAAATGTCTTGAGCTACAACGTTTCACTAATATTACAATGAGTTCCTCAGGTCTATATGATGACGAGGCTGGCATACAAACTCAGTTATAGCCTATAGTGTGGAAGTGGCGGTGGGTGGTCCGGTAAGCGGACGCTGCTCTGTAGGTGTTACACCACTTGCATTACTTGTACGTCAGTCAACTCCCGTACAGTCAAGCCAGAAATTAGAGGATACCGAGTGGTGCTGAGCGCTACTGCCTCTCAGTTGATGTCTGTAGACAAGCAGTAACTCCCAGCACCATTTGGTATCTTCTAATTTCTGGCTTGACCGTACGGTAGATGACTGGCCGCACAAATAATACAAGCTGTGTAACACGTACAGGGCAGCAGCATCCACTTACCTGACCATACACCGCCACTTCTCTGCTGTATAACTGAGTTTGCTTGGCAGCCTCATCGTCACATAGATTGAGGATGCTTACTGTAATATGCGTGAAATGTTGTAGTACAACCCAATTTTGACGCGGTCCATACCGGAAGAAGACTTGAAAAACGGAATAGCTGAACTGACCATTCCCAAGCCACCGTTTATCATATGTTCATAAGCTAGAAATATTTTTATATTAATCAAATTATAATAATGGTAAACTTTTATTGTAAAACGGTTTATTTATAAGTAGGGGGGGGGATTTCTATGATATGTCATATTTTTTCCCTTGACATTATTTCAGGTTTCAGATTGATTTAAACTTGATTCCAGTATTCTGATGAAGATTGATAGGGTTTTATTGTGCATATAATTGCATATTTCGGTAGTTTTTAAGTTTTATAGCATATTTAGCACTAAAATGCATATTTAAGTTATATTTTTTTACTTTTCATATGCATATTTAGGACATTTATGAAGTTTTACAGAATATTTACCGTGAAAATGGATTATAATGGCACTTTTCGTGTATTTTTCACACGAAAATGCATTTATTCGTTCCGTAACAAATTGTGGTGTGTTAAAGTAGTAAAAACGTCTTTCAGGATATCCTTAAAATACCTATATATTCGGAGAAATGGTGAATAAGATGTGAAATGTCTTCAGATGCAGATTTTCAAGTACTTTAGGCCTCTATTGTTTGCCTCCGTGAGCGCTAATGCCAACGGGCAGAAGTGAAGGGAAGGGGTTTTTCTTACATTTTGTAAATTGCTTTTAACTTTCACCTTCCCCTGTAATGGTCAATCACTTATTCCGTGTGTCCGCAGTTTGTTTTCATCGTGGCAAGAATAAAGAGTTCTGTGAATGAAAAGTTACGCGGTTTTATTCGAGAATTTGGCAATAAAATATTTAGTACCGATGGCACTATTTTATTTTGTAAGTTGTTAAAGTCGACGCGGAGAAATGTTTTACTGTGCAGTAACACTGTAATACGGTAAAACATAAAAATTGCTTACAAAGACAGTCAGCAGTCGAAAGTAGACAACTTCTATTATTCGAAAAATCTGCTAGTACTTCAACTTCATCTTCCAACACTTCAGAGTTTACGAAGGATCTCTGCAAGGGGACGATTTCATCCAACATTCCATTGAAAGAGTTTAACAATCAAAGCTTGAGACAGTTTCTGGAGAAATATACGAAACATCCACGCTGAGGAAGAACTATCTGACTGGGTGTTACGAAGAGGTGTTAGATAAAATAAGATATTGTAAATACACAGAGCAAGAGTTAAAACATGCAAAAGGAATAGTAGCAGCCAAAGTTCATGCAAAATTAGTGAGTGCACTGGAGAAGAATCCTGGATATTACAACTTATGTGTGGCATAAGTGAGATTTTGTGCGGGAATGAACTAGGTTCACTCTTCAAAAATGAATTTTCACCCTTTGACCTAAGTTTATTTAAGTACGCCCCCCATTACTTCATGTGATGTGAAGACAAATTTCTCTCACTACAAGACCATTCTCAGTGACAACAGGAAAGAATTTTCATTTCACAACCTGGAAATGCGTGTCGTCATTAACTGCAACAATTCAGCTGATATTGAAGACTGAGCTCAGGTTTTAATATTTTTAATAGGGGCAGTTGTAAGGAATGGGATTTGAGCAAGTAAAATTATTTAGTTACTTTTCTCTCCCTTACAGGGTTGGTGCTGTTTTGCAGAATGCAGTTAAATGAGTTTGTAAATGCTGCATTGTGTGACTATCTTAAAGACACTCATTTGAAGTACATAAATAAAAATAATAATTAACAAGATTAGCTCTATATTTAATAAATAAAATAAAAATGTAACACATACGTGACATTAATGAAGTCATATTTTGGAATTTGTTGTACATGTTTTGATGTTTTTCAGGTCATAAATGCATGCATATTTCCTACATTTTTAGATCATAGAAATCCGCCCCCTAGTTATAAGACAATTTTCAATCTGGTATTGATTTTTTACGACTAGTATCTAATTATGTATTAATCTACAGTGAAGCTTATTTTTACTTATGGCTTTAAATGGGTCTATAATGTATTAATTAATTAATGATCAATATGACCTCTGAAATTATTTTCCAATAAAAGATTGTACGGACTGATATGCCATTTACTTATATGAAGTAATAGAATTATAAAATAAAGATAACAAAAGAACATAAAATGAAATTTCTTTAAAAATATTTAAAAATTTCTTTTTCAAAATGAAATAAAAACAAAAACAAAACGAAAAAACAAAATACGCATGTGAGAGAGAGAGAGAGAGAGAGAGAGAGAGAGAGAGAGTGAGAGAGAGCGGCGCGGTCTTGGATGCATATGAAATTGTTTTTTTGTTAACAAGTCTTGAGCAAAAGTAACGTACACTCTTAGTGAAGCGAGTAAAATGAAATGCTCACTCTAAGGAGTGAGTAGTTTGATTTGTACAATCGCCAAAGTAAAGCTTGAATGACTATGCTCGAAATCAACAATTCATTTGCTCATCGACCGAAGTCAAACGCTGCATTCGCGAAGCGAGTATCTCGCCTTGCGCACTGGACCTAGGCAGTGGCCGTACTTGGCACTTGCGATAAACACATCGATGAAGATTCGTTTCTAGTGTAGTGTGCTAGTTAGAGAGAGACACTTATTAGCTATCGGCGATATAAATAGGAAAGTCGGCAGTCGGCAAACGCAACCTAGTTTCCGACGTCAGGAATTTGTCTCTCACGGCCGTCGACTACGTCCAGTCACATGTAGTCGGACGATTGCAGAAGTGAAAAACTACGTCTTAAATAATTTTTCACATATAAAAAATTAAACCAGTAGTACACTACTCAGCTCCTGAACTGCAGAACGTGCTCATTTTTCGAACGAAATACATTTATTGTTAAGTAAATTTTAATAATTGATCTCTTTCCAAATATACAAAATTACAAAAACTCCCACTACTCTATGATTTTTAAATAAAATAAGGCCGGGTTCCCACGAGGTAAAGTACTTGGCCGTCGTGAAGGTAGTCATGCACTTTACCTCGTGGGAACCCGGCCAAGTCCTGGAGGTAGTCGTGCACTTTACCTCGTGGGAACACGACCAAGTCGTGAAGGTATATATAAGGGTCTACGGCCGGCTTAGAAGTTAGTTACAGTTGGCAATTTATTTAGTGCAGATCAAGTGATTGTTGCGGATCAGTGTAAAGTGAATATTATGTTAATTAGTGCGGTACTGTAATAAGTTGACATTATTATTGTGTGTGGACAAATTTAATTTGAATTATTGTTGAGAGCAGTGGCGGATCATCCATAACGCTAGGGAATGCTGCAGCACCGGGCACCAGGGCCTCAGCCGTCAGAGGGGCACCATCCAGCTGAATTGACTAAGCGAAGCAAACCTTTTGATCACATTACGCAATTGTTTGGTTTTCTCACGCAGTTATTAACCATGGAGAGTGTCGAGTTGGTAAATCAAGAAAAAGCTCTTATAGAAGTTTACTCGAGTGATTTGAATAACGTTCTTATAATTGAACTGAAGCACTTTGTGCCACGAGTAAAATTGCAAGAAAAAGGTTTTTTTTTTAAGTCGTTCGAATGAAGATGATAGATTTCATGATACTACAGTTCATCCGCTCAAAGCATTAAACTGGATTATTGATTGTAAAATGATTTATATATTACCGAATATATATACTGCTTAACGTTAGACGCGAATTAAACATTGTTATCATTGCACTAGAAGATTGAAGACCACAGAAGGAGTTGGTGTGAACACTTGAACCGCATGACTGATATCCGTCTACCCGTGGCTGCCTTGGGTTATCACCCTGCTGGGAAGAAAGATGTCGGTAGACCGAGGGGGAGATGGGTTCCGGAACAGATCTAGGGCCTAATCCTTGTAGTGGTGATTATGATACATTCCTTATCATCTGCTTTTAACGGTTCCAATAGCTGACTGTGAATCTGAAAGATCATTTTCTGTATTAAAACGTATTAAAGGTATGTTTAGTACAACTACGGGAGATGAGAGATTATCTTCGTTAGCAAGCTTGAATATTGAAAGCAGACTTCGTTAATGCAAAATCAAGACTCGATTAGTATTTTCTAAGCTTAAGTAGGCCTACTACTATGCTCATTGTAATCACTATTTAGCTCGATAAATATTTTGTTGTAATTTGAGAGTTTAATAAAATCATTGTTAACTTTCGAAATTGTGTATGCCATTTATCAGTGTAAATAATGTATAAAATGTTGAATTTTGAATCGGGTGGGGGCACCTCCCTGATGGCAGCATAGGGCATCACGCGCTTCTAATCCGCCCCTGGTTGAGAGTACCTTTGTTGATTTCAAATTTGTTGTTTGTGACTAATTAAAGTTGGTAATCAGTGACTTCATTGGTGTCTGTATTTTGTTTCCATTATACTGTACGACGATCAAGGAGATTCGATGTGTTTGATTTTTTATTGTTTATAAACAATCTGCCAGCAACGTCATCACCACCGCACAGTTCTCATCACTGAGCGTACAGCTCTGCACATTCGCTAGGTGTGACCACCTTATACCATGCAAACGAACAATTTTATCTCTCTTGCGCATTATCGGAGTTCTCGTTATAGTGACTTCTGAATATTGTAAGCGGACATCTGTAACTGGTGACTTGCATTATTTAATGAGACACTGTTAGTTAAGTGTCTATTATTATTTGTAACGTTAGTGTGTGTTGGACAAACGTAAACTTGAATAATTGTTGAAGACGATTGTTTATTGTTGCTTCCTTTTTTATTTAAACTGTCATTAAATTTCTAAGTAGCAGTTTACTCTGGTGTCAATTGTTCTGTTTCCACTGGTTCAACACAAAACAATATATAATGTACAAGTGTGTGTGTATGTGTGTGTGTGTGTTTTACGTTTCATACCATCTTTATCTATTTTTTTGTTGGTCGTCCTTTCGTCATTCAAGTTTATGCTCATATATTTATTTGTATCAATCCTTCTTACGTAATTAGACATTTCACTTTAGGTCTACTTCTTTATCGGTAACTGTTAAATCCAACATCTCTCGAGACCATCTTTGTTCATGACCATTCGTCGTACGTGAGTCGTCTTGCCTTTGCCCTGTGTTTGGAGTATGTTGAAGGCGCTAATACCAACACTTCGTCTTTGAAAGCGGCCGCCTCACTGGATTAGCTGTCCATTACTGACCCTGCTCTCTCTGTTTTTGATTCGCAAATCGTATAGCAGGGATAAAGAAATACTATCGCGTGCGTGGCCCAGCCATGTGGCTGAAGAAGATATTGTTACGACGGTCTTACTAATCGTCGTATGGTACAGTGGAAAACAAAATACAAGACACCAATGAAGTCACTAAAAACCAGCTTTAATTATCACGATTAACAGTTTGAAATCAACACGTTATTCAACAAGATTATACTACTACAATAATTCGAGCAAATCTGTCCACACAAATAATAATGTCAACTATAAATAATTCCGCACCATAATCACTTTTCACTAATACACCACTTGAGACGCACTGTGTAAATCGCCCGACAATAACTCGAATTTCACTTGAATACATCGCCACTTAAACTGAATCTAAGCGGCAGATATCGTTGTTTAAATAGATAGACAAGTATTCCAGATAAATACACGTCAACACTACTAGAAAACACTAGAGCGTAATATCTTGCGGCTTTGAACACAGTGCGCGCGGACCGGTACGGTCTGGAATAGCCTCGTTTGTAGACGCATGTTGAGTGTACTACGCACACCAACATTACAGCTGGCTCTGATGGGATAGCCGAGAAACATGTATACGATCTGTAACACTATGCAACAAGATACTAAGGTTTTGGCATCCCTCAACCCCAAACAAAAGCAGACAAATTCCGGCCATGAAGATTAATAAGTCATTCTTTTATGTTTTTACTTTCCGGTCTTGAAATATCACTACGTTTAATAAATGTATGGAAGAAACGGGGTTGTAATTTTTGACAGGCATTAGAAAAACAAATATGTACAACTCACCTGAAATTAACGTAACTTTAATACAGTACGGAAAACAAAAGTCTTATCATCGACAAGACATGATCGTCTAGGAGGTCATTACATATTGCCGCATTGAACGTTTCCTATCATTGTGAATTTCTACAAAAGATTTGTAAGGAAAACAAATGCTGAAGAATGTAAAGAAGGAGGATGAATTGACTGGGGGAAATGGATGTGTCGATACTGTCTGCTGAAATGGGCAGTTGAGGAAACTGTGAGGAATTGAGAAAGACAGGGGTGTAGGATGGTGGATTTTATTTAAGACGGGAAGCGTGCAGGCCCGGGGCTCTGAACCGAACGGAGGACTGTCATCTCAGATGTCAGGACCTGCAAGGGAAAGGCAGAAGACGATCGATCATTATGAAACGTATTCACAAGTTTAACTGCCGGATCAAGTTACCTTTATTTCAATACGCAACGTTTACTGAGTACAATATTTTAAAAAATAGTAGAATTTAAATTGACAATCATTTTTGTTCAAAAATTGTTCTTCTATACTGCCAATGGCCGGGAGAGACATAAAGCGTGTGACAAGCCAGTGGGCCCACAAATACGACGATTACAGCGCTGGAATACAGTTTTTGGTAATCTCTTGGGAAAAGTTGGCGCGACCCAGTTTGACTCGGTTTTTATTTTGTTTTGCAGTGTTATGATTACAGGGACGTAACACAGCGATGGAATTGCAGTCCATAAAAACTTAATTATATTCAACGTAAGGTAGAACACGACGCGAATAAGTAAGCGTACTGTTGTTGTGGAAGTAGATTTGATTGTACTTTTATCGCTCTCGATTGTACGATTCCTATCGGGTCGCGTCGATACGTGTACAACGGGGTATCGATCTGCTAACTACTGTAGGTTTTATAATATGACGACTTGATTGTACGAACCATAAAAATTATTTCCGCTCTGACTTAGGAACAGACGTTAACTTTTGATAGACCGAAATTAAAAGTTTGCTCTTCCAGTTGCAATTAAACGCGAAGTAAAAGTCGTTACAAAGTTTATAAGCGGCCAAAAGTCGGTCCCGTTTCTCACCGAGTTCAGTTTTAATTAAATTACCTTTGCCCGCTCTCTGAACTGAAGATATCGGATAATTCTTCTGAATGAAACAGTACGCATGCGTCACGCCTTCAACTATATGCTTGATAAAATCATAAAAGAAATGTCCCATGACAAATTTTAGGAGTTTTTTCATATATTGGTAGAATGGGTTTTGTTGTAATACATTTGAGTGAGTTTCGAAGTTGTAGACTAGTAAAAATATTTTATTGTCATATACATTTATCGTAAATTGTAACACTTTAGTTCCTCATTTTCGGTGGTTGAGCGGACGGTACAATAATTTCTTCCTTACCTTCCTCTGCAGATACCGAATTTCATGAGTCTGACGCACATTTACTATTCATCCTTTTGAATCTGGTTTATTAGGTGCAGGTAGTAGATCTAGTACGACCGTGTACATTTCTTTTGGGTCTTCCATAAGCATTTATAAATTATGCTGATTTTTAATATTAATTCGGATTTCAACATCATCATTATAGCCAGTCGTAAGGAAATCGCGGTACAGCATGCATGCATGCGAGCGCTCCGAGCGATTCAGTTGTTACGTTTTGTATATTTTATTTAAAAGATTTTAAACATTTTAAATTATGACATAACCACAAAATGTGGTATACATTTACGTTTGAATTGATATTGTATATCTGAAGATGGGATTTCATCCCGAAACGCGTCATTGAACGAAAGAAGCTAGTGTCACTAAGGTGGACCGAATAAGGTAATTTAATTATATTAACCATAAAGTGACTCGGTACGTAAAACATGAATAGATTGAAATCATCATTATCATCTGCAAGGATTTAAACCAAGCACGGTTTGTTCCGATCTCGAACAGGCAAAGTCCAGAGCTGGTCACTCCAGCGCTTCCTCGGCCGTCCCACACCTCTCCGTCCCTTCGGCTTATATTTTCACAATTGTCTAGGGATGCGGCAAAGATGTTCCTACCAATCAATCCAACCGATACTGGGCAATCCTGTCAAGTATACTCATAATACTCAGTTCCTACCGTACGTCTGTGTTTCTTCTATGATCATGGAGAGTATACCTTCCCACGTGCCTGAGAAATCTCATTTCAGCCGCTGGATACGACTGGCCTGGCTTTCGTTAAAGTCCAATTCTCAGACCCATAATTTTAGGCGTGTCTCTTTACTTGCTGGTTTAAGATTTCGCACATAAGGTTAAACTTATGCTATTTATTCACAGCGTCGTTCCTTGAATTATAAGACACACTGTAGCCTAGGTATTCAAAAGTGTCGACTTGTTCTAGGACAGTACCATCTATAACAATTTTTACCCGTACGGGATCAGTTCCACGAAAAGCCATCACCTTGGTTTAATTCGAATTTCAAAGTGAAAAATAGTTCGTGGACATATGAGTTAATGTTAAAACGTTTACCCAGTAAAGCACCCATGAAGCATTGTCTCACAAAATTCTTCAACAATTGTATCCAATAATATTCATTAATATTTCTACTAACGACACCAGATTTAATTCTTCCTTTTCCACTAGACTTCTCAGGATCAGCTAACATGGTCTAGCGGTGGAATGTTTATCCTTCAAGTAGCCGTAGTTCCCTGTTACCCGTTTTCATAAATCATGCGTTTATAGTCAAGGTACCATAAAATCTCCTGCAAGACAGATTTGCCGACACGACACAAAAATGAGAGTTTCCTTGTAGGACACAGCTGTACATAGGCCTCACAAAATTATTTTTGAATTTCCTTAACTAATCAGCTACTCAAGCTGGTAGTAATTAGTAGTAGTAGTAGTAGTAGTAGTAGTAGTAGTAGTAGTAGTAGTAGTAGTAGTAGTAGTAGCAGTAGTAGCAGTAGTAGTAGTACAGCTAAAATAAAACGGCTGTCTGGTTACGCTGTGTCAAAAGATTTAATTGCGCATGCGTAGCTTTGACGCGTTGTTTTCGGACTAATTATTTTTGTGTTCAGAACAACGACATGGATGGAGTATCACATGGTTGTTTGTTATAGCCACTGGTCACTTCACACCCCACACAGTGCACTACCCACCCTGGTCCCAATACCGCTTGCGCGAACCTCTTCATGTCCAACTATTTTGTATATAGTAGTGGTAGTAATAGTAATAGTAATAGTAGTACAGTAGTAGTAGTAGTACAGCTAAAATAAAACGGCTGTCTGGTTACGCTGTGTCAAAAGATTTAATTGCACATGCGTAGCTTTGACGCGTTGTTTTCGGACTAATTATTTTGTGTTAAGAACAACGACATGGATGGAGTAGAACAACGACATGGATGGAGTATCACATGGTTGTTTGTTATAGCCACTGGTCACTTCACACCCCACACAGTGCACTACCCACCCTGGTCCCAATACCGCTTGCGCGAACCTCTTCATGTCCAACTATTTTGTATATAGTAGTGGTAGTAATAGTAATAGTAATAGTAGTACAGTAGTAGTAGTAGTACAGCTAAAATAAAACGGCTGTCTGGTTACGCTGTGTCAAAAGATTTAATTGCACATGCGTAGCTTTGACGCGTTGTTTTCGGACTAATTATTTTGTGTTAAGAACAACGACATGGATGGAGTAGAACAACGACATGGATGGAGTATCACATGGTTGTTTGTTATAGCCAATGGTCACTTCACACCCCACACAGTGCACTACCCACCCAGCTCCCAATACCGCTTGCGCGAACCTCTTCATGTCCAACTATTTTGTATATAGTAGTGGTAGTAATAGTAGTAGTAGTAGTAGTAGTAGTAGTAGTAGTAGTAGTAGTAGTAGTAGTAGTAGTAGTAGTAGTAGTAGTTGTTGTTGTTGTTGTTGTTGTTGTTGCAGTAGTGGTAATATAAGTAGTAGCAATGCTGATGGGGAACTCACATGACACGTCTGTCAATGAAGTGCGTGCGAAGAAGGACGTGTAGTTCCTAGAGATCCGTTTGTAGCGTCTGCTTAGTATAAGTCTTACCAGTACATTTAGCTGATACTCATCGTACCCTGAAGGTACAATATATGTCAGGACCTTGACCGTAGATAACGAGGCGACCAATGTTTTTAGGCCAATGTCATAGTACTGGACATCCATCATCCCCGTGCTAAATTCAGTGCATTACATGTAATTGCAACGTTACACACCTACTACAGTGCCCATAAACAGTACCTTATCTGCAATATAAGTACAGTACGCAGTGTACCGGTCATATTAGAAATATTGTGCAAGTTGCACATCAGCCTGCTCTTCGGGATTTACATCGGGTAAATTTAGCGTTTACAAAATTACTTTAAAAATTGTTACAATCGTTATTTCGGTTAACAAAAACTTTTCCTCGCTGCGTATAACAAAAAATGATATTTTAAACATTGCAAATTTAATATTTAAAAGTTATAAAATAAAACTTTTAGGAGAGAAACTACAATTAGCTGATGATCCTTACGAATTGTTAATTTCTTCTGGCTGGGTTTAAATGTAATAAAATTAACAAGAAAAATAATTTCAAACCACTGAAGATAACAATAATAACACCTAAATAGATTTTTAAACTCGGATTCCTCTATGTATAAATACAAATGTGAGGTTTATGGCTGCCATGTTGTTAGGTTTTGTTTCGTGAACGTGACGACGCTCGACTTAACAATTCGAGTCTCGATTTGGGAAATACGTGAACAGTTAACGTGTTCATCAGTATAAGGGTTGTAAACTGCTGAGTTACTGAACGGCGCGGGGTCACTAAATATCATCGGAACGTTTAACGTTTCACGGCCGGAGTCACCTATAGGCTATCGTTCCGTTGTCCGTTAACCTGGGGATTTCCTTTTGAACGGCGGTTTCTTCTTTGTTCCTAGTCGACTCTTCCGTAGATGAAGAGTTTTCTTACTCTTCTCCCTTCAAGAATTAGGTGAAACTACCTGTTCCGGTCTGCAAATTCAAGCCATCTCTTCCTCGGTCTTCGCGGAGGTCGCTCCCTTTCGGCTTACAAAAGAGTACTTGTCTGGGCAACCTGTCAGCCAGCATTAGGGTTAGATGACGCAACCATCTATTCCGATCTTTTCACTTGGTGATGAAACATTTAAATTGCCGGCTCGTATCCGAAAGTCAGCCGCCCTATCACCGTTCTATTTTGTTTTATCCCGCAGGTGACATCTTTTGATAATGTTACTTCAAGATACCTAAAATACCACTATTTTATATAGTTTGCGAATCTACCGTCATATTGGTTCCTTCACTTACAATAACCAGCTGTTCGGTTTTTACATCGAGGCTTAAGATGTGTATTCTTCACTGAGTTTTCAGATCATATAATTGTAGGGCTGTTCGTGCAGTGCTAACACAACTCGATCAGAACGTGTGGAGGTAGTCGTTATTTATTAAAGTGTTCATTTGATAACGGTGTCTTCTCTACTAACTTGAGGCTGCGTTAATATAAATTCTGAATACAGTAGGTCAGCAATCGGCAGCCCTGCACCCGTCTATAAGGCTTGACGCGCCCGCGAACTAATGTCTAATTTTATTTATTTTGGACGAAGGAACGCACTCCCGTTGTACCTCCTTCGAAGGACTGTATTATAAAATAGTACAAGCAGTTACAAATTTTACTTTTTTCAAATACAGTACAATAATTACTGTAAATTAGTTTTTTTCAAGAAAAGGAACTGAAACCTTCATTTAGGCCCTATGTTTTAAATGCGACCTTTTCAAGTTTTACATTTCTGTGCACTTTATAAAAGTAAATAGTGTTATTATGGCAAATTCTGTAATTTTTTTTATTAAAACGTTTTCGTGCTTAACCATTTTTTTCGTTTGAATTTATTATTAGTTTTAGCCTGCGTGTGCATGATGAAAGATTGTTGATGATCTACTCCTAATTTAAAAAGTTTTAACAAATTGGTATGAAAAATATTTCAAAGCTTTTTTTGATTCGGTATTCCACGTCGCAAAATATAAGTTATAAAGCAACAGTTAATGTTTGTAACGTTCCAGCTATTGACCACTGATGTCCAACGTCCAGCTCCGCACATTTCTATTTTCAATTGATGGGGTGGGGAGGGGTGCGCCCATTGAACTGGTCCTCAGTTATATATGCGCCTCCATAAATTCAAAGGTTGCCTATGACTGCAGTAGGTGCTATGGAATATCCTTGACTTAAACCTTCTGATACTGCAAAGTACTGAGACATAACGCTGTATCCAGATATTGAGATAAGTGTTGCTGGAAAAAAACATTTACAGGCCGTACATTGCTCTGCGTCCACGTGTTGTAAATGCATTTCTAAAACCCAAAGAACTTTACCCTAGAAAAAAGAAAAAGGGTGTACATGTCCTAAACGTAACTGTGAACATTCGTGTGCTGTATCCGCGACACCTCGTAGGATGGCTTGCATCGTTGTATGATGGCTTATATTAGATTTAGATTGGTGGCACAGCCCTAGCCTAGATTCTGTAAGTCCGTCATAGGCGCGCCAGTAGTGCCCGGCGCACTGAATGAAACTGTCTTTCTTTCAACTGGTGTCTCATTATTAACGATACAATTGACATTGTGTGCAGAATGTTAGTCCCGTCAGTTACAGCCATAGGCATATGAAACCGTTCTTAGCGCTTTACTAATTTAAAATGACGTGCTACTTAACACGTCAGGAGAACCATACAGTCATAAAAATTTGGCGAGAATACACGTCCAGAGCACTGGAAGGTTAATACAATTAACTTCATGAATAATAATTTTTTTTTTTAATATTTCTTCGTCGCCTGTAATTTTTGGGACCGCCTGTGTGTGCCGCACATTTTGCACACTGAGTCGGCGCGCCACTGAAGTCCGTGTGGTTTGAGGACAGTTTCATAGATAAGTAGTTTACTGTGGATAGATATATAAGATTTTCTATATATATCTAGCCAGTTAATTTTATGAAATCATAAGTCTACGAGTAGATGTTTTCTTTTCTGTTTTATGGGGTGTTTCCAGGTCAGTTCAGTGTTTAAGTAAAGGCCTAGGTATGGGACTACTACGTATTTGTTGCAACATTTAGATAAGGCTGAGTTTTAGTAATATTAATCAGTTTAAAAACAATTCTCACTGTAACTAAATAAAAATAAATTTTTATATAACATTTTGGAGCAAGTACGAATATAAAAAAGCATGAGTAGAGTGGGTGCGAGAGAGAGAGAGAGAGAGAGAGAGAGAGAGAGAGAGAGAGAGAGAGAGAGAGAGAGAGAGAGAGAGAGAGAGGAGAGAGAGAGAGAGAGAGAGAGAGAGAGGATAAAAGAAAAAGGAAGCAAAATCAGTAATGAATAGAGGGAGTCAGCATTTACAAGTAATTTTCTTTTGCCATAACACTATGCACATGACCAAAGCTTGTCCTTTAGTTCCCTTTACTCCCTCGTCTTTCATCATCGTCTATCATCACTAAACTCTCCTACCTCTACTGCTTTCCCCTGCACTTGCCCTCAAGTCAAGTCGACAATTTTCCTTTCTACTTATAACATCTCTAATTCCCCTTCCCTTCAGCATTGTATGCTGAAGTCTTATGTTTTTCTTTAGTCTGTTCATAAACTT
This sequence comes from Magicicada septendecula, assembly GCA_034769895.1. Taxonomy (NCBI): domain Eukaryota; kingdom Metazoa; phylum Arthropoda; class Insecta; order Hemiptera; family Cicadidae; genus Magicicada; species Magicicada septendecula. Next base: position 380,646,240 of record CM068373.1, read on the forward strand.
TTTCCATTTCATAGATTAACAGCCTGCAAAGTGGTTGGCAGTATCCTGCTTCTTGTTCTTTATTGCAAAGCATGAATTACAATTTATGTCTTTAACTATTTAGACATCAAACGAGCCCTTCTGCTGTAATTTTTCCCTTCCATTACTCTCTTCACTGTGACGAAGTACGTAATTCATTATATAGGCTCTTCTTCTTTTCAAATGATGTATCCGACGTTTCCGTTGTCTTAATCTGTCAGAAGAACAATAGCATTCGTAAGAGTTTCTCTCGATCCTCTTTTAACCAAAAGTCGTTTCTTTCCTTCCTCTCCCGTCTTCTACGATTCACATTCACACAAAACAATACTTCACACATGTTTTTCTAACAAATTTGTCCACAGTTTAGCTGATGTTCTTTGGAATTGAACAGTTTCGGAAACCGTTCGCTGCTCACTCTTTGCAGATACTGCTCACAATAATTTAAAAATCATTGTAAACAAGTATAGTTATTTCGTTTATATAGCTTTACGTATCCTGGAACAAGTTAGCAGTTTTGAATACCTGGGCTACAGTGTGTGTTATAATGCAAGCAACGACGTGGTGAACAAGTTGCATAAGTTCAACCTTATGTGCGGGACCATCAGGCGAACCCTTAAGTCAGCAAGTAAAGAAACACGCCTAAAATTATACAAGGTGATGGCTCTTCCCACACTTCTTTATGGGTCTGAGAATTGGACTTTAACGAAAGGGTTAAAGGGGTGCCAGTCGCATCCAAGCTGCTGAAATGAGATTTCTCAGGCACGTGGCAGGGTATACTCTCCATGATCATAGACGAAACACAGATATACGGCAGGAACTGAATATTATGAGCATACTCGACAGGATCGCCCAGCATCGGCTGAATTAGTGGGAACATCGTTGCCGAATGGATGACTGCCGCATCCCCAAACAACTATGGAACTATAAGGTGAGGGGACGGAGAGGTGTGGGACGTCCGAGGAAGCGCTGGAGTGACTAGCTGTAATATTTGCCTATTTGAGACCGGAACAAACCATTTTTTGTTTAAACCTTGAGGATGATGATAATGATAGCTTTACGTCCAGAATGTATAAAGTTTTAGATAAGAAATTAATAAGACCAATGTCCTGTTTTAAGTGTCCCAGTCAATGTTGGGTACGACATAAGCAGGAACATGTAATATCAGTAAAGTCAGCGATAGAATCTCCAAAGCATAATGAACCCTAAAAGTCTACAATATTGAGAATGATAAATTTACCTTACCTTACCTCGTTATGGGACAGTGAGAAATAATTTTTTTTACGGCATTATTGTTCCACGGCAGTTTCAAAAAACAATATGTCTTCCACCTGACGTAACGAATAGAAGTGAAAAATTGAAGTCTATAGTACTCCAATAACAAATGATATCAATAATTATACAAGAAAATGAAATTAACATATAATTGGACGATTTAACTCTTCAAAATAAAGTTTTATACGACAGCTTACAGGGAGAAAAGAGACAACGGTTGTATTTATGAACAAAGATGGGCTACGTGACACCGGAAGAGACTTATGGCTTAATCTGTCGTGTGTTTTATATTTCTTCGGCGTACTCATTTCTTTTGTTTTTCCCAATATTAATACTATTTACGTAATAATAAAATGTGTTGTTATATGCGTGCAAGTATTGGAATCGAAGAAACACAAATAAGACTGTTAAGTCTCCAAATGTTGATGTTGAACGATACCTAACACAAAGGTTAATACGGTCGTTAAAAGTACAAAAGATCTTTGTCATTTGTCAGAATCTGTCTGTGTCATCGGTAAGTAAGTAATCCAATACTGCGTGTTTTATGAGTGGTACCGAAACGATTTCTTTCAGTATAGTATTCGGAGTCTATTTTACACTTGGTCCGATACTCATTATTCTACCTTCAGACATTTGCTGTTCTTGTTGGTACACAGTTGCTCCAGTTCTTATTTACAGTGTACAGTAGTACTTTTATCACCTATCGCGCGTTCGTATGTGTGTGTGTGTGTGTGTGTGTGTGTGTGTGTACACTGAAGTACATATATATAGTGAAATACAAAATGAATAAACTAATACAAAAATTAATATAATTGAGTAGTCCTATTCATTATGAGCCAAATTTGTCAGTCGTATAGTAAGGCTGTGGAATGTGCTAGTTATAGTGACTAGTACTAAAACTAGGAATGCCACAGGATTGCTTTGTTGACGCCTACGCGGATGATGTCGCGTCAGTTACTTGGTCAAGAAATGGTCCAACTTTTTCTGAGCAGAGTAATGAGAACAGCGTCTCAGTGGGTGGGGGGCCACTGGCTACAGATGGCAGGAGAGAATACTGAAACTGTCATTATCACAAGAAGGCAGATACGCATTTATCGACAAAAATCTGTGGAAAATAATCGAATTTTATGTAAAACAGGCTGTTAGATATGTAGAAGTGATGGCTGATATGAAACTGGCATACCGAGAACATATCAAAACGACAGCAGATAAAGCAGCGAATGTCACCAACACGTTACGCGATTGTTGGCCGATAGTGAAGGACCAAAGTATAGTGAACGACGTGTGCTGATTGCTGTCATATAATCAATGATGCTGTATGGTGCAGAGATCTGGACTGATTCATTCCGAAGCCAGAACTACAAGAACCGCCTGAGTGCATTGTGTGCTGCATCTACTTATCGTATCGTTTCACACGCTACGATATTGGTAATTGTAGCCAAGTGACCTGATGGCAGAAGAAAGGAAATATAGAGGAAATATAGAGAAAGAACAGCACAGACCAAGATAAAAGGAACAGCAAGAGTGACAACAATGAACAAATGGGAAAAGCGATGAGCACAGGAACCAGAGACAGATGGACAATGAAGAGCATAAAAAATTTGGATGCCTGGATGAATAGAAAACACGGAGAGATTGAATACCAGCTAATATAGGTTCTTACAGGATACGGACAATTTCAGTCTTGTTTCCACTAAGTGCGTAGGCCTGCTACATCAAATTGACCATGCTGTCGACACGAGGAAGAAGACGCATCCATTCACTTTTTGTATGCAACTAACAGACTGATGAGAATACTCCCCTCCCACAACATCATTGGAAAGATGCTGAGTAAGCACTGAGTGAAGAGAACTGAAGTGACACTTTGCACTGAGAATGTCTTACAAAAAAAAAATCAAACAAACTGAACAGTTTTCAATAGCGCTTACTAAGCAGCAGCGCTTGAATAGTAACGACATATAAGAAACCCGAAGACTAAATAGGCAAGGAAGTAGCACCAACGTGAAGCATTGTGGAAACTTAGTATCGCGGCGACTGTTGCTAGGACAAAAGAGGTAAGGTTTTAGGGCGGCCGCACACTGGAGCGGCATTTTGTTCGCGACAGAACCGTTTTGGAGCATTGTGTCGCAAAGCGTCGCAGATAGCTCTACGCAGATGGCTCTAATATCATTAGGATCTATAAAGCGCCATACACTAGCTGCGACATTGTCTAGAAGTATCGCGAGACCCCTCGCGACCAAAAACGCCGTTCCTTCAATTTATGTCTCGCAACAAAACCTTGCGACATTTTGAACTGCTCATGCGCTGGATTCTAACCATACGAGGCGGGAAGTTTATGTTACATTTAACTTAATCCTAGGTTAGAAGTGCGTGCATTGTCCTATCGTCCTGATTCTCGCATATTTTTCTGTATTTATTTTTATTGTTATTAATTGCTATTGAGTATAAAATGGAAACAAGTGTAGGAGTAGTTGGAACTTAAATAGATGCAAAATAATGCCTGTCACGAACCCACGAAGCACACACTTTTACAGCTCAAAAACAACACACGAGAAATTTTTTTGTCGTGATCCAATGTCTGAAGTCTCTCTTCACCGACGCGACGCTTTACAACACGAGGCGCCAAAACGTCAAGTGTGAAGCATCACGTTTCCTGATGGTGTGCAGGCATTTCCACGTCCTCAGAAAAACACTCGTTCCTACTAGCACGCCGTTCATTTCCACCATTCATCACTAATAGGTTCCATCTGATTTGTATCCGGGTTTATACAAGTTTATAAATCTAACTGAATGAGTGAAGCGACTTCTAAGTGTTAACTCGACCATTTGGAATTTGACAGACTATCTTTCTATTTCAGGTAGGCTATTCATAACTTTTGAATGCATTAACCGGTGTTTGTAAAACTTTGCGTGCGTGTACACGCCTTTAACCTACGGCGCCCTACTGTTTTAGATAAGAGGTAGAGAGGGAGGCAAAAATGTGAGGAGTCGAAATAAAAAAAAAAAATCCATGTAAGTACTAAATGAAAGTGAATTTTAACCACAAAATGAATATAGTATTCGGATTAGGGAAATTCAAAAATTTGAGACATCCGAGAACAAAAACCTATTAAAATGTTAAAACTCCTTGTCGGGTGTCACACTGAAGGGAATTTTAACCGAAGTCCGAGTATGGAGTATTCAATTAAAACTTTTTAACTTTAGATCTACCACGGGCAAAAAAAAAAAATTTTAATTTTTGAAACTCTGTGTGAGGAACCAGATTATGGGGGAATTTTGTTTAAATTACAAACCCGTTGTCTTTAGAAATTTGCCAAAATTAATATCTTTCAACATTCCTTACAAATTTCGTACCGCTTTCAAAACGTTTGTGTGGTTTTTTCCCGAGCTGTTTGGCCGTGGTGCAAAGTTTACTTCAAAACCAGACGTTTCGGCAGTGCCATCTTCAGTAAAATCGAGTACGCTAACGTGAGGTGGTATACTCCATTTTCACCGATGATGGCAGTCGATGGCACTGCCGAAACGTCTGTTTTTAATAGACCGCGGCCAAACAGCTCCGGAAGTAATTTTAACCAAATTAACTCCGGCCGTGTAAGTCTACGTTTCTGAGGTATGTTTGCAAAAAAAAATATTTTTTATAACTACAGTTTCATTTATTGCCTATTCTTGTAAATTTATTTTTTCAAGCCTATAAATATCCACGGAAACATATATAAACATAAAAACTAGGACTAGAGTATTTGTCATTTGGGCGTTATGGATAAAAATTTAATTGTAAAAACCAATGCGGAGTTTGTGGTTCTTTTAGTGTGCATTGTATTTATAACAATATAATGGCAATAACAAGTGACTAACTTTTAATTGTTACTTCATTTTAAAAATTTTTGGAGTAGTCACGTTTTTCGTAAATTTTCTTTTATTTTTTTCTTTTACTTTTTTATTCGTTTCTTTTATTGTTTACTTCTTCGTTCACCGTGGTAACTTCCTCCAACCTTAACCGTGAAAACAACACATGATTACCTCCTTGTGGTGTTTGTCGGCTAGTGCTAAAATTCATACATACGAAGAAATTTACTAACAGATTTAAAAAATAAAATTTATTAATTTGATTTTATCTAATAATACCTACATCTCGTTCAGAATAGTAACCGAGCCCTGCAGCTCAGGAAGGCTGTTAGTCTACTCCCGTTTCCTTTCGTAAGAGTGATTCCGATTGAATGTTTCTCAGAATTAAAGAAACTCTCATTTTCTGAATTCTTATAATGCGCCTAAAGGTATATTCAAGATCACTAAAAGAGCCCTGGTGAGATAGTCTATTATATGCACGACTATTGGATCAGGTGCATGTTGCAACGATACAACTCAAGGGCGTATTTGGGGGGGGGGAGCGACGAAGGGACCGGACCACCCCAGAGGGTCGAAAAAGTTGATTCATTTTATTAAACTCTTAATTTTTAGACTGTTTTATTACTTTTTCAGCTGAGTACGCCAATAAAGTAGTAAAGTAGTACGCTGATATAGTTTTAGCATACAAACAGGTTTATTACACAGCATTAGCGTATACGTTTGAAATATGAAATATAGGAAAATCAAATCAGTCCAATAAGTGTCTTGTAAACAATGTTTGAATAACGCGTATTTTTATTGTTTTATTACCGTTTACTTTAATGGGACTGATTTCAGGCACTTTAAAGATAGTAATGTGGATCAGTCTTGATTTTTTTTCTTTTGTATGAAGCCGAGCTAATCCCGGTCCCCCCCCCCACAATGCCAAGTTCTAGATACGCCACTATTACAACTTATATACTGTAATAGGTCATTATAATCTACCAGTAAATATTACTTATTAACAACGATCAATATTATTATAGTATCATAATATCATACATCGCAGCTAATGATTGCTTAGGCTACATAGTACGTCGTATATCTGCCCACAAAAAAATAATAATCAGTTCATGCAGTTCCTGTGTGTGTGTGTGTGTGTGTGTGTGTGTGTGTGTGTGTGTGTGTGTGTGTGTGTGTGCGCCATTAATCACCATTAAATGTCGTGCTTTGATGAAGGTGTTATATGTAAGGCAAGACGTAAATGTGTTTACAAAAAATTAAATACAAATATTTTATCTTTTTTTTTTAACATGGAATGAAAACATTGATACCGTATATAATTATATAATAATTAAATTATATTAATCAACAAGTGACACTACACACACACACACACACACACACACACACACACACACACACACACACACACACACACAGAGATGGCCCAACAAATTGTGTACCGGTAATATCAATGTAATAAAATTAATGTAACCGATATCCATGCTATTACTTAATCTCGTATGGCTTCTTTTATTTTATGTATATATACTTATTTATGTTGTTAATTTATATGCATTAGGCGTTTTGAAAGTACAGCAGAAAAAGGTAAATTCTGACAAAGTAGGCCTATACTGGCGAAGCGCTGGATTAACAAATCACTAGAACGGATTCCATCGTATCTAGGCTACGCGTGACGGAAATGCGCAAGCTCCGACATGCGCAGTGCAACTGCTATCGGAAAAGAGGGTGCAGTTTGCAGAAAACTTTTTATGGCATATAGAAGGGCGTTTAAGAGCTCAAGTGATAAAATTTCAACGACGTACGGAAAAAAATATTTTATCGCATTTGTATTTTATGTCGCTTGTTACAGCAATTTTATTCCCGACTGCACCAGCCGCTGTGTGCAGGTCACACACTTTATTGAATTGGATTCTCTACTTTGATTTTTAAGATTCTCCTCGAATCGGTCGCAATTTGTGTAGGATTCAAAACTTTTCACAGAACCTGTTTACCTACTTTTATCTATCAGAGAAATATGTAGGTCTATGGCTGCCACAATCCACGTTTACGATTTCAAATAAAGAAAATAATTACAATAGTTAATTTAATATTTTCTTATCGGAGATTTTTTTTTTTTTTTGGACATTGTCACTAAAATATGCGTAACACTCTTCGCATGACTCGGTCTCCCGGACTTTAAGTCGCTTCTTACAGCAATTTTATTCCTGGCTACAACCGGCCGCATGCCAGCGCGAAAAATACCCTATATGGTCATATTAACACTCTCTCTCTCTCTCTCTCTCTCTCTCTCTCTCTCTCTCTCTCTCTCCCCCCCTCCCTCCCTCCCTGTCTGTCTGTCTCTCTCTCTTTCTGTCTATCTGTATGTTTCTCTCTCTCTCTCTCTCTCTCTCTCTCTCTATCTCTTTGTCATTCCTAACATAAGCCTTCTCACGCTTGTCAGTACATTTCGCAGTTTTAGTATAATCAGGTTAGGTTAGGTTAGGTTAGGTTTGGTTAGATTAGCCTGACAACAACCTAACATAACCTAATCTAGTGTTATTTATTATCCATGTTTCTGAATGGTACAAAGCAATTGTAGAAACAATATTTCTATTTAAAAGGATTTATCTAAAATTTGTCTAAAAAAATTACAGTAATACATTAATACAATTTAAATAAAAAACGATTTTACCTTATTCAAGTAGTTCGATCGGGAAGCCATAGGCTTATGGAGACATTAGTTGAAATCAATGGAAACAGAAAGCGTACAGGAAGTTTTCTGCTGTCAATATCTTCACATGGTCCGTGACAACATTTTGGTTATGTCCATACTTTCAAAATGGCTGCTCCGTAGTTGGCGCTGTATATATTGAAAGAGGAAATACTGTAATTACACTAACAAAGATCACGGCAGTATGAGGACTTCCGCAATTTTCGTGCACAGAAATTGCGATGTGACATGGAGCATTATCGTAATGAACTATCCAAGATTAACACTCCTGGTCGGACTTGAATGACTCTTTTTCTAACTTTCACAAAGAACCTTATAGCAGTAAACTTATTTTTCTTTTTCCTCGAGGCACAAATTCCTTATGCTCATTACTTCGAATGTCGAACAAGTAATTGACATTGACTTACCCTAGATGTCCTGTTTCTTGCTTTTGAAGCATTTTGTCGCTTTGTTCCTAGAGTATTCTGAAAAATATACAACTTGCCATCGTTATAAAAATGTTTCATAAAACTGTGTCGTTTTCAGTATGTTCAAGCGGCTAGACACACATTTTCGGTTATTCTTCCGCATGTTCAAATCATAAACTGTCAGAATCACAAATCATAATCTTGACAGAATTTCATAAACTGGCTGGTGATTTGAATATTATTTGTAACAAATAATGCTTAATCTAACCAAGCGACGATCAGAATTGGTAACATCTTTCACTTTCGGCACGTTTTCATCGGTTCGTTTTGTGATTGGTCACATATATATATAAGAGGGTTCATCTCCCATCGTTTCACGGCCATTAAAAATACTCAGTGCCAGTCAAACTACTTAATCATCTCCGTAAGATTATGTAACTTGTCGGATATTTTTACTACTCTTTCATGAAGTTACAGCTACAGTATTTGCTTAAATAACGTTCCTCAATTCTGTCTGTGGGTTTCACGGCCGGAGTCAATGTTATTGGAATGTCGGCTTGCCGGGTTGTAAGGCCGAGTCCAAAGTTGTTGGATGCAAACGTTTCGGCCGTACCTTCGACGGTCATCTTCAGTCCAGTAGGCTCTGCAACACAATGAAAGAGGTTTCGTAGTCAGCGACCACAGTACTGTTGTTAAGACTGACTACCAGTGTGGCTTAACCACATTGCGCATGCGTAGATTTGACACGTCGTTTTCGGGTTAATTATTTTGTGTTCAGAACAGCTGCATGGTTGATATGTCATGGTTAGTCACCTCACACCGCACATTCTGCAATTCCTCCCCCCCCCCCATTAAAATCTGTATGAACCGTTTCATGTCGTACTATTTCGTATTTTCATATTTTATATTTTCATATTTCATATTTAATATTTACGTACGTGTGCTAAATTAATTTTATGACTGCTGCAGTGAGTACAGAGGGCGTTTAGTATGGCATTTTGTTTAATAGAAGGTGTTAATTCAGTCTACACAAAACCTGTAATAAAGACATTTAAGAAACGTAAGATAGGTAATGGATATTTTGATACCTTCCTTGGAATACACAAAAACTTAGTAGAGACTTTGGCTCTTCACCAAAGAAAACAATGTTCAAAACTGTCGAAGGTTATTTTCAAGAAATAGATATTTTTTTTTAGTGAAATTCCAGTCGAAGTAGAAAAGATGATTGTTAGCCTCAGAAAAAAAAAACAGTGGAAAAACAGAATAAAGTTTGGTTCGGGGATGAACACCAGAAACATAATAATACAGACTAAACTAGAGAGTCAATGTCTATAGAATCTGATCTTCATATAAGGATGTTTTTTGTTTTTGTTTGTTTTATATAAGCAGTGACTATTAATTGAAAACAAGTAAAAGTCAAGTTAGAATCACAATAATAATAATAACATTTAATTAAAAACCTAACAATACAACAGCGGCTGTAGTAGGCAACCTGACTGTTACTACTTGGCGGGGAAAGCTGGATAATGCCGGGAAGGCGGCAGGAAAGAATCCAAGCAGAAAAAGAAGACACCTCAAAATTGTATTGGGGGAGGGTGAGCAAGTTGGAAAGAAGAATAAGTAAATATATAAGGAGGGAATTACGAGGGCACGTAGAGAGAAAAGATCTAGAATGTAAGAAATTAGTGTGGTTTGGTCATTTGGTGAGAACAAGAGACGAGTTACAAGTTCGGAATGCCTGGGAAGTCATACCGGTGTGGAGGAATAGAAAATGAATAAGAGACTTAAGTGAAACAGCTCAATGGAAGTTACATTGAACGGAGAAGAGACAATTAGAGGGCAGACAAATAGATGGTAAGAGGGTGGAGCGACGTATAACTCTTAATATTATAAGCAAATAAAAGGAGAACAGTAGGGTTTGGATGTTTATGTACAAGGTGTATTCCTCCTTCCTCCTTCTTTAACAATCCGCAGATTGGTTGTAGCAGTTCTTCACACCGATCTTCTCTGTGCTTTCCATTTCATCTCCTCATAGGAATTACAACTTACATCACCAATAATCTGTTTCATATATTGAAGTCTCGGTCTTTCTCTTCCTCTTTCCCCTTCAGTGTAACCTTCTATTATTGTTTTTATCAAATTCTCTTAACGCATAATATGGCCGATAAGTTCAATCCTTTGCTTCAGAAAATTTTGCCAAAAAGTTCTTTCTCCCCAACTCTAGTCAGAATCGCATCATTACTAATCTTGTCGATCCACCTTACAGTAATTTCCAATTGTCCACGACTCACATCCATATGGAGCTACGCTCCATATGTAACTCTTAGGAACCTCTTTCTTGTTTCCAGTGCTATTTTTTTAGAGGTCAGTAATTTCCATTTACTCTTAAATGTAACTTTAGCCTGTTCGATCCTACTCGAAATTCCTGTTTTACTTCTTCCGTCTTCTGTGATTTTACTTCCCGAGTAGGTGAACTTTCTAACTTCCTCTATTTTGTCCCCATTCAGCAATATATTCTTACTGATTTGTCCGTGTTTACTACAGACCATCACTTTCGTTTTATTAACATTTATTCTTAAATTGTACTGTTTGCTCAAAACCTGAGCCATCATATGGGCCTGTTCGCTTTCACCCATAATTGCAGTGTCTTCTGCAGATGTTAATATGTTAATTCTCTCTCCTTGTACATTTACTCCACAATCCGTTTGCTCATTTACTTTGTTAAAAACGTCCTGTAAATGTAAATTAAACAATGCAGGAGAAAGGCTGCAACCCTGCGTTACACCTTTTCGAATTTTCCCTTCCTCCCGTGTTTTTCCGAAAATTTTCAGCTCTGTCTCATCTTATACAGACGCCAAATTATTTGTCTATCCCCAAAATCTACCCCCGGCTAACCCCGAAATCTACCCCCGGCTAACCCCAAAATCTACCCCCGGCTAACCCCAAAATCTACCCCCGGCTAACCCCGACTACCCCCGGCTAACCCCGAAAATTGTACAAGCTGTATTTGTTTTTTTAAAATGTATTTTGAATTTTTATTTTTATTTTCCATTATGTATACGGATCATGTTTTTAATTCTCTGGTAATACTTTTGGGATAATTGATGATGATATTGACGACGATGACGACCATTATAAAGTAGACAAAAATTTACTTAAATTTGATGTCACACTATTGTAATATTGTGTGGAGAGAGTATGATACGTCACTTATAATACCTCTAGAGTAAGCAGAAACGAAGAAGAATGTTTGATGTTATGGTTGGTGAACGCTAGGTTAATTATAGTACAAATCACAACACACATAAAACAATTCGCCTCTCCTGACCAAGTGAGTACAACAGGTACAGATAATACGTTACCCAATTGCGTGCGTACCCATTTGCATTGCAGGTAAAGAAACGCATTCAAATATTCTCCAGAAAACAGCGTTTTCTCTTACGTTAGTCTGAGCAGATGCACTCAAAACCTTATAGCTTGTGTATCAGAAGTATGTCTCCTTGGATAACGTCTTCACAACCCAAAAGATATGAGGCACTCAGTGGCGGCTCGTTGTTCTGACAACTAGGGGTTCAATGTCTGAACGTTTCTACTAAGATAAGAGCAATTAACCCATTCCAAATAACATACGGGGTGGGTTGCAACATGAAGAAATAACTGTTGACAACTTTAAGTAGGATGTGTATCTTTAAGAAGGTAGTAGCTTTAATATTAGGTTGTGTTTATGCTATTTGTGTATTACTCTAAAATTATATAGTTAAAATAAATAGATAGTTAAATGTTTCTGTTTAATATTGAAAACGGGAAGCGGCCTACCGAGATCCTTAAGTTTGCATTCATCTTCAATAGAGAAGAGGAGAGAGAGAGAGAGAGAGAGAGAGAGAGAGAGAGAGAGAGAGAGAGAGAGAGAGAGAGAGAGAGAGAGAGAGAGAGAGAGAGTAGAAAATTTTTTTTAAAAATAGAGTGAACACTATTCATTTTATTAGATCGATGAACTGAACACAACAATAAGAAATACCCGACCACTTTACACAAAAACACCAGCAAACACTTTGAAGGTTACACATGCTGCAGTCAGCTTAACGGTACTATAATTGTTTATTGATTACATTAAACACACTTTATTTTCGGAGTACAAAGACTTAACTATTTCATTTGATTTTAAGACTTCACTGCACACATTTCATTGCATACTAAACGAAACAGAGAATTCTGACATAAAACTGAAGGTAAATGGACAAATCATCTGGTAAAAATCATAATAATTTCGAATGGCGGCATGTAAAAATGTTGACATTCCCGGTCGGGGCGGTTCGGATCTTGTCGGAACTATTCGTCTCTGTCGCTAACACTCGGGTTTAGCGACCGCTGAGTGTAATTATTGGTATAATTATTTTATCCTCCAAAGCTGTCTACACAGTCTAGGAGGTGCTGAGAGCTGATTTGCACCTCAAGCAGCAGTAGCGAGCAATTCGCCTATTACGTGAATCGATTATTATTTAGTCAACAAGATTAATCTGACAAATCTCGTTATTTAAATATGAAACCACTCTCTCAACATATTTAAATTATTTAGGGATTCACTGAAGCACTGAACCTTACGGACGAGCCGCCACTGGAGGCACTACTTATTTTATAGCCAAACGATATATACTGATAAAACTTAACAAAATTGAACAAAATTTAATTATTAAATTACAGAGGCTTAATATACCAGTGGGTTACGGCGTCTGGCTACTAATCTAGGTATTCCGCGTTCGATTGCCGGGCCTATTAAGACGCGCTTCTCTCACCTCAGGTCACACTTCAAATCCTGTGAAATCAGATAAGATCCTGGGGGTAATAATGGGGGCCACACTATATTCCTTGTATGCCGAATACCTCACATAAGTCAGCCTATACTGCCTAACTCCCTGACTAATTAGGCGGTAAGAAAGGAATTATTATTATTATTATTATTACTATTGAATTAATTACACGTGGTAAGTGGAGTATTAATGCTGAAATGCATATAAACCGATGTTTTCATTTTCAATAAAATAAAATTTAGGACATGGGACGTAAAAATTAAAACAGTACCCTATTTCCACCGTAAAACTTACACAAATTAAATTATGAGGAATGGTTTCTAATCATTACCATTTTCACAAACGGCGCAGCATGCATTGATGAAGTTGTGCATTTCAAAATACGGTGAAGCCTTGAGGCGATTTCGATTTGAATGGATAAAATATGCAAGGTGGAGGAAACAATGAAAGAGAGGTAAGGGCAAAAGGGAGATAGAACGAAATGAGAGGCAGAGAACAGGAGAAAGGAAAAAAGAGATAGAAAAGGAAAAAGACAGAGACAGCAACAGAGAGATACAGTGAGCGAGAGATGAACAGACAAGCAGCTTGAGAAAGAATTTGAAATTGAGGGAAGGTTGTGTGTGTGTGTGTGTGTAAGCCTATAAGTGCGTTTATAAAACAGTTTCAAAACAACAATTGATCAGTCTCTGGGGCGCTTTCAGAACTGAGTGTTGTTGGTGAGCACAAAATAAGTTGGCCCCTCCTGACCAAGTGAAAACAACAGGCGCAGATAATGCTCTCTCCTCCAGTTTACCTCCTTTTCGCTGTTACAAATCTCACAGCTCCGACTGACTGCCCCACACCATCGTTAGGTCTTTATGACGTTTAGACCCCGTATAAATCTGCTGCGATTTGAACTTACTCAGTTTTGTAAACTTAACTTAATAAAACAAACTAATTGGTTACACTTAACTGGAAGCTGATAAAATAAAATAAAGTGTCAGATACAAAAAAAGATGAAAAATAATGAAAGGAATGAATAATTGAAAGACAGTACTAAAACAAAACTTTCCTATATCAACCGTAAGTGTTAAAGGATAATTAGGCTTAGAAAACTGTGATTACTGTAAAGACTCGTAATGCATATGAAACTTTAGGATCAAAGGAAAGTGGAGAAAGAAAAAAGAATGTTTTTAGATTGACGAGAAAATTTGAAAATAAAAGAAAAAGAACGAGAGAGAGAGAGAGAGAGAGAGGGGGAGGGAGAGAGGGGAGAGAGAGAGAGAGAGACATCAGAGATAGAGAGCTAAGTAGGAGTAGAAATAAAAATTCTTTAATAATGATTTGAATTAATTAGCTGTGTAGCCTACTATAGGCCTAACAGTGAAGGATTTTTGTGGCTCCACCATATTATGCTATACCAAAGGCTGTTATTGTAACCAAAAAATCAAATTGTAAAATGACATTAAGAAATTCGAGAAAACACAGAGAAAATTAAAGAAATCCCGTGACAAAGCAGAATATAGAGTAGCAAGTGAAACGAACCAAACGAACATTATTTCGATTAAGAACAAAAATCTAGTACGTCTGGTACTGAATAGCGAGTTAAAAACATCCTCAGAAGCGCAAAGTCGTACATTTAAACACTCAAGAAAGTAAAACAGAGACACTATCCTTACCTCACCTGACAATATAAAACGGTACTGATAACTGTCATTTAAAGTAAATTCAAAAATCAATCCATTTAAGTTTTGTAAAAAATTTCAAATCAATTTATTGAATCTACACCAAAACCTTAGGCTATTTTGAAATAAATATCTTCTACTGTGTGTTAGTAGACCAATGGATCTTACATTTGACAATTAGTCTAAAGATCCCAATTCGATTCCCAGTTAGCTTCAGAAAAATTGAAGTGCACATTTCAATCCCAAGCACGTTTCAACATGTGGAAATGAGTATCGAGGAAAACTGTTGTTTATTAGGCGGTCGAAACGTAGTGCTGGCCACACTAATTTTCTTGTATGCTAAGTGGCTGAAATGTGGTAAACTAATTTGCTTTTCCAAAACCATTTCGACGTACCTCTATTATTGTTGTTTTTGTTGTTGTTATACCGGTTTCGTGTGCGACAGATGGAAACGACACAGGACACTGTTGCAGAGGATATTAGGCACTCCGAATAAGACAGTCGAAGTGATGCTTCGATCTGGGGGGGGGGGGGGCACGTGGTGGAACTGGGTGCACGCTTTGTAGAAGAGATTCTTCGGAAGGAGAAGATATATTTGGACAAGATAACGTGAAAGAAGAAAAACAAGCCAGACGAGAGTCATAGGGCTGAATGACAATAGCCCTAGCTCCTCGACGTAATCTGTCACACAGTTCCAGGCTAGTGTTTAGAAGAGGAAAGGAAGGTAGTTTTTCTAGTGAGTCGGGCATAATACCCAAATCCACAGACCCCGGAAGTGTGCACCCTTCCGGGCATTTGTTTACCTACCCTAGTAAATAAACAAAATCTATATTTTCGTTGTTATTATTATTATTATTATCTTTTACTGACACCTTATCGATTGTCATGCGCTCCAACTCATTTCTATTTATAATTCAGCTGTAGTTAATAAAACATATCATTACTTAACTTATAAAATTTATTCGCTTACAGTAAACAGTTCAGGCTTATAGAGAATTCGAAACATCACCGGACTGTAAAAACGTGACATATTGAAATGTTAACACACAACTGGAACGTACCCGATCTATATCGAATGCAGATTATAGATCACTTTTTCAACCTTCCACCCCTACAGAAACACATTTATATTTCATTATATTAGGTACCCATTATAGATAAAATGTATCCTCACTAATAAGCCTATTGTATTGCCTCCATTACGCTTGAACAATTCACAGAGTTCCTGAAGTGTCACACATTCTTTAGAAGGATTACTGACAACGGCTAACCTGTTGGCATCTTACTGACTTCACGCCACGGTGTCGGTAGTCGAGTGTTAGATAACTAGCCCAGGTGATTAGCCACTATTCTGATGTTGATTAAACATTACATTTTGTTGCCTACTGTACGGTGATCATCTAACTGCGCAATTGAAGTTACAATTCCTTAGGCTTTCACGAGTGGTGTCAACATTGTTAGAATTACTATTAGCTGGGCTGTTCGGCGGCCGTGGTCCACCGTTGTTCGAGACAGACGTTTCGGCTCCACCATCGGAGGCCATCTTCAGTATCCGAAAAACGATTAAACCGATTGGCAAGGTGTCCGCCAATTCATCCCATTACTCTACCTCAGTACTTAGACTCTATCTCAGTATTGGGGCGAACTGGCGGACACCTTGCCAATCGTTTTTCCAACACTGCTCCAATAGTGAGGCCGAAACGTCTGTCTTGAACAACAGTAGACTGCGGCCGCCTAACAGCCCGGCTAATAGTAATTCTAACAAGTCACACAGGCTGTTTGTTTATAAAATACAGCTTATTGCAGCCTGTCGTAATAGCCATGGCAGGAACCCTACAAAAACTACCGCCTACCCTAAACTTGAATTGCATAAGCCACTCTGATGACAATTTACTTGTACTTACTTGTAATTTACTTGTATAAACACTGAAATACCTACACAACTGTAAACTTGTAAACTATAAACAACTGTTTACTGCTCATTAAACGACTTTGTAATGCCATTATAGTAGTCAGCTGTTGTTAAATTATAGTTGTCTAATATCATTTACATCGTGCCTGACGATATGCCGCCATCGGATCCAACTGCAACAAATGGGTTTCACAACGTCCTGTACTAAACTGATAACATTTTCTGTAACGATTCTTATATCCTGAGTCTCCAGATATCGCGGGTCTGACTATAAGTCACAAAGTGGCTGTTAAGAAATCAGAGTCATTCTCCACCACCACACCGTAACTGATTGCAAATATGACATAACTATTTCTGTAAAAAACTCATGGATATGTAAAGGAACGTCGGTTATCAAATGTTTATTAACAGGAAAGTCAGTTATCACGGAAACCGCGTGGAGGGAAATTGCCACACCGTTTCAAGAATCTAGACCAATTGGCGATTGCCACACCGGCCAAGCAAGTAGGAAAAAGGTCTTGAGTAAATTGCCACACCACGACCCCGCAGGAAGATAACAGAACTTGAACTGTTCGTATGAGCTGTTTGCGTTACGTACCGTTCGAAATAGTTGTCAGCTGATTTAGTTTTACATATTAAAATACTCTATCCTGCTAAAACTTTCCTATCGCTTTAAAGCCTCCACATACGTTTATGCCTCACAAAGCTGGTAGTGCCATGTATTCCATGCCAAAAACTTCAAAAATTAGAATATTGAACTGCGAAGTATAAGGAAAAAGCATTGCTGTTTGTGTACTAATTGTTTCAACTACTGTAATTGCAACACTGTAATTAAAGTGTTTAATTAAAGTATAAACATTATTGAAAATATTTTTAATAACTCAAACACAGACAAAGTCATACTAAGTAATATTCGTGAAAAAAAAAACCGGTAATATACATTAAACAGAGTGGCGTAACTAGGATCTGATCCTGGTGGGAGTGGGAAGGATAAGACTAGCTTTAAGCTTGGATCCCCTCATTATTTTTCTAACAGAAAATGAGAAATTCCGGATTCTGAACATATAATTTTTATAAATATTCGATTATATTTAATTTCTGTACATATACACAAAGCATTATTTTTCGTATCCAAAAGTCAGTAAAGTTGAATAATTATTTTATAAATTATTCAAGTTTTCAAAAACTTTCAATGTAACCTAAGAAAAACTAAAACACATCGTCAAAATTTAGTTTTAATTTGTTTGGTACATTGGACATTTCTATTTCAGATGTAATCACAAATGAAATATTTATTGCACCAATATTTCTTTTTACCAAATTATAGTAAATGTCACTCATTACTTATCGCATGTGTATCCTCAGAAACTCTACACTGGGAAAGCAAATGAAACATCTCATACGAGAAGGGTTTACTTTATTAATGGTCAACACGTACCCGTTCTCATAGTCATTTACCTCCCGCAGCGGTTGAGGTGTGGCAGTTTACTCACGTTCATCCTTTTCGACCTGATGCTTTTATTACCTGCTTGACGGTGTGGCAAAACGGAGATTTTTATAGACAGTAAAAAAACACATGCAGTCCACGGAAACTTCTCAGTGAGGTTAATAAAGTTCATCCGGGAGATGAAATAATCTTCTAATCATACGAGAGGTTGGGCTAGTGCATGATGGGTTCGATTTGGAGCAGTTTTCTTTCTGTTTTGCGAAATTATCAGACTGTTTCCCGCTACTGCTTCCTCATCTAAACTTATACTATGCTTAGAAATTGAAGGGATAAGTTGCAAGAAAATGACTGAACAATAACCAGCAATCTCACATTGATGCCTAAAACAATTAACCTACTTGTTTTTAACTACCGTGATACCAACTTACTGTTTCCACATGTTCTCAATGTTTTTCATTCACTATCCGCATGATTGATTTTGATTGCTCCAATATGACGTTTCAGATATGCGATACTGTCAAATGTCAAGTAATAAATTGTCTTTATCAACTTACGAATAATACATGTGATGTGTAACAAATATATAACATAGTTTTTTTCAAATTACTTACCTTTTTTTTCGGCAAATTCATAGTGTGAGACTGTCGTTGCGCAGGCACATTCAGTATTCTCGACAGGGTCACCAGTTTAATCCAAAAACTGCAATCCAAAAACTGCACATTCAGTATTCTCGACAGGGTCACCAGTTTAATCCAAAAACTGCACATTCAGTATTCTCGACAGGGCCACCAGTTTAATCCAAAAACTGCAATCTTCTTCATTATTACTATTGAACGCCAAGCGGTTTCCACTTAGATCCTATTGAAAACCCAAAGCAAATGTTTGTCAGTTACTTCAGATCTACTCAAATTTAATAGTACTACTCACTAAAAATCTATAAAATTGTTCACCTAATATACGTGTATGCTAAAATGTTTATCTAAAATGTGTAAGATAAAATACCTGCAAAAAGTTTAGATCGCCAATCACATGACATTTTTATTGCATTTCGTTGCTTCTAAAAGCTTGGGTGAGAGACAGTTCATTAATTTATGGAACAATTTTAGTTAGAGTAGTGGACTGAATAATCTCAAAAGTCGATTTGCTTGAAGTTTTATTTGAGCAATATTGAGCACGAAATTTTACTTGATATTACGAGACTGTTTAAAAATAATTTCAAATCCGTTTAGATACAAATTTTTGTTACTTAATAATCACAAAAATGATTATCAAAATGATTATCAGGGTGTGAGGAGCGGATATCGGTACCAGTTCGCCTGCTCTACCCTGATGTCATTTGGAAAGCAAGAAGAGTAAACTACTGTACAATTTTCCATCTTCAGTTGAGACTATTGGCTCTGTACAGAGGTTCTCATATACTAGCGCGGCTAAAAACTCAGCCGCCCTCCTACTTAAAAAAAAAACAAAGAACATGTGAAATGGAAAACTCATGTGCGTTTCTCGTAAATATTGATTATGTTATCAGTAACTATGAAGTCTTACACGATCCTAAGGCCGACTTTGTCCGATTACACAGTGTCGAGAAAAAGTATTTATAAAAAATTGAAAAACTTGTTTGGTGATAACTATGAAAATTAGAAGTTTGGAAACTTGTTAAATTTATTCTTAGCCAGAACTATTAAACTTTTGTCACGACTTAACTGTAGGTTTTAACTTTTGTTTTAAAAGCTGACACTTGTAGAAAGTAGTTTTAAAAGCAGGTATTTTGTTCTTTCCATACAAAAAACTTTTAGACAAAAAAACTTCAACAATAATTATTTACTATGAACAAGAGCAGATTATTGTAAATATATTATACTTAACAAATTGTACTCGCTACTCAAGAATCGCTGTGTATATTTTTTTTCTGTGCTTAAATTAAGATAGTCTGACTTTAATTGAGAGACACTACAGGAAAAATCTATAGACACCTATATTAAATTAAAAAGTACTTACAAATTATTAGTGTTATTAAAATTATAACACTTGCGTTTTTCGTTAAGCGAGAGGAAGGGAATCTAATGTTTTCAGCACGGTTAATAGCAGTGATACTAGTACCAGGAGTACGTTACCTTCTCTCCGCCGTGGTCTCAGCTGAACGTGTAAAGTGTATAGTAGGCCTACTGTATTCGAATGCACCGCATACAGTGGCATGCTTGTTTGTTGAAATGAAGAATATACATCTACATTTACCATCAGGTAATGGATACTCTTACCCATTAGGGATCGTAGCTTGTTTCTGGTATTCTGGAATACGTTTTTTCCAGTTCTTTATGTTGAATTATTCATTGATTTATTTAGAATATATTACGTAAGTCCTCAGGGTTCTTGTCTAATCTAGTAAATCCATATCTGCTCTTAGACATTTCATTAGAGACTTGCGTCTACCACCGAAGAGATGGAACTAAGGTTCGGAACAGGTCAACAGGAGAAAAAAAGAGGATAATATAGCACTTCTAGCTACTGTTGCCTACTTCACTATCATCGCACAAGTAGAAATTATATAGGCCTATATACTGAAATGGTTAAAATGAAAACAGTAGATTTTTGTTACACGACCAAAATGACTCGGAAAGTACAAATATATTAATCAAACAGTTGAAAGTTTTCCGATTCTGCGATTTACCTGAGTGACAAATGTATCGTGCAGGCAAACTAACAAGGAGCATGTTTACGGTGTAGAACCGACGTTTCTGACCACGGAACCTGATGCATCAGGGTATTTAAGGGGGAGGGTGAACGGGACCGAACCTCCCCTAGAGGGTCGGAAATTTTACGAATTATGTTAATCTCTTAATTTTTAGTCTGCTTTGTCAAATTTTCAGCTGTGTACGCTAATATAGTAGTAACTATTTTTTAAATATACACACAGCACTAGCGTATACGTTTGAAATATATTAACAATTCAGTCAATAAGTATCTTGTAAACAATGTTTCAAAAACGCGTATTTTTATTGTATTACGTATTAGCGTTTATTTTAATGAGACTGATTTCAGGACGATATCACACGTTATTCAGCCAGTTTAAAAATAGTTGATTAGTCTTAACTTGTTTTTTTTTTTTTTTTTTTTTTGTATGAAGCCGACTCGACCCAGGAAACCCCAGGCCAAATTCTAGTTACGCCACTGCTTTGAATGACAGAATTTTCAGACATTTTGGTCGTCTTTGACTTGACAAAGGTGGTTACACCAAAAGCACCACCTAGCAGCTCAGCAAGATACGGTTTTACAAAGTCGGAGTGGAAATTTCACCTTCAAGATAACTAAACAGTATCGTGAAAGAATTTAATATTAAAATATTTAATTAATTCATAATTTAATAGTTTTCACTTTGAAAGCGTTGTGCATACATGTATTATACACAAAGCTGTAAACTGAATTTGAACAAATTGTGGCTTAAAGCATTACTAAACCTATGATCGTTAAACTTAAAACGATGCCGAATCACATCCCAGAGCGCAGACAGCGGTATGATATCACGTATCATGCTGAACGGGCACTGCCTCGACTTATCGACAGAACACTTGATGTACAGAGGAAACGACAGTACCATTTAATGATCATTAGAGGAAACAACAGTATTTAGTTCTCGTCAGCGGAACAAACAAAAAACATTGCACAGAATATACGTAACCCTTAAGTACTATAGAGTAATTTGCATACACGAGCAAACAGAATACAGTCTGAAAACGTTCATGCGAATATAGAATATGAAGCTACATCTGTTCATACACGTTCGCGCTGGTGTGAATTGAGATCATGAACAGAATATTAATGTTATCACTGGAAAATATTACTTCTATTTTTACGCACGTAAGGCGATTAACAATCCACTTAACTTCTAATCCATAACCCGAACAGTGGATTAGGAATTAGGAAGACGCTCCTACAATATGGTACCTATATAAAATCGGTGAATCAAAGCACAATTTCGGTGTGAGTATGTTCTTAGAAGACACTTAACAGACTAGTCGTTACTTATCGAAGCGAGACATAGACATCGAAAAAAAGGAACAACAAACACTAAGAAGGTTTGACAGTAAGGCGTCTTTATAGCCCGATAAAAGAAGATGACGAATGGACAATAAGAAATAACCAGGAGACAGATGAGCTCTTGAAGCATGAGGACACTGTAAGATTCATAAAACTCAGTGAATGCAATGGCTAGGTCACGTAGAGAAGATGGATGATCAGCTTATGCCCAAGAAAATCCTGAGGGCGCAAGTCTATAAAAGCAGAAAGAGGGGCCGACTTAGGATAAGATTGTTGGATGATGTGCTGGAAGATCTAAGACGAATGAACCTGAGGGGTTACATTGAGATGGCAATGGATAGGAGACAACGGAGAAGATTGGTGTTGGAAGCAAGGGCTCATCTTGGGCTGTAGTGCTAAAGAAGATGTTCTTAGAACTATGGTGATGTTCAGACAATTGACGGTCCGGACGACTGCCGTTCGGATCACCCACCGAGTACTGTAGTAAAGAATGTTTGTGTCTTTAAAATATTTCTCATGTATTAAGTTAAATACTCAGGACTACTAGTAAAGGTAATGTTAAGGTAATCTGCAGGACAACTAGTTACAGAAGATAATTTGTGTACACACATACGAGTACATACACACAAAAAGGGTGTCACTACTTATTGCCACACTGCTGAATACTTCTTGTCAAGGCCTTTCGGTGTCTCCACCATCTTCAGGTCTTAAACGACCTGAAGGTCTGAAGATGTCGTTTAAGACCTGACGATGGTGGAGAGACCTAAAGGCCTCGTTTGAACGAAATATTAACAGTGTGGCAATAAGTAGTGACAAAGTTGGTGTTAAGATGGTTGCCAATAAAACTAACAAAAGGATGTGTTTGTGTGTGTGTGCGCGCGAGAGAGAGAGAGGAGAGAGAGAGTGAAGGAGAGTGGCCGTGTTTGTCTGCCGACTTCTGTCATTCTTGTTTGACAGTTCTGCGATAGCTCCCATGAAATGCCACGTGCATTCGTAGCGAAACTTTGGCAGACAAATGCCAGCCAGTCCCCCACACATACGTGGACACGGACATGATGCAAGCGTATACGGAAAAGTAACAGCCTCTGTATGTCTGACTCTGAGACTGCGAGTGTGAAATAATAATTCCAGCTTAACAAAGACATTATGAACCATACAAGACGTTTCTTAATCTTCAACATATATGCCAGTGCCTGATGGAATTTATGCATTAACACTTTTCTTGTGTGATGCGCGCGCCCGTGTGAGTTTGAGTGAAGAGGTAACTTAGTGCATCTCTCCCTCGCACACGTATGCACACGTTAATCTTTTCCCGTCCTTTTTTTAATTTCTGTTCAACCCCCCTCTCTCTCTCTCACACACACACACACAAAGGGTGTTGCACAAATTATCCAATAATTCGGTATAGAACTATATCTCTATCATATTTAGGTACATGCAAAAAATAAACATACACGCGGGCACGTTAAACTCACACACACACACACACACACACACACACACACACACACACACACACACACACACACACACACACACACACACACACACACACACACACACACACACACACACACACACACACACACACTAACAGATAGACAAATTATGTACGAACGTTCAAAGAGTTAGGAACACGCTTTTAACACGGATTAAGAAACGAATTTTTGAAAAACTGAACACTTGCCTGAACACTTGTTTCTACCGATTCGCAGTTTTCAAATGTAGGCCTACGTAATAAGCTAATTTATTAAAGCATTATTTTAGTATTACAAACCTATTTGTTGAGAAGTTCACAATAAAAACAGACTATCAAACAGAACCTCTACAGAAGCCTGAGAAAACATTCCAGCATTAATTTATATCGTCTCTCTCTTGTATTTTGTAAAACTAAGCTAAATATCTTTTGTATTAAAATTAAAATTAATTAATTTTACAATAATAACACTCCTGTAGACTACGTTGGCTACACTCTTATACAATGAAATATACGATTTTTTTCTTTAAGATACTTGCCAAAATTTTATTATTATCATATTTATAATAATTTTGGCAGCTCTAAGTTATGCAATTCAAATAAAATTTATAATCTTTAAAAATGTATCATATAAAATTATTTCAATAATACAAATATAAGGTCTCGAATCGAAACCGCTCATTAAATATGCTTAATATAGTTTAATTTATTAAGATTAAAGTGGTTGACGTTACCTGCTGATGCTGAGAGAGGCCTGCCAGACCTGATACTAATAAAATGGCTGCCATCACTGATGTTTCAAAACACAGAAGCCAGAGGCAGAGGCAGACAGCGACGGCCGTGTAATTCTACTTACTCAAACCATCGAAATTCCGTTTCCTTTTTTGTTTTGTTCTCGTTTTTCGTCGAAATTCTGCGACCGACTTGAAGCACCGACTGCGTACCGTCGGAGAAACAGCGATTAAAAACGGCTACTGCAAGTGATTGCCTTAATTTGTTTAAATCAAAGTATGCAAATATAACAGTAAAGTTACATTATGACTGTATGTCAGTAGTCAACAGAGAAAGGGACGGTGGGATCGGACGCTGCGTCGGGGCGCTGGGGATGCTGCGTAACCTAGGCGACGCTTTAGCATTGGGCGTCGCCCTCTTCTCACCCCCTCTACCTCTCTCTCTCTCTCTCTCTCCTCTCTCTCTCTCTCTCTCTCTCTCTCTCTCTCTCTCTCTCTCTCTTTCGTTCTCTCTATTTCTCTCTTTCTCTCTTTTTTCCTTCCCCCGTTTCACCACGTCATTTTCGTCTCTCTCTCTCTCTCTCTCTCTCTCTCTCTCTCTCTCTCTCTCTCTCTCTCTCTCTCTCTCTCTCTCCCTCTATCTTCGTCTAACCCGTTAAATTCGCTACACCCCTCGGTACCATACTGCCGCGCTCTTTATTCATCGCAAAAAATATCCTCGTTTTCCTCTTTTTTTTATAATAATGAAGTCCGTCCAAGTTTTGATTTAATCGCATCGCACGCTCATGGACGCTCTCTCTCTCTCTCTCTCTCTCTCTCTCTCTCTCTCTCTCTCTCTCTCTCTCTCTCTCTCTCTCTCTCTCTCTCTCACACACACACACACACACACACACACACGCGAGATTTCTAGCATATAGGTCTATCACATGTACTTATTGTAAGTTATTTTATCATGTTATTACTATATAATGGCATACAGATGCACGCTCTCTCTCTCTCTCTCTCTCTCTCTCTCTCTCTCTCTCTCTCTCTCTCTCTCTCTCTCTCTCTCTCTCTCTCTCTCTCTCTCCCTACACACACACACACACACACACATAAATTATAAACTTGTTAATTAAAATGAAATTTTAAATTTAAGAAAGATAATTTTTCGCATGCGCATGCACTATTAGAAGCACAGATTTTATTCGCTTATGTGAAGGACAATTTTTTGTTAACCACGTAAAAGAACATAGATTGGTACCGTAGTTTTATTTCTGTTCATAATATATTAACCCGTTGGAAAAACCTGTTAATCTGTTAAACACTTGTTCTTTTTGCGTCTCTTTTTCTTCTGGGGCTGTAACAACGATAAACAAAATAATCCCAATAAAAAAAAAAATTAGTCCATAACAGCGTTACGAACAATAAACAAAAAAACTTGTAACAAAGAAATAACATTGTTTGGAAGTGGATCCATAATGATAATAATAATAATAATAATAATAATAATAATATTTTTTTTAAGAATATCTGACTAGGAAGCTACTCACTGTCAGTGAAATGGCTTACATCAAGAACCCTACAGAGCAAATTGAAGAGGTGCCAAGTTGTATGACGTCCTTAGCAGACGAGAGTATTTATCGGGTATGAAACGAAACCTCCTAATGAATTAATTTTTCTCGAGTTAACAGGAAGGACAAACAAGAACGAATTATAATCGTAAATAGGCCTTCCCGTTTTCCAAAAGAGTAATCTGTACGCCTGAATATATTCAGTTCTATTTTTGTTTTAATAAAAACCTGAAATCATAAATTTCTTATTTTCTTAGAAAGTCCCGACCCCTTTATGTGGTACGCCCGTAATTAAAAGTATCAACACAGTAATGTTTACTTACCTTTTAATACAGCGACGAATTTAGATTTATTACAAACACTCAGTCATGCCACATCATTTTTATTTTACTTATTTAATTTTCTTGCGTGAAAAGGAGAAGAACTGGCTCCAATATCAGGATTCGTCATCAGAGATGTCACATTATACTTGGCATTTATTAATAATTGTGAAAGGAAATCGAGAAACGTGTAGTCGATTCGCACTTTATTAGGCCTGACACATGTGTTGTAGTTGGATAAAACCAAAATCTTCAGTCTAAATATGCAAGTCACAGCTACAAATTTGCTTCCTTTACATATCGTGTTATACGCATACGCAGGCATACTAGACCACACGCGCGCGCGCACACACACACACACACACACACTACGTATTCGCCCAGGCTGACTCCCCCTCATTCACTGTAGATCAGATGAAATCCGTGTTTACGACGTGTAACATAACATATTCTTCCATGTTATGCATTTAGAGTTATATCAGTATATTTGGATAATGGACGGTTTGTTTATATAGCTATGGTGAAGCTACCCGTCTGTTGTAATTGGCATCACATATAGCCATAAATAGACCTACACATATGGCTGCTAATCATGCCCTAGTAACTACACAAGGTAAGATCTGTGTAAGAAATTATCGAATATAAAGAAACTTAAACGATAAACAGCACAGTAACGGTTAAATAGTTGTGTAAAGCAGGAACGCAAGAAAAAACAAGGGAAAGTCGCAAAGAAATTTGGGACAAAGTACTGAGGAATCTATAACGATCCTCGTCGATGGATACAAAGAAACTCGCGGAAATGGAAAGAATAAAGACAAATTGATTAAAGACTAAAGATTACTTTAAATCGGGTCCAACACACATAAGGTAAGTAGGAAACTGTTTATATAATTATACATACTCACATGTAATATTACATTTACACACAGGTAGCTTTGTACATTTATGTTGAAAATGGTTATTCGACACCAGATGGTAGCTGGTATGTAGACTGATAGCTTATGTCACATTTTACGTACTCAAAACGTAACCACGTGGGTTAGCTCTTTTTAGTAGGATGTAAATATTCGAAGGACGCAGATAAATATCTTATCTGTGTAACTTTTCTTCCTTGGAACATCCCACCTAGACTTGATTTGTAAAATGTTTACAATGGTATCCAAGACAAATTAACCTTTTTCAGTCCGCCTTGTGACTTGCTTTTTATATTGATGGCACGTTTCAAAGCATATGCCTTAGCCAAGTTCTCCCTTACATCTTCGTGTGACCGATGTAAGGGAGGGGTTTTCTTAAACGTTTCCTTGAGCACACATCTAAACAATTAAATATCTTAACTCCGTCAACACAATGTCTGACTATGCTCGTCACTTGGTCTCACACGACCGCAATTACACGGATTTCCAAGTCTAACTTGGAAACAATATACATTTCTGAAAAGGGTCGAACATGAACGCCTTGGAGGAGTTTGAAACTTACAGAGCATACATAAACACAAACAGTCGCGGTTTCGTACTGAATTACCAGCTGAATTTTAAATCCAATCAGCTATACGATACCGCCTTGAACCTGTTTTATCTGATACAGACGAACAAACCGCTCAGTGGTCGACCAAACGTGAATAGGTGCGCACCCACTGATACAGTGCAAATAATATTGAATTTTTAACCGATGACGACCTCCTACGAGGGATATTTTATGATCTGATGATGGAGGATATGCTTTGAAATGGATCATCAATATAAAAAAGAAGTCACAAGGCGGATCGTAAAAGGTTAGTTTGTCTAAACTGTAAAAGAGAGATGGGTGTAAAGAACGAAAAGACACGATGCTTATGACAAAAAAAAAAAAAAAATGTTGGAGATAACAAAACAGTCTTTTCTGTTTTTGTGAGATCCTTTGAAGAGGAATATTTAGTGACTGACATTAATGAATCGCCAAATCGGTCGACCAGTGATCGGTTTCACTGATGAAATGTCTTCTATGTGACCCAGAACTACGCTTAAAGATCGTGATCTGCTTGTATCTCACATTCATCGGTGATGAATATTTCTACACTGCTTCTTTTGCAACCAGTAGTATAGAGGATGATGAAGAAGGGTTTTCAAGCCTTGAGGTTCATACTTGTAATCCTTATGACTACGGCATGTGGACAACATGTGGGTATTTTACATTCTTTGTGCAAAAAGTAAAATTTGCTCGTACTGTTTGTAATCTGAAAAACAAATTAAGGACCGTAGCAAAGATTCAACTTATAGGCCAACTGGAAGTGTTTTATTATTGAAACGAAAAAATTATACAGTTAACAGGTTGTTATTTGCTGAAGACCATGTTATCCTATCGAATTCGGAAAGCGGCTTGCTGATAGCGGTACACTCAATGAGACGAATCTGCAAGAATTTCGGAATACAGATTTCCACATTGAGGACCAAGGTGAAGGCTTTCGTTGGTCCTGATCCCGTACGAGCAAAAATTGTTGTAGGCTGGGTGGTATTGTTCTGGAGCAGGTTAGTAATTTTGAATATCCGGGCTGTAATGTGTCTTACATTACAAACAATGATGTGGTGATGAAGCTGCACGATTAAACAATATAAGTGGGACCATCAGGGAACTCTAAAATCAATAAGTAAAGCAACACGCCTGACGTTCTACAAGGTGGTGATCCTCCCCGCACTACTGTATGGGTATGAGAATTGGACTTTATCGAAATACCAGGCCAGTCGGACTCAAGCGGCCAAAATGAGATTTCTCAGGCAAGATATGTAGTCTTAAGGTCGCAAAAGAAACGTCGATGTACGGCAGGAACTGACTATACTTGATAGAATTGCCCGATATCGGCTAAAATGGTTGGGGCATTTTAACCGAATGGATGACTGCCGTATCCCCAAACGATTATGGATTACAAAACCGAAAGGACGGAGAGGTGTGGGACGTCCGAGGAAGCGCAGGAGTGACCAGCTCTAGACCCCTTAACTGTTTGAGACCGGAACAAACCATCCTTGGTTTGATCCTTGTAGATGATTATGATGACGATGATGGTGAAGTACCGCTGATAACAATTGATGCCGACTGTCATCCCTCTGAGCGATGAAACTATATGAAGAACGGGTAATTGAGCTAAGATTCCAGTACGTTTGTCTAATAGTCATATAATTAAAGAATCATAGTATATAAGGCAGATTGATAGTGTGCTATACGAAACTGTGTAATTAAATCAATGTAACTGAACTAGAAAATGTAAAAAGTGTGACACGTAAGGCAGTCCTCTGTGTGTGTGTGTGTGTGTGTGTGTGTGTGTGTGTGTGTGTGTGTGTGTGTGTGTGTGTGTGTGTGTGTGTGTGTGTGTTTTACATATACGGGTAATATAAAATATCGAAGAAGCGTTGGAATGACCAGCTCTAGTCTATCTGCTTGGGATTAGACGAAACTATTTTTAGTTTAATCCTTGCTGAATATGATGAAGATGATGATGACGATGACAAGAAAATCATTATTATATGTCACGTACCAGTATTATATGTCATTTTGCGTAGAAATATAAAACGTATCAATAAATAATAAAGTTCGAAAAACCATATTCCAGTAAGAAGTACTATTGCGTAAAAACATAACAAACATTTACGTGTTGGCGCTTAGTCATGTCTGGTGATTTTTTTATGATGGTTTATATTTTGTGTGTCGCCCCATGGTACGTAAGCAAACATATGGTTGAGACGGGCCGGACGTGGGTTGTGTCGGTGTCGCTACAAAACACTTTAGGAATTTTATGTCCGATCGATCCCGGCATCTCCTGGTTCGGAACCCGAAGCCGAATACACATCACGTATCAACAGTTGGTAAATATTTGCTTACGCTCGCTGGCATCTACTGAACACGTTGTGAATTATAAACGAATAAATTTTAAGTTATATATCCACTAGGTACTAAACGATCGGGGTTACTTAATTTAACGACAGAACTGGTTTGTCATTAGATTTAGTTACTTCGGGGCAGGGGTGCCCATCCCCACCAAGGCCCAATGCGCAAATCCCCCCCAAAAGTCTCAGCACCCCCCCAATTGAAAAGTCTCCCCACTAATAATGACCCAGGGGGTGCAAGCCATTCCGGGGGTCTGGGAAGTATAGAATACCCTCCAGTAAAAGGGGAAAATTTGAAAATTAAGACTTCAAAACTCGAGTTTTAGGTATAATTTAGACCTAGATCTCGGGGTTTTCCAATAAGGCTATACAAATTATTTTAGTTGAAAAAGTCATGAAAAACAAAACAAGATCCTACACTACAGTTACGATAATTGTTACACTTGTTACGATAAAATTCACTACTAGTTGTACTGGTAGAGACATTTATGCCGCCAGTTCGTTAAAACAATCATAAAGATATGCAATTGCTTTTATTTTTTACTAATAGCTTAGTTTGTTGCACAAACACGGTAAAAATTTCCATCACTCTTGGATTTAAAATGTTATTCTTGAAAAAATCCCCCCCAAAAATCCTTAAAATACACCCGAAAAATCCCCCCAAAAAATTCTCAATTCGCAACTTGCGCTATGATCCCTCCCTGTGGGCACCCCTGCTTTGGGGAAGTAGCTACCGTTTTCCAGGCATACGTTTAAAGAATCATACGAGTGAAAATCACGGTAACAAGTTTAGTTTTCTTTAATTCTTTAATATAATGGATTTTCATCAAGTAAAGGCCTCCAGTATAAATTATTTGAGGCATACGTTTGCATAAGTTAGATATCGCGAATAATTGCACGTGTTCAAATTGATGTTAATGTATATAATTTTATCTGCAAAGCCTTGTGAAAACACTGGGGAAATCGATAGTTGGAAAAACCAGGGCAGTTGTTAGCACTGGTGTATTGTTTGTGTGGACAGACATTTCGGATCCACCATCGGAGACCATTTTCAGTGTCAGAACAATAGACACGGTGTCCTCTAATTACCCCAGTAATGAGGTAGAGACTACGTATTTTTGCCCAAGTAAGAATCTTAGGCAAAAATACATAGTTTCTACCTCATCACTGGAATGAATTGGCGGATACCGTCCTGATTGTTTCCGACTCTGAAGATGGCCTTTGATGGTGTAGCAGAAACGTCTGTCCACACAAACAATAGACCACGCCCTAACAGCCCGGTAAATGATGTTTCTATCTTGACGCCGGCCATGAAAGCCTTGGGAACTCGACACTGCTGAAATCATTTAGTCGTAGATAGTTTCTTATAAATTACATTCTGAGAGCACCCGATCATGCGGTCACTTGGATATAACTATCCAACATCACGTCGCTCCACTTGTAAAGTCAAAGACACATGTGTGAATCACCATACTGCGATTCCGTGTTCGGATACCTATAGATTCGCTAAGGTACGTAAGGTAAAAATTCGATTCATTGTTGTTACCAACAGCACGGGTGGATCCATGAAGAGAGAAGACAAATTTTCCAAATCTTAAAGAAAAATGCTTTCTACAGCCCAATTGAAAGAAAAATATTTTTGTCAGTTTTTTAGTTTTATTTCAAGCATCTTAACACCAACGTTGTCACTACTTATTGCCACACTGCTAAATACTTCGTTTTTGACAAGGCCTTTCGGTGTTGCCACCATCTTCAGGCCTTAAACGACGAATAAATCTTAAATCTTCAGTCGCTTAAGACCCGAAGATGGTGGAGACACCGAAAGGCCTCGTCAAGAACGAAGTTTTTAGCAGTGTGGCAATAAGTAGTGACAAAGTTGGTGAAACATTTTTGTACTTAAAAGCTCAAAAATTGGAATTTACAAAGCTACGGTGAAAAGTATTGGAAAATATGACGCAGAGGCGTTGGAGGTTAATTAAAAAAATACGTCAAAAATCAAAACTGTAGAGACAGATTATTGGAGAAGGCGCTGTAGACTTACAAAGCGAGGTAAGGCATACAGAGGTATGGAATAGAATTAAAGTTAACGCGAACATATTGGAATCAATCGACACGAAGAAGTTAAGATGGCAGTGACATGTCCAGAGATTTTAAAGGATGACCTGTCTAACAGGTTAAATGACGAGAGACCTCCAAATACAAGGAAAGAGATAGACCGAAGTTATCAACGAGAAGAACATGGAACAGGCATGAGGCCTCACAGACTGGCATTGTTTGGATAAACAAAGATGGAAGCTAGGACGGCGTCAATTTAAAACATCCCCTATAATAAACAAATAAATAAATAACGAAAGTTTAATTTTAGTTTCAAAATATTCGAAACTATTTTTTTTCCAAAACTCAGAAACAGAGTTTAAAATGTCTGAAGGAAAGAATCTGGAAGATACATCTTCCTACGTACGACATTTAGAAATACAATTTTTATTAAAAATTGCATTCGTTAATAGATGTAATATTTTTTCATCGTTTCTGATTACCTACCCAGATATACCATCGTTGTCATCATTGTTGTCAACTTTGAGAATCGCCTGGCGACCTCCACAGCCCACGTCTTCCTAGGACGGCCGACACTGCGTCTTTCAGAAGGTGTATACTGGAAAGCTAGCTTTGGCAACCAGACGTTACGATAAACCTAAACTCGCTTTATTAAAGACAATACGGCGAGCTTTTCCCGCCTATCTTGATGTCGTTTGGTGCGACCCTTAACAGATCGGAACAAAAATTTCTGCTGGCTTAATACTGGTTTTTACCATTTTGCCTAATTATCCATGTCTCACACCCCTATAGTAAGTAACCTGTTGCCACCATGACCTTGTCAAAATATCAGTTGTGTCTCCTTTCAATACCTGCCCAGGGCAATGGCGTATCTAGAGTTTAGTCTTGGGGTAGGGGTCCGGGGTCGGGTCGGCTTCATACAAAAGAAAAAACAAGTTAAGACTAATAAACATTACTATCGTTAAAGTGGCTGAAATCAGTCTCATTAAAGTAAACGGTAATAACACAATAAAAAGTACACGTTATTGAAACATTGTTTACAAGATACTTATTGACTGATTTGATTTTCCTCAATTTCATATTTCAAACGTATACGTTAACGCTGTGTAACAAACCTGTTTGTATATTTAAAAACAACTTACTACTGTATTAACGTTGTAGCGTGACAGAAAATCCACTACTTATTAAGTCATATAAAATCATAAAGTTTAATTACATCAAATATGTAAAAATAATACTGAATGAGATTTAAGGAAATCAAAGGAATGAACCACGATAAAATAAAAATCCTCATTACATTATATAAAAACCACTGTTTAAATATCAAAGAAAGTATTGAAAGCAACTCATATTATCAGATCAGTAATTTACCCAGGAAGCGAGGAGCAGTAAACAAAATAAATAACACCAGATCAAGAAGAAAGAGACTCAACTTAAGAGTGGTGAATACCAAATACCCCAAAAACAAGAAGAGGGAAGAATAAAGTTTGTGATCAGGAAGAAAACAATACCCTGAAACCTTTAGAGAAGAACAAGGTCCGTATCAGTGAATAAATTAGATGCTCCAAACTAAACATCAGTCGAGATACACCAAGTACCTTGGTTTACCCAAAAATAAAGAAGGAAGACAAGAAGACCAGAAGAATGAAGACTAGAAGAAAGACAAGAATGAAGACCAGAAGAAGGACAAGAATGAAGACAAGAAAGAAGATAAGAAGAAGGACAAGAAAGAAGACAGGAGGAGAGGAAGAAATAGTATGAAAGAAACACCGTTATAAAACCTATTAATATTATTAACTGCCATCAATCCCAAACCCATAAAAACGATTCAAAAGAAAGTATAACATACCCAAAATCCTATAAAAATGTAATTATTTAGAAAACTAAAGTGCTGTATAGTATTATAAGAAGTGAACCGACTAAAGCTATTGTGTGATAAGAAAATAAACAAGTCTTAACAGTCCATGATTACTAAAGGTCTGGTCTGAGATAATAAGACTCAAAATATCAGAACCAACAGTGAAAGTGAATTTGTGTAAGTGTTTTTTGGAAATGCAATAAACTTAAAGTTAGTGATACTATGACTTATCAGTATGCTATATAACAACTTTAATATCCAATAATAAACAGCATAATAAAATAATAAAAGGGAAGATTTCCAGTATTTTATTATTTTAATGTAACTCTTTATTTACAAGACATTTGTAAAAAATGCTAATAAATAGAGTATGGGAGGTCATGTTTACTGATGAGGGTATCATAAATAATAATGGTTTAGACCAGAAAGGACTGGCATTAAATTTAGTATTCGTAAGTTTAAAATGTTTAAATAGACTGTTTATTCACAGCCATAAAATCAATGTGTTAGTAAAATGTATTTGTAAGAGTTATTAGAAAATAAGATTTATATTATGTGTTTTAAAATGAATTATGTTTGCTAAATAATAGCCTACATACCATTAATAATGTTTCAATAGGTATGCTATGTTAACTCAAAAATAGTTAAAAGTATATGTTCAAACCATATCAGCAATATGTTCAATAGTGCAGATTGCTAAATAATGTTCATAATTATTTATTTTAATAACAGTAGTGTTAATTAAATACTACACCTCACAATAAGTTATAAACCATTTTATTTTCATGTAATAGTAACTATGTAAAGTCAGAGGAGGAAGTAAGATTAAAATTATTTGAGAAAGACAGAAATATAAAATTCTAAAGTCTAGGCCATTTGGTGAATTCACAGAAACGATATAAACCAGAATAATTCACTTATAAATCCTGTAAACTAACAAGATTTAGATAAGGTAACTCAATTAAACACTACTGGGAATGATCCTAGGAGTTAAAATGATAATAAGGAAATATACCTTAAAACATTGTAAATTTTCAAAATGTATAAATTAATTAATTTTAAAGAGCAATGTCAAATTTACAGATTAACACAAAAAACCAGTTCAAAGGTTTAATTTATATGTATTTAAGGAAAGAAAGAAGAATATGACTAATTAAAATTTATTATAATAGTATTAATGATATTTAAAATGGAGGAAATCTGTGTAAAGACGGAAATCCAATTTTGAGCCTATATTTCCAAAAAGTAAAGAAATTTGTTAATTTCCACAAAATGTCTACAGATATGGACTATAATACATCAATTTAAAAGGAATGAGATGATTAAACCAATGATAAGGTTCATAATTCATAAAAGTGATGAATAAAATAAATAAATTCCATATATAATGTAATATTTTTATCATGTGTATGGGTAATCGAAATATGTTAACAATACTTTTTCAAGGATTAACTGGGCCAAATTTTGACCAAGTTAATTAGTCTTTTGTTGAATATCAAGCTGAATAGTTGAGTGACAAAACGTTCTTTAAATCGAGTAGAAAATGGTACGTCTAATTACTATTAATGTCAGTGGAACGAGAGGTAGATGAATTGAACACTTTCATAGCTAAATTTACCTAACCTTTAACAGCAATAGTGAGAAATAACACCTAACTTCATGATACGAGTGATATAAAACAGTAAAACAGTATATTTGACACAATTCACTCTACAACGCATAACCACATTTACAGAAACTTAACCCACAGGAGTGAACACATACAAAATAAACTAATTAACACAAGTTTACACGGAATACTTCTTCAGAATACACCAAATAACTTAACAGACATATTACACCAGTGCGGGAAGATTTCAGACATTCACAAAGGTAATTTTGTCGTGATTTTTGGACATGCCGAGTTCGCAGTAACTACGCCAGAAATAGTAGCGGCCATCTTTTAATTCAAGCCGGCCTGCATTCATCATCCAGCAGTGACGTCATCGCCTGCACATGGTTTGACGACAACTTTTATAAATATTATATATTGGAATTATTTAAATACTTTTGAATAATAATTATTGTATTTGTGTTTAATTGTTAATGTTATACTTTCTCGTCATCCTTCTCTGACTATTAATTTTAATCGCTCAAAGAACCTGTCTTTTATATAATATATATCATAAATTTTGTTCTGTATGCACAATCGATAATTCCCGAGACGGAGTCGATAATTGCTCTCCATCGATAAAAAATCGATTATTTATTTAAATTCTTCAATAAATCTTTATATTTCCATTATTTCTTATCTGTTATTTATTTCACAGGTTAATTTAAGAGTATTTATTAAGACTGAGGGACTTAAAGAAGAAGAAAATATTTTATTTGAGTGAGATATTGGACCAGCAAGAAAAATCACCAATCGATTGCTAACTGGAGTTAATCTATTTAACTCCAGACTTGGTTCAAATCTTCAAGAAGTGCTCGATAGTCAATAAATACCTGCCTGATTATCAAATTTTTTACAAGAACATTTAAAACAGATTTATTTCCTATAAACACACACTAGTAAACATAAACAAAATTTTTTATTGTTTGAAAATTTTATTTTTTTATAAAATTTTCCATCAACTTTTTATCTTTTGTAACGACCGGCATACAGCGGTCTGGTTACAACGTACACAGCTGAAAAATTAATGATATAACCAAAAAATTAAGAGATTAATAAAATTTGTCAACTTTTTCGGCCCTCTGCCGGGGGTCATGATATGGTGCCGTTCGTCCCCTCTCCGTAAATACACCCCTAGCCCAGGGTCTTCCTTCCGTGCCACACACTTTAGGCAATATACCTGGTTTATTTACAATATCTCTAACAAATCCATTAGTGGCTTGGGGCCCACTCTTATTTGAAGTGGTGTTCTAGGCAAACCCCACGCGAAATAAACATTGGATTGAACAGTGTCCAATCCCACAAAATGTCATTACTTTAATTCCAGTTTGGAACCTGGAATTGTGTTGGGACTGTACTAGAAAATTACGCAAACTCGGTTATTCGGCAACAAATGCCTCCGAAAGGATAGATTTTATCGTGACGGACGTGCAAGTGGGAAAAGGCGAAGAAGCCAACTACTTATGTCTACCCAAAATTCACTTCTAGACCCGTTGATGAAAATATGGTACTCAGAAGCTTATTAGTAACAGTACATATCGTCTTTTTCATAAAACATCATAATATTTCGGTCATTAACCATAATTTTTAGAAACAATTCTAATCACAGCGTTTCGACCTCTAAAATTCTGAGTTGTTTTATAGTCATTCCACTGTCAACTATTACAGTCGCTCCAGAATGTCTAGTTTTCACTAATAACTTTTTGAATTATTTTTATTTTCTCATTATACGGCTCATTGTGCTACGTTAGCTGAAAGGATAAGGTAATTTTGATTAATTCATCAGTAAGCGGACAACTCTAAATAATAATGAAAAACTGCCCAAGAATTAAAAAAAAAAACTGCTAATAAATAATAATATTAGCCCCACTAAAAACTTTAGAAGGTCGGAAATTAAGAAGTGTTGATGAAATATACAAAAGCATAGAAAATATAACAGAAACAGTGAGAAAACGAAGACTAGTATTTTTTGGTCATTTATATAGAATGGACCGACAATAGGTTAACAAAATAGATCTTCAAATATCGGTGGGGAAAGAAGTCAACATCAAGTTTGATTAAAGAAGTCAAAAAGAATTTAGAAAAAATAATATAAACGCAGAAGAAGCAATTGAAAGAGAAGTTTTTCGGGCAAAACTGTTAAAAATAGGAGTCCAGGCTAGGAAAGAGAAAACGCAGGTTCAAAGTGGACTGAAGACAGGAAGAAGAGACATAGTGAAAAGATGAAAGAATACTGGATAAAAAGAAAAGAACAAGGAATTAAGAATTAAAATTGGCATGTCGTCCTCAGATAGCCGATACAAATAAAAAAAAATAAAAAATAAAAAGAACTGCAAACTAGCACGTAATAATATTATGTCACGTAGCAACTGCAATCTATCTGTAATACGTTTACTATTCTCTTTTTGTTCTTATTATCAGTAATAGTATTGTTACTTGTGATAAGATATTGGCATGCGTGAAAAGGGAACTATGAGGCATAGCAGTTTACCAAGTATCTCGAAGTAAGAGTTGGCTTGTACTCGAGAAGTTGGCCAGGAGTTTGAGACCGACCGTCTTTAATTTCGTGATCACAGACAGACACCGTGTGGAGTGTGAAACTATCCAAAACTCGTCGAAAACTTTGGTCGTGAAATAAAAAACAAGTTTAGAAGTTGTACTCAGAGACGCACAAGTCGATCTACCGCGCAACGCACTATATTAGATTAAAGCGTTCAAAAAGGGGCAGTTTAACCATCTGGCGACTTAACCGTTGTTTAAATAATAAACTGTCCAACTCGAATAAATATATATAGTAATGTTAGGAAACACGATTTAAAACCAAATCAAAATCTTTAGTATATATATTATCGCAACATCCACATATTTCTGCACTACTAATAAACAACAATTTGTATTTTGTTATAGTTGATTTATTTAGCCCTATGTACTAAAAAGAAGGTTTTAGTACATTTGCGTTAGGTATTGTTTATTTGTGATCAACCTCGTTTATAACTATGTTCCACCAAACAGTGTGAATTGTTTAATGAACTGTGAAACTTACGTTTTTAGTCAGTGTTTTGGATAAGAGTAATAGCTGTATCCCATAGATACGACATTTGTATGTGAAAGATGGATATGTGTATAAACGTATTTTTTTATTATTAACGGAAAAAGTTTATAAGGAAGACGAGTTAACGTGAAATAAGATGGCGAAATACGACGCCAATGGCTTGGCTTGCCAGTTCCCGAAGCGTCCGCTACACACATTACAAATAATTATAATGGGTCCAAACCACCTTAAGTTGAATATTAGAATTTGAATTAAAATTAACTTCAGACTATTTACTACAACTTTTACGCTTATACTATATGTCTATCTCAAGAAATAAAAAACTTCCTCGCAGACCGAAAATTTTAATACACATACTGACGGCATTAATTAATTATAGAGATACAAATCAATAAAAAATGTATTTATTCCGCTTAGGCTATTAAAATGTGTTCATGATAAAGGAAATGTATTGTAAATAAAACATGGTAAAATCAACTCCATCAATCTTATAATAGGGCAGCAGTCACTGGTTGATCTAACTTCTACCAATAAACAAAAATTTATAAAATATTTTTTTATGAAGAAGGTAATTGTGTTAAACACATATAATCTACACAGAAATGTGCTGTACAGCATGTAGAACATCAATGAAATTTTGAATTCTTTAAAATTTGTACTTCACATTTAGTATGAATGGCAACATTGCTAAGAAAGAAAAGGAGAGAAGTATAGGGGAAACACGTTGGTAAGAGAAAGTACGACAGCTCCCATAGGAGACAATGCTGCAAATTAAACCTGGGATGGCCATTACACACACACACACACACACACACACACACACACACACACACACACACACACACACACACACACACACACACACACACACACACGCACGCACGCACGCACGCACGCACGCACGCACACACACACACGTGTGAGTGCGTATTTGGTTTCTTTTATTTACTAAATGAGTAATACATATAATTTCCACTGTAAGATTTTATTACTTTAGGTTATTGTTTTCCTTAATCGTCTTCTTCTCCACTGAAGATGAACGCTGTTGGTGCGGCCGAAACATCTGGCCTTTCAGGAAATGTGAATATTGGATCACGGCCTAATAGCCCTGTTTACTTGTCTTACAACTCTGACAATTCCGGCCTTGAGAGTTCGCGTTCACGTATATTACATGGTGATTATAGGCTACACAAGATTATTTATAGTTCATTACGTTTTGTAGGTATTATTTGATCTACAAAGAGGGAATTTGTACACACATTTGTAAATAAACTACTACTCCACGACGCTACAGGTTATGAAGAGCCTTGGCCTCCAGATCGATGTGCCTCCACTCCTCTCTATCCTGTGCGACTCTTCGTCACCTTCTGACCCCAGTCTTCTCACATCTTCATCTCCATCGTTCACCCATCTTCTTCTTGGCCTCCCTCTTGCTCTTCTTCCTCCTGGTCCTCCAATGAATACTTTTTTCACTGCAGTCTCGTCTGTCATTCTTTGTACGTGACCTCTCCGCCTAATTCTGCCTTGTTTTATTGCTGTGACGATGTCCGGTTCCTTGTATAGATCGTACAATTCGGCGTTTGTCTTCATACGCCACCTTCCAGTATCTAGTACACCTCCATGTATCCTCCTCAGAATCTTTCTTTCCCATCTTCTGATCACATCTTCTTGGGCTGAGGCTTCTGAAGCATATAATAATACTGGCCGCAATACAGTTTTGT
This sequence comes from Magicicada septendecula, assembly GCA_034769895.1. NCBI lineage: Eukaryota > Metazoa > Arthropoda > Insecta > Hemiptera > Cicadidae > Magicicada > Magicicada septendecula. Next base: position 380,686,634 of record CM068373.1, read on the forward strand.
AAATCTGAACCTTGGAGGTTCTAGAAATGTTTCTGGACTTTAGGATAGTCAGCAAAGAAAAGTAGCATCCATTTCCCAATGGCAGCTTGTCTTGAATTTCCATTGCCATCTGATTTTTTGACGTCAAGAGGGACCCAAAATGTCTAAAACTATCTACCCTCTCAAATTCACTGCCATTGACTTTAATTTTTGGGACTATTTCTTCTCGGACATTCTTCTCCATCAGCATATATTTTGTCTTTGTCTGCTCCAGGTTCGACTCCCGGGCACACTGTAAAATCAAGGTGCTTTTTTTCAGCCCCAGATGGACTCAGTCTGCGGAATGGGTAATCCGATAACACCCTGGGTTAATAATGAACGGCAGCGGCGTAATGCCGACCACACTGTTTCCACATTGTTTGTTTGCTTCGTCAAATGGCTACCTCGCCTAAATTCTATAGCCTACTATTTCCAGGGTACCAAAAGGATCCATTGTCATTTATTTATAAATACATAATAGTGAAATTTGACTATGCAACGTATAATGCAATACATGAATCATCATCATCATCATCTTCATCATCATCATCTCCACAACACGGCATAGGCAAGGTGCTGACTGTTCCACTTTCAAAAATCCTTCATTCGTTTCTTCCTGGGTATACCCCCACACCTGTGTCCTATAGTTTGTATTTCCAGACTTGTTTTGCCAGTCTGAAATCTTACATTCTTTCTAAGTGTTCTTTCCACCATTGTTTTTAATCTTTTAATAATAGATAAATATATTATCATATTATGTTGAATTATTATCATATTATATTCTTGTATATTAGGTTGATTTATGTAAACAAGATCGATAAGGAAGGTGGCGGAATATCTGATTCGGTCTGTGGAAAAAATATTAGAAAGACGACAAAAGGAGAATATATAAACCGATAGTAGAAACATGGCATAATATCGGATCGACGCGTGGCATATAAATGAAGTCGATAAAACAAAATTTTTTTTCGACAAGATGGAATTTTGGCGACGAAGACGTAACATGTTTCTGAAGAAAAACAAATGTAGGTATCAAAAGAGACACACATATGGACCAGGGTGTAATAGAAGATATCGAAAGAAGGTTTATATCGTGCGATTTGGGCACCTTAATAAGATGGAAAACCCGTTTTAAAATGGAACCGTAAAAATAAAAGTAAGAAAGAAAGTCATGATTTTGTAACTGAAGGAATGGAATTATAGAAACTGCAGTAGATGTTCTTTGGGAACCTCCAGTAGATGTGCGGAGGATGGGAGCGCAGAACCTCGCACAGACGCCGAACGCTGGACACGTAGAGTAGGCGACTGTCGTAGGAATCCGTTATAAGACTATAGATAGATAAGATAGTAGGATAATACGGCGGGCGGTTAGCCTAGCCCGGATTTAGCTGTTGCGTCTAGGTAACTGTGCAGCTGTGCGTCGGAAATTATTGTTCACATTGGAAAGGCACTTTTGGCACTTACTTAACCTACTTCACGGCCGACTATATCATACAATTTGTTACACTTTCTGGCATCGATCGAAGGCAGTTTCTCTATTGTCTTATAATCGTCTTATAATCGTCTTATCTCTGGACCTAAATTAACCAATAACAATATTTCCTCACTAAAAAAGTTATTTTTCGATAATGTAATGTTTACACGATACTTAGAAGCTAAGTTAGTTAAGTACAATTAATTATTTATAAAGTAGTAATTATTAATGTGGAAGTAGTAATTAATTGTCGTCGTCATCCTTTACAGCTTAGGCTAGTAGCCTGTTCCAGTCTCAATGGAAGTCATCCAACCATCGTTTACGGGGTCTTCCCACACTTCTCTTCCCCCTTGGATGATAGTCAAGGGCTTTTCTTGCAAATCTAGTTGGATCCATTCTCTCTACGTGTAACCGCCACTCCGTTTTGTACCGGGAGATTTTCTCATTTAAGCTTTCAGTTGTGCTTAGCTCCTTTCTAATATGATCATTTCTGATAAGATCTCTCCTGGTACAACCATTTACAGCTCTCAAGAATCTCATTTCCGCTCTTTGTATTCTAGATATATCTTTGGCCTTTCTAATTCAAGTCTCACTACTATACATTAGTTGAAGTATGGTAATTTGTAATTAATTGTTTATAAACTAAATTTTTAGGACACTTTAATTTGGTACATACTGAAGACAACCGCTTGTAATCGGAATACTTTTATTCGGAATTTCGTTGAATTTCTATTAGGCCTACCATTCTTTCAGGGTTTTCAACGTTCGCAGACTTCATAAGAATTAAATAATCGATATTCGTTTCTTTAAAAATATATAATTCTGGTCTTCTGAGTACGGAAGTTGTCATGATGTCAGGTTGTGACAGAAAAAAGGTTTATCTTCCCATCTTCATGACACCGTGTTTAGGAATAATACCTGTTGATTCAAGAGTTTCTTCCCACGGGTTTTCTTGCATTTCGTCTCACAGATAACTCAGAGAATACGTCTCACTAGCATTTCTTTATAAGTTAGATATGGTTTTCTCGAACTCTAATTTCCGACATCTCAATTCTTATTTTTTTGCTCGCTGCCCATCCTCGTGTAGGCTTTCAAATCACAGTCTAGTTTTCATGACGATTTGAACCTGAGTATTATATACGGAAAACAGGTATTTTAAAAACAGCTGGAAGACAACTTTTGAAGTATATTGCGAATTAAGTATGTAGCCTACATCGATTTTGAGAATGGACTACTACTACTACTACATGAGACTGAACTCTGTGTATCTCATAGAGGGGATGAGTGAGTGCGTATCTCAAAGTATGAGTGAGTGCGTATGTGTGTTGGTATCGTTTGTTTGTCAAGGCCTCTGATTCATCACAACTGCATGGCCCTGTTCACAGTGCAAACTGGCATCCCTTACAAAGACAGACATTACACAGATCGTGATATTATTGAAGTCTGCTTTTTACCGTTTCGGTATTAAGTGAGTTCAAAGACTACATATTTTACCGGTATTGTGTTTACAACTTAGTGCTTTTCAAGCAGATGTGTTATAGTAACATTAAGAATACGAATTTGTTAACTATCGTTTAAGATTAGTGTTCGTTTAGTTTCTTTCAGTTAGTGAGTAAATTATCCTGTTATTTGTTTATTTGTAGGCGTCCTTTCACAATGTCTCTTCAAGAATCATCGAAAGAAAGAAAAAGAACGATTATTAACTAAAACTTCCGGGCTGAAAGGCCGTGGTCGATTGCTTAAGTTTCTGCTAAACGTTTCGGCCGCACCACCGGTGGCCATCTTCAGTAGCAAAAGAAAAGTGTTCGATAGATGATACGCCGAACACGTCTCCCAATGGACTGGGAACAAGCAACTTGGTATCATCTATCGAACACTTTTCTTTTGCTACTGAAGATGGCCACCGGTGGTGCGGCCGAAACGTTTAGCAGAAACTTAAGCAATCGACCACGGCCTTTCAGCCCGGAAGTTTTAGTTAATAATCGTAATGACACCGGCCGTGAAAGCCTACGCACTAAGATTAAAGAAAAAGAAGTTTCGTTGTTACAGTGAAGGTTGCTAAATACTTAGTAATATTATTGAAAAATGTGATGAAGAAAAACAATGAAACTCACTGACGCACCCACTGAATCAAACAACAACACGAGCTGCGTATTACTTTAATAAACCGGAAGATTTCGTTAAACACTTGAGAAAGCAAAAAAATGCAGCCCAGACGGAAAACTCTACACACCGGGGGAAAAACATTAAACATTATGAGAAAAGTAAATGTTTTCGTGATGACTTCGATAAGTGTGTAGTAAGAAATATTATTCAAGATTTTTATAAAAATCAATTCTTGTACAACACAGCGTCACAGTTCTTTTGGCTTAATGGTCAATGAGAGGAAAGTGATCTTTGCGTGACTTTTGATAATGTAATGTGAATCGGTATTTCTTAGTAACCGCTGATTGTTTAACACAACTGCACATCCGCGTGTCAACGCTCTCCGTCTGTTCACATTCCTCTCAGGGAGTTGTAGCTCAGTGTAATCCAGTACTACCGACGTCACGGCGTTAGAAGAGCTTAATTAAATACCTTAAATTATTCGCGAAGTTCGCGAAATATTTAGTAATATAATTTTAAAATATGGTGAATAAAACAACTGAACTCACTGACGTACCCACTGAATCAAGCAACACAACCCGAGCTGCCTATTACTGCAATAAATCGGATGGTTTCGTCAAATACTTGAGAAATCAAAGGAAATGCAGCCCAGAAGGAAAACGCTCCACATCGGGGAAAAAACGTAACACATGTGAAAAAAGGACATTTTTTCTTGATGATTTCGATAAGTGTGTAGTAAGAAATATTATTCAAGATTTTTACACAATTCTTGTACAACACAGCGTCACGGTTTTTTTGGCTTAGGCCTAATGCTCAATGATAGGAAAGTGAGCGTTGAGTGAATTTTGATAATGTAATGTGAATCGGTATTTCCCTGTAATCGCTGAGTGTTTAGCACAACTGCGCATCCGCGTGTCAACGCTCTCTGTCTGTTCACATTCCTCTCAGGGAGTTGGAGCTCAGTCTAATGCAGTACTACCGAAGTCACGGCGTTAGAAGAGCTTAATTGAATACATTAAATTATTCTAATTCTAACAGGAATAAAAAACATTTTATATAATTTGACAAGCAGGAATTTATTAATTAATGGCTTCAGATTAATTTAAGATTTCAGATTGGTTTAAGATTTATCAATTAATCTGAGTTATATTATTTTAGATTTTAGATTTTTCAGAGATTTTTTATTTCGGACACATACACCATTAAAATATTTTGTTACATTGGGATAATTAAACTTCTTGTGAGCTTCAAATAAACAGAATACCCGTGCACAAAAAACCTTTCAGAGGGAGTATAGTACAGGGTGGGGCAGGGAAACGGGAAAATTTGAAGTTGATGTTGGCAGCCCTGTAGATCTAGCAGAAGTGAAACTGTCTGTCTAGCAGTAACGGACATTTAGTTACCATGGAGCAGTAAAGTGGTGCAGAGCGTGCGGTCGCCGTAAGGGCGTTTTACCGACATGGTGACAGTTTGGCGGCTGCACAACGAGAGTTTCGGCGCCACTATCAGATCCCGCCCCGCGGTCACGTTCCTTCGTTACACGCAATCGAAACGTGGGTTCGTAATTTTGAAGAGACTGGTTCAGCTTTGAAGAAAAAGCCTAGTGGGGGTGTACGGTCTGTACGTACCCCAGAAAACATTGATGCCGTGCGAGCTGCCATCTTAAGGAGTCCTCGTCGTTCGGTACGAAAAATTGCCTCGTCATTGCAGCTCGGACGTCGGAGCGTTCAAAGAATACTCCATGAACTTCAATTTCATCCGTGCAAACTTCAGATGCAACAACTGAATCCTAATGATTGTGTATTGCGCCTGCAAATTTGTGAACAATTGTTGGCTAAAATCAATGAGGATGCTAGCTTCATTCAAAATCTTTGGATGTCCGATGAAGCCCATTTTCAATTAAGTGGATACGTGAATAAGCAGAACTTCCGTTACTGGGCTCAAGGAAACCCTGAGCAGCTTCACCAGCGTCTATTACACAGTACCAAAGTTACCGTATGGTGTGCAGTGTCGTGTCATGGGGTGATAGGCCCTTACTTTTTTGAAGATGAACGAGGCACTGCTGTCACTGTGACGTCTGAACGTTATGTCAACATGCTAGAGACATTTTTGGCTCCAAGACTCCATACTTTTCCAAATCTTGACATTCAGCACACCTGGTTTCAACAGGATGGAGCCACCTCACACACTGCCAGACAGTCTATGGCAGCAGTGAAACGTTTGTTTGGGGATCGGATAATTTCAAGGAATGCTAACATTGTTTGGCCGCCCCGATCTCCAGACCTTTCAGTCTGTGACTTCTTTTTATGGGGACATCTGAAGAGCATCGTGTACCAGACTAGACCAAGAACCCTTGCTCAGCTCAAGACACAGATTGAAGAGGAAATCGCCAAAATCCCAGGTGACACATTGCGCCGCGCTATGCAAAACTTACAGAAACGACTTACTGAACGTGTACGGCAAAATGGGCAGTATTTAACTGATGTAATTTTTAAAAAGTGATGCCTAATGTAATTTCCAGTCTTGTAAAACATATTTTGAGCCTCAAATAAAGTTTTGTAACGTTCCTTCACTTTTTACTAATTATTTCAAATTTTCCCGTTTCCCTGCGCCACCCTGTATATACAGCAGAACAAAAGGTTTAAAGCACGTAGTACAAACTAACTAACGGAGAACGGCGCGTGACCCACTGAGCGTGGACAGTGTATTGTATATTAACCTAGGGGTAGTTTACCAGCTGTTGACTGGCTGTATGAACTGTGACTATCAGCGCACTTTCGGCATTATTAACATTCAGCTGTGACAACGTGAATTACACGTATGCACGTACAGCAGTTAACGGGTTGCGAATTTAGTTACACTCGGCACAATTGAACGACCTAGCCAATTATTTTATTTTGTATCCACCTTGTTTTTTATCGTAACGCAGGTCAGTTGATGTAGGATGAGTATAAGAAAAAGGATACAAGCAGGGAATAGAGCCTACTTTGTAAATATTAATATCTTTAAAAAAATCTTGTTACAAGAGGTATAAAACTTAAAGTATATTATTCTCTTGTGCGACCAGTTGTTACATATGTATCTGCGGTCTGGATTTTGACAGAGAATGACAAAACTGCTTTAAAATCATTTGAGCGCAAATTATTTTGTAAAATGTATGGCCCAGTATGAGAAGAAGGCAGTTGGAGAATACGCAATAACAATGAACTACAGGGTCTCATGGATGGAAAAGTCATAATAAAATTCATCAAATCACAGAAATTGCGTTGCTTGGGACATGTTGAAAGAATGTCTAAAAAAATGCTGAAAGGAAAATTATATACTACTAGACATAGGGACAGACCAAGGATGAGATGGTTTGGTGGCGTAACAGAAGAACTTGGTAGCATGGGAATCAGCGGGTGGAGAGGAAGGGCGGAGAACATGGAAGCATGGAGGAGTATTGTTGAGCAGGCTAAAGCCCACCAAAGGCTGTAACGCTAGAGAAGAAGAAGAAGAAGAAGAAGAAGAAGAAGAAGAAGAAGAAGAAGGTCAGTTGATGTCAGTCCAAGAACTTTTTTTAAATGGCAAAACAAATTGTGAAAGTTAACGATAAATAGGCCTAACCTGTCAGTCATTTATTTATTTTAGATACTCTTTTCAAGAGAATACTGATTCCAAATCCACATTCCGTTACAGTTTCGTCGTTGTCGATCTTCAAAAAGCAACCTGATGCCGCAATCAGTCCCGTATCTAGAATTTGGGTTGACGGGGGTCCGGTCGACTCAGGTACATACAAAAAAAAATAACGAGTTAAGACTATTCGACATTACTATATTTAAAGTGGTTGAAAAACGTGTGATAGAATCCTGAAATCAGTGCCATTAAAGTAATCGGTAATGACAAAATAAAAGTACGTGTTACCTAAACATTGTTTAGAAGATTCCTCTTGACTGAATTGATTTACCTATACTGCATATTTCAAAGGTATAAGTAAATGCTGCGTGTTAAATCTATTTGTATATTTAGAAAAGAGTTACTGCTATATTGGTGTAGACAGCTGAAAAAATAATAAAGTAGTCAAAAAATTAAAACTTTAACAAAATTCATCAACTTATTTGGACCCTCTCGGATGGGGGGGGGGGGTCTGTCCCACTGTCCCATTCGTCACCCCGTAAATCGTCCCTGGTCAATCGTGCACTTTAAATGGCAAGATATACGGCTGTAGTAAAGAACTAGAAGAAGTTGGTTTATGATAGTATTGTTAAAATACGCAAGATGCAGAAAGGCTTTGCCTTTATCTGAGAATGAGAATGAGAAAGATCACTGTGAAAGAAACAGTCGAACTGAGAAAACTGCCAGTTATTGATGCGTTACGTTCGAATAAAGCCCAGGGTATTGACGAAAAACAACTCGGTATAGCAAACCACTCGCTTGGTGTGCTCATGAGAGTGTTGACCAAATAGTGCTCATCAACAATCATGGTCAAGTTCACCCCTGCAGCAATGAGAAAGCAGTGTCCCTTGGGTAAACGAAATATATGTAAGGCCTCGCACTATCAAGAGTTTTGAGTGTGACGCCGCGTTGACAGAAATCAACGGAATTAAGAAGTGGGAAAACACAATCCGACGTTGTTTTGAAGCCGCTTGTTAATAGCTAATCCGCAATTATCAATCTTGAGTTTTATTATTTTGTTGAAGTCCTTTTTGGTTTGTCAACAACAGTAAGAAATCAGAAGTCGTGACAACTGGATGTAATACAGGTCACCGTCATCATCTTAACTTCAGAGATAAGTCTATCGCATCATCAGAAGACAGAAATTACTTATGACCACCATTGCCTTGGTCGACCTACAGGACTCTGCCTGTTTCTAACCGGTTTAAATTTTAGTTATTTTCTGTGAGCTCTTGTCTTTTCCTACTCGATTCCATCGTTGTCCCCTTTCCTTAATACTAAACAACCCTGTAGTTTCTTGCACATACGCAGATTATGTCTCAATCCTTTCAATCCTACTTCATTCCTTTTCAATTTTCCTCACTTCAGGATCGTGTCTTCACTTCATCTTCCGCTAAATAATACAGAAGATAGAACAATTGATCCCGTAACTACAATGAGGTTTTAAGTGACATAAAAAAATGTTAGTTCTAAGAAGGCACCAGGTTTGCTTTAATATGCTTTTAGGCGGATACTAAAGTAATTACCAAATTAAGTAGTGCCAATGCTGTGGAAAATTGCTGAGGTGATTATGGTCCCTAAACATGGCAAACCACCGAAGAAAAGTCATCACATCTGCCCGTATCCTTGTTGCCAATTATATCTAAATTGTTTGAAAGATCCTCCTTCAGACCAATAATCAAAGAAAAGCAACTTATCAAACACACCAATTCGGATTTTGCAATTACACTCAACTATTGAGCAGATGCTTCGTATCACTGATGTAATTGAGCGGTCACTGGAAGAAAATAAAATCTGCACAGCAATATTTTCGGTATGGCCCAAGCTTTTGATAAAGCGTGGCACGGGGGTTTGACACATAATGTGAAAAAAGTACCTTTGCTGATTAGCTAAATTCTCAAACCACATATCACCGGACGACAGTTTAAAGTGTGGTGATGTTTATTCTGACGAATATTCCAGCTGGGGTATAGCAAGTGAGTGTTATTGGACCAATTCCACAGGAGATATTCCAAAACGCGATGGGGTGACAACAGCTACATTTGCTGACGACACTGCACAATTAGCTACCGGTAACAATGTACAAACAGCAACGAACACATACAGATACACATAGCAGATAATTATTTTAACTAGATGGCCAAAACAGATGGCGTATTAAACTGAATGAGACAAAATGTACTCATGTCAACATCACCAACAGGAAAATAGATCTCTTACCTATTTTAGCCAGTCATCAATAATTCCACATGTGAATGCGGCAAAGAATGTGGGCATGAATCTAGATGCTAAATTTAGATGGAAAGAACGTGTCAAGAAAAAAGTGCGTGAAGAACTTGGAATAAAAATCAAGATAATGGTGCGGCTACTTGGAAAACACTCTGAACTGTCACTGCATAATAAATTGTTATTATACAGACAAATTTTGAAACCGGTGTGGGTTTATGGTGTACAGGTTTGGCGTTGTACAAAGAAATCCAACGAAAGACAAAACAATCCAATCCAGACTTATTGTCTGTGTGCAAAGTGCAAAGTGTGGCTGGAAACATATACATAACACGGGGCATCCACGACATCTTGCAGGATTTTTGATTGGCATCACTGTACGATTGCTTTGTTAGATTTGGTGATTCAGTCCCAAAGCTCGATTCTGTAAGTCCATATGGGTTTAAGGAGAGTTTTATAGAGAATCAATCTGTTGTCTATAGACAGATAAGATTTTCTGTATCAGCCAGTTAATTTCCTTAAATCTTAAATCTAGTTGTTTTCTATTCTGTTTTATATGGTGTTTTCAGGTCAGTTTAGAGTCTAAATGAAACTCTGGCCTGTGGTAGGTCTCACTGTGAATATAAATAATTATCGGCCTACTAAATAAATCATCAGCGTAGACAGTATAGACAGTGTACGAGCAGTTAAAGAACCCATTAAAATCTCAAATTTGGAATGCGATAAACATAAAATGTAGATCTGGAAATATTGTCAATACACGTACACAAACGCACATAGAGAAGTAGTCATGTGTCAAATTGACACAAATAGAGTAATTGTTAATATAATAGTTTCATAACTAAGGCAGCGTGAATTCAGTTTCTGTGCATTTTGGTACAACGATTTGAAAATATCGTTGTCATGTTCAAATGTATTTGAAACAAGCACGTTCGTGTTTACTCAAATACGTTCGTTGTTTGAATTGAAAAAACAAGAAAAAACAATAATAATGAAATATTGTCGTAGGGCAAAAAAAACTATATCGGTATGAGTTAAACACAAAATGCACAGAAACGTTACGCCACATTTCGCAGTTCTAGGGAGAATATGTTAAAAAGAAAATGGTATAATTTTCACACATTAGCGCAGAAGAGTTGATGAACGAAAATAAAAAGTGTAATAGATTTTTTAAGTTTAATGCAATTTAATTTTATTAAACGTTTTTGACTTAAGCGTTTTAATGTTAATCTTATCCGTTTCTTCATTAGAAAAACTCGCTCAATAAGGCGTTAATTAATACGTCTTGAAAAAACATTTTTTTATTCGAAATACGCGTATGCAGTCAAATTTAAAATTATCTAGGAATTACGTACGCAACTAGCTTCTAACAAGCTGTTTATCGACGCAAATAGCTTAGGCTAAATCCGAATCAAATGAAATAAAATAACATTCAGAGCATGCAAGAGGTGTTTAATGTAGTGTTAACTGGTGGAGAACTGGTCGTGAGAGAATACTGGAGCGCAGGTCTGCCAACATTTATTGATTTTAATACGGACGGGTCCAACTTAGGTTAGGGTTGGTAAACACGAATACGCACACCTACCTATGTTTCATTGATGGCTTAATTATTCAAGGAAAAAACTTTATTCACAACCCCCTAGACGGTGGTGACTGGAAACTGCAAGGAGTTTATCAGCCTGCACGTGTTGTACACTGTACTAAGTTTATAACGGTTTTACCTTGTGCTATTGGACCAGAGTGTACGAAAATGTTTTTTTATTAGGTCGCCCTTTGTATAGGAAAGGTAGATTGCTCTTATAAGACTAAATATATTCATCGTAACAAATGTATTCCCAATTAGAAATGGTGACAATGAAACAGAAAATATAGATGAAGAAAGACAGGAACAAATACTTTCATGAGTTAAACTTGCGTTTATAACAATTTTGAAGGTGAAATTATTTGGTTAGACGGGTAAATTGTTTTTATTTTATTTCACTTACTTGAAAATAACCTTTTTTAGCACGACAAAATTTTATTTTAAGATTCAAAATAAATGGTAATCATAGACGTATACCACGGAAACTGCGGACAACTGGGGGGGGGGGGGCTCGTTTAATCATTTCAGTTTTATGCCTTATGGATGTTTCCCACCCACCCGTGGTTTGGATCTCTCTTTAGTCTCATTCTTTTCCTACAAACACATTGAGGAATACTGTGCGCCACCATCGTGATCAGGCTACGCTAACTCCGACCGTACATCTGGCATAAGTTGAACAATTAGCTAAGTACGCATTCATTCAGCAAGGAAGTCGACAGGAATTCAGAATAACAGTTCTCTGTCAGAAGTGAAAAATGATGCACGTGAAATCTTAGTGCCCGGGATTAGGTGGGCTGTTCAGTTTGCAGCCGGAAGAGAGTCAGTTTCTGTGAGAAGTAGTTTCTTCAGACATAAATGTTATAGAAGTTATTAACAGGAGTGAATTTCCAAACCATTACAAAGATTTATTGTTTATATAGAAGACGATCTGACCCCGGTTACGAATGGAATGATATTTGCAAAAACGTAACAGTTATTGCTTTGAAAAAACTTAACCCTGGCTTCCAACACCAATCTTCTCCAATGTCTCCTATTCATTGCCGTCTCAGTGTAACCTCACATCCATTCTTCTTAGAGCTTCCAGCACATCATCCAACCAACTTATCCTAGGTCGGTCCCTCTTCTATTTATAGACTTGCGCCCTCAGGATTTTCTTTGGCATACGCCGATCATCCATCGGCTCTAGTTGATTTAACCATTGTATTCATTGACTTTCACGAATCTTGCAATGGCCTTACGCTTCAATAGCTCAATCTCCTGGTTATTTCTTATTCTCCATTTATCAACTTCTTTAACCGGGCCATAAATCGTATTTGCTCTATTTTCGACGGTTCGCAGTAAACAAGATAATTATGTTCACTTAATTACATAACAACTTTTACTTACTTATAATCCTGTAACCACTACATGATACAGTGCGCCGTAAATTCTTTTTTAATAAGCCTACATTCTTAGTACGCAGACCCTTGTTTCCAAGCTTGGCCCAATCAGCTACAATAAGATTTTTTGCAGATATAAGTTAATAGATCTTGAAGTCAAGGTATGAGAGAAGCTAAACTAACACTAGCTTTTCTTTTGCTGGATACTTATTCTTTATTGTATCTGGAGATCTGTTCCCAGAGACTGGATCTGTAGGACACTAAAGGTTTCGCGGTGGCTGAAGCATAAATACGAATGCGGCTTTCGCCTACATTATTTTCACTTCATTGAGACGAAAGTCCGTGATAAAGACCTACCAACGGTTTATCAACTTCCGATTCTGTTCTTACATCCTACAAATGGCATTCAGAGGGAAGCAACCACTAAGAACTAAGATAGATATAGATGGAAAGATTATGGAACAAATCCAGCATTTCAATTTCTTGGGATGTTACGTTACATATGGGACATTAATTGATCTGGATAAAAAATTAAATAAATTTAGGAATATCTGCGGAACAATTCACACAATTCACAGGTACCTTAAAAATAAGACAAAGAAGGAAACAAAGCTAAGGTTTCTTAACACTGTAGCGGTACCAGATCTGATGTATGGAGATGAAACCAGACTTCTGACAGAATGAGACAAAGCAAATATTCATGCAGCAGAGATTAAATTTATGAGGAGTACTCTGGGCTGTACCATTCTCGATAGAAAGAAGAATGTAGATATAAGGTCGGAACTGGGAGTCCACCCATTGTTGGGGAAGCTAAAGAAGGTGGTGTGAACATTTGGGAAGAATGGCAGGTGACAGGATTCCAGTGTTAGCAATGGGGAAGAGAGATGTAGGACAGCGGAGAGCGAAGTGGGTCCCGGAACAGGTTCAGGATAGAGCCTAATCTTGAGGTTGATGATGATATTATATCTTACAGACTATATACACCTTTGTTCCTCCCGAGACTCTTGCGACCTTTTGGATCAAACATATCACCTCTAAAGCTGTTGTCTTTTTTATGAAACCCCTTACTATCGTCATTACACACACGCGCGCGCGCTGCACACACACACACACACACACACACACACACACACACACACACACACACACACACACACACACACACACACACACACACACACACACACACACAGAATAATTTTTACAAAGCAAATACTGAAATCAAACTTACACTGTAAAGACTTTTATTCCCCACTATAACTTTTCTATTCTTATACTCTTTAGTTTTTAATTTTTAGCGATCTCACCAATATTTTGGTTACAGAATGTACACAGATTTAACAAATTTTAATAAAGGAAATCATTTTACTTTTAATATTTTTTCCTTTTCAATTAAAAAATTAGGTTTTTAAGTTAAAACAATCCACATGCCTGAATCTTTACGCTCCATCTGCTGCTACATCCAATATTGGCTTGTTCTGATTTGTTAACTACGCTTGCGAGACACCTTCTATTCTGTGACAACTTCAAATAATCCTGAAGGAAAGACAGAAATCTTTCAGGATTAGTCGCAAGAAAAGAAGTAAAACCCAATTTATTAAGCTAATAAGGTTTTATACTTTGTAACGCCATGCCATACTTAGCAAACAGGAGTATATTTACGGAGGGGTCGAACGAGACCGCCCCCCCCCCGAAAGTCGAAAAAAGATGACGAATTTTGTTAATCTCTAAATTTTTAGATTGTTTTATTATTCTTTCAGCTTTGTACGCTAATGAAGTAGTAGCCTACATTAAAATCTACAAATATACATTTATACAAATATAAAATATGCAGTTAAAATATAAATACACATTTTAAAAATATACAAACATATTTATTACACAGCATTTGTGTATACGTTTGAAGTATGGAATTTAGGAAAAGCAATTCATTAAATAAGTATCTTGAAAACAATGTTTCAATAACGCGTATTTTTGTGTTATTACCGTTTACTTTAATGAAACCGATTTAGGATGTTATCACACGTTTATCGGTCACTTTAAAGATAGTAATGTTGATTCGTCTTAAATTGTTTTTTCTTTTGTATGAAGCCGACTCGATCGGATCCCCCCTCTCATGGCAAAATTCTAGATTCGCCACTGTTAGCAAAGATTTTGTCTGAATTTAGACGAGTCCTACAAACGGTGACAAAACATCTCCGCATCCGTGAAGTGTATATTTTACAACTACAGTACATGAAAGTGGTAACGGAATGTTCTAATTTGTGCTACCTGTTGATGGTACAGATTCATAAAGGAAATCAAATTAAATCACTGTAATTCCTAACCTATATGCCGCCAATGTACTTATTCAAACGTCAAATTTTTCGTTAGGTAATTTATGGAACAGATTCAAAACATTTGAACACTTGAACACTTACCTCGCTTTTATCCAGTCTCGAGGTTAATGCTACTTCGGCGGATGATTACGGAAGGCAGTAAATCAGGTATGAAAATAAAATAGAACGTTATAAACAAATTTACGGAACACAAGGATCTAGACGTTACGAAATTTTTTTCAAATGCTTTTGTTCAGAGTACTTCACTTTATGAAACCTTGGCCCTATGAAAAATTTTAAAGCGTTAAAGTAAATAGGCTACTAGAGAAAAGAAAATGTATGAAAGTAATAATAAAGTGGAAGTTGAAATGTCTAGGCCATTGGGTTAGACATAATAGATTTATCCAGAATATTTCTGAAGAAAACTGTCGGGGAAGACAAGAATAGGTCGATCAGGAAGAAACATTTGGACGACCTGCAGATAATAATGGAAACCGGAAGGTGCTATGGGCTCAGAAGAAAAGTAGATAAAAGAGATTCTACTTTACACATTCCGTTTTACAAAGTAGATATTATATTTAAACAAATGCATAGAACATAGGCAACCTGGAGTTACTGGACAAAACGTTTTAGGCCAAGGCGCTTAGGATTAGCCAATTTCATATGTTTAATTAATAGGGATATTATTAATTTAGTAATAACAATAGGAAGAACAATTATAATAAACGGAAGAACAAAACTGTTAAGATTATTCACAGCTGGACTGTTAGGCCGTGGTCGACTGTTGTTATTAGGCCTAGTGACAAACGTTTCGGCACCACCATCGAAGGCCACCTTCAGTGTCGATAGTAGTCGATAGTCTACTGGGGTGAATTCGCGAATACCTGCCAAAAACTATCGACACTGAAGATCGCCTCAGATATTGGGGCCGAAAAGATTTGCCACTAATAACAACAGTCCGGCTATGAATGATATTAACAATGTTGAGCCCGGCCGTGAAATCTTAAGAACTAGTAGAAGAACAAAATATTAATAATAATATTATTATTATTATTTATGGAATTATTATATTGTTTAAAAAAATTACACAACATACAATCGAGAAAAGTCAGATAAAATAAAACAATAGCCAGAATTTCAATATGCGTATGAGAGGGGTTACACGTAAACACACATCCTGTGGCATCCTTCTGTAAATATACAGGCCTGTGTATTAAATACATAATAAGTGTTAGTAGATGTCCATCGTACTTTGTAAAATACCATACCTTTAGGTTAAAATATTTTGGATACAACGTTTTGGTTACTGTGTAAGCTAGTAATTTTCCTCACCGTCAACGGTTAAAAGATAATTGCTTAAGCTGATATTCTCAACATGGGTAAAGAGGATAGTGTCTAGACATGGTAAAAAAAGACAATTATGACATAAAGATAAGATTTTAACGCACACCATGGATACGAAGAATTGATAAAGAGGAATAGATTGGTAATACTGCAAAAGTTGTGGAGTGCATGGAACAGTATTTGGGACAAGTAGTAATATACGCAGTAGAGACAATGCGCCTCAGCAGCAGGAAAAATGAGGATAAACGGAGGGAGATTTTGAGAGAAAAATAATAAGTGGTTAAAAACGACAATCGGCAGATAAGTAAGAGAACTGAAGAAGAGGATATTGTAATCAATGTAGTTAATGCGAGGTGGCATTGACATGTGAATAGAAAGAAGGGGGAGCAATACCAAAAAGTGCTGATGAAATGGAGACCAGGAGGAAATTAATAACCATGCGAAGGCCGAGAACAATAAGGTAGTATCAAGTCACTGGAAACAAAAAGCCTATAGACGCGATGGAGTGGAGAGAGAAAATGAAGTGAACGAATAAAATAGAGAGGAGACATAAATATTGAGTAGAGTGGAAATTGAGGAAGGAATAGAGAGGAAAACAGATGGAGCAAGAAAGCAGAAAACTCCTAAAGGCCGGAGGGAGGTTCACCAGCATTGCTGAAGATACTCTCAACTGAGCGGTGACACAAATGTGGCTAAAAATATGTTAACTTATAACCCACGTGTTAAGGCTACGTACGTGAAAATGAAAACACAGCAATTCCTCGTTTAAAGTTGTGAAGTAACTCCACATCAACGTCTTAGGCAGTCTTAGGATGTTAGTTTAAATTGTTTAATAACTTTCATAAATTTTTCAAAAATAATTTTTTACTTAAACATTACTTTATATTCTGAAATATTATATATACTTAAATATTACGTTTTGGTATACTGACTAACAAAATGTGCGAATTTTATTTTCTAGTCTCAAAGTCAGGAAATATTTGCTAATAGAAGTATATATTGTTAACTGTTTTGTTAAAGTGTAGCGACCTTTTTGGCTGTTTGGAAAGTAGGCCCCCTTTTTGACACTTCCGCACGGGGCTTCTGATTACCCTGATTTTCTCATCCTTATGGTTGTAATTAATTTAGGCTAACATAGCTTACTTTAGTTATTTGTCTACACCCCTAGGTGTATTGAGGGGTAAAGCAGTTGTTAATGCTAAATGTTAAACGAGCTCGTGCTAAATGTTATAGCCTAGGTGTAAATATTCGTAATAATGGAAAAAGGTGAGAGTGAAGGTAAGAGACGAGGCCAGTCTGGGCGGGCCGGTGTGAAACGACCTCGGAGAATTCTCAGAAACAGACGCCGCGGTGAAATTTTTATGTAATCCAGCCTCTACATTATGGAGGTAGAATTATGATGAAGCAGGCCCAGAGGAGGCCTTTGCTAAACAGTGAATAGGCGGTGACAGACCTAAATGGTTCGTGTTTGCCCCTTGCTTGCTTACTCCCTCTTTTCCATACTTGCCGTACAGGAAGACGATTCTTTGGAGTGATAATTCAGATTTTGTCAGTCGTCTAAAACAGACAAGAGGAATGTGTGTCGTTTCAGGAAGACAGCCTATACTGTGGTTGTGTAAGTGTACATAATTAAAAGTAAAAACAAAAAAGAATTTAAGTATTACAAAGTTACAAGAATTAGTAGGATACTTGCGATTTTTAGTTTGTGGGCTTAGTGACCGTAGTAGATCAACGGGTATGGCGCTTGGATAGTAACCCTGAGGTCCCGAATTCGCCCTTGTCAGTCGTGTAGATTCGTTGCAGGGCAAACTAATTAAATGGAACTGCACGGGACAGAATGGATAGGATTTGGCTAATAGTTCCGCTTTCGTTACTCACAAGTTTTTGGGTAAGATTATTGCTGTAAAAAGATACTCAGATGAAGCGTCGCATAAGGTAACAAGTCTAAGGACTAGGAGAACAGGATCAGTTGAATGAGTACAGTACCGAACTTCCCTTCGGGACTTGATATGTCTTAATCACGCAGATTGCGAGTCCTGGGTAATATTGAAAACAATCAAAAAGATTTTATAGGATCTCGATTCTACTCGTAAATTTAAGGGCACGTTAAACTGCGCTTCAGAAGATCTTGTTTACTCGGAGCAAACTAAGCCGGTAGACTTGATGTATTTACAAACGATGTATTTGCCGTGCTAATACGCAAGGCAGACGCAAACAAAACGCTGACAAACAACCTCAGAAATGTTGTCTCGTTTCTATTTATATCTCAACACCTTCGCTCGTCCAAATTGACAGTTTATTCAACGTGCTTCCAAATGAAACGTAGTTCATTTCTGAATCGTTCGACGCAAAACCGATAGTAATTTTGCACTTTCGTTAATATGAGTTATTGCAATAATCACGAGCGTTAAGGATGGCTTTTTTAAAATGAAGTTTTCAAAAAAGTTTTAAATAAATTTTGACTTAAATAAATTAGATTCTACTGTATTCACATACAATGGTAAACGTTCAACACGAAAACGGTTAACGCGAAATATGGCTCAGGTCCCCATCGTTGATTCTATTTTACAATTATATACAGTTTGTACGCTTAACATGAAAGTTTTACCTACAAAATACTGGTTAACACTAAAAAGGATTGTTATAATTACCTTTATCGCTGTCTTTCAGTAGCCGCATATTAAATAAATCCATACATGCACGCACCAAAACAGTGCAAGTTAAACACAGTGAAAGTGATGAGACATGGAAAATTTACGAGTTCTTACCGCTACCGGTATTTTTACGTGTTCGATGATATTTAGGAGCGAACTCGGAAGGTGAAATGTTTGACTACATTGATAAATCAGGACAATTTGTTGAAAATAAAGTAGTGCAGAATTGTGTGCAAAAAAATAATTACCAACTACTTTACAAAGAATTGAGCATTGCCGCTATAGAAACTTTAAAAGGCATAGGCCTACTACATTACTGTACAAGAAAACATAAATCGTAAGACTAGGTTAAAAAGAGCTACAGTGAGTTTAAACTAAATTTTCGTAGTTTACACTACTGTTTAAAACGTGTAAACTGTGTAAAACTAGAGTAGGCCTACGAAACACATTTTCTACCAGAAACCAATCGGTAGTAGAAAAAGGTGAAGACCCCGAAGTAGATTCAAATACCAGATAGAGGAGGACCTCAGACAGTGGCGAACATAAGAAACTGGAAAGCTAGGGCAAGCAATAGGGAAGAATGGAATCTACTCTTGGAGCAAGCCAAGACCCACCAAGGGTTGTAGAGCCACGGCTGATGATGATAACTTTATTTTACTACAATTACAGTAAGTAACGTATACAGTAGGCTATGTGTCGAGTTATCTCATTTTAGTTGTCTTGATTATTCATCTCTTCTTTCACAGCACTAACACTTAACTATAAATGAACTTTTTCATGTGAAAACTTACTGATTTTATTGGACGCGTTTCGGCTTAGTATCCGCCTTCTTCAGCTTTGGTAACAGACTGCCAGCATTTTGTAACGGTTGTGTGGAAGGTGAAGTGGGGGTGGTGTGTGGAGGAAGGGGATTGGCGCGGGGATTCAACTTACTGTTTGTTTTCTGTATAATTGTGTCAAAAAGTGTATGTGATTTATATTGTAATTGATCGTTGAGTATGTTGTTTGGTTGTGTTGTGTGGTGTTTATATATTTCGTATTGTTCAGTTGTGTTGAGTTTTTGACCTTTGGGTATGTAATGTAAAATTTCAAGATTAGTGTCTATGTTGGTGTAACTGTGGTTTTCTGTGTGTATGTGTGTGGCAAATGCGGAGTGTATATTGTTGTTGGTTAAAGCTTTTAAGTGTTCAGAATAACGGGATGAAAAAGATCTTCCCGTCTGGCCTATGTAGAAACTATTGCAGTCATTACAATTTAATTTGTAAACACCTGTTTTGTTATATTTGTCTATGTCTGTGTTTGTATTACTGATGTGTTTTTTGATGGTATTGGTTGTTCTGAATGCTATTTTGTATTTGTGTTTTCTGAATGTATTGGCGATTTTGTGTGTGTATGAGTTGTGGTATGTGAGTGTGATGTATTTATTGTGTTGTGTGTTGATGGTATTTAGTGATTTGTTGTTTTTGTTTTTGATGCGTTTGTGTAGTATGTTTATTAAATTGGGGTTATAACCGTTTTTGATTGCTATGTATTTTATTGTGTTGAGTTCGTCGGTGTAATCTTGTTTATTTAAGGGTATTTTAGTTAGTTTATGGAGCATATGGTTGAAGGCCGCATGTTTATGTTGTGTTGGGTGGTTTGATGTGTTGTGTATAACCATGTCGGTTGTGGTTGGTTTCCTGTATATTTTGTACGTGTGTGTATTGTTAGTTTTGTTAATTGTTAGGTCTAGAAAATTTATACTATTGTTTTGTTCAGTTTCAAGTGTAAATTTTAATTTGTGGTGTATAGTGTTTATGTATTTGTGGAAGTTTTCAACTTGTCTTGTGTTGCCTTTGAATAAAAGTAATATATATTATTCAACTAAGTATTATTATACTTACCTCTGATCAATTGCACGGGCTGCCATACTCGTAATCAAATTTTAATTACTATATAAACCAGCAGTAGTTATAACTAAAGGAACTTTTACATGGGGGTCTGATGATTTATTCACTCACTGTTTTAGTGTAAAGTAACGACATCTCTTTATTAAATCATTACTACAATAGCTCTACATAAATATTCCCATATAAGGTTTTCTGAATAAAAGATTACAATTTATAACAGATTTTTGTAAAGAACTGGGGCCAAAACATATGGATTTATCAGTGCTAGCGTTATCCACGATTCCGGGACCTTAAACTTGTTTATGAGTTAAGCTCGCTTATTTATATTCTATAATACTATTTGGGCTCCGTATAAATCTCAACAAATTTCTTCTCCGTACAAGTGTCGCTCCGTACAACTGTCACAACTTCCTTGTGATTCACGGTGGCGCCAAGAGCGAAAAAGCGAAATAATTTTACAAAATGTAGGCCTAATTGTAAGAAATTAACTTTTTCGAATCAACTACTAACGTCGAGAGGACTGAGCTATCAATGAAGCATTGATATCAATCTTGACCTTGACGTTGACTGCAACCGCACAAACGAGACAGACTCAGTTTACTGGTAGTTTTGTGTGATTGCCGTTTACGTGCATTAATCGTTACGTGCGTTTTGTTGTAAGTCTCGGAAAACGTGTGTGCACATTACGGCTGGTGATGTACGAGGGCTGCGTAAAAGGCAATGAGACTGAACTTTCCTCGGAGAAAAGTGACAACACTGGGAGATCAAAAATTCAGCAGCTGTCAGCTATAACGTTTGTTTACGTTCATAACAACTTATCAGTTTCTTAATCTTGAAAGATTTCTATGTGCCACTGTTTTTTGTGTTTCTTTTGCATCATGTCAGAAAAACATGCGATCAAACTGTATGTCCTGCACACCACTAACTGATGCAAATGTGTCCAGAATTAGGGATCACATAAAACCTAGTCGTCGTTTGGTGCTATCAAATTATTGGACATCTTCGTCATCATCTTCAGCAAGGATTAAACCAAAAATGCTTTATTCAGGTCCCAAGCAGATAGACTAGAGGTGGTCACTACAACGTTACTTCGGAAGCCTCACACCTCTCCGTCCTTTCGAATTATAATTCCATAGTTGTTTGGGGATGCGGCAGTCATCCAGTCGATTAAAATGTTTCAATCATTTTAGCCGATATTGAGCAACGTTATTAAATGTAATCATAATATTCAGTTCCTGACGTGCATCAACATTTCTTTTGCGACCTTGAAGAGTATATTCTGGCACGTGCCTGAGAAATCTCATGTCGGCCGCTTGAATACGACTGTTCTGGGATTAGATTTCGTTAAAGTCCAAATGTCCAATTCTCAGATCCATAGAGAAGAATGGGGAGGGCCATCACCTTGTAGAACGTCGAACGTGTTTCTTTACGCGTTAAGTTTAGATTTCTCCTTATGGTCTTACTCATATGGTTGAACTTGTACAGCTTCTTCACCACATAACTGTTTGCAATGTAAATTGTTGGTTAAGGCCAAAACTTAAATCACCACACTGTTAATACAGTTTTGGTGCATAGTTTGAGTCTGTGGCCAGAGAGCGTTGACTCCTGAGTACTTCAACACCATAAAGCTCAATTGCACGTCGCACTTTCTCTCAACATCAGCTTCGTCGAAATGTGATACAGTGATATTCTGCCCCCTCTACTGCCCTGATTTTAGTCCATATGATTGTTTTATCTCACAAAATCAAAGCTTGCTATTTTGAAAGAATGGGCTAGGTAACGGTAGAATGTAGGTAGAACATTCAAAGGATGGACTAGGCGTTAACCTTCATTGACCTTTAAAGACTTCCAGTAGGCTACTGTTTCCATTAGTGGGAACAGCGTCCCATTAAATTTGTGTCTTCCAAAGGTAACTAGTGGAAAAATTGTTCTGAAGTTAATTTGTTAACAATTAATTTTATACAGTCAGTCTTAATACTCTTTAAACACGTCATGTAGGCTATATGTTCGGCCACCAATGACCATTATATAGATTACGTTTGAATTGTAAAAAATGGCACGCCCGCTGAGCGGAACCATATTCAGCTTTACCGCTGATGACGTCGCATTTTGAGACGAGAAAAACATTTAATGTTAAATGTAATATCAACGGCAAAAATCGTTATAAAACATTCGTACCACGCAAGTCTCTGAACAAACACAGGTTTGTAATTCTTTTGTTTTTCGTGTGTCGATTTAGTTTCATAATTTCCAGACAATGCCGAGTAGTAATCGCTATTTTATAATATACTATGGTATACTGTTGTTTTACAGTGGAAATTAAAGAAGATAGATCTAGAGTAGACACACAGATGCTCTTTCTCCTTTGATGACTGATTGGTTTGATACTGTCATCCTAATCCTACGATTCTGAGACAATTTCTTCATCTATGAATATCTACATTCAACGTGGTCAGCAGACTCGTTGCCGGGTTGCTGATCAGCAGCTGTCGGGTTGCCGCTGCCGTCTCCGCCAGTTCCCGCTTCACTGCCGTCTTCAATATCATCTCCACAGTCTTCTCTTTTTTTACAATATTTACACAACTTTCTTAATCTTCTTCACTCTATCGCTTGGGCTATTGCTCGTTCTGGCTTCACAGTGTCTCTGACGATTTTTCCAGGGTCTTCCACGATCTCTCGTCCCCACTGGCCTATATTCAAACGCTTGTCTAGGAATACGCGTGTCTACCATGCGTTCCACATGAGACTTCCAATTGTGCCTACATTCCTTCATTCTCTTCACAACCGACTGTAATTTCAGCCCTTCCCTTATGTCGTCGTTTCGTATATGATCTATTAAACTACATCACTTCACTGCTCTTAAAATTTTATTTCCGAGGCCTGTATTTTTGAAATATCTTTTTGCAGGACAGTCTATGTTTCACATCCATACATTAAAGTCGGCACACCCACAACCTTATAGAACTTTAGCCCCCAAAGCTAAAGCATTTGGAATTTAGGAAAGAGTAAAAGTATGTACCTGGAATGTTAGAGGCCTTGCTAGAAAGGAGACTGAATTGGTAAGAGAAGTGGAGGAGAGGCATTTTAATATCTGCATGTTGTCGGAGACAAAAAATAAATTGAGAGGAACACAAAACTTTCTCATTTTTAATATGTCTACCCACTTTATTTTTAACATCCTCCTATAACATCGCATTTCAAATGTTTCTATTGTTTGTCTGTCGGGCTTCCGTATTGACCATTTTTCACATCCATACAATGCAATATTCCGAACATATCACGCAAGGAACTTCTTCCTAATTCGTAATCAAATAGTTGATAATAAGAAATGTTTTTAAGTAAACGCCTTTTGCCTTCCAGTAGACTGCTTGTGATGCCCATTCCGCGTAAGCGATAGGGCTTATGATGCTGCTATGATACCCCTACTAACGTCGGCAATTTTTTTCAAATCCTCTATGCTATCCTTCTGAATTTTAATGTTTAAGGAATACCTGCTGTCTCTTGTAGAAAAATTGCCTCCGCAAAACCAAATAAATGTGGGGATCAAGGAATTAGGATGTGTTCGGGAGAGAGAAGTTTACAAAAGGGAATGTGGCAGGACAGAAAGGATTGGAGAAACGTCTAGGAATCTGACAGCGTTGTCAGACGCTATAAAACCAATACATTGATAATATTTTTGTCCACAGTGACAAAACACTCTAATTTTCTACGATTTCAAAGCCGACTTTTCAATAGTTTGGTTATAGACAGAGTTTTAAGGAGACAATTACCGAGAACTCTCAGTGCTGGCAAACCTGACATGATTGACTACTTCGAACTAGAATTGACCATTAGTGTCATCGTAACTGTAAAAGTTTGTTATCTCCATGTTCCAGAGACTAGTATGCTCATACAAAATATTTGATTTTTCCTGCATAGATGGATTAGGAGAGGAATTGTCTAGCAAGAGGTGACATATTAATGACAGACATTACTAACAGACATTATAAAATCCATATAGTTAGAGTTACATTGTCAAAGTAAAATTTCTGCATAATTACGCTAAACTCGACATAAGGTGTGTAAATTGCGTTTTTTACATAAGTTTTAACGGTTAATATTTACAGTTTCCAATTTGCGTATCAGAAAATTGTTAGTCTACACACACCATTTAATAATCCTCTATATACAGAAAGGACAAATCTGGTTAGTCTCAGGCTTTAATAATTTCTGTTGCAGTCACGTTTTATTAAAAAAAAAGTTGAAGCAATTTCGCCTCACTCAGTAATGGTCAACATTTTATGAGCGTATCCACCCCAAACTAATCTACCTTGGAATTAGTCACTGTCATAAAAACATTAGCGTTAATTGTGGCGAATTCTGTGGTTACGTAGCCTAACGTCACTCCGTTCTGCACTTGCAGAATTTGCAAGTTTTAAGGATAACCTACAGGAGAACAGCTAAGTGCGGCGATATTAAATAATAAGTTTACGTTGTTAAGTGCAATTCATAAATGTTATACAGGGTATACAGGGTACTTCAACTCGAATTTCATCTACTTGGCGGTAGAGCGTTTTCAGCTGAGGAACTTTGTCAAGATGTTGACAACCCAGTCCCTGGGTGCTATAGGTTGGTGAACTGACGATAGATGGAATCCCTACTAAGGGCTGAAAAGATGAGGCACATTTATATCAGGATCCATTGGTTTGTCAGAGACCAGGAAACTTAGGTAGTCAACGGCAGCACACAGTTGACAATACGATACCTGTAAACTGAGAGAGGGAAAGAGAGAGAGTGAGAGAGTGAGAGAGAGAGAGAGAGAGAGAGAGAGAGAGAGAGAGAGAGAGAGACCCTGACAACCGTATAGCGACTACAGCTCTCTAGAGTTTTTGAATACCATAAAGCTTTGAGTCCATTGCCTGATGTATAGGAGGAATTTTAAAAGAAATTCTGGTTTGCAGAAATGGCTTTATCGAGTTTTAATTTGTAATCGAAAAGATGCCTTTGTGCCTTCAAGAATCATTATTCAGAGACACAGAATTCTAATCGGACATCTTGTCTGTATAAAAGAGAGGTGAATCTACAATAAATGCTGCAGAATTTACTATGCATTTTAGTAGTCAGCCTGAAAAAATCTGATCCTGACAGTGGATTCCTCGTCTATAGTAGACTGAGCTGGCATTCAGAAACGTCCAGTCAGTCAGGGCTAACAGGTATGTAAGCTTCAAGCAGTGTAAGCTTCACACTGCTAAAATCAGCTTATCTTGTAAGCCTACACGAGGTAAGAATTTAACAAGCTTGAAAGAATGTATGATGATAGCTGGCCGTTAAAGAATATCAAATTGCCTGAGAATATCAATTGCCCTAATAAACTCTGTTCCTTATTTTTGGAAAGAACAATTCTCTCCCTTATAAAATGAAATTGCAGAATACGTACATAAGACGACATGAGGCATAATTAAAAGGCCGTGCGAACGGGACATAATTAAAAGGCATAATTAAATCGTGTGAACGGGGACAACATATCAAATTCCAAGTTAGACAGTATTTTTCACCTTGTGTCAAAGGTTACCTGTGCAAAATTTGGTGGCATTCGGTGTAACGGTGTGGATTTTTATTCAGTACCCATAAGTCCTCAGACTTTTAGTTTTATGTATATAGATTGTGTGCTCTACCGTACTGCTCTATATAGTACATTCTACCGTTACCTAGCCCATTCTTTCAAAATAGTCTTTATATTTTATATTCCGGCGTTCCAAATTATTGATA
This sequence comes from Magicicada septendecula, assembly GCA_034769895.1. Classification (NCBI taxonomy): domain Eukaryota; kingdom Metazoa; phylum Arthropoda; class Insecta; order Hemiptera; family Cicadidae; genus Magicicada; species Magicicada septendecula. Next base: position 380,713,026 of record CM068373.1, read on the forward strand.
TTTCTTTCCAAAACTTAACACTACGTTGAGATGTTAGTTAAGATTCTCTTTAATTTGATACCCCACACGAATGTTTGCGATTTTGTCACATGTTTCAATCACTTTTGGGCCCTGAAGTCCAAAAATTCCGAAATTTCAAAAAATAAACACTGTATTTAGATATTTTCAAAATTCGCTTTAATTCGATACCCCACATGGGCTTTTGCGATTTTTGACTATTTTGCCCTTCTCACATTTACGCCTCCCGCCCACCTATTTTGGGGTGGGATCAATCTAAAAAAACAATATATTTATGTAGGTTAAAAGTATGGTCATCCATGCTAAGTTTTATAAAAATCGGTTGATGAGTTCAAACATTATAGTGAGACATAGGCCTACCCCAAACAGATTTTGACAGACAAAGAAATTTCAAACGGTCAGGTTAAAACTGAGAACTCGCTTCTCTCGTTCGACAGTTAAGAATATATTTGAAGGTAGACTGTTGCGAAATGGGGTGTTCAAACGAAATACGCCGAAGCAATTCCGTTTTAAACTACCCATTATAGGTTGGATAAAGTTGAATAGTTTTGGGACTGTTTGGACTGCTGGACTACACAAGAAAGTGTTAACACCACTACATCGACTGTATCGCCGGCGTCCGTTTGCACTATTACAAGCTGTACTCCAAAGTCGAATTGAAGCTTATCGCGAGCCGTTAATGTGAGACTGTATCTGGCGCCCCCCTTCCACGTGCTAGCGAAATGGTTGTTATGGTAACCGCACAGATATAGTCCGTCGGTTCTCTCTTAAGTGTAAAGTCGCGTATAATTTATAGGCAACAGTGACGTCATATAACGTACGCGTCTAGACGTATTAATTTAACACGAAACTACGGTATTCATTTAATCGTCTCGCGGTATTCGTTTTAATGTCGTATAATTTGCGCTTTCCAAAATATGACTATAGCCTACAGCGAGTGAACAGAACAAAGCGTATGTGTATGCCGGATGGCGGGTATGTCTTACACGAGGAGGCCTATGTCTGTATGTATGCGTGTTAATAATGCCTTCCCTTCCTAGACCAATCGCCTGCAAACTACGAGACGCCTCTGTATAAATTCCTAGACTGATTATTAAATTATACGTTAATATTTTACTTCTCTTGTTTAAGTGATGTTTACATCTTTCCGGTCTAAATAATTTCTCCACATATTTATCGTTTCATTAATTTTATACGATTCATCGAATGAGTGACTGCCCTCTAGGCGAGCTAGTCAGAGTTCCGATCTAGTCTTCATTGTGCGTGTCATTGTTGCGTATATAGACCTATGTGAATGATCATCGTCTTCTTCTACACAATGTTTGCTTCGACGTAATAGACTATCTTCCCATCTCTTCCAACTCTTCTTCTTCTTCCGACCGATGACTGTTCTCCAGAGCCATGTACGGTCTCATTTACATTATTTCTACACGTGCTTTCCAGCTCTGTCTGTAGTCTCTGTTGTCACCCACATTGATGTTGGTTCTGTTACTATTGTTTGTCTCCATTGCTTAACCTACCGTACCTGTAGTCTGGGCAAATCTTATTGAACTTATGGACTACAGTGTTGACAAACGTAATGCCATTTGTAATGTGGTAGAGAACTGGGCGCGCCTCACAAAAGACTCTCTCTCTCTCTCTCTCTCTACGTGTCTATGTAGCTATGTCTGAACACACTCTCATGAAGCAATGAGCGGTAGTTGTCAGTAAGTCAAACGCGCGCCAGTGATCATTTAAACAATGAAACAAACACCTGTTTATTTTGAAATCGCTGAAACGTTTAACGTCAGCTACGAAAGCAATCTTATCAACTTTAATGACTCTTTTGTGTCCGCCTATGTAGCTGTGCAAGGTCACTTAAACAAAGGCCTGCACCGATAGCAAAATACCGACGGCACGACACGGATCGGCTTCATTGAAGTTGAGAAGCTGCAGTTATTGAATAATACACTGTCACCTACCGCACGCAAAAGGTCATCTATTATGCTGAATTTATATTATTCATTAGTCACAACTAATGGGAGCAGAGACCCAACACGTCGTATGCGCGTAAAAAATGGTTCAATTTTTTTTGGAACCACAATTTCTAATTTGAAGTCTACTAAGAAGCCGATTACCACTCCCCAATCAGCTCCTGGATAATATGTTATTCCATTTATTATTGAAGAATTTCCATAATTTCTGAGCTGAGTTAAGTCTTATCTGATTCTCGCAATCGCTGATATCAAGGAGATAATGGCATTGTGCGAGACACAAAACAGGCCTATTTGTGAATTTTAATGGAATTAGAGAATGTACCTAATAAATTCACAATATTCACAATTAACAGAATTAAGTGAAGTAAACATGATCTGACATATGTCTTCTTCTTCTTGTGCACTACGTGGCTTGGGCTCTAGCCCGTTCCGACTTCACAGAGTCTCTGACCATTTTTCCAGGGTCTTCCACGATCTCTCGTCCCCACTGGCCTATATTCAAACGCTTGTTTAGGAATACGCGTGTCTACCATGCGTTCCACACAGGACTTCCAATTCTGCCTGTATTCCTTTATTCTCTCCAGAACCGACTGTAACTTCAGGTCTTTCTTTATATCGTCATTTCGTAGAACATACTGTATGTCTTTTGCAGGAAAAAATTTTCTCTGTTTATAAATTTTTCAGTGAGTTGTGTGTCTGGCGTCACCAACAATTGTCCTGATGATGACAATAAACATTGTCGAAACGTCGACACAAATAAGTTACAAATTTGTGTTATTTTTGACCGATCCTCACTAACCCTTCACTGAAAAATTAATTGATCGACGGTCACTACGAATTTAAGGATCTATTTATAAAAATGTTTACCGAAAAAATTTTAAGAACTTTCAATTTCTAAGAATTTGTCATGTTAACTGAAAAAACAAGTACCTAAAACTGCTAGGAAGATAGCTGTGTAAGCTGCCAGTTGCTTAGTTTTTAATTCGTAAGCCTGATTTAACTCTTAGGCTTTCAAAATTTTAAAGACACTGACTTTTTCGCAATTTCACAGTCGCCTTGTATATTTCAAATTGTAATGGCGGGTGAAACACACCCGCTTTTGGTTTTGTTTATGAATAAAAAGTATGCACTTAACATTCTTTCTAAGATATCGTGCACAAAGCTTTCGAGATATTAGCCATAATATATACAAATCTTTGCAAGGAATAGCCAAAGTTCAAATTCTTAATACTTATAAACAACTCACGTTTTCAAATTTTAAGTTCTTATAAATAGTCTTTTAGAATGAATTAATGAATTAATAATAATGCATTATCTTTTGTTTATTTAACAAAGAAAAATATCACCTGATGATAATTATAGGGTAGGTTCCTTCTCCGTTTCCTACTCCGCTTTCAATAAACCTGACCCCTTCAGTGTTTCTACTATCACATTACCTTGTGTCTCCACATACCAGTTTCTGTTCCTGCCCCTAATGGTATGATGCAACATAATGATATGCTCTCCTATTCTTCTAAGCACCTCATTCGTCACTCTATCTTTCCAGAAAATATTTTCCATACTTTATATCTAATTATAATTGGAAGCGGAATTTTTTTCATACTTTAGATTTTTATGTTTTTTTTTTATCTAAACTATGAGTTGCCCGAATAGGTGCCATAACTATTTAAATTTGTAGTCAAAATTTGATTTACAATGTTTATAAATGGCCTCGACTGTCGTCAATTTGCAACCTGGAAAGCCTATATTATAGTGCATGTTAAGAGCGCACGATTTTGGATTTAGAGAAAAGTTGCCTGCCCGCCGCTGGGGGAATGACCAACACAGTCTGCGATTGCGAATACAAGGCAGTCACGTCTGACACACTGAACATGGAACCTACCCTTCGTCGCGACGCCATTATCACCTCCCGCTAGACCTACCCTTCGTCTAGCAGTCCGTTCACCACCCCATAATTGCTGAGTTTCCACTGCAGAACATCATTAACAAATAAAATTTCGCATGCGCTGTTTGATTAGCATTAAACGCAGACTCCAGCCTGTTTGTTTTTAATAAACGTGTATGTTATATGAAAATATATGTATTTTATTTTATACGTATCTTTCCATACGGTTGTTTAAAGACTGCAAAAATGCCTTACAAGATGAAATAATCTTTGAATGTTACGCGTTGTTAGAAAACTTTGTAAATATTTTGAAATGAATGATCAAATATTAATTAAAAATTGTATTTTGATTGTTATCCGTTTAGTGAATTGTGAGTATCCTACTTCATTATGACTTTCATATTTTATGGAGAAAACAACATTTTAAATTTTAACTATTGAATTATTAAAAATAATACAGTATAGTAAATAGAAAACTTTTTTTACAATTCATGAACCGCTATTGATCCCTGTTGTAATGCGCCGATTTTACACGTCATGTACGTGGATATGTTCTTCTAGTTCAATTATGAATCCCGTCATACGGTATCCAAAAACAACATCTAAACTAATCAACTATGCAGCAAACTTAGTTATGTCCTTGACTAATCATCAAGATGGGTTATGCGCGACGTAAGCTGACTGTGATGGGGAATTGTGAGGGAAAATTGCTCTGCCAGCAATCCAGAAATCATCCGCGGCGTAACAAAGCACAGATCAGCTTGTGTGTGAACAAACTTGTTTAAATATATGGTCAACCGTTTACTGCATAGTGTTTTTTCACAACTGCAGGTCTGCATGTTCCCTCCATGCTCTTTATTTCATATAGCACATCGGTATATCACCTATTATCAGATTCCTCCTTCCTTTTCTGCTCCGCTCTCCATTTACATGCCCCTACAGTGTTTCTGCCTTCACATTATCTTGTGTTCGTCGCATTCAGTTTCCTGCCCTGAATGATGTACGACACTCTCCTTCTCTCTCCTATTCTTCCAAGCAACTCATTCGTCACTCTATCTTCAGAAAATCCTTTCCCCCTTTCTCCATATCTACATCTAGAAAGCTTGTAACCTCCTCTCCTCTTCTTTCCCCAATGTCCAAGTTACTGCCCCGTATGCTCCAAACAAAACACTTCACCATCCTCTTTCTCAACTTTACATCTAGTCCCCCGCACAATAATCTCCTCTTTCTATTAAGGGCTTCCTTAGCTAAAGCAGTTCTGCATTTCACGTCTTGATTACAACGCATGTCCTCTCTCACTGAACATCTCAGATATTTAAAACTGTCACTTGGTCAATTGACTCATTCGCAATTTTAATCTGTATAGATAGGGTAATGTTATACTAGGTCAATTAAATATTCCATAATATAAAAAATTATTGATAAATAAAATCTAAAATAAACAAATATGCAACAAACTTGGTTATGCGCACGTGCAGCCAACAAGGTGGACTACGCGCATGCCCAACGTAAGCTGGCTGTGATGGGAGATGAAAAATTGCCCGGCCATCATCTCAGATAACGTACGCATCATACCAAGGCACAGATTAGCTTGTGTATGAACCAGCTTGTTTAAATATATGGTCAGCAATTTTATTAAAAGTGAATAGCGTTTTAAAAAAGTTTAAAATTCCATAATATAAAAACATATTGGAAAATAAAATCTAAACTAAACAAAAATGCAACATACTTAGTTACATCCATTCGCAATCAACAAGAAGTTGCGCATGCGCAATGTAATATAGCTGTGACAGGAAATGAAAAACATACGGCTGACAGCAATCCAGAAAACATACATGGAGTAACAGTTTCTTGTGTGAACAAACTTATCTAAGTATATGGTCGGCTATTTTTCTATAATAAAAAGTTAGCATAGTAGGCCTAATCTACCGTTAGCACTGCTTACCTTGGCCTTAATGCTCAGAAAAGAACATGGCAACGTGACAAGCAGTGTTGCCAACTCGGTCATACTAAAAGTCTTTAAAAATCATATAGAGTCTTCTTCTTCTTCTTCTTTAGCACTACAACCCAACATGAGCCCCGGCTTCCAACATCAATCTTCTCCAATGTTTCCTATCCGTTGCAGTCTCAGTTGAACCCCTCTCATCCATTCTTCTTAGATTTCAACCATCATATCCTAGGTCGGCCCCTCTTTCTGCTTTTACAGACATGCGCCCTGAGGATTTTCTTTGGCATACGCTTATCATCCATCCGCTCTAGATGACCTAACCATTGTATTCGTTGAGCTTATACGAATCTTACAATGACCTCATGCTTCAATAGCTCATCTGTCTCCTGGTTAGACCTATTGGTTATTCTCCATTCGTCATCTTCTTTAACTGGGCCGTAAACATGTCTTACAATTACAAGAAGACTCTATTTTCATGTAGAACTCTCCTACACTAGAAAAATACTATTATGTTTAATGTTTTGAATTATCTTACCACGATTTAAGTTATTATGTTGTTCCAATATTTTTGGCATACATTAATAAAATATTAACTTTTCAAGGGCTATAGCCATATTAATGATTTCGTATAGTACGGAACTCAATATGTAGGCCTGTACGAGGTGGTGGATATTTTCCTGTAATGGTATTTTAACTCTTGCGAATTACTAAACACGCAATAGAGTTACGGAACTTAGCCTACATTTCAACGATGTTCCTATTACACTTTTTTCATATCACAAAATACAGAATATAGCAACTCCTCGCGAGGCTAATAAAGTACTTATTCATTAGGCCTATTACGATGAGACATGGTTAGTGACCCGAGGGACAGACTCAGTCGAGCTATTGAGGGAGCCTATTTGTAAAATGGGCAAAACATGTGGTATCAACAAAAACGTCGTGCACAGGGATTCGTAGTGTATACATTAGGTGTGTGCGTGTGTCTGTGTGTGACATCAAAAGTTACGCCTGTGATATCTCTCTACTCTCCGCGTACAGTACTAATTAAGTGGAGGTAATTCTTTCGTAAGATCTCCAAAATCTCAGTGTACAAAAACGATCCTCAGGATTCTAAATTAGTAGTGCTTCCAGACATTGACATTTTCCGTCCAAAATTTCGCATATTTGGGAAACGTTCACAAGGTAACAGTTTAAAGAAAGCCGGCAACTTTTCTTGCCCGGTCTGCAGGAAGAGGCCAGCTGATGAATCACAGAACTCTAGTTGAATGTCGGTTGGTGTTCATTGACGATACCAAGAGGATTACTAAATAAAGAACGGCCGGTATTTGATTGTAAAACAACAGGCTGTTAGGCCGTGGTTCAACATGGTCAAAATTATAGTTGCTATCTAGTAGGTGATCCACGACAGCAACCCTGTCAACATAAACTATGTATAAAACACTCAACAGGTTCACAAAAATAACAAACACAGACGTTTCGGTCGTCCCCACGACTACTACCTTCTTCAGTGTTGCGGGAAAGAGGTAGTAAGTCCTGTAGTGAGTCCCGTTTCATAATTCAGTCTATTGCCGGACTTACTACCTCTTTCCTGCTATACTGAAGAAGTGTGTCGTGAGCACGGCCGAAACGTTTACTTTTGTTATTTTTTTTACGAACTTGTTGAGTGTTTTATATATAGTTTATGTTGACGGGGTTGCTGCTGCATGGACCAGCTTTTTCATAGCGACTATAATTTCAATAATCTTGGATTACGGCCTAACAGCCCGGCAGTTGTTTCTCAGGATTACGAAATACCGAGACACGGTCTTTTGGCAGTTCAGATTTTTTGAATCTTATGTTAAACTCATCTATTATTTCGAGATTCATAAAATCATGTAATTCGTCATTTTCAAAATCTTCAGCTATTTCCTAATCTTGCAAAATGAGCCAATTCACTTTTTTTTCAAAAAAACGTTTGAATATGTTTAAAGAATTTTTAAAGTAATATTTTTATGAATTTTACGTAAAATAATTTTTAATAATTAAATAGAGCCATTACTGAATCATTCTCCCAGTATAACCCGCGTGCCACATAAAGGGTGTCGCAGGCACATGCAGCAAGGGGTCCGCCAGTTGAAATCACTGTTTTTGATGTTAAATCTAAATATATAATAGTTCACTCAGGAAGAAGTAAGAAGGGAATACTGAAAGAGTGAAAAGTACGTAAGTGCTTTTCATCGGTCGAGTTTTTCTGTTGTAGTAATGTGTGATTCCACCACTACAGAGTGAGTGTGTGCGCGCATGTGTGTGCGGAGAGGTGACTGGTGTGTTCGTTCCTTGGAGACCTACTACGGTGGTAGCTGTGAGACAGAGAGGGCCGTTGGGTGACAGCAAAAAAAAAACTGCGATTGTTGAAGCACCGTAAGTGAGTAGAAATAAGGGTGAAAGAAAGAGAAAGAGAGAGAGAGAGAGAGAGAGAGGACAGACGGACATCCAAAGTGTCATTAATCAGAAATGTCGGACAGTCGATACAAAGGGGGTTTGGGGCGGTCATAATGTGGGCCGCAGGGGGTGCAGGAACCAGCTGACACAAGCTCTGTGTGTGCGCGTAGACTACGCGTGTGTGTCTTTGTTTTTATGCCACAAGCGTCGTCGAATGTACAAAATCTGTACACAAGTTATTCGTCTTATCGTTAGATTATCGACGCATCACAATGCAGTGCAGCCCTCTGCTAATGAATATATAACACCTACTTACCGATTTAGGAATAATTTGGCTGTATTTTATTGTTTCAGATTGCGTTTTCTCTCCAACGTATTGGATTACAATTTTATCAAACTGATAATATTTTAAATACGTATACAATACTTTAAATTCGACATAGCTAATATCACAAACCAATTAATCTGAGTAATGTACAGACCTATCATCAACATTATAGTCCCGGTGGCGCAGTGACTATATAGGATCCTCGTTTCAAAGCGAGGCGTCATTGGTTCGAATATGTTCGGATTCACCTCACGAAGGAAGTCCTGACCTTATCAGACAGGAAAGTAAAAACGACCCATACATAGTACAAATCATGTTGCGTAACTCGTTTGACGTACGCTTAAACAAGCTTCAACAGTGCAGCTCCACTTAAATTGGAATTCTAAGAATTTATAAAACGGATAATTTCTATTTACTAAGATTCGTACAAAGCAGTAAAATGACAAAATTAATTAAATATTTAAATCTCTGTTATATTGACGTTACATTAAATATAATTAAAATTAAATTCAGTAATAAAAAATATAACTGAATAAAATTCTCAAATAAATTATAACCGTCGTCGTCGTCATCCTTTACGGCTTAGACTAGTAGCCTGTTCCAGTCTCAATGGAAGTCATCCAACCATCGTTTACGGGGTCTTACCACACTTCTCTTCCCCCTTGGATGATAGTCAAGGGCTCTTCTTGCAAATCTAGTTGGGTCCATTCTCTCTACGTGTAACCGCCACCCCGTTTTGTACCGGGAGATTTTCTCATTTAAACTTTCAGTTATGCCTAGCTCCATTCTAATATCATCATTTCTGATCAGATCTCTCCTGGTACAACTCTTTACAGCCCTCAAGAACTTCATTTCCGCTCCTTATATTCTAGATATATCTTTGGCCTTTCTAATCCAAGTCTCACAATCATACAGTACTTGAGGTATGGCCATTACATTAAAATATTTCAATTGCTCTCTCTCTTTGTTTTCTCCTTTAAATGTTTAATGGTACGACCACAAAGCGACTGAAAGAGACTAATTTTGCTTTCAACCTCCTTATCATCTTAGTATATTATGCTGCACTATAGATACTTGAAATCTGGCACATGTTCTATTGGCGAGACTTGTATGACAATCTTTGTTCTAATACGATTTGCCACAGGAAAAGCCATAACCTATGTTTTGGATAAGGAAATGGTTTGATTGTAATCTGCCAGAATGTCAGTAAGATAAAACAACGACCTTGGAGGTCATTTTCATTCTCTTGGATGATCACAAGATCGTCTGCATACATTAAAATATTTAAATAAAATCCTTACCCCAAGTATAATCCTTTGGGGGCGTCTAATTTCCATTTCCTTACAACATCATCTTTGTAAATATTAAATAAAAGAGGAGAAAGACTCCAACCCTGCCGAACGTCTTGGGTTACTCCAATGGGCTCTGACAATCTGTTAGTTTTTATCCGTATCTGCGTTCCATTATATAAACTTTTAACTACCTTTATTAAATGAATTGGGTTATCCTCTTCTCTCCATAATCCTCCATAATGTTGCTCTATCCAACCTGCCAAATGCTTTTTTGAGATCCACAAACGCAAGATGTGTCTGTGCATTAAATTAAATTCTAATAAATTATAAACTTCTGCTAAAATTTAAAAAATTAAAAATTTACGTTATGCAGAACTAAAAACTAAGTAAGCCTATCCAGCACAAAATATGGTCTACAATGTTGTGATGACTACGTACAGGCCTATTCTAATGCTTGTAGCAGAGTAATAAACTTTTATATATAGCCTATATAGCTACATAGACGCTAATCTGAGCTCCGTTTGTTCACCAAAATACGTTGATTTCACCAAAATATGAAAACCGTCTTAATGCTAACACGAAGAGTAATTTAAATTAGGCCCTATGTTACGTGTCGTTTGCCTAATCAGTTTTCACCTAATCAAAGCCGCAGATGGACGCTGCTATGATGGCTCAGCTGCACTTTCATACCGGACCTGGATTCCCGCGTTGTTTTTCAGGAGTGGCCAAATTTGAGCACGGTAACGGCAAGCTGTCGACGCCGACGTTGTCTTCGTGTGATACGTCAGACAACAGCTGCAGTAGTGACGTAGTTGTTGCGCCATGTGGGCAGGCAGCGGTGCGCCTTTCCCAACCACCTCCTTGTCCGCGAAAGAAGACACCATCTACGTGTTCTAGGTGATATCACAACACTTGAAGGTTTAACATTGTTTACAGCTTTTTGAAGGCTGTTCAAAATATGCAAGGGGATTGACACATTTAATTTTGCCAAATTGTTAAAGATACCCGTAAGGTATTCGTTTTCTTCTCTTTCTTTACTACAAGGCTTGGGCTACAGCCCGATCCGACTTGACAGAGTCTCTGACCAGGATCTTCCACGATCTCTCGTTCCCACTGGCCTATATTCAAACTCTTGTTTAGGGATACGCGTATCTACCATGCGTTCCACACGGGACTTACATTTACGCCTTACTATCGCTTTATTGCTTTCCAGATTCCTTTATTCTATCCAGAACCGACTGTAACTTCAGGTCTTTCCTTATGTCATCGTTTCGTAGATGGTCTCTCAAACTGCATCCCTTAACTGCTATAAAAATTCCATTTCCGAGGCCTGTATTTTTGAAATATCTTTTTGCAGAAGAGTCCATGTTTCACATCCACACATTAAAGTCGGCACAGCCACGACCTTATAGAACTTTAGCTGTGTCTCCCTCTGCGTTTTATTCTTCAATAGTCGCCTTATTGTTCCACACGTATAACTAAATTTATTTAACTCGATATCGTTGTCTTTCCTATATGAGAGATCACACCCCTAATAATTAAAATGTGATACCTGCCCCAAAACACTATTATCAATTAAAATGTTTGCTCTTCCCTAGGGTTCTTCCCTAAGGTTTCTGCTTTTACAATTTCTAGGGCTCTTCTCTGGAAACGCCATTGCTTTTGTCTTAATATTTGATATCTTAAACATGTATTTCTGGCAGATTTATGCAAGTATAGACCTCGATTGTAGCAATGGGCAGATCAGGCTCATCAGCCCTAGGCCAGACTAGGGGTTGTGTGTACGAAATCAATGCACCTGGTCCTCCAGGTTGGCGGTTGTGAGAGGGGCTGGTAATTCTTCCATGTAAAATTTAGTTTACTCGAACTCAACAGAGGAAAAAACCGGCTGGATATACAGAACAAACGACTTGGCAATCCTAAGGCTAAACCATTTGCAATTTTGGAAAGATATTCGTATTTTGAATAAAATTCCCCGTGACTTGGTGCCTCGAATTATCATCATAATCATCACAATCATCAACATCATCCTGGTACTTACAATTCACTGCTGAGTCTTCCAGAAGCCTTCTCCAATAGGCCCGGTCTGACGCGATGGCTCGCCACTCCCCAGTTCCTCGGTGCAAACAGTTTACCATCATTGCTCACATCATCAATCTGTCGCAATGATGCCATACAATGGCTGTTTTCTTCTTCATACCAGCTGCACTATCGCGACTTTCCTCAGTATTTTATACTCCGTCATCCTCACCAAATGCCTGGCCTACTTCAACCTTGACAGTTCAATAATACATACAGATAATAATACATAGATTATAATACATTATAATGCCTACAACCATACAGAGCATAGTATAATTCTTTCACATACTGGACCATAAATTTCCTGTAATATCTTTCTTTCAAAAGCCAAAAGATGCCATTTACTCTGGTAACGGTCCATGATTCTGCTCCACACGTCAGACTGGTCTTATTAGGCGTCTTAAGTTTTATAGACGGTGCATTTTGTTGATTTTGATATTAATGTACTTGCTATCTACTTTAACAGCCCAAAATAGCATCTATTTGCTGCTGAAATTCGCTGTTGGATCTCATGTGTAGTATCACTATCTGTTGCCACTACTGAACCTAAATATCTATAATGATCGACTCTCTCAATGATGTATCCATTAATACAAATTTCAGGTCTATTATTATAATCGTCGTTATTATAATTAGTCGTTATATACTTTGTATTATTCGCGTTTATAACTAAACCCACTTTCTTTGCACAACGTTCCAAAGTTCCAAGGTGCCCTTTATTTTACAACTTTTTCATAATTTTGACTTCCAATTTTGCTAGTAATGTTTCTAAAATTAAAAAATTTTCTGTACAAAAACATTAAATTTGGAGTTGGGCTAAAATTCCCTTTAGTCTGACACTCGAATTTGAGTTTTCCAATTATTTCAAAATTTGGAACACTTTTTTGGCTCTTGTCTCAATAATATAAAATTTCTGAAGCTTAACACTTAATTAAGATTTTTGTTCAAATTCTCTTTAATTTGATAACTCGCATGTATTTGTTTCGCGATTTTTCAAAATTTGCACGTCTTACATTTTTGTGGGAGGGGTATCAATCTCAAAAGTAATAGGATTCCGTAGGGCAAATGTGTGGATACGCGTGCAAAATTTTACGAAAATCGGTTGATGCGTGCAAAAGTTATCATGAGCCACACATCAAATAAACAAATAGACAGACAGACCACACAAATGGTCGAGTTAAAACTGCGAACTGGTTTCGCCCGTTCAATTAAAAAAAAAAAAGTTGTGTAGATAGATAGAAAATTTCATTTGTACAGGTGTTCCATAAATGTGTTCCAATATAAACGACTTATTGTTCTACAATAAATACGAAACGTATTTTCCTATCTACAAGTGACATCGAAAACTTTTGCAAAACGCTTTTTACGATAAACACTGTGGAACTAACGTTTTCATAAAAGTCCTAATATAACATACTCTACACAACGTAATACGCTCACGAAATCACGTAATACGAATATAAGTGTGTACGTTCCAGGCAGCAAACAAACGGCCCAAGAGCCACTCGCTAAATGTATTTTTTTGCCAGTACAAATAAAATACAGCCACTTCGCCGAGATTTATTCTCTTTTTAATTCTGCCAAGCACACAACAAAGCTTGGAAAAATGGCTGCCATCGTATATGGATCTGATTGGTATGTGTAGAATTAGGGGTAATAAATAATTTCAATAACAAGGGTAGGAAGAGGAGCAGCACATATACAATAGAATGATATAGAGGGGGCTGCGATACCTTCCTACCCCCATATCGAACAGCTGGCTTCCCCTTTCTACAAACAGTTCGCCGATTTATGTTCAGAGAGCGACACTTTACAGTGACACAGGCCAACTGTACAAAACCAACTGTAAAATCCAAGACATACGGGAGGCAACGTAGAAAATTATAACTAACTTATCATAATGTTTCAAAATTTACATTTCTTTCTTCACATAGATGTGTCCCAAATTTTATAAGAAATAGTGCGTTCATTATTGTGACTGTCTATGTTCCGTGTGCATAAACTTAAGACTTAATCCGAGAATATTACAGTTATTTCGGCAAACGTGTCCATAGTTATCGTCACGACAATTGTATATACCCTATAAACAAGTCCACGACCACGCATGCGCATTACTAGTCTTCACTGTTTTCCAAGAGCCTCAATTGTAAATATTTAGCCTCAATATCCAAGAGCCTCAATTGTACATATGTTCTTACCCGGCGGAACGGTAGTGCAGTCAAGGCATCGTGGCTTCGCTTGCAAAGTCAAGCGACGCATACATGAGTACACAATCTTGGATAGACAACCTTAGACATAGATTACCGATGGCCACGAATATTTACACACGGGTAGAGAGGGAGACGACTTGTACTGTGTATAACATATCTCATACTTATAATTGTTGTATACTTACAGGTCGCACGGTTTGTCAGGCCTCTTGTGAACATCTCCATCCAAACGAACCACCACCTGCAGAAAATACATACAGCGGGCATTAGAAATAGGTAGGCTATACACAATTTGCTAAATGACATAATTGTTCTCTTTGTTTGTATACTTTTTGAATGAATACATACAAACATATAAACATCCACGTGCCCACTCCTACCCACACATACACACCCAAATCCTCCACACACGCCTGTGTTCGCGTGTTGCTAGTTAATGCTTATTTTGGGGCAAAATTTTATAATCAGTAATAGATTCTGCTTAGGCTGCTGCTGTTACTACTACTACTACTACTACTACTACTACTACTACTACTACTACTACTACTACTACTATTGTTACTACTACTACTGCTACTGCTACTACTACTACTGCTACTATCACTACCACTACTACTACTACTGCTGCTACTACTACTACTGCTACTGCTACTACTACTATACTACTGCTACTACTACTACTACTACTACTACTACTACTGCTGCTACTACTACTACTGCTACTACTACTACTACTACTACTACTACTACTACTACTACTACTACCACCACCACCACCACCACCACCACCACCACCACCACCACCACTACTACTACTACTACTACTACTACTACTACTACTACTACTACTACCATCACTACTAGTACTAACTACTACCACTACTACTACTAACCCGGGGATGATCGGGACCGGACCTCCTTCCAGGGGATCGAAAAAGTTGACGGGGAACTTTGTTAGTCTCTTCATTTTTAGGTTGTTTTTATAATTTTTCCGGCTGTGTACGCTAATGTAGTAGTAACTATTTTTTGACATACAGTATACAAACAGGTTTATTACACAGCATTTGTGTATATGTTTGAAATATGAAGTATAGGAAAATCAATTCAGTCAATAAGAATCTGTTAACAATGTTTCAATAATGTGTATTTTTATTGTGTTACTTTAATGGGATTGATTTCAGGATATTGTCAAACGTTTTTCAACCACTTTAAAGATAGTAATATTGATTACTCTTAATTCGTTTTTCCTTTATATGAAGCCGACTCGTCCGGACCCCACCTCAAGACCATCTTGTACATACGCCACTGGTTCTTCTAGTAAAGAGTGAAGGAAGATCAAGAGCTTTCATTTAGCGCAAGATGATTCTTGGGAACTCCCCCAATGGAGTTAACTGTGTACTGACGGTTCCTGTTCCTTATGACTGAAGTATATTCTGATGGCTTCGAACCAAAGACTTATAAAGAGTCATACAGGAACCCGTACTCTTAAACTCTCTCCCAATCCATTTGATAAGGTATACATTTCTAATAATAACAACAACGACGACGACGACAATAATAATAATAATAATTATTATTATTATTATTATAAGAAAAAAAAAGAACAGAAACAAAAACAACAATAATAATAAAAAATAATAATAATAATAATAATAAATAACAAGAAGAAGAAGAAGAAGAAGAAGAAGAAGAAGAAGAAGAAGAAGAAGAAGAAGAAGAAGAAGAAGAAGAAGAAGAAGATTATTAATAAATCTACATATAAATGTATAAGTACAGTTAATAACACTTTATTATATCATCATTGAATTAGTTGTATTAAGATAGTTAATTACTTGTTTAAATAACAATGTGGGAAACAATTAACATATCCATAAATAACGTTAACATATATATTGTGTGTGTACGCGCGCGCGTATGAATGCGTGTGCGTGCGCGCGCGTCCTCACGCGCTTCTATGATTCATAACACGATATGTGTATATTTAATTAGGCCTACATCACATACGTAGCTGAAAGTTCGCTACATACTACTTATATAGGCCTACATGAACACTTAATCTGTAACAACTTCAGTCATTAATTTTAACTAAATTAACTACAGTATATTAACCAAGGTAAAATAAACAAAGCCGTACAATCCGAAATAAATAATTACCAACATAATGTGGAAACATTGAGAGTATAGTTTGTTTATCATGCGAATCCGGTTCTTTTCCCATTGCGTTTCGTAAACCTATTTATACAGATTTACGATAAATAGATATTTACATTTATTTACAAACGTTTGTATACATTTTAAATACATATATACAGAATATACATCTGTGTAGCCTTTTCTGGAGTTCATTCAGTAAGCCACGAACAACATGTACAAACCTCAGGTGTCAGGAGACGACTGAATTTTAGACGATATATGCGACATTTTGAAATTATTTTAAAATTTACATTTACTTAGAATGACTTAAATTAAGTCGAAAACGCAAAAAACTTCTATTTGTACCTTTTTAGTTCATTAATTTCTTTAGCTTCGAACATTTGTACATGTTTATTTATCATTAAAAGAAAGGATTAACCTACTTTCTTTCACAATTTCTGCAAAATATTTTGGTTTTTCTTGTGAACACGGAAGTAGCCAACGTAAACTACGATATACCAATTTATTGTTTTATAAACTTGTAAAATGATGTTAAACAACCACCATATGCCTAAGGGAAATGCCCCTAGTATTACGTTGATAAAGCTGTATTGAAAGCCTATCGATGAAAAAGATTCACTGAAATTCACACTCACTCTCCCTCACGCTCTCGTTTTCTAAGACGATCTTTAATGTCGTCGATTCATTTGTTGTATTCCAATTTTATCTGACCCACGACAATTGCATTATTATGAATCACGTATGAATGAACAATGAATATTTCATTTATTTGCTATGAAATTTTTTCAATTTTAAGATTAAATTTGGTAAAATAAATCTGGATTGCATTCGCCATTTTTGAAATCTAGCCCAGCAGTCAACAGTTGGATCTGTCTACTGACAATCAGGGCCTAATCCGTCTTAAGTTATTTGACGTTTCGAGGTTGAATTTCTCTACTCGCAATTTCTGTCTTTCTAATCCATCCGCGTTCCACATTCGTAAGTTGCCTTTTGTACATAGATACAACACAAAGGAATATTCGCCATTCGGAGGGACCAAATAATTTTTCAGACTTAAACGAGGCAGTGAGTTGACAAACAAAGTTTCGTCATGCGTGTTAATCGAGTTCAAGCTCCCTTTACCGCGTATTACCGAGTTCACAGCAATACTATTCTCAAAATATCAAACTTTAACAGAATCTTTGAATGAAAATTGATTCTCTGAGTCATTATTTATTGTAGCTTACGCTCGCGTAGTTCGTTGTCCACAATTCCGAAAACACTGAACACTTAACTGTATGCCTCTGTTACACACTTATTGTCCAGCTATGTATTGATCTTGCGCGTGTGTATTTTGTGTAGTGGTGCCGTTTTACATTTCAGCTGTTCACTTTCAGGCATTATTCGCAGATCTTCTTCTTTCATTCGCCTTCACATTGCCAGCTAGACATTGGGTTACATCCCTGCCCAGATGGTTATCGTACGTTCGGCTAGCTAAGCGTCATTGCCAAGGTGCCTCGCATGTGTCACCGTCTGACTACGGACCTCCTTGTAAAATCTCTTCGAGTAAGCTGTCGGCGTTAGCCACGACTTCACAACGTGATGATGATCCCACCATGGCTCCCTAGCTCCTGCTGGCAAAATCTTGAGTGAGTCACAGAATCGTTCTCGTGTCGCGGGGAAGAGAACGGTACAATACGAATATGAAGATAGACCCTGCTCGCGCCGCCCTCGTTTTTAGACGGCCTACCGTACTCGTCTTCACAGAACATTTATCTTGAAGAGACTAATATCAACAGGCGTGTAATAATCCTTAAAACAGTTAAGCAAGAAAACTGCTTTGAATGGGTCAGTCGTCCGTAACCAATGAGCTGGAGCGTCTCCTGTCAGTCGCGACTAGCCTTCTTTCAAGAGGCGGCCGCCCCCTGTATTCAGGGACGGGTTTGGACCGACCATCACGAGGCAGCTGTGTTATTTTGTCTTCGCCACTGGCATTACTCTTTCGTTTTAACCATTAACATCAGCGGTCAAAGCAATGTTATCAGTCTTAAATAACTTTCTAACTCCTCCCATATAGTTGCATTGCTGACATGTTCTGCGTGTCATTTAAACAAAGACCCACGCCGACAGCAAAATGACGACGACACGATAGGCATAAAGTACACTAAATGTGATAAATGCAGTTTGTGAATATTAGTTCTGGCAAAGCTGCGTCTACGTAATCGTAATTCGTCATTTTGTGTAATAAGATGGCATACAGAGTCAATGAAACACTTCTAAGAACACGCAGACTTACAAATGTTCACACTCCGAGCACGGCTGCTATACTGGTAACAACAACATACTCAAAGCACTCACAGAATTGCTGAGCACTTTATTTGCTGAGATCCTCAAAGCAACTGACCCAGATATAAAATTGAGTATTCCGTCCTAAAACTCCAACCGAACATGTAGATCTGTACAGTGTTGCCAACTCGGTCATGCAAAAGTCGCTAAATGCCATCCAAAAAGATTCCATTTTCAAGTAAAAATCATCTAGATTTGAAAAATATATAATATTTAATATTTTGAATTGTTTTTTATGATTCGCTATTGGCCTATATGTTTCAAAATCTCTGCCGTATGTTAATTAAATATTAACTTTTCAGCAACTACGATCATATTAATGCATTCAATACAGGCATACAGGCCTACGTTGTTACAAATATTTTCCTAATATGATATTTTCTGCCTTGTGTATAGAAACAGAGTAGACCCGATACTGTAGCCATAGAAATAGAGTTATGAAACTTACACTTGAAAGACGTTCCTAATATAACTCTTACATCTTACAAAATATAAAAACATAGAAACTCTTCCTGGAGAGCCTAATTAAATTACTATTTAATTCGCACATGCACAGAAGTCTTACACAGGGGTTCACAATGTAGCTTATACATTGGTTATGGCAGGAGCGGCTATATATGTGAGACAGGAAACAAATAACCGTGTGATCTCTTTCTTCCTCTCCCACTTCTCTCTCACTCTCTCTCTCAACACCACGCATACGATACAAATTAAGTGGGGGTAAATCTTTCGTTAGCTCCGCAAAAACTCATCGTACTAAAACGATCGTCACGTTTCTAAACTAATACACAGAGATGTTTAATAGAACAGTATTGTCAAATTATGACTGTAGACAAAGTTATTATTAAATGCTAGCCATAATGTTTGTACTTAATTTCATTTACGTCTGATGTATCCCATAAAATTAGTGAGCAGACCCCAGAAAAGTCGCTAATCCTGAATATGAAATTTTGTCGATAAAGTGGTCTTCAATTCCCTTAGATTTAGAGACTTTTCCCCCAAACTGGCATCACTGGACCTATACCTGATCAGTACAGTTACAAGACTCCTTTGACTTACAAAAGAGCGATTTTCTGTCTTCTTTAACATAAACTGAGTTCCTACTGAGCGTACCGTCCGTGTTTCAGCTATACCCATAACAAGCTTACGTTCATTGGAGTTTGTTGCTGTTAAATCAATAAAAGCGGGCAAAAGCAACTATAGCTTACAAAGGTGAAACTATGAAAACAAATACTAACAGAATTTATAATGACAATGCGACTAAATCTAAGGCTGTTTTTATCACTATCTCACTTAAAACACGTACCGAAAAATTGTTGTAAAACTGATAAGAGAAAATTAAAACTATGGAAATAGCCCTTTACATGGCGTAAACGGGGGGATCAGGCTGATCAATCACCCCCCAAAGCCATCAGAAGTTCCAGCAGAATCCATAATCACTTAACATAGGCCCATTTCTAATCGAGTTGTGTGTGTTAAAATAAGGGGTGTAAATAGATAAATAAATATGTAAATATTTTAGAAATAAAAGGAATTACAATATTTGTAATAAAATAAAGGGAAGTCCAACCTTCAAGCTAGTCTCCTGGGTTCCACTATCAGTGTTGGGCACGACGTAGGTCGAGATATCACTACCAAAATATCGAGGTTTCATATGATGTGTGACGTCATACATAGAACGTTGAGCAAAAGACAAGGAAAGAGACAAGGCTTGAATTTTATAAAACAATGGAAGTGCCTGTTTTACTATACGGATGTGAAAAGTAAAACCCACATCCACTATATGGAAAGAAAAGTAAAACCCAGATTCAAACTTCAGAAATGAAGTTTCTGGGAACAAAGGGTTGTACAAGACACGATCGTTTGCGCAGTGAGGATATTAGAGAAGAGGTATTCTCCATAAATGATAGAATCCAGACTTATCGCAGGTAATGGTTACAGCATCTGGACAGAATGGAGGATGGACGACTACGTTTCGATATGGACACTTCGGTACAAGACATATAGGAAGACCGAGCGCGAGATTGAGATATACTCTGTGAAGACGGAGCAGGCAAAGTGCCTACTCCATGAGGTGGAGAAGAAGAAGGAGATAGCGAGTAAAAATAACAGATTCATAATTAAACCATCAATTTCGCATGGACTCGTTTAACGGATGGCTGAACTTAGAATGAAGTACGAACACAAGCGTTCAGTTGGCAACTCTAATGCAGAAAGTGACCAGGGCGTCAGGGAAGAAGGCACAGTCAAGGTTAAGAGGGAAAGCGACATTGAGGATGCGAATGGAAATTGGAAATTTTAAATGCCAGAGAACGATGTAAACGGATTTATTATGGCGATGAGAACAGCTGGCAAAACATGACTGTTATCACATAATGTTTTGAGATAAAATACTTTTTTTTTTAATTACAACTGTGAAGGAAGGAGAAGCACTGTTGCTGTTATATTGGTTAGTCTCTAGGTTAGTAAAATACGAATGCAAAGTAGAATGTGAGAATAGTGGAATACTACCAGAGAATATTATGCAGGCCTACTCTTTATGAACTTGGCCAAATTATGTAGAACTCTTAACCTTTTTTATATATATAATTACAGAAATTTTATAATCTAATTTATTGTAGCAGAAAAAGAGATTCTTCTTCTTAAAAAACTAAATTTTCCGACTTAAGCGTATATTTTACATTAAAGACTGGCCTAAATATTACCTAACGTTAATACAAGTATTAATTATTACGTTTTTACTACCAATCTCTTTGGTATATGACAACGAATTTACGTATTACGAAAAGCGAAAACAGTTCGTTAAAGTGAAAATATGACCCTTCAGCTTACTATGACACTTTTGGACTAGAAATATTATTTTGAAGTATAAGTAAACTAATTTACAATGCATTACATCCATCGGGAGTAAATTTCTTATATTGGTTTACTATTAATTATGTCAGCTTAATTATAGCTATCCATATCCAAGGCTTACATTAGTTCTGTAAGTGTTTTATACATTTTACTAAAGCAAGTTATTGGCCTACTGTAAAACCGGCAACCTGAAGAACTACAGATAGTTCTGTGGAGGTTAAGATTCCTTAGCCGAAGGCCCTTCTTAGGTAAGGGTAAATCATGCACAGATCCAATCTTTACACTAAACGTCAGTAGTTGAAAAGAGAACAAGATTCATCTTATAAACGTATCTAGCGTTCATAAATATAACAAAGGCTTTTGACTACATTAAACGTTCGCTACTCTGGAATATAATGGACGAAGGATTTCTCTTCTCAGTTAATTATATTTTTTTAGGGTATCTATTAGAAAATAATTGTTTTAGACTTAAATTGTTGTGTAAATAAAACAAAGTCATAAAAATAAAAATTCATAAACAAAGGAAAAGCCTACTTACCCGCGATGTCCGCTAAGCAATACCGGGAAATACAACATTCACAATGTTTCGTTGTTCGTTGTGTGATCCTTTGTATGTCTTGTGAGTGCTTCCCGGTTCAGCTGAGCGACATCGAGCGTAAGTGGGGGGTTTTCTTTTGGTTTATGAATTTTTATGGCTTAGTTTTAGTTTACGTTTATGTGAAATTTTATAGTTTTGTGTTGCTTTTTACAGTATTTATTTTTCCACGACGTGTGCTTGTTGTTGCAAATATGTCATGTGTATGTTTTAAACTGTCAGATTTCTTCCTACACCTGAAGACGACCACAGATTATTAGCGGTAGAAACGTTGTGTATTTAAAAAATTAACATAGAAATAGTTGTTGAAACTCTTTCGGTAATAACGTTACCAGTAAACGTAACGCTCCGTCGTATAAGTTTCTCGAAAATCTCATTCTGCCAACGTTGCAATTTACTCGTATCATCCGAAACAGGAACTTAAATAAATACGATAATTAAATTGTTCTTACTTACGGCGGCATCCCTGTTGCAATAACAACACTCTTTTCGTCTACTACATAATCGTATTTCCGCCTTGATCTATGATTAGCGCAAGAGATAGGCTAAGTAGACACTGGTGGAAGTTACGGAGCGGGGGAGCGGGAGAGCCAGTAAAACCTTGGGCGAGCCTTGTCTTCTCATTTTTTTTTTTTTTTTTTGATGGAATTTTAATAATCGTTTATGTAACAACACTTTGGAAAACATAATGTTCAGCGTAAACATTTTTCGTCGGAGGAAACCAATCCGCCAGAAATCCACCACTATTGTAATTGACAATAGTGTTTTGGAGCAGGTATCACATTTTAATTATTTGGGATGTGATATCTTATATAGGAAGAACAACGATACCGATCGAGAGAAGTTAAATAAATTTGGTTATACCTGAGGAACAATAAGACGACTATTACAGAATAAAACGGAGAAGGAGACACAGCTAAAGTCTATAAGGTCGTGGCTGTGCTAACTTTAATGTACGGATGCGTAACACGGACTCTCCTGCAAAAAGATATTTCAAAAATACAGACCTCGGAAATGAAATTTTTAAAAGCAGTTAAGGGATGTAGTTTGAGAGATCATCTACGAAACGACAATATAAGGGAAGAAACCTGAAGTTACATTCGGTTCTGGAGAGAATAAATATATTCAGTCAGAATTGGAAGTCCCATGTGGAACGCACGGTAGACACGCGTATTCCTAAACAAGCGTTTGAATATAGGCCAGTGGGGACAAGAGATCGCGGAAAAATGGTCAGAGACTCTGTGAAGTCGGAACGGGATATAACTCAAGCCATGTAATGAATAAGAAGAGAATAAGAAAGAAACATACCTTTATACGATGAAAAGGTCACATATTGAAAATACTTTTAAGGTTTCTGTCTGCAGAAGATTAGAATAAGTCGAAAGTCGAAACACTTTAAAGAGTCTAAACAGGAACATGTACCTACTTCACAATAAAACCTAATGTTTAATAATAAGAGTGTAAAAAATATAATAAAAACAGTTTAAAAAAATAATTCCTACACATTTAAAAGACAACATTAAGAAAAAAAATTACGAATGCAACATGTAGTTAGAAATTGAATATAATGTGCATACCATATACACACGATATTTATCCAAAGACTTGTATCCAATTGTTTTAATGATCTGAATACGAGATACGCGTCTCAAACTACGTGAATATAGTCTATGGTGTAACAAATGTTTGTTATATAACCTAATTGTACATGCAAGGTTGAGACCAACAGAATTATAAACTACCAATTTCATTTCACAATTACACAACTATAACTACACAAATAAATTACGAAAAAAACGAAAAATAATAGAATTGGAATGGTGGTTACGAAAACGTATTAAACTACTAAGTGCATTCTAAGGCTTACATGGCCGGAGTCAATGTTGTTAATATCTTCTGATTCCGGGCTGTTTGGCCATGGTCCAGTGGTACACATATTAGCAGAAGTTCCGTCCATGCCATCGTCGGCCACCATCAGTGCAAACTGAGCTTCGTCTAATGTAGATGTCACACATTAGTGGCCACAGTAGAGACTAAACTCAATTTGCACTGATGGTGGCCGTCAATGGCACGGGCGAAACGTCTCCTAATGTGTGCAGCACTGGACGACGGCCAAACAGCCCGGAATCAGAAGATAACAACACATATTGAACTATTCCCAACTAAAACTGTTTATTTACGTGTCGTTGTTAATAGTTTATTAGTTACAACTATTTATTTTTATCTTGTGTCTCGCAGTGAATAACAAAAAACTGTAACACATAAGGACGCTCTTACCTGTTGCGCGCATAACTTAAGCGATTCACTTAATCGGTTAGTTGAAGACGATGACCTGCGCGAAGACGTGGTTTCTCTGCAGTAACTCGAAAGTGTAAATTAAAAAAAAAAAACAGTGAACGAGAGCAACCGTTTAAAGCGTCGACTGAATCGACGTCCGCGAACCGACTAAACACAAGCTAATACATTTTTAAACATACGACGAAAGATTAGTGTGTGTATGTGAGGGGGGAGAATTATGGTGAAGATAAGATTGTAAGCGAGAGAAAAGGAGGCTGTGAACAAGACGTGCGAGGACTCTCCCCCCCCCCCTCGACATATGCGCCGTGTGTAGACAGTGGGCACTTGACCAGTATCAAACTCAACAGCATCATAGGACCATGTGATTAGGGATTCTGTGTTTTTCTTTAAGAAGTACCCTTTAGTTACTACTAATATTATTATTTTTTCGTTTAATTTTATTTCGATCAGTTATGAACCATCTTCGTTGGGCTTTAACTTTTGTCCAATATTCATCAATTCTCTTTCTTCAGTCCACGTCTTGCCTGTTTTCTTATTAATCCGGTTGTTCTTATTAATATTATTACCAATAATTGTATTATTCTTTTGTTCTATAAAGTTTTATAATTTTGTTTTACTTTTATAGTTTCGTGTTGTTTTTTTACTACACTTATTTTTCAACGATTTTTTGCAACGGTAATAACAATATTATTATTAACGATTATTATTATTATTATTAATGTTAATGAACACTATTAATAATGTTAGTAACAGTATAATAGAATTATAATTATAATAATATTATAATGTTACTATTAATATCACTATTATTACTCCTTAATTTACTAATGACCGTCGATCAATAAATGTTAACTATGGTAGGATTAGCGAGGATCGGTCAACGTAACCAAACATCACATTATTTGTGTCGACGGTTAGTATTACATTAATCGGTCAGTATAACCAAACTTTACATTATTTATGTCGACGTTTCGACAACATTTATTGTCACCATCATGACAAATGTTGTTGAGCTGTTACGACGCCAAACACACATTCACAATCGTCCGTAACAACTCGATAACCATTGTTCTGATGAAGACAATAAATATTATCAAAATTCCGACACAAATAATGCAGAATTTATGTTATACTTACTGATCGATCCTCGCTAAACTTTCCATCGTTAAAAATTATTATTATATTGAATCATTATTATTTTGTGTTTGTTGTTTTCTGAGCAAACAAGATGTCAGGGCTGTCTCTTCAAAGTGGCACGATTATTTTCAACATTCCATTTCGTTTTAAAACAATACAGGTTGCAAATGCAAAAAAGTGCGTTCCATACACAATTTTCATTTAATTTAACCATAGGAGTACGCAGAATATCATATCGTTGGGAGAGGGGAGAGGTTCAACAATACTGGAGGGAATAAATGTATAGTTACCCACCTCCTAACAAAATGTAACTATACAGAGTTAATTATTATCGTTTGTTATAAATAACGTTTAAACCTGCTTTAAACAAACAATAAAATGACATAATATTTCGGTTTTTTAGCTGAGTGGAAAATTTTGGGTGGCATCAAACCCATCACAAAATTCTCTCCTGCCTAGCCGGTAAAGGTAAATGTTTATAAATTGAAATAAACGTCAATTTTAACACTAATTAACTGTGAATTGTTGCATTTCTTTTTCAGTTCATGTATCTCTCTAGAAACTAAGCTGATGTACATAAAAGCGTCCTGTTTGAATTTATTTTAGATCAGAGTCTCAAAATTACTACTTTTACTATAATCAATGCAGCTGCAAAATTTAATCTTATTAATGGAAATTCGTGAGAAACGTCTTATTAACAACGCAAAAGTTCTATTAACCAGTAGTTGTTCTACAAGATGATGGCTCTCGCCACTTCTTTCTAGATTTGAAATTAACAAGTGAAGGAGGAGGAGGAGGAGGAGGAGGAGCAACAGCAGCAGCAGCAGTCGTCGTCGTTCCTGCTGCAACAACTGGTTAAATGTATTTAGTGTCAAGTCCATGTCTTTTTATACCAACCGTAAAATGGAATTCTAACAGATCATAGTATATTTTGAATCTATACTCCTTACTAATTGCACCTTACTAAACATTTGTAGAGTAATCGGCAGTTCATAAGGTGAGCAGTCGGAGACGAGCACTCCTACCCTTCTGCGCACGTCGTCTCTAAAGTCGATTCTAAAAACGTTCTAGAAACTAACCTAACCGACCCGCTATCCCAGCTGTCGTTTAGTCTGACAAAATTATGACCTACTGTAATCCAAAGTTGAAAATAGTCGGCGCTCCAAGGTCAAACAGTTCACTCGTGCTCCACCCCGCATTGTCCTACCGCGCCTTCGTTGCTGGGATTCACAACTGTCTTAATGGGTTTGTTTATTTTTTCGTCTGAACTACTTTGGTTCATATCCGTAAATCATGTTGCTTCCAAAAATAAAGTACAAATAATTGTCATGAAATTTTAAAATAACAAATAAACGTTGTAGATAACACTGTAGAAATTGTAGAAAGTCACTCAAGCAATTCAGTTGACAGACACAAACACATTAAAATTAAATTCACGTATTTACTACCCAAAGATACCGTATTTAACCGTAGCCTATACAAAGATATTCGTTACTGTAAATATTTAGTATTTAATGCCGTTTCTACAGTAACTGTAAAATATAATCTTCTTATTATAGGGACCCCAATAGATCTAAAACCAGCCATCTTAATCACGTTTATCCTCGTTCTGTGGCTTTCATTCATTCTCCATATTTATGCTCCATTGTTCGCCTACCTAAATAAATAGAAAATAATATAGTAAGTTTTAAGAAGTAAAGAAACGTGCCTGAAGTTCTACAAGATGATGGCCCTCACCACACTTCTCTATGGGTCTGAGAATTGGACTTTAACAAAATCTAATAAGTGAGCGAATTTCGTGTTCAAGTGGTCGAAATGAGGTTTGCTAGGCACGTGGTAAGGTTTATTTCTCAAGATCGTGGAAGAAATGCACATACACTGCAGATACTAAATATTACGAGTAGCCTATACTCGATAGGGTTGCCCAATATACGCTAAAATGGTGGGAACATCTTAACCGAATGGATGAATGTCGCACCCCAAATAACTATTGAATTATAAGCCGAAAGAACGGAGAGGTGCGGGACGCCCGAAGAAGCGTTGTAGAGACAGCTCTAGTCGCTTGGAAGTGGAACAACCATTGTTTGTTTAATCTTTGTTGAAGACGGTGCTGAAGACGGTTATGATAAAATAAGTTTAATTTGTTATTAAAAAAAAAATTATCATTTTGGTTTTGTAAACTTATAATAATACTAATTTATTTTTTCATTACAAGTGTTAAAAACCTGTCGGCCTTTATTGAGCGGTGAACTGGCCGACCCAGAGAATGAATTACCTCCCACTTAAAAGTTTACCACAAAGTGTCTGGCGAGTTGCGAGGCGAGACAACATGATAACAGTTTGCTATCTCACACATTCTCTCTCTCTCTCTCTCTCTCTCTCTCTCTCTCTCTCTCTCTCTCTCTCTCTCTCACACACACACACACACACACGCACACACACACACACACACACACACACACACACACATGTAACAACGTCGTTCATAGCTACACTACAATGCATCCAGTGTTCTCGGCAGCCTTGATGCAGATGATGTTCGCACTACGAAAGACTCTACAAATTGTTACTGTGCGGCATGAATAAAAATTTTGTTAGTCTCGCAACGAGGTGTTTGTCGACATCGCATGTCTAAGCTACTGTTAAAAATCTATCGTCAGGTCAACAATTACGTACCCATTCAGTTTAAAATTTTTACTTCTAAAATTACTATTATAGGGGCGACTGTTTGGAAATAGTTGGTGCGGTGGAGAGAGTAGGCCTCAGAGTGCTGGAATACCGAACACGAAAATGGTAATGAACCTGAACACGTGACGCTTAAATCTTGCGATCTGTAACTTGTGAGAATGGCATAATACGGCTCTTACAAAATCTCAATGGGTGTTACAATATACAATCTTTCGTTGTGGTTCGCTGTATACTTTCCAACTGTTGAAAGAATTAAGTATATAATTCTTACACATTGAATCGCTCTTGTCACAGCGAGTAGTAATCTTTATAAAGTTGAAAGTTTACTGAAACAATGGTGCTATTGTGAAATTGCTTAGTTAGTCTCGCAACAGGTGAAATGGCTGTGGCAGTCCACGCCCGCCTATATTCGTGTCCACTTGTAAACGAAAACTGAACAAAACAGTGTTTTTGTAAATTTATCCGTTTGTACGAAAGCAGTAAGTTATCAAATTTCACTTGATTTTACAAGCAAGTTAAATCAAATTTATAATTTAAATATTGTAGCATTTCTAATAACTCTCTTTAAATTCTTCGAACAGTGAATTCAAATATTACGTTTTTTTAAAGTCGTTTAACTTTAATTAATGCAAGAGTAAAACAGTCATGCTTTTACATTATTGAAGAAATTTGGTGTCGTGTAAGACATGTACATAATTTAAGTGAATTAAACTTTTACGTACATGTTTTGTCATGTTATCCTGAAAAATATAATTCATTATTTACTCTGGCGCACGATGGATTAAAGCAAGTGCATGAATTACGATAAACCATGACAAGTTAAAAGTGAAGTTTACATTTAAATTAGCAAAAGTAAAAACAAACAATAATCTTACTTTAGGATAACTAAGTAATTTCGTTAACTGCTTTCGTTACTCGAGTATACCAGAAGCTTGTTTTATAATTGCACCGAGGATGACAAAAAGTTGTGGAAACGTTGCTACAAATATTTAAAAGTCGAGGAAAGTAATTAATTAATCAATTCTCGTTGTTTAACAAATCAGTCAATTTACATTAGGCCTAAGATGACATAAAACACAGTGGACACTATACACGTCATGACATCAACATTATAAGGGCCACACACAAATAAGGAAACAATACAGTTAACTAATCAATTATTTAACTTCACAACTAGAACAAAACAGCACAACTTACAAATCGCAGAGGTGTCACTTTCCGTCTTAACACTGTTCTCGTACACACAAACATAAGCCTCAAGTAATGAAATAAAGGTGTTAGCACCCCCCCCCCTCTAGCAGCTGGCTTGTTGCCCCTACAACCTACCCTTAGCTACTGGGTCTCTCGGTTTTGCTGCATAGAGAAACCCAATAAAAGGGATCACGTCAAGTGTAGGATATTTATTACCCTGTCTCTCTTCATCTCTCTCGCTCTTCTCTATACAAACGGATTCCCCTCCACCCCATCTAACTACATCCATTTCACTCTTACACATTATGTTATTGTATTCGGTCCGTCTTTGTCTAACCAACACGTGACTGGTAATAAATTTAAACTATTATAAAAGAACAGGAAAACTACTTAATACGTGTGAATATGTTATTTGTATTTTAGTTGTACATATCTGTTTGTTTCTCCTTCCATGTTGTGTGTGTGTGTGCGCGCGCGTGTGAGAGAGAGAGAGAGAGAGAGAGAGAGAGAGAGAGAGAGAGAGAGAGAGAGAGAGAGAGAGAGAGAGAAGCGTGTGGCATTTGAGATATATGCTATGTGAATGGAAATGATGCTCATGGGCGAAGACAGATGTAAGCCCGACTTGGATCAGCTTGCAATATCATTGTTGTATCTCAGTCGTCGTCATCTTATAAAACGTTTAAGCCATTATTAAATTATCCGCTTTAAAATATTTTTTTATCAATGTTTCATTTCGTTTTACCAACCACATATACAAATTGCCATTAAGTAGGTGATCAAAGTATCGAGACTCAATTGCACGGTCAAGCGTCACATGTATGAGCTCCAGGGGGTCAGTGGTCAGAGGGAGACGATTATTTATACATACATATATATATATTGTAAGTCCTATAGGCCTACTCCCAATGTCAAATTGCAGACATTTGTGTCCCATTAACTCGGAAGACGGTAAAGACAGGTTTTACATTTTTGTAGTTTTAGTCACTTTTAACTGGATTTACGGATCTAAAATCTCAGTAACCTGAATATTAGAACATTATTTATAATTCTTTTTCTAAAACACTAATTTTAATCACAACTCTGATATTAATGTTCAAATAAAACGGAAATTACTTACACAATTTCAATTATTCTACATCCACGTGTACAGCGTAATAATAAACTAGCTGCTAAAATTTTATGACTATTATGAAAAACGGGTTAAATGTGTAAAAAAATTAAATTTTCTGAAATTAAGCCCACATTATTCCCAGATTATTCTGTCAAGAGAACAATAACACCAAAAAAGCGAAGAACTTTTAATTTTGTTTACACTCCTTAACTTACAAAGAGATATTACAAAACACGTGGCTTCGGAGGGCAGCCAACATTTAAGGTAAAATATGCCATCTGGATCAAACTTCAGCATTATAGCGAAAATAGTTTTTAAAATATGTGAATTTAATAGTACAGTAATACTGCGCAAGAATGGATGGGTAGTTTTTCAGTTGCAGATTAAACTTTAAACACAGTTATCATTCGAATTTTGAAATAAATTAGGTAGCCAAGTGTTCAGATACGTCCTTAGTTTTAATCAGGCAAAAGAGTCTTTTTAATTAATTTTTCAAATTTTGTTATTCCATTACCACTCAAACCATATAGAGCCAATAAACTCCGGGCTCACCTAAATCAAGGTGCATCTTTCAGTCTGCAGGTCGACTTAGCTGGAATTAAATACCAGGAATGACATCCTGTGGTAGTAATGGGCGGTTGAATCATAGTCCGGCCCGAGTCACACTATCTTGCTTATGTACCTAACGGATGGCATTACGCAGTTTAACCTGTCTAGCTGCTAAACTGCTTAGGGAGTAAATAGGGCCCATTATTATTATTATTATTATTATTATTATTATTAATCCTCACAGTAGCGTCCTCTTATCGAACAGTGCCAGAGCCAATAGTCCTGGTGATAGCGGGAGTGATTCCCATAGACCTGTTGGCTTTAGAGCGGAAACATTTCTTCGAAAGAAGAGACGTATGCGGCAACGCATGAAGCCAGAGAACTCACTCTCCGACACTGGGAAGATTGTCGGGTTAGAGAGGGGATAGAGGAAAATGGACCGCAAGGCTCCTATCAAACTTGAATGAATGGATCGACCGCCAACACGGTGAGGTCAACTACCATCTGACCCAGTTGCTCCTCAGTGGCCACGGTAACTTTAATACCTACCTCCATAGAATGGAAAAGGTGCAAAGCCCAGCACGCCAATACGGTAACTCTCCCCGTGAAGATGCCTCGCACACCTGTTCCAAGTGCTGCAGATTCACAAGAGAGAGGATGATACTGGAAATGGAGCTCGGGGAGTTCACGCTCGCGAGCGTAGTTGTGCTTATGCTTCGTGGCAAGGCGGAATGGAACCGCATTTATTCAGTGGGTTCTACTAGAAGAAAAAAAGACAGGCCTAACTTGGGACCAACGGGCAATAGAATATAAGAGAGTTTGTCTCAGTTTGTGCCTCAGTACTGGGGTTATTTGGCGAACAACTGCCAAAACGTTTTCCACAGAAGATGGCGAGACCGGAACGTCTGGTTACGCCACCATTAGACCACGGCCTAACAGCCTGGGTAACGTTCCTTATAATAACACTTTAACTTGTATAGGAGAATTTTAGAAACTGGTAGCGGTACAAAAGCCGGTTGTTTCAAGAAATAATTAGCGATTTAGGCTGCAAAATTTCAAAGTGAAATGATTCCGCCGTATTAGCGAGCTGTAATAAAAAATTGCGGTTTACTGCTTCACAATAGTTAGTAAAGAAAGTTGTTAAGATACGATTCATTAAACTAAGTACGCAATGACGCAGAAAATGGGATTCGAAATGACAAATTGCAGCCCGCAACAGTAGACCACTCCAGATGCATTTAATAGTTTATAACAACTATTACAGCAGCTATAATTTCTCCCCCCCCGCATTCTCAACCCTACTCTCTTGCTCCATCTCTCTCTCCCTCCCTCTCTCGCTCTCTCTCTCTCTCTCTCTCTCTCTCTCTCTGTCTACATTACGTGCCAGTCTTTATCTGTCTCGCTCACTTTATCACCGCATACGTTTTTCTCTCCATCACATCGCAAGCTTTCTCTAGTTTTACATCGCGCTTTTCAAGTTTATTATTCGCCAAGGCGACAGGCACTTATGACTTCAGCGAATTACTTGTTTAAGTATTTAACGGAAATAAACTTCTCGCACTTAACAGGATATCAAGTCTTGTTCGTTTTTGTTCATTTTTATTCTGAAAATAATTTTCATTTAAAACATTATAGTTTATTCTTCCTGTTCACAAAGTTATTGCAGATGGAATTTTTCTTCCAAACCTGTGACACCCAAATATAATTCGTTTTCCTGTTTAGTAAAGTTATCATTTTTATAGCTTTGACAAAATTTGTTATAAATATAATCAATATGCATTATGGTAGCCATACAGATTGTTGTAACCTATCGAGTGGTTGCTAGGCTACAACTGTTTGTTGACGTGGTTCCGGAGGTGAATTTAAATCATTGATATGAACCGTTCTTCTCTGAAGACAATTTATTGATGATTAGCAAAATACAAAAACTTCTACAATTTCCTTTATACAATTCTTCTTAAAATTAATATAATTCAGTTACTTTTAAACTCTAAGTACCTTCACTTACTAGTACTTAGTTCAACAAAATAATGTAACTACTTTTAGTTACTCTTTAAAAAGTTACAAAGACAAAAAGATTGACCATCTCCAGTTTTCCGGCTCTCTCAGAACACCTTCTAACACAGATCAATGTCAAAGTGAGACAGAAAGTAAGTTCTCTCAGAACTTTTACGATCAAATCTGGGTTCACCCGCGATTGCTCGAGTTTTTATAATACACCATCATGGGTGTAACCCTTATTTTTAGTAGTGGGACTGTTCCCTCCTCTTTATTCTAAAACCTTAACTATGAAAGGCTAAAACTAGTTGAATTGAGGGTAGTTTCTTACAATTTTTATAAAACTTCCTCTTATTTGTCAAAGACTGTATCATGTGACCCTACGTCACGATTTGGGGGTGTTTTACTACTTTATATTAAAAGTTCTCACGGAGTAAAACACTTGCTTTCACCAATATTCGAACGGTGTACACCTGCCTTCACACTTGTGACCCATTACTTGACTCCCCCAAAAGGATATCAACTTTATGGCGACATTTATGTGTTCTGTCTGGACCTTGTCACCATTAATTCTTATTTGATGTGTCTCGCCAGATTTCCTACGATTATCACTTCCTGAACAGTCACATGTACAGTCACGCTTATTGAGAAAAAGGGTGAGATTCCATTCACAATCCCTGGGAAAATTCCCTAAAACAATTTTTATGTTCAAAACATATGCTACAGTTCGTATATACACCTGACACCTGTCTCTATTTCTCCACACAACTAAGAT
Organism: Magicicada septendecula; assembly: GCA_034769895.1. Lineage (NCBI taxonomy): Eukaryota > Metazoa > Arthropoda > Insecta > Hemiptera > Cicadidae > Magicicada > Magicicada septendecula. Next base: position 380,746,866 of record CM068373.1, read on the forward strand.
TTCTTACATTCTTACTTCTAAGTAACAATTATGCTATAAGTACATTCATTGTAATGTACTTATAGAGAGCTGATAACGCCAGGCTATAGATTAGGTATTTATTAATTTCAATATTGTACTCATACATTGATCGTTGTATCTGATTATTTCGTAAGCTTCCTACATATTTGCAGCCTACTTATATTTAGGAGTTTTCCTACAGAACAAACGTGCATGAATTCTTAATATTTTCATCATCAGAAACTCTTCTATATTCTGCTAAGGGTTTTATGGTTAAACATTTGAAGAATGGCAAAGCTCCAGGTTCAGACAATATTGCACCAGATTATTAACGATTAATCCAAGCGTTGCTGCAAATATTCTACATCCCCTCTTTGGGAAAATATTTGAAAATGAGAAGATGCCTGTAGCGTGGAGAGAGGGTCTCTTGGTGAAACTGTCTAAGAAAGGGGATATTTCTAACTGCACCAATTAGAGAGAGATCGCCTTACTTTCAATTCCAAGCAACGTGCTAGCACGAATAATTTTGAACTGAATGAAAGACCAGGTTGAGGATAGGCTGCGAAAAGAACAGGTAGGCTTTAGGATTAATCGCTCATGTACAGATCAAATCAACTCTCTGGGCATCATCATTGAACAGTCAGATGAGCTCATCAGTCGTCTGTACCTCCTGTTCATTGATTTCGAGAAGGCATTTGACTCGCTGGAAAGGAATAAAATGTGGAAGACCATGAAGAAATTTGGGATACCAAGGAAAATTATCGAAATCATCAAAGAAATGTACAATAATTTTAGCTGTTGGGTTATCCATGAAGGTAAGATCTCAGGACCCTTTATGATAAAAACAGGAGTTAGACAAAGCTGCATTTTATCTCCAACAATCTTTCTGATTGTGATGGATGTTGTTATGAAGAGCGTCATGAGGGAAAAGAAAGAGGGAAAAGGAAAAGCGGCATTCATTGGTATGGAAGAGAAACTGGAAGATCTTAAAAAAGAAGCCAGAGTGGCTGGACTCAGGATAAACACGTCAAAAACAAAACTAATGAAAACACAAAAGGTCACAAGGTACTGAAGGTGGAAGAGGAAACATAGAAGAAATAGTAGAGTTCACTTACCTTGGTAGTATGATTACAAAAGAAGGAGGAGGAGTTGCAGATGCTAAAACAAGAATTCGCAAAGCTAATGTGGCCTTTATAAAACTCTACCCAGTTTGGAAATCAACTGCAACAAAGCTACGCGTCTTCAAGACCAATGTCAAAGCTGTTTTGTTGTATGGAACAGAGACTTGGAAAATCACAATGGAAATTACCAAATGTCCACAGGTCTTCATCAATAGGTGCCTGAGGAAAATTCTTCAAATTTTCTGGCCAAGCATAGTTTCAAATGGAAATCTCTGGAGGAGGACAAACGAGGAACCCACCCAGATCAAAAAGGGAACATGGATGTGGATTGGGCGTACCTTGCGGAAGAACCAGAATGCAATTGACCGACAAGCCCTCTTTTGGAATCCTCAGGGAAGAAGAAGACGAGGAAGGCCAAGAGTCTCGTGGAGGAGAACTTTTGAGGTGGAAGCAGAAAAGTATGGGAATCCTTTGGAGAACTCAGAGTCCTGGCTCAAAATAGAGTCCATTGGCGTAGCTTCTCCGAGGCCCTATGCTCTGCAGAGAGCGACAGAAATTAATAGTAGTAGTAACCGATTGGGCTACATTCATTAATTTCAATATTGTAACAATACATTGATCGTCGTAATATATTGATCGATTATATCGTAAGGTTCCTACATAATTATAGCCTACTTATATTCAGGCGTTTTTCTTCAGAACAAAGGTCCATGAACTCTTAATCTTTCCACCATCAGAAACCCTTCTATATTCTGTTAAGGGCTATATGGTGTGCGCGGACCTGTCCTTCGTCCCTCACAAGGACGGTCAGGAGCAGCTCCTTGCTGCACACTTCACGCGTGCCCAAGAATCCGCCGTGACGAACATCCTTCCCCTTCACCAGGGAAAGCTTCATGCCTGCCTTTCAATTTGATCAAGGGACACTTGAGGTCCTTTCACGTGGCGTGAGCGTGGCCACGTCGCGACCACGACGTGGCTATTAGTTTCGACGAACTGTATCAGAAGTTCCGATTGTTGTTAAATCACAGAGCAGTGTAGATATGGAAGAAATAGTGTTATTATGATGGTTATTTTAGAAGCGGCGCAAGAAAAGAAGGACATGGATGCAGTGAAAGGAATAATAAAAGACACTGAAAAACCAAAGGAACATTTTCCTCCCAACATCGTTTTTTATTTCTCTAACTTGCCGTAAACAGGGCTTGATACCTACAGTGCGGGACGATTCATTTTCGAGAATAGAAATCTGAAGCCTAATGAAAAACACAATCCCGTCTGAGCCCTATGACGGTCAATCACAACTCGTGTGGACAACGCCAATTGATTTACAAACAAAACAATGCAAGACACAGCCACCGGCGACGCTGACCCCACGTACTCAACACGCGGCATTCGTAGTCGGTGGGTTCCCACCGACGACTGAGGGCCTCAAATTAATGTACAGTATTGTAATGTACTGGAGTTCGTGATAAATCCAACGTCCGCTAAGTTCAGATATTTCCATTACCAGGACACGGATGTCGAAAACAGACAAATGGCACAGGACAGGATAGGATTGGAGTGCACTGATCGCTACACTGTCAACAGACTGCCGTTACTAGCGTTAGAAGCTAGGAAGAGAAACACTGATTACGAGGAGCGTGTCGGTTGAGCATGACATATACTGTGGCCCCCAAATACTAACTGCGCATACTCAAAGACTGGATGACAAGCCGAACGGCACCCGTTTATCGGCGTGATTTTCAAATAAACTAAATTCGAAATAATCAGCAAAAAAAAAAATAGAACATTAAGAAGGTTTGGGAAAAAGATTGAATGACGTGTTTATGGCCCGGTTAAGGAAGATGATGAATGGAGAATGGAGAAATAACCGAGAGATAGATGAGCTATTGAAGCATGAGGTCACTGTAAGATTCGTAAAAGCTTAACGAATACAGTGGATATGAGACCTGTATGCCAAAGAAAATCCTGAGGGTACAGGTGTATAAAAGAAGATAAAAGCAGAAAGAGGGGTTCGACCTAGGATACGATGGTTGGGTGATGTACGGGAAGATCTCAGAAGAACGGATGTGAGAGATTATTCTGAGATAGCAATGGGTAGGAGACATTGGAGAAGATTGGTGTTGGAGGCCACGGCCCACGTTGGATTGTAGTTCTAAAAAAGAAGAAATTCGAGCTAACACTGATTAAAATTTTTCCATTTTAATTTTCGATTCTTGAGAAACCAATATCAAATGTGACACCTAAACAGTTACCGGTACGTTTCAGCCACCAGGAAGCACTGCTTACATTACCGACTTTCTGACTGACCAGCGACATAGGCCCATACTTTTAACGAACGATTAATTAGGGATACGGTTGTTAGTGACGAAGAATATGAATCTTCGATTTGGCACCGCCTTCTAAACAGAATCGCTGGATAAAATTAAGTTTTTTTGTTGTGGGAAACGGAAAGTACTTTTCACAAGAACATTTTAGACATTGCACTCCTACATATTCGTATTACAGACTTTGTGAAGCATAGTGATCACATAACGCATTTACAAAACGGTGAACGTAGGTTCGAAATCGTCTGGTGTCTATCACATGTACTATAAATTAGTACTGTATCAAATTTACTTTGCTATACCAAGAATTTCTGATGTTCATTTTCGTGTGCACCGCCAAAAAAAGCGTTTACTCCGATTCCATTCTCGCTTTACAGACAACAAAGTTTTTAAAAGTTTTCATCCTTAAAATTACAACGTAGACTCGTCGGTGCGAAAATACAGAATCAGGCAAATGTATTTAAGTTTTTTGCTGTTACTTGACCCTTGTTGGTAATCACACCGAGAACAACGTTATTGAACATTGTCTTGTCTACTACATAGCACAACAGGATACTAGCGTACTATAGAGTACTCTCGATACGATTACAGTTTTTCCCAGTCAATTAATTTGCCGCAATGATGAATTCATTTAAGCGTGTCATGAGCCGTCCTTGCCATATTCAACGTGGGTTAAATGACCTATTCCGTGGCGCCTTACAAGTCTAAAACGGATAACGGTTTTTACTATAAACATAGTTATTTTCGAAAATTGTGTTCGACTAATCAGTATTTAAGGTTAAATTACCGTACGTACGTACTTGTAACTCGATAGTTATGATGTTTTCGAACAAACCGTTCTGCGTTTTAGGTTACTTCAAATTTTTGCTTATTATATTTTGCTTATTCTGAGGGTGGTTATGATGTTTTTGAACAAATTCATTTCGTTTATAACATGTCGGCATTTGCAGATTTGGAAAAATTAAAATAATCGGATACGAGGTACGTAAAAGTACTGAAATTCTCTTTCAGTTTTAAAGTAACTGACGTACGTATTCTCTGCATAGTTACGATGCCTCTCTAACGCGACTGCGTTTATCAGACATAAGAGAAAACAGAAAACTTATAAAGATAAAGGCGACCACGTTTATCTGTATGCTGACAAATTACCTCCGTCCGGCTACTTCCGTACTTAACTTTAAATTTTTAACTGCTAAACAGTAACGCTTTTCTATAGAGCAGGTGTCACATTTCCGCTATCTTGGTTGTAACATCACTTATGATGTGGATTAGGATGTGGATCACAAGTTGGCTAAGTTTATATCAATATGTGACACAGTTCATCGAGCGCTGCCAAGGAAAACAAGGACAGAGACTCAACTAAAAATTCATAAGGTAGTGGCTGTTGCAGTGTCATTGTATGGTTCTGAAACTTGGGTTCTGGCAGAAAACATCTGAGTACAATACATCGGAGTCGGAGATGAGATTCTTGCGATCTATTAAATGGTGCATAAGAAGGAATAGACTCTACAATGAAGACATTCACTGAATGTTTTTAATATCGTATTGCTGAGAACAGAGAGATATGACTTGCTCATCTGAATAGGATGCCGGACGGGAGGTTGCCTAAGCGAAGTATGGAAAGACCTAGGAAGCGTTTCTTTGGGACCGGAACAGGTTTGATTCGCCTAGTCCCTGATAGAAGAAGAAGAAGAAGAAGAAGAAGAAGAAGAAGAAGAAGAAGAAGAAGAAGAAGAAGAAGAAGAAGAAGAAGAAGAAGAAGAAGGTACCACTTTCATCAAGTTTCGCTTGCAGACAAATGGGAAAGCAATATATAGGCATATAGGCATATAACAGAAACAATAGACATGATGAATAATGCTACATTAAATTTGTTCAATCACTGATAAAACGGAGTTTGGCTGAATAATGTTCAATTTCACGAATAATGATGAATCTTTTACTTTTACATTAGTAGACTTTTTTATCGACTTGTATTAAATACAAATAAAAGAAAAATCGATTATACTCATATTTCACAGAAAACAAACGTAGGCCTATTAGAATTCTGAAAAATCATTAGTTGTGAAAAATTTCAACGGTTTAAGATTGCATATGTGGATTTCAAATAGAACTTTGAACTGAAGACCAACGTGAACGTGTTGATACCAGTATGCAATAAGAAAAATAGGAACAGATTTTTTTTTTTAGGGTAATTATTTTTCAGCTCAGAATTTAGGCATTTTACTGAAGGAGAAGGCAAAGTTGGCTCGTCCGGCCCCCCTAATTTTGGGCGGCTGAAAGACTAGTCATTTTCTTCACATTAACCATTTGTAATAGCCTACGTCTTCTGTTCAGACCGTTTTCTGTTCAGAACCACCAAAGAGAAAACAGCAGTACGTTTAAGGTACCTCTATATTTTTTAACCTGCTATATATTGTAAAATTATAAGGGAATGTTCGTTTCCTTATTCGGAGCGTTAAAAAAAATTTTTTTTTTTTTTTTGCTTATGAACACTGTGGACTACGTTTGGTCCAACTGTTCCCCTTCTTCTCCTCTCTCTTCCTCCTCTCCCACATCACCTTCATTCATGATCGACGTCTCTCCCTACTTTCGTCAGTCCAGATGGCACCTGTCCTCTTCTTGGGTTTTTTACATTTTTACTTTTTTTTAATTTTTTTAATTTCTTTTTGAGTGGCAAGCATTCTTCAATGTCTTCTTGAGTAAAACAATATTTTAATATATATAATATAGTTTTTTTGCCTCTGGTACGGGCGCTAACCCGCTTTTAACCAACCCCGATACCTCGATATCCTTTTATACCTTGCTACTTCACGGATGCAGTACAGCAATTTAGCAGTAGTGCTATATGTGTAAACACATATTGTTGTATTCGGTAGCTATATATATTTTTTGCGACAGGTTCTATTACACGTCATTATAAGCAAACTGTTATAGGCTACTTCATTATAATTGGTCATATATATATAGGCCTATATAATAGAGTTGCTACAGCTAGGGCCGTCTCCCTTCCTTCAACCTGGCTTTCCAATTCTCTCGATGTTCCCACTGTCTTTCCTCAAGTCCTATACGTTGGATAGATTCATCCACTTCGTCCCTCCAAGAAAAAGGTCTTCCCCTTTTTCTCCTTCTTAATGGATTCCATTCCGTCACACTGCCGATCCACCTATTTTGGGCTCTCCGGTAATTGGTTATTATCTTCATAATTTAATTATAGATAATTTTTTTATTTCATTATATTTGATATTTAAGGCAACATAGAAATAATTTTTTTGTATGCTTAATAAAAATCTACTGCCGATGAACACCGGTTCAACGTGAATTTGCTGGTGCAGACCTGTGTAGAATGTCCTTAAAGACGTATCACGGATGTACTGAAGATTTTAACACACGTCGACAAAATGTACAGTCCATAGCCTACTACCTAATTTAAAAATGTAGTACAGTATTATCACCGAACAATATCAGAAATACGGTAATCGCAGATTGGCGACTGTCGGCAGCAGTTTGTCGGTACGCGGATAGGTAGCAGTAGCCGTCAGATCTGCGCACCTTGCTGCAGTCCCGACCACGACCAGTCAAAATCAAATTAATATACTATGTACTACCAAATAGGTTATAAAGACCTAAATATCTTTATAACCTATTTGATACTACTACTACTACTACTACTATTACTACTACTACTACTACTACTACTACTAATAATAATAATAATACTAATAATAATAATAACAACAACAATAATAATGTTAATAATAATAATGATAATAATAACAACAATATCTTTATTCCCATTACTAAAGTTTACTATGTTCATTACATTCACAGCACTAGGAATTACCTGCTCACCATATACTGTGAGCAGTGACAAGTCAAGGTTTATTAAGGTCCTTGTTATATATTTAATTCAACAAAAACCGATCTGCCATAGGCCCGCTTAGCTCTCTTATCGCCAACAATTCTGTCATATATTTATTGTGCACTCACTGAAACCTTATACAGACTACTATACACTAAATACTAACATATAGGCCTACTAGAAAATAGATTCACAAGATTTCAAAATTTTCCAACTCAGTTTCCAACTGAAATAATACTTTTAACCTTAATTCACATCAATGAATAATGGCATTAAAAATTGTTATAAATGACATTAATATTGTTAAAATAAATGTAATTGTAAAACATTATTAATTTTAATATTGTTATTAAAATTGTTATTAATGGTTAAAGTAATTAACTTAACATTTGGCAGTTGCGACAGTTTTCAACATACAATCAACACTTTCACGTTCAACAGAATTTGATATACTCTTTGCAATTGAAATAAAATTATTATGGTAATTGTTAAAATTTTTAGTAATAAACAAATCACGAATACTTTACATCACAACTTAACCTAGCTACAATCTTTACAAATAAAACACAAACACACGTTAAATTTCTTCTGTTAATAATAGCATAATAATTATAATTATTATTAACGACATGAAGGATAATAAAGTTATCAACTGACCTTCTATTTATTAGCCAAGATTTCAAAAATGTTTGAGAATTTTTTTAATTATTTTTTATGTCGGTAGGTAAGCGATTATAGAATCTAGGATACAAAACATAATTAAACTTGTTATATATTTCCTTTTTAGCTACAGATATCAAACGTTTCATTTTATCACGTTAGATGTCGAACGTTCATTTTCCCATAATCTCCACGAATTGTTTTGCTAAGCTATCTGTGTGCTCTAGCAGCAGTGTCTCCAATACTTGGGACTTGTCAGAATTTAAATATCTCATAAGATATAAATATGATATATAGCACTCGAGCGTAGTTTATTCGCGCGCGTCCAAGAGTACCTGAATTTTCTATGCAACCAAATAATATTTAAATATAATTTACTAGTATGCTCCCTGAGCTGCAGAATTCGCTCACTACTTTGAATGAAGTACATTTATTATTACATACATTTCGATATTTGATAATTTTTAAATTATAGGGAACATTACAAACATCCCGATGTCTCTACTATTTGTTTGGTAATACAGTGGAACCTCGATAACACAAATTTCAAGGGCATTATACAAAATTCGTGTTATCAAGGAATTCGTCAAAGCGAGGTTCGTGTTATCAAGGTTAAGATAACAAAAGTTCGTGTTATCAAGTTCCTGCTTCATAACATTCGGCTTACTGAGCTTGCTGCATTAGGTAATTCGTCTTATAGAGGTCAAATTTGTGCTATAGAGGTTCTGTTGAGTAAAACTTCTTGTTATAAAGGTTAATTAGTACAGTATTTTGGTCTCAAATCAATTAAAATTGGGCTTATCAAGGGTTTTAAGTAAGGAATTTTGGGTTATAGAGGTATTTTTAACATTGAGTCTTATGGGACATTCAAGGGGATTGAAAAAATTCGTGTTATGAAGGAATTCGTATTGTTGGGGTTCGTGGTATCGAGGTGCCACTGTATAACGATTGTAGAGTACAAGATCATACAAGAAACCACTTGAAAGTCGAAACATTCGGATTTGGATTACAGTTCCTTTTAGTCTGACACCCTGCTGGATTTTCACAATTTTTATCAAATTTTGAATTCTGTTTTGGGCCCCGATGTCAAAAATTTTTAGAATTTCCAAAACTTAACACAACATTCAGATGTTAGTTGAAATTCGCTATAATTTGATGCACCACATGAATTTTGGTGATTAAAAAAAATTTCGCCCACTTTTTAAGCCCTGAAGTCCAAAAATTTTTTAATTTTCATAAATGAACACTATATTTTACTGTTCTTTAAATTCCTTAGAGTTTGATACCCCACATGGGCTTTTGCGATGTTACACAATTTTAACCCCTCTCACCACCCTGTTTTTGAAGAAATCAATCTCAAAACAATGGAATTCTGTAGGGTAAAACTATGGACACGCGTGGCAAGTTTTACGAAAATCGGTCGATGTGATCAAACGTAACGTGAGACATACCCAAAACAGTTAGACAGACAGAAAAAATGCCAAACGGTCGAGTCAAAATTGAGAACTCGCTTCGCTCGTTTAAAAATTATAAGTTATTGACTTTTTTTTAGTTTGGTGCAAATACTCAAGAAGTCATAGACGAGTTTAGTATAAGATCAAAGAATTTGAAATGCTGAAAAACTAGTGTCTCAATTCGTAATAGGCTAATCCTATTGGTACAGCCATTGAAGAACAACCTAACTAACTTATTGATCAAATTATCTCCCGGGCTGTTTGGCCGTGGTCCAAAGTTACTCAAAAAACCAGACGTTTCGGCAGTACCACTGACTGCCATCTTCAGTGAAAACGAGTCAACGCTAACGTGGGATGCAGTACGTTAGGACCACAGTACTGTGGTTAAGGCTCAAAACCTCAGTACAAAACCAGCCTTAACCACAGTACTGTGGTCCTAACGTACTACTTCCCACGTTAGCGTTGACTCGTTTTCACTGAAGATGGCAGTGAGTGGTACTTCCGAAAGGTCTGGTTTTTTGAGAAACTTTGGACCACGGCCAAACAGCCCGGGAGTTAATTTTAATCAAAGTGACACCGGCTATGTAAGCCTCTGTACAAACTAACTAACTACCTAACTAAATTACATTCTGCAAAACATCTTCATAGCCAGGCTTGTGAAATGTTATGATAACGAAGGAGAGCCAAACACGTGAAGCAACGGTTCCTTCAGCTATAAACAACTGCATACCTTCGGTGTCAACGAGACTGAACAGAAGGCTATTGTCGTTTATAACATATTTTTCTTCGATAAAATCGAAGTTTGTTAGAAACTAGTTTGTAATCCTTTCGATTTCAAGCCCAAAGATTTTCCTGATGAAATCCGAGAAGAGGTCGTTAAACTTTAGAACGATAGTAACTTCAAGGATTCTTTGAATCTAGTGTGGACGTGGAGAAATTGTGGTGTACGGAGGCGTTGTCTTATCATAACCTTCGACGGATTGCCTTACGGTACCGTGTGATGTTTTCGACAATGTTTCTGTGAGAACAGCGATTCTCTACTCTGCTAATGATCGAAAACAAGCAAAGAAATCTGCTGGATGCAAGTGACAATAAGCTTCAGTATCAATGCTGGTGAAATATCGACAAGCTCAAAAATCACATTAAACTCATTGTAATACGCTGACAGGATTTCAGTTATCATTATTTTTTTAAAACGCTATTTTAATTAAATAAAATTATTTAAATTATATTACATAATATTCATTTAGTTAATAAATTAGTTTACAATGTAAATTGTACTTTTCATTAGTTGCCTGAAATCTTTGGACAGAGGGAGGGTCCGCGCTTTGTCTAACTTTAGACTCAGTGCTCCGTGGTCATCTTAAGTTTGCAAATCACTGATTTAGTTAGCACTACTAGTATTCAACCTTAGCTGTCGATTTGACGGGCACATGTTGAAAAATGACTGTTACAAAATAAGAATCACATTCGACCACGTATGTGATTTACGGCACACACGCTTTCGTAGCTATTATAGCTTCACGGTAAATAACGTTCACTTTTAACAATTGGAGGGCTTTGGAGAACCATACAAATACGAACAAAATTACTTTTATGAAACAAAAGCCGCTTAAAGCTAAAATACTAGTAGGGGTACTTCTATTTAGACAGTAGTAGTAGTAGTAGTAGTAGTAGTAGTAGTAGTAGTAGTAGTAGTAGTAGTAGTAGTAGTAGTAGTAGTAGTAGTGGTGGTAGTAGTAGTAGTAGTAGTAGTAGTAGTAGTAGCAAAAGTAGTAGTAGTAGTACCATACAGTCAGCAGAGGTTACCGTCTCCCCCCCCAAGTATTCCGAACTTCCCTCCAAATTTGATTTCGTGGATAGGGGGGATCACTATACGGGGGTATCGAATAACCGCCAGTTAACGGTGGATCTTGTGGTTTTATCCAATAATTTTTGAAAAAACTAAAGCCATTTAAGTATTTACTGGAATCAAAAAATTATGTTATTCTTTTTATGAATACCGAAAGGTTTTCTAGTATGCCTAATTAATCAACAACTAAATTATGAAAAACGTAAAAGCCTGGTCAAACCTGGCCTAACATAATTAGTAGTACTCTACATTAGGTCTTATCATAATCTAATGCCTAATAGCCTTGAAAAATCCTCCCCCCCCAATTTCCAGTGAGTCCATCATCATCATCATTATTATCAGCCGTGGCTCTACAACCCTTGGTGGGTCTTGGCCTGCTCCAAGAGTCGATTCCATTCTTCCTTATTGCGTGCCCTGGCTTTCCAGTTTCTTATGTTCAGCTTTCTGAAGTCCCTCCTCTACCTGGTCTATGAATCTACTTCGTGGTCTTCCCCTTTTTCTACTACCCATTAGAATATGGGTAGTAGAAAATACCAGTATACTATACCCAGTATAAAATATGTTTCGTAGGCTGTCCATCCTCTATTCTCTCTATGCGTCCAACCCACCTTAGCATGTATATTTTGATTATTCTGACAATGTCCGGCTCTTTGTAAAGATGGTATAGTTCATAAGTTCATAATTATAGCGCCTGCGGCACATTTCATTTTCTTGTATTCCTGTAAATATTGTTCTTAGAATGTGTCTTTCAGAGCAACCTAGAAGTCTCTAGCTATTTTTTGTCATTGTCCAGGTTTCTGAAGCATATGTCAGCACTGGCCTGATAAGTGTTTTGTAAATTTTGCATTTTGTGCTTCTTGAGATGAAGCTAGATGCCAGATGCTTTTTTAATCTATAATATGTTTTATTTGCGAGATATATTCTTCTTATTTCAGCCAACATTATCATTACACAGAAATTCCATATCCTTAATCTCTCTCGCGCGCTCTCTCTCTCTCTATCTATCTAGCTTTCTGTCTCCATGATCATGGCTTCCAAAATATCGAAACTATTTACAGATGCTACCTAAAAAAAATGGCGGAAGACGCTAAGCGCCGGTTTACAAACGTGTATGGAAAACAACACTTTATAGGTTAACAATCATGCTTTGTTCTCGCCCGCCTTCTCAGTTAACTGGTTGGCGGTTTCCTTCCCCAGTTATAGGTAACCAGTCGAATAAGAACCAGACTATGTTTATCTACTGCCAGCCATTGGACTCGATCCAGATTCTGCAGTCAAGCCACGGGTGCAAAAACACCCCGCACACACAATGTAATGCAATGCAATCATGCTTTGTTGACAGTATTATTACGAAGCATTTCGCCGTATTATGAGCAGTTCAGTGGAAAGTTATCACTGAAGATGATACATCCTTTAACTTTAATAATAACATAAATACCATATTGTTATCAATTGATACGACGGTAATTCAGTAATTAAAGAGACAAAAGCATGTAGCGGAAAAACTGTTTATTAAACAGTATGACAATTTTTTTATTTTCAAAACAATCCCCAGCAAAATTAATACACTTTGTCAATCTCCAATAAGCTTTTTCTTGTCTGCTGCAAAGAAATTTTTATGTTGGTGTCGGAGGTATTTTAGGACATTTTCTGTGACCTCGTCGTTGTCGTAAAACTTCGTACAACGTAACGCCCCCTTGAGTGGGCCAAACAAGTGGAAATCAGATGGAACCAAGTGTGGACTGTTGGGAGGGAGAGGTAGACCGACTCAAGTCTATTTATTGACGGTTTCACGTGTTAACTTAGTTGTATGTGGATAGGCGTTATCGTGAAGCAGAATGAAGACTTTGCGCAAAAATCCAAAACGTTTCCGCATCACTGTCGGCTTTGCACTTTTTTGGTAAGCATGTCAGAGTAGTATGTACTGTTTGTTGAGCGCTGAGCTTCTAAAAAATTACCAAAACCGGGCCTGGAGTTGCCACATCAACGGAACGTCCAGAACGGTGCTCGTTAGTCACTGAAGTCTGACCATTTTTTAAACTGCTCTATCCACTTATAAACATTTCCCACGGTTCACTCAGCGTTTTCCGTATTGTTTAGTCATACGACAGTAAATTTAAGCCGGGGTTTCATCTTCTGATGGCAAAAAACGGACCACTGAAGGTTGCTCAACTAATTCTGAAACATCAGAAGAATTCGCCATTGTTTTAAGGTTACAATCAATCAAGAGGACTCGATTGAGAATTTGAGGTTACAGTCAAAAACATTCTGTTCAAATAGCTGTTCAGAAGTCATCACAGATGCCAGCTTACAGTTCGTACTCCGCCTACTAACCGTTTCTCCTCTTCTACTATTTGTCTCTTTGATTATTGAATGACTCTCGTAAAAGTATTTTATAAAAAATTCCAACCACGAAAGTTCATGGAGATAAAGCATACTGCGACTACCAAAATAATAAGACGAATAATCCTGGACGTAGGTAATACAGTACAACTGACTTTACTAATTAATTTCCTGTAAGTAACCTTATTAGGACTTTTTGTGTGTCTGCATGGGTATTGCTAATGCCTGTTAAACAACTGTTATGTTGGACAAATGCCTCCCTACAGCTTAGGTGCAAATACGTTACGTACGTTCTTCAGTTCCAGTAAATAGTTCCAAGAATCTGTGTATAAAGTAATCTTTACTTACTATTTAAGATTGCACTACCGAACAATTCTAGTTAAAAACCGAAATCAGATTTAAAGACTCTGAACTTCTACTACAATACGCGCTTTCTTGCGCCCACTCACGTTTAAGGATTCAAGCTTTTTTATATATACAGGAATATATCTAACTTAAAAGGAAAAGAGGGAATCGAGAAGCAGACGAATTATTACAGCAATTCAGACTAGTGACACACCTCCTCGCTTCATTCTATTTACAGTAATGAATACACTCGCTCAATATATATGCTGGTCGGCTGAATTGAAAGAACAGTTCTTGTCGGGAAAAGGAAACACATACATACAAATCTTGTGTGTACGAGCTGAATGTGAGCGTGTGTGTGTGTCGCTAAGTGGGCGAAATGAAAAGTTGTTAATATTTCAGTGTGGCAGAATTCATTGCCGACGGATTGATGTGTATGCAAGGCTGAGGTGGCGGTAGGACGGGCGGCTGGGGGTTAGTACTTATGGAGGGATTACAGTTCATTGAAAGCTGAGCTCTACTTGAGCGAGGGATTATTCTCTCAACACACTCCCCCCACCCCCGCGCCTCAAACCCCATAGCGTTATTTCTCAGTAAGCTACACCCCCCTCGCTGGCTTACACTTATTCCCGATATCCCCATAGACGAGCATGATTGCATTAATTTAACAAAGCAAATCGATATACAAATAAATTTATATTTTTCTATGTATGTTGTTTAATTGTTCTTTAGAGGGGCAATGAAGAACTATAACTTAGAACATATTAACTAAAACGTTAATGTTTCTTTAACTAAGATGATCTCACAAGCGGTGACCTGTGACCCACAGTGAGTCACGGAAAATGCCAGTAATTAAAGAAAAACTATTCCTGAAGAGTCAAATATTGGAAATATAAATATTAAATAAACTGGGGTTTATGTTTGACAGAAAATATTTTAATCATGACAGCCTCTCTTGGTCGCTGAGCTGCGCCGACCCAGCGAATTAATTACCCCCACTTAAAAGTATTGGCTATTACAGGAATTATGATATTGATGTTAAGTTAGGTAAATTCCAGACGATCTGTGGGACAATCAATGGTATTTTTAGAAACAAGGTATTTTTACGTCGAGATACAACATTAATTTCTACAAAGTTATGGCAGTCCCTGTACTGTCCTATGGGTGTAAATTATAGGACGTAAATTATATAATTATGGACAACCGAGAAACACTACCGTAAGGTACAGGCCTCGGCAATGGCGTTCTTAAGAAGAGGAGTTATAAGCTTGGCCGTATAAAGAATGAGGCCATAAAAGAAGAGTTACAAGTTCTTAACTTGAATGAAAACTTAAAATATTACAAGCAACGGTTGAGAGAACACTTGGAAAGAATGTCAGATTCCAGACTGGCCAAACAAGTCGTTTATGACTATCAGGTGGTCGACTCCGTTCACCTGTGACCGACGGATGCGGCGGTATGAGCCACAGGCCAGGCTCCGCGAACTTGAAGGGAAAGTTCAGAGACAGAAACAGGGAACGATATTATACAGCTAAAGTAACTGGACATGAAACAGGTGTCTGGTTGCGCTGTGTCAAAGTTCTCATAGCGTATGCGTAGCTTTAACGCGTCGTTTTCGGACCAATTATTTTGTGTTCAGAACAGCTGCAAGGTTGGTGTGTCACACTGCTGTGTGACGTTGTTTGTCACCTCACACCCCACTTCTGCCTTCCCTGCTCCGACTACGATATGCGCGAACCGTTTCATGCCTTACTATTTCATCTGTACACGAATGAAGGTGGTCGAACTAAATCAGGGCAGAGATGTCATCGTATCACCCAGTTGGTGGTCTGCTGGGTCCCCAGCAGCGCTTAGACACCAATGAGGAACTCACTAATGGGGTCAACGATTTACCGGGTACTTTTGCGGCAGCTTCCTTCAGCAAGAGACCGCAACACCTGTTGCAACGATATATGATGTACCTGTACGTACCTGATTTTGTGCGAACGTATATTAGATGTAAGTGTAACTTTTATATACAACAGAACACTTTTGATAGTTTAGTTTGTCTACCTGCCAATCAGGGGGGTAATTTTTGGAGAGACTTGTAATATAAATTGAACGGGAAAAGTCTATTTAAAAACTTGTAGTTACTCTAAAACAACAGAAACTAAAGCTAAATGTAAAGAAAACTAAACTGATGGCTGTAGATAAATCCCGTGAGGGGGGAGAGGTCAGGAGTGAAATTGATTAGTCAAGAAATTGTACGAGAGAAACAATTTGCGCAATATGATTAAGAAGATAATTATTGAACGTCAGAAATAAAGTGTAATATTTGCTTAAGTAAGTTTTTAGAATGTAAACATTCTGCTTAACAAATGATGCTTTTGGAAAAGGTTTTGTTTAGAACATCTGACCACATTAATATGAAAGATGGAGTCTGCCTCGAATAAGTGGATATTAATAAGGATGATGAATTCAATTAAAATACAAGAAAAACGAATGGTAAAATTAAAAAAAAAAGTAAAAGACGAAAACTATAATAGTAATTAACAATAGGAGTATTCTGGGTCATGTTATGAGACAACGGATGTATTCTCAACATTTTCGAAAAACAAGTTAAGGGAAGATGGAGAGAGAGAATTTGGGGAGGAGGGAGAGAATAATGGGCGGAGAATCCTGGTTGAAACAACAAAGAATAGGCTTTAGAATTAAGAAGGTGTGGAAGAAAACATTTTACGAACGGCTGTAAGCATACTAAGTTAGAATTCGCTTAAAACTTGCAGGGCTGATAGACCGTAGGCCTCTTTGTAGGTCACCAGACGTTTAGGCGGTACGGGAACCGAAATCTCACTTCCCGCGTAGGACTAAGTGGAAAGACGAAGTCTTCCGACGGTCTAACAGGCCAGCCGGGTGAGGTTACATTCTTTGGTGAACTAGGTTAGACTTCATCAGGTTAGTGATATAGAAGGAAGGCGAAGGGTGAAAGCTTAATCTACAGTCACAGATAGCATAGAAAAAAATTGATTTTTTTTTTAATGGATAGCCTACCCTGTAAAAGAAACAGGCGGCCACGAACTGAACGGAAAGGATACAGGGATCGTCTCGATGGTAAGAAGGTGTACGGAGGAGGAGATGTTCACGAAATCCGGGCGTCATTGAGACTGTGTTGCGAGATATCGTCACAATCACATTTTGTTGGTGCTCCAGATTTAGTGAAACGCGGCTTCAATCACTGAACAGCGACAATCCAAGAAATATGTACCCAATTGTGGCGAAAACAGTATATATATTTGAACATAATTTTTAAATAATCATGTTTTGCCCAAACCGTGACAACACATCAAATATCGTGTATACGAAAATATTCGCTACTCCGTCAGTGTGTTATAGCGTGTTCCGTTGTCACTTTGAAAAGCCCCGCTGGTCAGCCACCAGTCTTCCTGTTGGGGCCTTAGGTAGAATTGCAATTAGGACGTTATGGAATTACATATTTACGGTTTTTGTTTTCCAGTTTCATTGTGTTGTAAACGTATATATCTTACCTATATAAACAAGACTTGTGTTGTCATATTGATCACACGTCCTTCCGTCGTCTGTTATTCATAACCATGTTAGTCATACTTTATTTTCGAAAAGTGAGGTACACAAAAACAGGAAGCTCACGTTATCTCGCTAACAAAGGAAGAACAACGAATTTATAAATTAAATGCATTACACAGTTCAGTCGTGAAAGGTACTTCCGTTTTTGTCGAAAAGGACGGAAAATATAGGGTATGGATCATGTCTGTTGCAACTGTCTAAAAGTAAACCTATGTCGGGTACTTGGTACCCGCTAACGGGTCCAAAGTCCAAGAAGCCGGTTGGGATAGAGATGAAAACTTTAACCTCGGAAGTAGCTGTCAGACGTTCCATGGGTCCCTGGCCTACCATTTGTTAATAAAATGTATATTAGACACTTGTAATAATAATGCTTGTGGAAAGCACTACAAATATGACTTTCCATTGTTAAAATTACGGTACCGGGCTGTAAGGCCGTTGGCCAAAGTTGTTATCAGTAAACGTTTCGGCCGTACCTTCGACGGCCATCTTCAGTGCAGAAGGCTGCAACACACTATATACTGTGGTTAAGGCTGATTACTTACGGCAGTACTGTGGTCACTGACTATGTAACCTCGGTCAGTGTGTTGCAGCTTTCTTTAATATTAACGACATTAACGCCGGCGGTGAAAGCTTCAGACATGACTTCCCATTTTTTGTTTCACTACTTTTTGGCGAACGTAATCAGTTTTTTAAATTTACCTTTTACTTTAAAATGCGCATTTTTCGCGTTTGGCAAACGTCAGTTTGTTGAAACGTATTTAGTAAAAATGTAATTCAAGTTTTATTTCTCCCATTTAAAATTTGTAAACATAATTTTGTAACCACTCTCATAATTTGTTTTTTTTTAGTAAATACGCGTATTTATTCTATTTTACCATTTATTTATTTGTTAAATGGAAGACAGTGTTTTAGGAAACAACTTTTTTCCATTGTTTTTATTTTTTCTGACGGAATTTAATGTTTTGAGTAGAAGTGTAAAAAGGTCTATATCCCTTTTTACAGATGAAATAGTAAGACATGAGATGGTTCGCGCAGACAATAGTGGTGGCAGGAAAAGAAGGATGTGGATTGTGACGTGACCAACTGTGAGACACAAATATGAGATACATTCAACGATGCAACTGTCCTGGACAAAAAATAATTGATCCTAAACAACGAGTTTAAGCCACGCATACGCAATGAGATCTTTTGACACAATTAAGCATAGGCTTCGTAAGCCTGCAGCACCACAAAGAGGCCCGTACCACAAACAAATGTCGGTATGGAGAACCATACATGACTTCCATGTTCTAAGATTTATATATAAAATCATTTTCGAAATGAAATATTTCCTTAAAAACTACTTCTTTCTACTTACTGCTTCAGCCTTAACCACAGTACTGTGGTCACTAACGTATACCACCTCACGTTATCGGACACGATTTTAACTGATGATGGAAGTCGATGGCACTGCCGAAACGTCTGGTTTTGCAGAAAACATTGGTCTACGGCCAAACAGAACGGGAAGGAATTTTAACAACAAACTATTTCTTTGTTGCCGATAACGTAGTTCATATATAAAAAATTATCTCCTCCCCCTTCAACTATAATTTTCACTTATAGAAAATTACCCCCACCCCGTTCAACTAGCCTCTTCATTTATAGATATTTCATCTACGTTTCTACAGTGGATTATTAAGATCTTCTTATCAGGATACTTTATTTATCAAAATTAAGTACTTTACTCTTGTCACAACAAAAAATGTTTCTGGTAAACTACCTTTTCCCCGGAACCGATCTTCAAAAAATCAATGGGCCTTGAGTCTTCTACAACTCAGGCACATATGTAAAAAATTATTTGATTCTGTTTGAATTTACGGCAGTTATCGTTCATCATGAACAAATTTCCCTTGTTACAACATAAAATGTTGCAGGTAAACTACCTTTTCCCCTTAACCGATCTTCACCAAAATCAACAAGCCTTGTGTTATCTACAACTTAGGGATGTATGCAAAGACGTATTTGATTATGTTTGAGTTTACGGCAGTTATCGTTCGTCATATAAAAAATTAACCTTGTTATCACATAAAACGTTGCTGGTAAACTACCCCTTTCTGTTAACTGATCTTCACCAAAATCAATAGGTCTTGAGTACTCTACAATTCAGGGATGCATGCAAAACATTATTTGATTCTTTTTGAATGTGGGGCAGTTATCGTTCGTCATAGAAACAATTACTCTTGTTAAAACATTAAAGGTGGCAGGTAAACTAACCTTTCCCTTAACCGATCTTCACTAAAATCAATAATCTTTGAGTACCCTATAATTCAGGAAGTTTTGCAAAACAGTATTTGATTCTGTTTGAATTTACGACAGTTATCGTTCGTCATAGAAAAAATAACCCTAGTTAAAACATAAAATGTTGCCGGTAAACTACCCCTTTCCCTTAACCGACCTTCACCAAAAACAAAAGGTGTTGAGATCTCTACAATTCAGGGCTCTATGCGAAACATTATTTGATTCTGTTTGAATTTGCGGCTGCTATCGTTTGCCATAGAAACAAAATCACCCTTGATAAAAAAAAATGTTGCAGGTAAACTACCCCTTCCCCTTAACCGATCTTCAACAAAAACAATAATCTTGAGTACTCTACAATTCAGGACTGTATGCAAAAAATTGTTTGATTCTGTTTGAATCTTATCGTTTGCCATAGAAAAATATCGGTATGGAGAACCGTACATGACTTCCACGTTCTAAGATTTATATTTAAAATCATTTTCGAAATGAAATATTTTCATAGAAACTACTTCTTTCTTCAGCCTTAACCACGGTACTGTGGTCACGATCGTATACTACCTCACGTTAGCGCACTCGATTTTCACTGATGATGACAGTCGATAGTACTGCCGAAACGTTTGGTTTTGTAGAAAACATTGGACCACACCAAACAGCCCGTTAAGGAATTTTAACAACAAACTATTTCTTTGTTGCCGATAACGTAGTACACATGACATATAAATAAAAATTATTCCCTCCTCCTTCAACACACAATTTCATTTATAGAAAATTACCCCCCTTAATTGATAGAAAATTACCCTCACCTCTTCATTTATAGATATTTCATCTACGTTTCTACAGTGGCTTATTATGATCTACTTTTCAGGATACTTTATTTATCAAAATTAATTACTTTACCCTTGTTAAAACATAAAATGATGCAGGTAAACTACCCCTTCCTCTTAAACTGATCTTCACCAAAATCAAAAGGCCATGAGTCCTCTACATTTCAGGGCTGTATGCAAAACATTATTCGATTGTGTTTGAATTTACGGCAGTTATCGTTCATGGAAAAATTTCTCTTGTTACAACATACAATGTTGCAGGTAAACTACCCCTTTCCCTTAACCGATCTTCACCAAAATCAAAGGGCCTTGAGTTCTCAATAATGTAGGGGAGTATGCAAAATCTAATTTGATTACGTTTGAATTTACGGCAGTTATCTTTCGTCATAGGAAAAATTAACCTAGTTATCACATAAAACGTTGTTGGTAAACTACCCCTTTCTCTTAACTGATCTTTACCAAAATCAACAGGACATGAGTACTCTACAATTCAAGGATGCATGCAGAACATTGTTTGATTCTGTTTGAATGTGCGGAAGTTATCGTTCGTCATAAAAACAATTACTCTTGTTAAAAGATAATATGTTGCAGGTAAACTACCCCTTCCCCTTAACCAATCTTCACTAAAATCAACAAACATTGAGCATCCTTTAGGACAGGAAGGTGTGCAAAAAAGTATTTGATTCTGTTTGAATTTACGGCAGTTATCGTTCGTAATAGAAAAATAACCCTTGTTAAAACATAAAACGTTGCAGGCAAACTACCCTTTTCCCTTAACCGATCTTCACCAAAAACAATAGATCTTGAGAACTCTACAATTCAGGGTTGTATGCGATACATTATTTGATTCTGATTGAAGTTACGGCTGCTATCGTTTGCCATAGAAACAAAATCACCCTTGATAAAAAAAACGTTGCTGGTTTTTTTTAAGGTAAACTACCCATTTCCCTTAACCGATATTCACCAAAAACAATAGGCTTTGAATTCTGTATAATTCAAAAAAGTAGTTGATTTTGCTTGAATTTACGGCAGTTATCGTTCGTCATAGAAAAAATTACCCTTGTTAAAACATAAAATGTTGCCGGTAAACTACCCCTTTCCCTTAAGGGGAGTTGAAGGGTCAGTAGGGTAAACATTGTACAATTTTTTTTATTAGCTTATATTAAAATACTGTCTTTTCTGCACAGTTTGGTACCAGAACCAAAGGGTTTTTATTGTTAAAAATATTTTTACTTTAATTTAGAAAATTGTGCTGCAAGCAGTTTGCGTAGCAGTTTTTTTAGCATTTTTGAAATTAGACGAAAACTTGCATTTATTATTATACCTAGCTAATTTTATACAAAATATTGTTACATCTATTATAGTATATATTATTATGGAGGCCATAAAACCAGTATTTAGAGCATTGGCCAATCCGGATCTCCGGATCTACTAAATGGTGCCTTCATGGCAAAACGCAAAACGTGAACGTCGTTCAACAATGTACTATGGAGCAGGGTGCCAAAAAATGTGTTTGTTGGGAGAAAGACATTGGATGTTGACGCTTATGACGGTTTAATTACATTTAATGATGGAAATATTGGACGATTTGAAGTGTTAAAACAGATGGGCTTTACGAACTATGGTGTATACACACTCAAAGCACTCAAGAAGGGTGACCAGGAGTGGTTGCTGAAAGCGGAGTTGTCAGCAAAGGAAATAACCAAGAAATCAAGGATTAACAAGAGAAGGAGAAGACTTGAAACTGAGAAAGATAGAGACAGCCACTACAATCCAGGTGCATTTTAAAGGCATGTAAACTGAAATAAAATCACACATAATGTATACGATTTTGTTTTTCTTGATTTTCCGAAAACCTTGTTTTTTAACACTACGGTACATTTATCTCATGAACCAATAAAGATATGATGTTGAAATTTTTATGGCGTATTATACGTGATCTTTTCTAGCTACTGTAGTAAAATAATGTTATTAGGTGAAGAAATGTTTGTTACAAAAAATATATATTTGAAATTTTATAATAAAAATAGATTTGAAAAGTAAAAAATTTATAACGTTTTTAATATTTCAGATATCAGCATTATTCTACTACAGCAAATAAAAATAATATGAGTAAAGAAGTATGCAAAATTTCAATCTTCTACCTTAAAACGTTTATGAGAAAAATGTACCTAAAATCTGCCAATTTAACATGGGCAGTATAGGACTCTTCAACTCCCCTTAACCGATCTTCACCAAAACCAACAGATCTTGAGAACTCTACAATTCAGGGCTGTCTCCAAAACATTATTTGATTCTGGTTGAATTTGCGGCTGTTATTGTTTGCCATAGAATATACCCTTGATAAAAAAAAACGTTGCTAGTAAACTACCCCTTTCCCTTAACCGATCTTCACCAAAAACAATAGGTCTTGAGTACTCTACAATTCAGGGTTGTATGCAAAAAAATATTTGATTCTGTTTGAATTTGCGGCTCTTATCGTTTGCCATAGAAAATACCCTTGTTAAAATATAAAACGTTGCTGGTAAACTACCCCTTTCCCTTAACCGATCTTCAACAAAATCAACAAACATTGAGTTCTGTATAATTAAAAAAGGTATGCAAAAGAGTAGTTGATTCTGTTTGAATTTACGGCAGTTATCGTTCGGCAGAAAAAATTACCCTTGTTAAAACATAAAATGTTCCTAGTAATCTACCCTATTCCGTTAACCGATCTTCACCAAAACCAGCAGGTCTTGAGAACTCTACAATTCAGGGCTGTCTCCAAAACATTATTTGATTCTGTTTGAATTTGCGGCTGTTATCGTTTGCCATAGAAAATACCGTTGTTAAAACATAAAACGTTGCTGGTAAACTACCCTTTTCCCTTAACCGATCTTCACCAAAAACAATAAATCTTGAGAACTCTACAATTTAGGGCTCTATGCAAATAATCTTTTGTTTCTGTTTGAATTTGCGGCTGTTATCGTTTGCCATAGAAAATACCCTTGTTAAAACATAAAATGTTGCTGGTAAACTACCCCTTTCCCTTAACCGATCTTCACCAAAAATAATAGGTCTTGAGAACTCTACAATTCAGGGCTGCATGCAAAAGAGTAGTTGATTCTGTTTGAATTTGCGGCTGTTATCGTTTGCCATACAATAAAATTACCCTTGATTATAAAAAACCCGTTGCCGGTAAACTACCCCTTTCCCTTAACTGATATTCACCAAAAACTATAGGTCTTGAGTACTCTACAAATCAGGACTGTATGCAAAAAATTATTTGATTCTGTTTGTATTTGCGGCTGTTATCGTTTGCCAAAAAAAAATCTACAGATAGATAGATAGACAGACACACAGATACACACACACACACACACACACACACAGTCACTTTTCGAAAAACGACTTTTTTCATGTTTTGAGTGTAGTACAATCAGAATCTGCAATAATCTCGAACACGATTTTTTTTGCCATCACCATACTTCCATTTCCTTAAGGAACATGGAAGTAAAAATCTATAAACAGATAGACAGACAGAGACACACAGACACTTTTCGAAAAATGACTTTTTTTCATGTTTTGAAGGTAGTACAATCAGAATCTGCAATTATCTCGAACACGATTTTTTTTGTAATCACCATACTTCCATTTCCTTATGGAACATGGAAGAAAAAATTAAAAAAAAAACAGTAACTTGCATACAAATTTTGTGTTTCAGAAAACAGTAGAAGTTACAGGAAAAGGAATTATGAGCCATGTATAGGGTAGAGTGGGGAATTGATAAAGACAGATCTTAGAATGCCATTGTACATTGAGATACCTTGAACCGTTAAATTGTTTAACATAGTATTGGAAACTTACAAAAAACAGTGTATCCCAATGTGTACACTTAACAGTGATTTTATTTGCAGTTCTGGAAGATACGTTTTTTCAAAAAGTTTCCAGGGGAGGGACCCAAACCCCCTGTTTTACTAAGGGGTAATCCACACCCCTAGACCCCCTGGTAGCTGGGCGGGGGCACGGACCACATGTTCAGCCTAGGGGCCCAGTTACTCTAAATCCGGCCCTGGGCAGTAGTGCCTGTTCATACGCAAACATCGGAGTCACAGACTGACCACCTTGTTCTGGAAATGCGCGTCTTGAGTTCTGTAAGTGCGCTCGTTTTCGAGATCAATGTGGGCTACTGGAAGAGTGGGTGGGAATAACAATCAATCGCGTCAGATTGTCTGGTTACAAGCAGCTATGATCAGTTGACGCATACACCACTGAATTACTACGGCGCTTCGAAAGATCAAGCAAAATAGGATAAAGGTAAATATGAACACTAATCTTTAGAAACGAGGGACGTGAGATAACGCTAGAGCGGCAGCTGACAGACCACCGTGATTTAGGCCTAATGTCTGATGGGTAACCGTGGGCTAATTTAGGTATAAATAATTTCTAAGGCTTTCGCGACCAGCTTCAACACTGTTGGTATTATTTTCTGACGGGCTATTAGGCCGTGGTCTACTACTGACATTGCTTACAAACGTTTCGGCCCCACTATTGGAGGCCAACTTCAGTGTAACATAAACGACCGAGTAATTGGCAAGGTGGTCGCCAATTCACCCCAGACTTGTACCTCAGTACTGGGGTGAATCGGAGACCGCCTTGCCAAATACTCGACCGCTTTGTGTTACACTGAAGATGGCTTCCCATGGTAGGCCGAAACGCTCGTATAAATGGCTGGAACGATGGTTTTAGAGGCCAACGTGTGCAATACCGCACATTAAACAGCAGACATTTGAAGGTATATGACACCAGGTTTTTCAGCTCACAACCATATAAATGTAAAAACGTCAAAACACGGGAAAGATTTTACTATCAAACAAAACCATTTTGATTAGTCGGAGTAACAGGCTACTCGATGAAGAAGTCACTAAGAGTCCATGCAATGGAAAACAATAACACTCGCTTCGGAGCCGACGCTAACGCACCGGGTAAGGTAGGACGGAAGCAATTTACGAAAATAATTAAATACAAATTATCAGCTTCCAAAACGTAATGGAGTAAATAATAACGATTTAATAGGCCTCATCGTAATGGCTTCATTAACGACAAAGAAATTATTACTTAATCATTTCACTAATTTCATTTTTAATTTAATTTAAATTATTATGATACTTCGTCTCGAATGGTTTTCGTCCAGTTCTGTGTGTGTTGTTCTTCGGGTAGGACTCACCTCTTCTGACCAGGTATGATTTGGTTTGTTACGCATGAATTCTTTTGCGATTTTAACGTCACTCTTTGTATGTAGATCTTCTGCATATTGTTCTTGTATATATGTATTCTTTTTATACACATTCAGTGTCTCTGTGCTGACACACACACACACACACACACACACACACAGTACTTTCCCTTTTCTTCTTTAATCTCTTGCCATTTATGTTTTTTTTTCAGCATGTGTAAAGACTATTGTGTTTTCTTAGCTTTATTAGCTACTCCGCAATTTTCACGTTTACTTTAATTTCCTGTACTCCGTGTTTTCGTATTTCGTGAGAGTCTTATGAATTCTTTGCGTTCCTTTTCTCCCCTTTTCGTACAACTTATTGGATTCTAGAAAACAATTGCTATTGCTTATAATTTATTGTGTTAAAATGTTTTACTCCATTTTCATTTGTCCTTATGCGTTAGCTTAGGTCGTTTTGCCGTATTTCCCATCCGATTTCCGAGGCTCGTTTGAGTTCTCTAAGTACGTATATTTTTACTTAAGCAGGTTACTGGCCTGCTGCAAAACCCCCAACCTGGAGAACCAGGAACTTTGCTTTCGGGCTGTACACTTGAATCGCATGCCTTATATCCGTCTACTTGTGGCTGCCTTGGAATATCACTCTACTGGTAAGAGAGACGTCGGAAGACCGAGGAGGAGATGGATTCCGGAACACGTCTAGGGCCTAATCCTTGGATTGATGATGATGTTGATGATAAAAATGTTTTACAAATGCCAAAAACTGCAGGCGAAATAAGAATCAATTGAATGGTTTACATTCCTTTCCGATTGTGCTTTAAAATGTATATTTATTAGTCAACGCCATTAAATATTTTCATGGATTCCCGCACCCAATTTAAACGGCCTTATTACCCATTGAGCGTAAAACTAAGTAACAATTTCACTGCTTTTTTCAGTCACTACAAATGTTAAAATTGTTCTGTTTATGCAATTCTTCAGATTTATTAAGTCTGCGTATTTTCTGCATTTAAAATAAAAGTTTTATTACGTACTCGAACTGAATGAAAACTAGTCAATGGCATTGCTTCTTGTTTATATGATGGATTTGGTACGGAAATTTTTAAAATGTGTTGTAATAGGTTAGGTTTTCTTTAAACTTTCTTCACTCATTCAGTTAGAAATTATTAATCATAACTAAAAAAAAATAATAAATTTAATACACCAATTGAAAAATTGTACATGAGATAAGCAATGAACTGACCCAAAACTACAACACTCTACACACTTTTTGTATTAAAATCCACTATTTACGGTTTGGGGTGAGATGAGACAAGATTATTTTTAGATCGTTATTTTCATATTATTTGTGCCTTTATTTTAGTAAATCAAATTATTCATGCCTTGATTTGATGGAGGGAGAAATATTGTGTTTGTGTGTGTGTGTGTGTGTGTGTGTGGGGGGGGGCCGTAAACCAGTTCTGCAAAGATAGTCCTAATACTTTTGCACAAACATAAACGTTTTGTTTAAAATATGTCCACTTACGAAATAAATACATAGAAGTGATAATTTATTTAAATGAGCGAACAAGATTGGGGAACAGCATTGCTAAAACATTTAATTCTTATACAGCCCTACTTTTGGATATATTATGAATCTGAAAACCCCACTGCTATTTGTGCATGATATTTCTAGTTGGAAATCCCAGAAGTTTGGTCAAAGTTCACAACTTCCGTTCCTTATGCTGACGCGTGTGACTGTACAATCAACACAAATACGTGTGTCACCCCGTTTAGGACTTAAAACAGAATATCAGATATCCGTACAATTAATTATTCTATAAGTTTTATTATATATTGTCAATAATATTTACATCTGCAAGAGTTGATCTTATTTTTTATCATTTTAATTTACCTAAAATTTACTTGAAAAAGTAATTATAATTTTATAATATACAATAACACTGCAATAAACTCGTCAAATTAGTTATAAGTCAATTGAAAAATAAGATCAACTACTTGCATTAGTAATTACAATTTGTTAATATATAATATTACACAATAATACTGCAAGAAACTTATCGAGTTATTTTTAAAGAAATAATTATTAAGATACTTATTATAAATTTAATTAAGACACTTTTTTATTATTCAAAATATCCAATTAATTAGATGCTAGTTTAGAAATATATCTTGTTTCACTGTAAAAACGCAGAAAGATATTTACAAAATAAACATTCTAAATGAACTTATGAGGTGTGATCAAAAAGTATCAGGATTGATACTGGCAATGCCAAGTCAGCTGACACACGCGATTACTTTACAGTATAGGCCTACTAATTACTCGGTATAAGTTTTATAATCTCAGTTGATGTGGTTTGTTTACAAACGCCCATTGTTGTGTTGTGTGTTAATTTAATTTGGCGCATTTACTATACCTATCAGAAAAAATTGATCAGAGAATTTGTATCAGATTTTGTCAAAACGTTGGTGAAACATGTAAAGATACATTCGAAAAGTTACAAAGAGTTTATGGGGAAGATTGTATGAGTCGTACACAGGTTTATGAGTGGTTTAAGCGTTTTAAAGATGGGCGTGAAAGTGTTGAGAGTGACGGGCGTTCAGGAAGGACTTTAATCAGCAAGACTGACCACAAAGTCTGTGCAAGAAAACCGCCGAATCACCATTCGTGAGCTAGCAAATGATTTAAATTTTAGTTTCAGATCAGTTGAGTCTATTCTTACTGATAAGTTGGGAATGAGACGTGTTTCTGCTAAGTTTGTACCAAAAGTGCTCACATCTGACCAAAAAGATGCCCGAGTGTCAGTCGCTCAAGACCTGCTTGAATGTGCTAAAAACGATGAGAACTTCATTAAATCGATCGTAACGGGTGACGAATCATGGCTTTATGGATACAATTGAGAAACTAAGGCCCAGTCTTCAGTGTGGAAGACGCAACGTTCTCCAAGACCAAAAAAGGCAAAACAGAGCCGAAGCAAAGTCAAGATCATGCTCACAGTTTTCTTTGATCACAAGGAGATTGTTAATCATGAATTTGCTCCACCAGGTCAAACTGTAAACCAGGATTACTACATTTCTGTTTTGAGGCGATTGAGGGATGCAATTCGACGAAAAAGTTCACAGTTCCATCAGAGTGGTGAATGGTGGCTTCAACACGACAATGCACCCATCCACACGTCACATGCTGTTCAGCATTTTCTTGGTAAACACAATATTCCACAGCTTCAGCATCCTCCATATTCGCCACATATGGCTCCCTGTGACTTTTTTTCTCTTTCCGGAGATAAAATTAAGGCTCCTAATAGAGAACTTAAGATAGAGAACTTAAGGCTCTTACAGAAGATGACTTTAAGACATGCTTCGAACAGTTGGGAAAACACTAGGAGAAGTATGTAGCTCCAAAAGGAGACTATTTTAAAGGAGACAAGTTTACAGTTCTGTAACCTGTATATTTATGTAAATAAAATCAACCCTGATGCTTTTTGATCACACCTCGTATGCAAAAAATGAATTGTAAAAACTGATTTTATAAATATTTAAGTTTTTTTTAGACTTTAATTTGATTAAGATTTTGACTTATAGCACATGAATAATTCAAAGCTCTTCTGCTCAAGTGTCAACTGTAATTTTCTGCATAATTTTTTAATTTTGTAGGTTATTTCTCTAGATTTTTCCTATTTTTATTTGTATTTACTCAGTTGAAAAATTAATTCACCAGTTGTGCTGAGCTAATTTATAAATTAAGAATTTCAGTTGTCACGTAGTATTAATTGATTTTTATGAAACGGCTATAACAAGATTTTATTTACATCTTCAGGATATTTATTAACTCAATTTATTAAGCAGGTCATTTAACAGGTCTTTGTACAAACACGTAAAACACGTAGATGCAGCTATTGCTTCCCGTCGACGTTAATACAAATTAAAAAAAAAAAAAAAACAACTGAATAATATATTAATCGGGTTTGACTATATAATATTCTGTACTGATTTTTTTCAGTTACGTTGAGGGGAACGTGTCCAGTAAGCAGGTATTATGTTTGTTCTCGAGGGTGTATGTCAGTATTCTGTATGATTAAGTTATACAGTACTTCGAGGTTCATATTCTAGCAAACGCATTTGGCGCTATACAATGTAGCCTATATTTTATTGTATTGTCGCGGAAATTTTTATGAAAACTCCATTCTGTACTTTAGGCTATTAGATAGAATAGATTAAGTAACAGGTCGGTTTATAGCTCTCAGGCAATGCTTCAAATTTCAAAGCTGGCCGTTTCTCGGTTTAGTTACAGTTAGGATTCAGGCACGCTTGACGTCAGGGAATAGTGCTATTTTTGCCTTCGTTTGCCTAAAAAAAAAATAACCGCAAAAATCAGGTGCCGCTAAGAAGTGTGTTCATTACCACACGGATGTGTTCATTAACTAAGTACAAATTTTAAGATTAGTTTGCCAAGCGGTATTTCTAACTTACTATAATAAAACGCGGGTTTATGTTTTTAATCTAACATGGTTAACCAGACATGCCTTTCGTCTGATTAAAAATAATTATAAAACATCAGAACCTGACTTGAAGGATTTAGCGCTCTCGCTGATGAACTTTTTGTGCCCCCTCCCACAATGTAGGCTACCTTGCAACCTCTCAAATCTCTCAATTCATATAATATAGGCCTACATGATTTACTTACATATTATAGGCTACTGATTATTTAGCAAGATGTGGGTTGTATAAACAAAAATGCGTCTTGTTCCCATTTTAAGGGAAGATCAGCAGTTTTTCGACCAAAAAAAAGAATTTTTTTATTGTCCCAAAAAATTTCCCATTTCATTCTGATTACGAAAATGTATACTTCTATGAGGTTATCTACATTAATGTGAGCATAAAAAAAAATAAAATAAAATGTATTACACGTTGTTTCCGGCTCCCATTGTTTAGCTTTACGCGTATGTGCGTTTTTTCGTAACCATGGATTTCAACAATTATGTACATTTTTCTCAAAAACTATAAGTGCTATTGAGTTCAAATTTTTTGTGGTTGAACAATACAATGTAACAATCAACCGTGTTCTTTAATTAATCTCTTCCTTTAATAAATTAATTTTGTAAAAAATTATTAATTAAAAAAGTTTTTAAAAAATGTATAAAAAGTAATTATTTTTTTATATTGGTATTTTTTCTTAAATTGCTTCAAACTAAAATTCATGTTACAAATATATATGTTAAGGTATGGTAGGAATTTCAAATACATAGCTTTATAAAATCATTAATTAATAGTACCTAACTAAACCCCTGTTCGCCCATTTAAAATGCATTGGACAAAAAAAATGCGGATCTACATTTACACAAAGTAACAAAGTGCAAAGAAATGAACGTTTTTTCAAATAATTTTCATGTCCATTGTTAATGGCTGAAAATTTCTGTTTACTAAAAGCTTATTTTCTAGCTTTTGCAGTTGCAAATCGATGAATTATTTCATTAAAAGGATAATAACTTTAAGTGTCTACATGGATCAGAATTATTCTTTCCCTTTTTCTTTGGTTTCTTAGTTTCGGTTTCTCCTATTTAATAATATTTACTTTATTTCAAAAATGTATTTAAATGAACACATTCTGCAGGAAACGACTGATCGACGTCTGAAATATACATTTTCAACAAGGTTAGCTTTTTCTTTTACATCGGAATTTTCCATTTATTTTTTAATTTTTTAATTGGCAACATAAGTTCTTCCATTGTTTTGTTCTCTTAAATTTTTGCGCCGCTCAAAAAAACTTGCGGCCTAGGATACACCTTACTCAGCTTAATGGTAAATCAGGCTCTGCAAAACATTCACAATAAATGACCATGTGTTTCGTAGTATGACTAGTACTTGTGAAATTCGAAAGACAATTTGTGTCCGAGACCAGTGAAGCTAATTCCGGACTTTAAATCTAACAGAATCGACATACAAGCTAATGGACAGGGCTGTTGCGGCCAAACTGGTTTCCGACAGCAGCTTATTGACAAAGGCGAGCGACTCGCTACGTCTTAGTTGAGTAGAAAAATGAAACGGAAACTGAAGTTTACAGGGAAACTAATATTTTCTACAACGACACAACGCTGTAAGTACAGACTGCAATGAGTAACCCACAGGGCGTAGTAAGTACAATTAACAGTCCTTTTACCAAATCGCCCACATTAGGAAACTCAATATTAGGGTTGTAGGATGCTTTGTCCAAGAACCGAAAACAGTCGACGTTGAAGACGTTAACTCTCGACCGTGTAACAAAACGATTTATTTCCCGAACTCTACTAATCATAAGTCTAAGAGTGGGGCGACAGAACTCTGGTCACATCAAAACGATTCTGCAAGTCGCACGTGTGAAAGGTGTAAAATGTCTCGCAAGTCACAATTAGCGAAAGCGGCGCGACGCGTTGGGCTATTAGCGGACGCCCTACGCGCTTGCTTAATGAAAAGACAATTAACTACGCAGCCAGCATGGAATTAAACGCATACACAATTAAATGATTATTAAAAACCAATATATTATAACGTTACTTGTAATTATGTTTTCCTCATTGTGGCCGTCTGGTATAACTGGTGTTTGGCAAATTCGCACGTCGAAACCGAATGTGTGAGAAAATTCAATACAAGAAATAATGCTTTACGTATAATATTTTAGTATACTTGTCGCCTTTCCTGCATCGAGTCTAGTATCGGCACGCTTCTCGAATACACATCTGTTATTCTATTTCGCCGTGTTCTGCCTATCATTCTACTCGATGACTTCACCTCAGCAAGTTGTGTTTGTCTTCTAGTAGTCAGTCGTGGTTTCTGGTCTTGCCTCACCTTCATCGTCAGGCTAGGTCTCACTGTACTTTTACATATCTTGCTTTCAATTACATACTTAAAACTTAAATTCTTCTTCTTCTTCTTCTTCTTCTTCTTCTTCTTCTTCTTCTTCTTCTTCTTCTTCTTCTTCTTCTTCTTCTTCTTCTTCTTCTTCTTCTTCTTCTTCTTCTTCTTCTTCTTCTTCTTCTTCTTCTTCAAGGATTAGGCTTGCAGCCACCGTTTTCTTGGTCTGTCTCTATCTCGTTCTCCAAGAGGCTTACACTGGATTATTATTTTTTTTTTGTATTCTCGAGTCACTCATTCTATTTATGTGTTGTATCCAGTTTTCTTCATTTTGTTTAATTTTAACATTCATCGAGTAGCCTACATATTCAGCTCTTGCCTTATGTCTGCATTTCTGATGTGATCTTTCAGGATCCACCCTTTGACTCTTCTTAAGAATTTCATTTCAGCAGCTTCAATTCGTTTTCTGTGATTTTGGGTGAATGTCCACGATTCACTCCCGTACACCAATACTGGTGCCGGCATTACTTTATAAAATTTCAATTCTGTATCTATTCGCAGTTCCTTTCCCAGAGTCTTATCAATTGTGCCACATATCCTCTGGTATCTGTTTATTTTATTATCGATATAGTCTTCACATTCATAGCTTACGTCGCACCCTAGATAGCTGTAGTGGGATATTTGTCCAATAATCTTATTGTCTATTACTATTTTGGAGCGTACTGGGAATTTTCCTTTAAATGCTATTATTTTAGTTTTTGTCGTGGAAATTACATAAATACTTAAATATTTAAATACTTAAAATATTTCCAGCTAACATCACTTATACTATACGGCCTGACACCCTCGTTTACGTTTGTCATGTTGGCCCCTACAGCTTCTTTCATTCTCTATCGAACCGTAGACGCTAACTGCTATAATTTTTATTGTTCGACTAAGCTTTTCGTCATCACTGACATCTTCAGGTCTTAAACAACCAAGCAGTCTTAAAAATTATAGCAGTTAGCAAATTCATAATAGAAATAGTAAGGATGGCTGCTAATTTAAACAATACGAAGAAGAACCGAAGACGGTTATCATTATCCCTAAATAGTTGACTTCCACTATCTGATCCAAAATACAAACCTTAATCACTTTAATAACTCAACGTTTAAAATACTACTGATTTGAAAAAGGGTCTTTAACTGGTTTTTACCCACTTTAGACAAATTACAATAAACCATATCGTATTGATCGAGTGCGTTTTCTGTCAAAGCCTGTGACGGTAATAAGGAAGATGCGTGGTCACACTTGAAACTTGCTCACAACTTCTGCTAAATGTTTTGTTTGATCACGAAGCATTCATTTACTGGCAGCACACGCACTGTCGATTCCTGCATTTTTATTTGAAGCGAAACAATAAAACTAAGAAACTATAGTTTTAATGATATATTGTTGCCTAATCAACGAGTACTCACCTCACGGATACCAGGAAACTCGTAAGTCAATCAGGAAACTGTCGAGTCACTTGATTATGAAACCGGCACGTTTGTTTAACTAAAAGTTCCGGGTCGGTGTTATTGTAGACGACATCCGTTATAAATGGCGAACTTACGCGTTCTGCATCATTTTACTCAGTATCTCTGCATACCAATACCTATAACTGAAATAACGGTAATGTCTCCTTTTTTATACACCAGACTGACAAATATGAAGTAAGCACACATAGATCAAACGCACTGTTCAATATTGGACGCACTGACATTGTTATGGAACAAACAAGTTGAAAGACGAAACTAAACTAAGTTTAGATTCACCAATTTTGCTACTAAGATGTCAGTTTTAACGAAAAAGAAAACACGCAAATGTTAGTAGTACTAACTTACACTACTTTCACCCGGAACTCTATACGGAATACGGAATACGGAATAGACAGCGTTATAAATATTTTTCTCTCGATTTCCGTTTGCTTTATGAAAATAAAAATTTACCTCAAACAAAACAGTCAATACGACGGCAGTATATGAAAACAAGATGATTAAGTTTTATTGGTCTGATATATAAAACAATCTTCCTAAACATTATGTATCAAAGTGATGTTCTATTAGCCCAAGGCGAATTGTATGTTTACAGTAATTTAGATATGCGTTTTGCAATTGAACTATATTTAGTAATAATAATACTGTATTATCGTCTTTTTCATTAATATAGCGGTCATATGGCAATTTTAACCGATGCACAAATTATGAAATTCTTACGTAATCAGAGTTGGGAAATCCAGACAAACAAATTCCACAATCTGTCATTGATAGAATGGGGTTTTCAGTAAAAATCATAATAAATAATATTTCATTTTTCAGTTCCTGCGTTCCATCGAGTCAATGGATTGAACTTGAGTTTTAATTAATTTTACGTTGAAACATATTTCTTCTTTGCCACAGTTATTAGCAAAGTAGGAAATACCAGTCATTCGACTTCTGACAGGTGTCACCCGTCCGCACATCCATTTCGATAGTGCTTTCGATAGTCCAGGACGTCCAAACGGCTAAAAACTACAAATGATAGTCGCAGAAAGTAGCCTACAGAAGAAGAGAACACTTTCTGCTGTCGGTTTTCATAAGGCGAATACAAGTTGCGAGGCAATGAATAATATTATATTACATTGTAATAAAGCAATATTATATTTTTACAATTAAGTGTATATTATTGTTTACATTGTATGCATCGATGACAATTTTCGTCTTACGATTTCACAACTGCAAGTTATATAAGCCGAGCCTCACATGTTATCATACAGTAATATTAAAACATCTTGCAGTGGAACCACTATTTTTGCTGACTAAACCCCGACAAAATTCGTCTCCAAAAATTTATTGAACTGAGAAAATATATTTAACTTACACGTGTGTAATGTATTTAATTCACAGTTTAAATTTCTGGACAATATTAAATGCAGAGATTTTTTTTAACTCGGTCCCTTTCTAAAAATCTGTAGTTCTCTGCGCTCGCCCGTTTGTTACAAAGATAAGCTGAATCATTTCCTGTTTCTCATTAGCCAACAAATATTATGAGTAACGAAATATCTGTATTAACAAAATTATTATCTCTACAGAAATCAGTTATTAGTGTTATCTCGCCGCCCTGCGCTGCCAGGAAGTTGCTTATCAAATAAATAATAATAATAATTAATATTATCGTGTTTTAATTTAAAGTTTATTTAAACAAGAGGGAAACGCTGTCTAAATCGCTGTGCAACAACCAAGGGCGGATGTAAACATACGTTGTTTGTTTATACGTTGAAACTATAACCTTCGCTTGCGACATTTTTGTTTTAGTTCAATAAAATCTCTTTCGAGGGGAACGCAACAATTGACGGAAATAAACAAGCTTTTAAAATTAAAATGTATGATATTATGTTTTTTTTACTTTATGGAATTGTATTCTTTATACATAATAATAATGGCTCCCGTGTATACCACCGAAATAGCTTAGGAGTAGGCAGGGTAGGCTGCCTTATTCGAGCCGTACGGTATACAAGGAAGGCAGTGTGACCAGCACTACGCTTCAGCCGCCCATTATTATCCCCAGGATGTTATCCCATGTACTCATTTTCAACAGGCTGAGTCGACCTGGGGGCTGAAAAACGCACCTTGATTTTATGGTGCTGTCCCGGGAATTGAACACGGGACCTCTAGATTAGTAGCCAGGTGCCATACCCACTGGTCTACTGAGCCGCCTATTCTTTATACATATAAAGCTTATTCGATATAGCCCTGTAATGTGTGTGTGTGTGTGTGTGTGTGTGTGTGTGTGTGTGTGTGTTCTGTAAGTGGATAAAATATCTTGTTTATGCGTTTTATACACTGTCACAAACAAAAAGTAAAATGATTTTAAACTATTTATTTTCTGTATACATTTCTGTATTAGGGTACCAATTAGTAGTACGTGGAAAAAACATTCAAGAATTTATATTTTAATGTTTCTTTTAGATTTATGTTATATCTGTATTAAATATTATGAACCTTTTTTATAATAGCTACTGAACTATTAACTGTTCTGCGTTGGACGAAACCTTTATAATGTCTCTATCGTTATCAGCAGCGCCTGACTTACCATTAGGCTGAGTAGGCTGAAGTAGGGCACAAGCTTTTGGGGAGTGTAAACATTTAAGAAAACAAAACAATAAAAAAACTCATGTTGCCAATGTAAAAAAAAAAAAGTAAAATTCCGATGTAAAAGAAAAAGCTAACAACTTGTTGAAAATGTATTGCAGTCTTGGATCACTCGTTTCTTGCAGAGTGTGTTCATTAAAACAATTTTTTGAAAGAAAGCAAATTTTATGAAATAGGAGAAACCGAAACTAAGAAACCAAAGCAAATGGGAAAGAAGCATTCTGATCTGTGTAGACTCTTAAGTTTTTAAAATTGTGTAGTGTGGAATCAACATTCTCGAATGCTAAAGTCGCCTTGCGAATTTTTTTTTAACATGGTAGTCACAAATTGTAGCGGAGAAAGATCGTTTAGCCCTAAGGCCGGTGAGAAATTATTTAAGGTCTACCGTAGGCCAAGAAAGAAACGAAATTCCTGGCACTTTAATTAATTGAAAATGACTTTCTGCAAAGAATTTCTTTTAATGAAGTAGTTCATCAATTTACTTTTACGCCAGAAATGTAAGCTTTGAGTATACAACAATTTTCAGCAATTAATAATGGACATGAACGTATTTTTAAAGCTTTCACGACAGGCGTCATCATTGTTGAAATTACAATTCGGGATACTGAGCCGTGGTAGACTATATTCTGAAAGATGTTATTCTCATACGTTTCGGCTTCACCTCTGGACGCCATCTTCAATAATAAACGGTTTTTAAATCAACTGACACGGTGTTCGTCGGTGACCACAGTACTGTATCACGTCATACAAAGCGAAGTTTTGTTTATATAATCCTCAGGGTTTTAAATAACATGCAGCCTACAATATAGGACTAAATCGTGCATAATATTCGTTGTCTGAGAGACTAGAAGGTGGAATGGGGGGGGGGGCAAAAAATCCATCAGCTTAAGGCGCTGAAACATTTAAGTTAGGCCCTGATTATCAGGTCCCTAACCGTCCGCATGCTCTAGAACGTCTTTCTTTCCCCTTTAATGTTGTTACAACACAAATAAGCCACCCCAGTACCAGCGATCAAATAAGATATTTAAAAATAAATACAATATAAAAACTATGACACGACAAACGACGGCATTACCCAACCCAAGTGATTGACCCAACAACAACTAACAAAAGAAGAAGGGAACCACGAAATATAAACAAGAAAAAAGGTGATTGACCAAACAAATAGGAACTAACAAAAGAAGGGAAGAAACCAGAACCAAAGAAGAATAAAGACAATTAAAGGAAGTGAATGGATTCCTACAACTAAATGAAATTAAACCAGACGAGAAGAAGAGAACCGAATCAAAATGAAGACAATTGAAGATGAAGGAGAAGAAGAAGAAGAAGAGGAAGAATGAAGAGGAAACGAAGTGAAACCAAGAAATAATAAACACCACATATGAAAGGGAGAAATGGTATACTCAAATATAGAATATTGTAAATAAACCCAATAATTATCCACTAATGGAAATAAATATTGTTGTAAATGAGATAATTTATATACCTGTTTTGAACAAAAACAGTAAAAAGTAACTTAGTAAAGAAAAGTACACTAACCCAAATATTAAAGTTAGATGTAATGAAATATATTTAACAAAATGTCATTAAGAATAAGTATAATTTTATAATGAAAGAAATAGTGAGAAAGAGAAAGAGAAATAATTATAGGGATTACCCACTAAGTAACACTTAATATAAACAGTGAAAAAAGTGCAATAATGTATGTGTAAATACCCCAAAATAGTGAGTGTTTCAGTGATAAACACCAATTAATTAAAGGTGAAAGTGATATGTGGAAAAAGATATTATAAATAATAAAAAGTATTAATAGTTAAGAAAACACTTAGTGAATCATTGATGAACCAATAAATGATTTAAGTGAGCTTATGGAAAATTATATAATTAAGGATAGTTAGAAATAGTATTTAAAATAGAGATAAGTAAAGGATGTAATATTATTCAGGGAGAAAGCCCATGTAAAAACAGTTTGTGTTAACATGGAATGGAGGAAATAAGTAGTAATGAAATAAGAATTTAAGTATATAATTAAAAAACACCCCATGTTAGAAGGGAAAATAAATTTAATAAGTTTGAAAGAAGTGATGATGTTTCTCACTCAAAGTAATAGCAAAAGAATGAAATGAATGTTAAGCCAACAGTAACTAATAACTTATAAAGAATTGTTCGTTTTAATGTTATGAATAGGATATGGCTGAAAGAAACTTGCAGTCCATAAGCCTAATTGTTATGTTTTAAATATTAAGATAGAGAAAACAATATTGACATGTAATCAGAAAACAAACAGACTCAAAACACAACACAAACAATTATAATAACAAAATAAAACCCATCAGGCTGAAATGAAATGTATTTAAATGAAATAAGTAAAATACCATCATGGCTACTTATGCCTATGAAAATGCCTAACTGTCAGACACACACAAATACAAATTATAACAAAATAACAAGGAAATGTACAAATCTAAGGCAAGTAACTAGCCAATAATTATGTATAAACCATTTTAAAAGAAAGATGTTACTATAAAAGTTTAATTTAAAAGAGATGTGTAATTATCAAATGTCAACATAATTAGACAAAAATTAATATACAATAAAACATGACTTTATGAGGTATTGTTTTAATCTTTGAAAGGAAAGGAATACAATAGTATAATATTTATTACCCCAAAGGGATGACAGAAGAATAAAATCATTCAGAAAATATATAACAAATTTGAATAAAGATTCAAATATAATAACAATGCTTTTAATCTCGGCCTTAACCAATCAAAGGATTACTGTTACCATAGAAACGGGCCGTTGAATACTAATTTTCCGTTAAATTTATGAGACTTGAAAAAATGACGCGTGGGTAAGCGGTACGCAAGATTGAGATGACCAAAATTTTACTTTAAAAGTTCAAAAGACGTTCAGAAGTCGACAGTACGAACCATTGACGAGTCGATGAAGAGCTTCAAATAATAACAGATGTCCAGGAACCAAATAAACGAAATTAAATAGTAGAAATTCCCAAGACGAGATAGAAGAAGATGCCAGCAGCTTAAATCAGCCCAAAATTGACGAATTTCCAATACCCCTGAATGACAACACATCGTAACCTTCTGAACTGATAAGTATCAATTAAATGAAATAATCCCAAGAATAAAAACACATTAAATATTTCTCAAATCAATCAAAATTTCTCACTATTAAACCAAATTAATTTTCTTTCAAAGGTTGAATAAATATAAACTTACGTAAACAATAGTGATATTAGAAATAACCTCGCATTAGTGTGCGAATTTTGTAACAACTAATACGACACTATCGAACAATTTGTAAAAACACTTTATACACTATAAGTACGGATAAGGTACGGTAGTGTACTTTTTTAATGTAACCAGCTTTTATGTTTTATTTATAATCCAAAGAACCCCAGATTTTGAACAGATTAATATATTGTGTGTAAACAGAAGCCATATCGGCGTCAGTATAGTTCATTTCAAAATCAATTTCGCCAACCTAGAGATATGTTTCATGTTCTAAGCCGGAGAAGTTTTATTAAAAAACAATTTATAATACCTTTGTCATATTGATTAATGACCAAATCAGAATTAAAATTACAGTACAGAGTATTACCATTGTTTTATTTCGTAGGAAGTTGTATAATATATGTGTGTGTTAGCAATTTTTACTGATTAACAACTAGCGCTCTGGCCGAGCGGGCAATATAACAAGCAGTACAGCGGCGGGAATCATTTGAACGCTCCAGCCGTCAACGCTGACAACACCTATTTAACTTGTAAAATCACAAATTTAATTGTTTTAAAGTAAACAATTTGGCGCCACCCGGGATTCGCAACCCCTATGAATAAACAGGTAGGTTGTACTGATAATTGAGACCACGCTACAGACTTCTGTAGTGACAACCAGCATTGTAACGACCGGTGTGAGGCGAACACACCACACTAACAATTTCTACACATAAAAAATAAGTGTACACATTTTACAGATACGACAAGAGCGAGTAGTTACAGATAGACGAACCCAACGTGTGGCATAATAACACGGGCAGTCTTTGGAGTAGTTACAATGTCTAGATTTATTTTTCTAGTAACGTCAGAATTATTTTACCAACGTTATCACAGATACTTGCGGAAGACTTGACTGTGACCCGCAAACACTGGGGCTTTCAGTATTTCTCGTAAATGATCCACTGCTAATGACCACAAGTTGGAGATACCCCAAAGACCCCTAGCCTATTGTAAATAATTTAACGGTTCGCAACTGTGACAACGTTGGAGAATCTGATACTGAAAAAATAACTATGACCGAGAATTAAACAGTCTGGAGGTGAACATTTCTCCAGACAAATATCTAGATACGAACTCAGAGTAATAAAAATGGAAGGGTAATTTTTAAAACTTTTAGTTGTCGGTTATACATTTATTGACATAGACTACCGTGTTGCATAATCTTTCTCAATATTATACCACTTAATATCAAGAGACAGATATTTGAATGTGCTGTCGTTTACTGACGACTTGCTTCTAATTCAGAATACAGAATCTGCTTTGCAAAAACTGTTTTTAAGCTTCATCAAATTTGCAATCAATACAATATGAAAATCTCCACTACAAAGACAAAGGCAATGGCATTTTGAAGCAAGGAACCAATAAGAACAAAAATAATAATTAATGATCAAATTCTAGAAGAGGTAAGCCACTACGTCCAGAAACATAATTAAAGTTTTACGAAGTCATGGCGATCGCTGTTCTGTCCTGTGGGTGTGAATCATGGATAACAACAAAGAAACAAGGAAGTAAAATACAGACCTAGGATATGGCGTTCTTCAGAGGAGTTAAAAGGTATTCTATACGTGACCGTGCAAAAAATGAGGCCATAAGAGAAGAATTACAGGTTTTTAAATTGCATGAAAGACTAAAAGATTATAAACACTAGTGGAAAGAACACTTGGAAAGAATGTCAGATTCATGACTGGCCTAAGAGGTCTGGAAATATAACCCTATAGGACACAGGTATGTGGGTAGACCCAAGAAGTGATGGCTGGAGAATCTTTGAGGAACAGGTAACATCTTCCCTATGCCATGATGAAAGCGATGATGATTGTGATCTTCTTCAGTTATATTGGGTGTTTACTGATATTATAAAACACACACACACACACACACACACCTCGTTGGCAATTTTTGGTTCGTGTGGGTCTTTACTACCTGTTATTAGAGTCCTTTAAGTTTTCAAACGCTGAAATAAGTACAAGGTTTGTTTACTTTATAACATTTTTCAACTCCGTAACTTGCCAGATTTGATTACGCCATAGTTTTATTTTATTTTTTGTTGTCTCAGGCCACAAAAGTAGAACTCAATAAAATCAGCAGTGTATGGCAATTGAATTTTGTGTCAGTACAGCAGAAACGTTTAACACGTTAAAGTAAACTTTTGGACACGAAGATGTGTTCTAAGTTCAGCATTTAAGATATCACAAAGCACCTTAAATGGATTGGCAAGGAACTGTCCAGGATGACTTCGGGTGGACAACCAAGCAGAGACGAAATGAATATTTGTGGAAATTAAAAATCTCGTTGCGTTTGAAGGTATAGTGATCGTTTATGAACCAAATTTAAATCACCAGACCACCGTTTATGAAATTTTTGAGTTCCGCCAGAAGTTGACGACTTTTGCGTAGATTAATGAAGAAAGTTGTGTTAGTGGTTAAAATCACAAGCAGAATTATCACTGTTGCGCACCACTATATAAAAATATTCCGATTAGCGCTTTCAAGCTTCACAGCTCATCGTCAGATCGGAAGTCCGATCCGACGATCCGATCCGATTCCATAAAACTTATAGTAGTGTAGTTCCATATAGTGGTGTGCAACAGTGATAATTCTGCTTGTGACTTTTGCGTACTTCATCACGGTAACGCACAATGTCACATCACACTTTAAGTGAACAAGCGTTTAGATAGAAAATGATCCCTGTGGTACACCAGCCCCCTTATTCCCCTATTCCCATTATCTTAGTCCATGTGAATATTTTCCGATTTTAAAATCAAGAGCCAATTCCCGCACACTGAAACATTCGGTAAGTGTGGAAAACATAAAAAAGATTGTGATAACGGACTGGTTGAAGCACTGAGAGGTGAAGACCCCAGCACCGTTTCAATTAATGGAAACTAAGTTCAACTAAGTGTGTGGTTCCTCAAGTGGATAAGTTTGAGGGCGAAATTGTTTTGTAGTTAACGCTTCGATATAAAATTTGATAGAGTTAGGCTCATTGCTTTCTAAACAAATCTTGTATTTGTTTGCAGGCACTAATTGGAGATGATGAAACAGACTAAGTCAATGATGCAATTCCTTACACTTTCACGGCGGCGTCAGAATTATTGTTATTATTAGCCGCGCTGTTAGGCCGTGGTCGACTGTTATTAAAGACAGATGTTTTACACCGACCACTTGAGGCCGTCTTCAGTGTCGGAAAAACGATTTTGGCAAAGTGTCCGCCAATCCACCCCAGTACTAATACTATTATATTAATCTCTACCTCAGTACTGAATGAATTTGTGACAAATTTAAGTTGAGCATAAACCAACCGTGGTATGGTCGGTAGTGTACACCACGAGGCTTGGGCTCGAGTCTCACTGCGGGCAAAATAATATTTGATTTTCATGCAGTCGTTCTTCAGTTGTAAGATTTGACAGGTCGGCGAGCGGTTTCTCTGCTTAAAATACTTCTCCACGTAACTGCTCGATTGTGTCGTTAAACTGTAGGCTCCGAATATCTGTGAAAGAAATTGTAAACACACAAACCACGGGTGTAGGCAGAGGTGTAACGGAAAACCAGCCCAGCCTGATGACCGAAGAGAGAAAATACTAAACCAAATCACATGACCCTACTGCGTTTGTATATATATCTGTATATCATCATTACATGAGTATTTCTACTAGTATTCCTCGTAATTCAAATAAATCATTTTGATTTGTAATTTTCTATTTAGGCAAATCATTTTGGAAGTAAAAACGGGTGATAAACAAGGAACATCTCCAGCGTTCGGAAATGAGAATAGGGCGCTAAGTGAAGGTGACCCTTTCTCTAAGCTTTCAATGCATGAAGCAGGGAGTCTCCTACGTCCATCACTCTGTGCACAGAAAACGTCGCGGTGCAAGTACAGGATAGCAAGGATACATGTAGGCGTACCGTGCCTTGCATCTCTTCATAGCCTATCACGCATAACCGGCCTTATTGCATGGTACTAATTATGACAGAATACAGATTTCATAAATTTAATTATTTTTGTGAATAAATGCGTGTAGTGTCTAATAACGGACACATATAAACACGCTTACACACGTATAATTGTATGTATTCCCCACTTCAATGATGTACCGCGCGTCGTGTACACATAGGCCTACATGTAGGCCTAATTAATATCTGCCTCAAGGATAATGTATAAATTACTATTAGTGTCAGAGTACCACAAGTCAGAGTAAAATCCAACTACAGATAAAAAGAAGAAAATGGAGGTGGATCGGTCACACCCTGAGAAGACCACCAGAAAATATAGCTAGACAGGCACAGAATTGGAATCCGCAAGGTAGCCGCAGACGTGGAAGACCGAGGAACACCTGGAGAGGACTATGGAAAGAGATCTGGCTGGTGTCAACAAGACATGGTGGGAGGTGAAGGCCTTGGCAATGGACAGAACACTTTGGAGAAATTTCGTCGAGGCCCTATGTTCCACCTAGGAATTTAAGGACTTAAGTCAGTAAGTCAAGTCACTATTAGTGTCTGTTGGCAAGGCACAATTACATAGCATACCACAGATTTG
Source organism: Magicicada septendecula (assembly GCA_034769895.1). Classification (NCBI taxonomy): domain Eukaryota; kingdom Metazoa; phylum Arthropoda; class Insecta; order Hemiptera; family Cicadidae; genus Magicicada; species Magicicada septendecula. The sequence continues at coordinate 380,791,533 of CM068373.1, forward strand.
TAAATAGTGTTGTAAGATATGAAAATAAATGTAGGCCTGTATGTAATTCGTCCCCCCAACACACACACACACACACACACACACACACACACACACACACACACACACACACACACACACACACACACACACACACACACACACACACACACACACACACACACACACACATGTTCAAACAATTTTTGCTACAGTCAATTTCTTGATGCATGTATACGCGTAATTTGTTTAACATTTATAATTGTTTTACCTCAAGATATGTTTATCTTTATTTGGAAAATATTTCGGGAATCATATTGTTCCCATCCTCAGCCATCTTAATTTTGTATCTCTATCCAAAGTGGACATCTTAATCAGATTCAAAATTATGGTGGCTGAGGATGGGAACACGTTCATTTATGGGATGGGAACATTCCCGAAACATGTTCCAAATAAGAATACACATATCTTGAGGTAAAAGAATTATAAGTATTAAATGTGTGTGTGTGTGTGTGTGTGTGTGTGTGTGTGTGTGTGTGTGTGTGTGTGTGTGTGTGTGTGTGTGTGTGTGTGTGTGTGTGTGTGTTCAAGTTGTAATTACTTCTGGAAGTAGATTGTATTATTTTAACGTTTTAATTGACATATCGCACGTTTCACTGACTGTGTCAGTATCTTCAGAGGTTTCAAGTGAATTAACGAAGAACTTCTATCGATACGACGAATAATATTGACCTTTCGGGGACCATACGAGAAGAGTTACAAGTTTTTAACTTGAACTAAAAATTAAAAGATTACAGACAAAGGTGGAAGTAACGCTTAGAAAGAATGTCAGATTCCAGACTGGCCAAACAAGTCTAGAAATACAAACCTATGGGACACAGGTGTGTGGGTAGAGCCAGGAAGAAATGGCTGGAGGATTTTGGAAGGCGAACATGGAGCACCTTGCCTATGCCGTGTTGTGAGGATGATGATGATGGATGAGGCAAAGCATTGAGATGCAGTAAATTTTGAATAACTGTATATTCGGAATGCTTAATCAGACGGCTCCTGGCACATTGCTTAAGAGCCGCAAAGGTTGTGGACGGCTTAATACATTAATGTAAATGTATCAACAAAATACATTTAACCACAGAATACACCAACAGTAGAAATGATCCAAGGCTTTAATGATTAATATCATTAAGGAAATGTATAAAGGCAACGAGCTTTACGCTAAAATAGGCATTCGATTGGCAGATGTTGGATTACATTTCTATCTAAACATAGGGATGCGGTTAATCCCCCTTATTCTTCCACCTCTACTGTATTCGACAGCTGTCCTCATGAATGGAAAAACTTGCAGGAGAATATGAATTCCCGGAGAAGACGGCTGCTTCCTATATAATTCAGTTTTACGGATGATGCGTTAATAGCATCTTAATTTTATAATAGGCTTGCAGCGATTGCACAGGGCTTCCTATGAACAGGGCCTTACAATTGACATTTAGAAAACACAGTATTTAGTTCCACGCTCTGATCACATTTTTGTATTTTTTCGACAATAATTCAACCAACAGTCAAATTAGTGAATTTAAGTACTTGCCAAAGACAGACTGGAGGCAGTTGAGATTCTACGCGGAATTGAGCAGACAATAGAAGCATCACTCAGTATAACTGTAATATGGTGAAAAAAGCAGAAATCGCCAAAGACGGACACACAAAAACCAATAGGAAGAAACAAAACGTTGAGTCGTACTTGACACGTAGAAGCGAGATGCGAATGGTAGATGGGGGGTTGAGGCTTGTCGGTGTGAAACCAGATTATATTCCACGTGGTGGTAGAACAGTGAACGAACTCGTATTGTGAATGGAAGAATTAAGTGGATATCGGTCAGACAACAGCAGATAGGATAGTATGCCGACGATTGAGGTAGTCTTATAGCATGGTCACGTATTCCATTAAAAAAAGAGGTGGCAGACGTTTACAGCGTAAACTGCCTTGAAGGAGAACGGAGAATGAAAGAGCGCCTAAGAAAATCGCGAAACAAAGGAATATGAAGGGCCTTAGAACACTACGTTTCAGCGGAAACTCTGAACAGGAATTGGTGGAGGTTAGAAACCCGTGGCCTACAAATGCAACCATGACTAGAAGTGCCGTTAGAATCGTCTCATAATCAGAAGTCTGTGAAAATCGTATACGCAAATTGTGACGCAAATGGTGTATGTACACTCTGTGTGTGGAAAAATAATAATTATTGGACTTTCAAAAATTATCATGTGTTACGTAATAACGTTCGGAATAATCCATAGAGTAATGGCAATTACTGTAGAGTAATGGCGTCACCAATTTTAACTTATGGAAGTGAAACTTGGACGAGAAATGATGAACGGAGAATACAAACAACTGAAATGAAGTTCTTGAGAAAAAGCAAAGGTTGCACCCTTAGAGATCAAATACGAAATGAAGATATAAGAACCGATTTAAATCTGTATTCTATGGCCTGCAGAATAAGGAAAGGACAAATAAACGGAGGCAGCATATCGAGAGAATGGAAGACATGAGACTACCTAAACAAGTAATAAGATACAGATCTCAAGGAAGGCGAGATATAGGTAGACCAAGGAAGAGATGGCTTCAGTGAAGGCGGAAGAGGCTGTAAGCCTATACCTTAACATGGAAAAGAAGAAGGAGAAGATAATCCACGATACATTGTCTTGGAAAGACATACGGTAATAATGAATGCTTATTCTAGGGGTTATACAACCGATAAAGGCACAACATAGTTTTAATTATAGAGCTTCAAAAAAATGCGCGCGCGCGTGTGTCTGTAAAACTAAACTTCATCTTTCAGCAACTAACCATCTATAGAGAATTTACGTTTGCTTAAATTTCATATTTTTAATTCTCCCTGTCCTTATGTTTGCTTGTTTTGTTTTAAACAGTATCTCTTAGTTTTAAGACATTAGCCTCCAACGTTTGTTTATATTCACAGCAGGAGAAGACTGAAAACTAAACAAAATCATAGTCACATGTGGCCAAGGAGCTATTGAATGGTTAACGAGATGTAACATACAGTTAAAACATTTCTCAGCAACACGTCTTACACTGTAACTCCTGACCGTTAAGTTTCGAATAGGTTGTGAATAAGTGTCATATGTTTACTTTGTCATCATTATCATCATCATCTTATTATTGTCATACTTGCCCTGCTAGTGCTTTTGTTTTTATGCTTTCCAAACATAATCGATAAAACGCGTTCCGCAAATTGTGTCCAAGAGCAGGTTCTATTCTACTGTCTTCGGTAGTGAGTGGCCCGGAGGGTTTTGCGAGAATGTTATACTGCGCTACACGTTCAGTATGAAGTGATGAAGTCACCTGCAGTTATCTATGACAATGTTACTAAGTCAGTGACTGCGCATATGTTTGACTGTCGGTTAGAAACCGGCGTACATAAGCTTTCAGAGGTTAAATGAGTTTTCAATCTTTTTGTTTTCTTACTTTGATGCTAAAAATCTGTTTATTCGATTTATGTCGACGATCAACTGAAGCAAATAAATCGGCTACAAGCTCACCATTTCTTAGTTAACGTTAACGCGTGAGTACACAACAAATTCTAGCAATTTTTTTCGATTTGCGCCCTGTAGGTATCTATAAATAACATCTATGGTTTTTACTAAAAACAATAAGGCGTTTTGAAGGAATTCTCAAAAAACTATATAGGCTATGTGTTTTTATTACAGTTTATTATAGGATACGTGTTATTATCTATTCGATAAGTAAATTATTGTAATTATAAGTGTAATACTACTGACTCGAAACACTAAGATTTTTATTGGATAAAATGTAAAATTTTTACCTTGTAGCCTGAACCATTTTTCGTTTATTACAAGCTTCGTCAAATGATCAATAAAAATATTTATCACCAATAAAAACTTAGTGTTCCGAGTCAGTAGTAGGCCTATTATACTTATAATTAGTTAAATAACAGACACGTCATGGACAACAAAATTCAGGAATTTAAATTATTGTTTTACTTGAGTATGATCCAGTCTATTTTAAACTGATTTATTATTGAAATTCAAGTCTTTATTGAGTTGATCTTTACTCAGTTCTCAATAAACAATAACAAGTATGCTTAACAATAGGCTTAACGTAATTATTATGATTCAAAAAGGCTAAAATTGGGATTAAGTGTCGAAAGTTCTTATTTCAACGCGGTATTAAATTTAATTAATACTTTCTTATCGACATTAATCAATCAGAAACCCTTGTGTATGCTAGTGACGATTGTTTAGATTGATTATGCGTGGCAGAGATATTGTCAATCGACCGCAAGCGACCTTGGAAAAATGATCCCTTCAGACCCTCGGTGTTAAATAGGGGTGAATTCCCTTGACAATAAACTGGTTGAGGCGTCACAGCACAAAAAGAAACGGCAAAAGAAAGACGTTCGAACGTTCATCGCCGAAATTAAGTGATCACTGGGAATCTTTACGCCGTTGAAATACTTTTAACGTGAATTCGTGACATTATAAACTTACACAATTAGCTTCTGATTTCGTTAATACCTTTAGATGTAGGCCCTATATTTAATTGTGAAATACGTAAATGTTAATAAAATCTTCATTTGAAAACATTGTTTTAATTCATAATATTACGAGTTTACACACACACACACACACACACACATGCGTATATATAGTAGGCCTATAGGCCTAGGCCTATATTTAAATTCTTCAGGGTTACGCGTGTTTCTTTATTTCCTCTTCACCTTATAATCCTCGGATTCTCAACACTTGTCTTCCTCAATGTTCTTTACATTAATGCAGTGGCGTAGCGTGGATACATAATAGCTGTTACCGGCTGTGATAGGTCTAAAAATTAGTTCGAATTTTTTCTAGTACGAAGTGTTCTTTTTAGAGCCAAAATATATTTTTTTAATATTTTCTATCATTCGCTGGTAGAAGAAGAAGGTCCCGGTTCAAAGGGATCTGACACCATTATACTTACACAGAATAAATCAGGACACAAATAATCTAATTGAAAATAATAAAGGCAAACACAAAAACATATAACTAACCGAACAAAATACAAATAGGTACGTACTAGTAGTAACTGATGCACATCGTTTCCGAAAACAAACGTAGCTGCTAACTGAGCGTTTGGCGGTTTATACAGCGGCAACACATTGGGCGGACGAACCTGTTTCTTTCCCTATTCTGTACAGTGACTACTAGCCTACGAGGTCAATTACCACACACAGTAAAACATTGCCGATATCTGGGCCGGCAACATAAGACGGTGCAAGTGTCCAGCAGTTCGAAAGCGATGCTACACATTTCTTAAAGTTTCCCTACTAATATTGTTCGGATTTCAAATTATTCACTAACTAAAATATTTATTGTATGATATAATTAATTTTATTTTATTTCATTGCTTGTATACTGTTATGGACGCCACGCTACTGCACTAATGCTTTCCGCAATATTTTTTCTGTAGGCATACGAGATTTGATCAAAAAGTTCGGGCATTTTAAATCTTATTCGGACAAAAAGATGGCTCTTATAATCAGTATGCCTATATAGTTCTCTTACCGTACAGATCTTACCATCTTGTACGCGGCCCAACGGAATCGAGCGTAGGCCTATCTTTCCAAGACGTTCTACCATTTTCCACTGAGAGTCAGAGTGTCAAACCTGTAATTCCAGTTGGAAAGGTTATGGAAAGTATTAACTGTTTTAATTGACAGGATATTTTAGTAAACTGGTTATCGATGCAAGGTACGTCGTTTTGTTTTCGTACACTTCACAAAACACGTTACTCACAGTGTCATTGTTGGAAATAAATTGGAAATAGTATTTTATGTATTCATCTGCATAGGCTATTGACTTCATAAGCTGGTAATGTGTTTGTGTGTTAAGCAGAGATTTGACGATAGGGACAAAAGAAAACAAACTGGGTTCCGCATTCTTAATCGAAAGAAAAAGAATCCAAAGAAAGGGAACTTGTATATTTCACATCGAATATGCCCTTAGTAAAAAAAGTTTTGTACAAATTTAGTTTTGGAAACAACAAACAAACAAAGACACAATGGAAAAAATACCTACAATAAATTATGTTAAAACTCAGAGAGATGAACAGGGACAGGGAGAGGTATTGCGAAAGGATGAGAGAGAGAGAGAGAGAGAGGGTGAGTGTGAGAGAGACAGAGAGAGAGAGAGAGAGAGTGATAGGGGGAGACAGAGAGAGAGAGAGAGAGAGAGAGAGAGAGAGAGAGAGAGAGAGAGAGAGAGAGAGAGAGAGAGAGAGAGAGAGAACAAGAGAGCATATTATCGTGCGGTGAATATGTGGGTTAAAACTTTAAAGCGAAGTTATGTCAACATTTGACATTTATAGACAAGGTTTAACTTGTTTGTGCGGTGTTTTGTTATGTTGGTCGGGTAGTCGGCCGTCGAAGGGGGGGGGGGTGGCAGCGGGATGGAGAATTTAGCCGTAGTTTGGGCGCTTCAACTTTGAGTGACAGCTGCAAAAGGGGGTGGCTGTGGAGGGGGGCAACGAAAGCCGCCATATATCATTCAAGATGGCTGACAGGGAAATGACGTCATGAACCTCTTCACCCCTTACTACTACACAACTGTCAATGGGGTTGTTTTTTAGTCTCCACCATCAAAAGGGAGAGCGCAGCAGTTGATTTCTAGCTATTGCTTATTGAATGTTACGCTTCCTTCGTACGGTATCTCGCGGAAAGAAAATTCCAGCTTTGTTACAGTTTCATAAAGAGACACAACTGCGCAAACTTTTCATACATAAACATGTTCAATTTATGAAGACGAACTAATACAAATGTGTTTACTTCATCTGAAAAGACACGATTTTTCAAACATAAAGTATGATATGTAAACTGTTCACTGCAAATTATAATTTGAAGTAAAGAAGAAATTTATTAAGGCTTATATTAAGTTCATAATTATGAGTAAGAATGTTGATTATAGTTTTAATGAAATTATGTTTGTGACATAATGGATTTATGTCACTCCAAAATGCATACGAAGTGAAGAAGAAGAAATTTTTATGAAGGCTTGCAGTAAGTTCCTTACTTATGAGAGGGGCAATATTGATTACAGTTTTAGCGGAATTATGTTTTTCATATAATGGATTTATCGTTGACGTATTTGGTTTGATTCATATTTATTGATAATACATGTTATTTTAAATCTTATTGTTTCCTTAGTTTATTAATATCTTTCAAATTCTTTTCAATGAAATGTTCAAATTAAATTCTGATTATCAAACCACAATCTCTTCGCATAGTTCAGATTTTGCTTTTCACATTCCTTGACACACATTAACCATTTCACAATAATTTTTCCTTCAGTGTGTGTTGCCTTCCTTTTCCGATTATTTAAATACGCTCTACATCTATCACCTTCCTTTTCATTAATGCCATTCTACACGTTATTGCCTGTCTGGTTTTAATATGTTTTCCTGGATTAATCAATACACTTCCTTTCTTTGCATTTCGCTAATATTTCTCGAGTTCGTAACACATACATTAATAACCTTATGAATAATAAAAAGATGGTTTTGAGAAGTTACAAATAGGCTACTTTTTATTCCATGGTGTATAAAACATGGTATTGAATAACTAAAAATAATTAATTAATTAATTATTGGATAATTAAATATAACATTTCGACAGTCAGGTTAGTTGGGGAAGTTGAATAACACTTTATACGGACAATCTCATCTTTATAAGAATTTAACGTTACAGAGTTTCAATCTCCGACGATCACTAACCGTATTCGAGTGACTAAAACTTTACTTAAAATAAAACACGTTAAAAATAAAACAAAAATGCGTGTTATCAGAACAAATATTGGACTCATATGAGTAAATTATTAAACAAAAAACTAATTATCAAATAAATAACCACATAATTAAAATTATAATATTGAATTCATTTGTGTTAATGGTTATAATCACAAACAGAAATAACACTGTTGCACACCACTATAGAAAAAATTTTGTCTGATTAGCGCTTTCAAGCTTCACAGCTCATCACCAGATCGGAAATATACAATAATGGAACTAGACAACTTTTTTATACCCCACTTGCCCTACAGTGCGTACACATTTTAATAAACAACCTTTATGTTAAACGCCTTTACTTTCTACCTACTAGTAACTAGCTAGTTCAGGTATTTTCTTGAAACGTCTTTTCCTTTTTTCGGATATAGAATAAGAAAATATGTAGGCCTATCTTCAAGTATTTCCTCAATGTATTTTTGTTTGAATTGTTCATCGCTGATTAATTTTTATTGAAGTTCAACGATTAACGACATTGTTCGCTTATATTTAGACGACGGAATATTTTTGGATTTGTATATCTGTCAATTCATAGAAACGTGCAAGCCAGGTTTTTAATCGACTGAAGAAAATTGCAGACTGCCCATGGTCAACAGTCTGCAAGTTCTAAAATCAGATTTATAGTAACCCAGTTGACTGCTCGTACAGACGAGGCTTATGTAACGACAATGTGCAAACGAAGTAAACATAATGTAGACAGATGAAGTGGTTCGGACTCACATACTTTTGTCTATTTGCATTCAATGAAAACTCGAGTACTGAAGTTGTTTGCTACATAAGATCCTTGTTTTCTTTTCACATATGTACGTTGTGTTATAGCTACGCAGATCGAAAATGTATCTACAAAGTATTTATAGCATTAACTTATTTAGATATTCCGAAATAGGCCTACAGCAAACGCTAGGAAGTTTGAACGTTTCCTCAGTGGATGAATTCTAAGTGAAAATGCCCTCTTGACGAATGTTGATTAAAACATTACGTAGTTACTTTTCAGAAGACGATTGTTACAGAAAAGTGTGACGAGTCTTACATTGGAACCTACCGTCAGTGTCGCCACAAATCCCAGAGAAGGGTCCATTATTGTCCCTGTTGGGTCTTTATTGTTAGTAGGCTGTGTAAAAAAATTCAATTTTTCGAGGCCTATTTGTATCGGTAGATTCACGGCCGTAACAAATGAAAGAAAAGGACAAACAGCTGTTTATGGGCGTTCATCATACCCATAAACGAACGAATTTTTGTTCTCATTAGTTTTCTTCTGATTAGTTTCATCCCCATGAGTTTCATCTTCAATTATTCTAATTAGCTTTATTTTACCGCGTTCATGACAAAACTATATTATTTATTTTTCTAGATTGGCTGATACCGAAATTTGTGTACAAACCTGCAAGAACTTAAATTCAATTTTGCAACCGCATAAAGACTAACTAGTTAACAGTTGTATGTTGCCACTCGGAATTGGTTTGTGATTCTTATGGTCATTACGTTACAGTAATGTCACTGTAAAGATAAGTATCCTCTATAATGCATAAATTTGTATTGAGGAGTCGTTTCTCTCTGCATTCACCAGTTTTAAGGTTATTGTACTTTGGGTATATCGCCGTACAAAGATATGCTTATAAGTATAGCCTATAAGCGGTTAAAATCCAAATATGTTAGCATTATTACAATTTAATAGCAAAATTCACAGATGCGAACGACCGATTTGTAGTTGCTCTGTTTTTCCATCATCATCATAGACGTCAAAGATTAGGCTCATCCTGAACCTGTTCCGGGACCCACTTCGCTCTCGGCCGTCATACATCTCTCTCCCCCCCCCCCGGGCTATATTCCATTGGTAGCACTGGAATCCTGTCACCCGCCATTCTTCCCAAATATTCACACCACCTTCTTTGTTGCTCCTCAGCTGTTCCAACAATAGGTCGACCCCCAGTTCCGTCCTTATATCCACATTCTTCTTTCTATCGTATGGTACAGCACAGAGTACTCCTCATAAACTTCATCTCCGCTGCTTGAGTCTTTGCTTTGTCTCTTTCTGTTATAACTCTGGCTTCAGAGTTATAACACTGTAAGGATACAGTGTTAAAAAAACCTTATCCTTGATTCCTTCTTTGTCTTATTTTTAAGGTATCTGTGAATTGTTCCACAAATATTCCTAAATTTGTTTAATTTTTATCCAGATCAATCCGTTTTTCCAGAACATTTTGTAGTAGACCTATATAACAGGTAGTTAGGATTCAACCTAACTACAAGAACGACAAGAACGTAATACAATATTTGCAGAAGAAACTATATCGAATAATATCATAATATTATAGAATTACTGCAAGAAACTTTGAGTTACGTAGGCCTATATAGAAAATTATATAGCATTGATATATGATCATATTTTTCTTGTATTTATAGATTTTGTGTTTTAATAATAATAAAACTTTTTACAGGAATATATAATTTTTTATTATTTTGTAAATTTGTATATGTTTCGACAGTAATCCAACTATCATTTTCAGATATGATGATATCTGATGATGATATCATCATCATATGATAATCCATCACTATCGTATGAAATTATAAATATTAAATAAATTATATATGCATCAAGAAATAGACTGTAGCAAAAAGTGTTTGAACACACACACACACACACACACACACACACACACACACACACACACACACACACACACACACACACACACACACACACACACACACACACACACACACACACACACACACACACACATATTTGTATGCAACTTGTTACGTCTCTTGCTGGATTCCTGTATAATATTTATTTTATCAAATTACAATTACTACTGCAAGTAGAATGTTCTTATTTTCATGAAATGTATTATGTTACATTAGAGTTACATTTCATTCTCCTCAAAATTAATTGAACTAACGCATAATCATATAGGATAATCAAATGAAATCATTTAGAAACCTCTGATGATACAAATTTATTTTGTGAAACGTACGTCAGGATGACATAAAACAATAAAAATAACAGCATTCCACTTACAGGAGTGATTATAATATGATAAAATATATTTATATTTATATTTATAACTTGCTCGTAATAGTATGAAGTTCAGTGTCTCATAAATAAAATTCTGTTAAAAAAATTAGACTGGTGTTAAAGCCTTTTTATTTAACACAATTATTGATTAATTTACAGTTTAACAGATTATAAAAACGTTTTCACCGTGTATTGATACTTCTGCCGCTTTCTCTTATTCCGCACTAAAAACCGCCCTACCATAACAGGAACTTGAAAATATTACAACATTGAAATATTACTGTAATATTGGTTTAAAATAAAAGGACTGTCGTGAAGCGTTAAGTTAAATGAACATAATTTTTACTTTGAAAGAAACCGATTGAATGTCCAAAGCTGTTCAGTTTACTTTGCATCTCTACAAAACGTACACAATGTACGGTACAAACAGCTGACGGCAGCGACGCCGTGCTCCGATATGTGGTACTACTTTACAACCACGTGGTATTGACAGTACACTGATTCAAGCGGTAAAACATTACTGTTTAGACATATTAGACCTGTTACTATTACTAATGATTTCCCCAGACTTTTCCGGACAGAATATCACCAACATGGCTAACACATATTTCTTCTCGTAATGTTTCTTCACTTTGAGCGATTATTTTTATTCTACATGCGTTAACGTTTTATTAGCCTTCAAAAAACCTAACGCCTCGTTAACTATTTTATTGTCTTACTACTTTGTACATATAAACATTTATGGACGGCAGACAGTTGTCTGCGAAGAATAGAATCTCCAGTCCCGTTTTCATAATATTTTTGTCCACATTTTAACCACATAACAAAACACGTTACGCGGTTTGGGCCACATAAACCCGGGACAATAATTATGCGGTTAAAGCGGGTTTACAAATTACACAGGAGGGGAGTTACGTGACACTGTTAACGTATCCAGTTCGTTAACTGACTGGTTACGTCATGTCAACTAAATTTAGCCATTCACAGTATTACCTGTCCGCAGTATTAAAATTTGTCTACTGTGTAGGCTACTTTTTCAAATCAGTGAATGCAATTTTATATTAACTATTTAAGAGCTTATAAACATTTTATTTTGCTTCAGTTTATCAATAATGACCGTCTTCAATAAAGTTTGAATACAGAGAAATTACACTGTTGCATACCACTATAGAAAAGAATTCCCGATTAGCGCTTTCAAGCTTCACAGCTCATCATCAGATCGGAAGTATCATGGCAGTATCATATCATATTTCCGATATAGTGATGAGCTCTGAAGCTTGAAAGCGCTAATCGGGAATTTTTCCTATAATGATGTGCAACAGTGTACTTTCACTTTGTCATTATAACCACTAACACAACCTTATTAATTTAATATTCTTATAAAAAGTTCGAGCACGCAATAGTCTTCATAGTTTCATTAATTTTTCATTGTACAACCTAACTGTATAACAAATCTAAATGTATGCAAAGTATACGTTTATTAATTTACCTATAAAGACAGACATATTAACTGGCTTGTTTATGGTGCGTAAGCATTTGCATTGCCTTTCCTTCGGTGGACGCCCACACATTTCAAGTAAGAGCCCGAATAAGGTATCCAAGTGGTTTCCAGATTTATCGTTGTGACTGTACTTTATAAAACAATATGAATGATAGGTGTATCTGTCCTGTTGGGTCATCACTGAGAGAGGAAGTTTGTCCCAAAAGTAGAAAACTTTTGTCTAAGTAAAACTGAGACTGAATTTTTTCCTACAAATTCACCGAGGATGCAACAACTCCTCCTCCTCCTATGGCGCTACAGCCCAAGTCGGGCCCTGGCCTCCACCAATCACCGCCTCCAATCTACTCCATCCCTTGCAGCCCTCCTCCAGTTTCTTATCCCCATGTCCCTCCCGTCCTCTGAAACGTCATCATCTTCCCACCTCTTCCTCGGTCTGCCTCTAGGTCTCGTTCCCTTCCATGTACCCAGCAGAGCCCTTTTGGGGTACCTGCCATCCTCCATTCTCATAACATGTCCGGCCCAACGCAATCTTTGCATTCTTATAAATTTTGAGACTGGTATCTCTTTATATATTTGATACAGTTCATTGCTGTATCTGAGTTTCCATGAGCCATTTTCTTGTATTGGGCCTATAATGCGTCTGAGGATTTTTATTTCAAAGGTGTCTACTATGTCGGTTGTTTTCTGTGTGATTGTCCATGCCTCACACCCGTTGCATAACACCGGTCTGATGACAGTCCTATATACTTTCTTTTTTGTTTCCCTGTGCACATCCCCAGACCTAAATGGTGGCAGCAATGCAAAGTATGCCTTGTGGCCATGGTGGTCTGTCTTTGGATCTCCGGCTCCTCTGATCCAGTCTATGCTAGGTTCACTCCGAGATAGGTGAAATTGTCCACCACTTCAAATGTGTCCTTCTCTATCTCAATGTCGTTATGAACCTGGTCCCTTCTTGTTTGGATAAGCATTTTTGTTTTATCTATATTTATGGCTAGCCCAACTTCCTTGGCTTTGTTTTTAAGCTCCAAAAATATTTCTTTAGCTGGTGCGATCCGTCTTGACATGATGTTAATGTCATCTGCATATGCGGCTATCTGTACAGTTTTATTTGTTAACAGATTGGAGCTATTTATTGATAAGCCTCTAATTACATATTACACTGCAATATTAAATAGTGTTGGTGCTAACCCATCTCCTTGCTTTAGTCCTCGTGTGATATTTATGGGTTCAGTTAGTTGGCTATCCACTTTTACTTGGGCTTCAGTCTGCTGCATGGTCACTTGCGTTAATCTTACCAGCTTGCCTGGTATTCCAAACTCATGATTTATGGAGTAGAGTTTGTCTCTATTAATAGAATCATACGCTTGCCTAAAGTCCACAAAAATTTGGTCCACAACAATATCACGTTCCCATCCCCATCTTAGTATCTGTTTTACCGAGAAGAATTGGTCGATTGTAGACCTTCCAGGTCGAAATTCAGCTTGGTGGATGCAACAACTAATGTCTATAAAGTATGCTTACATTTCATCAAACTTTGGTATCTATAAAGTTTTCATAAAAGCTTTCACCTTTTCAAACTCATCAGATTTAACTGTGTCATAGTTTTTGTAAATAATTGCTTTTTGTCTGACGTCGAAAAATTCCAGGTCAATCACAGTGAGCAGCAATATGCAATAAAAGTTTGTATCGATCTTCAAGATATTGTAACAAAAACACATAAGTTAAAACAAACTTACTGAAATGAAACCGTATCCCGGACTTGGGTGCAAAGCGTGGACTTGGATGACTGTGAAACTGAGAAGGAAGAAGTCTGTTCTGGACAACCCGAATTAGCACGAATCCATAAAAGCATCTCGAAGGCTGCTTTTGTTGTTCGTAAAAATAAATCGTTACGAAGTTAATTTAAATCGACAGAGTCTCCATGAAATTTTGATGCACGATTTAATGTGACCAGAAGTTGTTAGCTATTGGATGCTTGATCATGTTCGATTCCATTTTTTTTTAAACAAATTTCTTGCCAAAAAAGGCATTCCTGTGATACCTCAGCCTCTTTACCTCCCTGATTTTGGTCCTTACAAAAAGTCCTCACAATTTTTAGTAATAATATAACTTTTTTTTAGTTAATATGCCAGTAATTACTTTTATGCAGTTGCACATTCTCATTGCATTTTACACAAAAGTTGTATGATTTTAATCTTGACCGATGAAAGTTTTCCCGAACGTCCAATTGACAGGTGAAACTATAAACACTTTTATAAGAATGTTTTCACTTCAGAATCACCGTGAAGTGACAATACATTCAAGTTACAATAAATTTGTTTCTTACTAGTTTTATTTAGCTTTGCTAATGCTGTAGTAATGTAGGCCTATATTTCAACAAATTATCAATTTTCTTTCATCAATTATTCACTCCATTTACTAATGTAGCTTAACGTATACGAATTGTTATAACGTATATATATATATATATATATATATATATATATGTAGTATAACGTATAGCTCGTATATGCCTACTGAATTCTGGTATCTTTACTCTCTGTCCATCCTTATTATTGGAGTAGTACCCGGTCAGCGAGCTGCTATGTGGTAATCTAGCCACAATTGTGTCTTCGTACGTATGACGTTTGATCTTGTAATTAGAGCCAGATGCTTTAACCACACGACCGTGACTGCCAGAAATATCATGGATATTTTTATCATAACTGTGGTACAGACACACACAGAATACATTGTGGTGTGTCTTATAATACAGGCAACGACGTTGTGAATACGTTGTATAAGTTCAGCCTTATGTGCGGGACCATCAGGCGAACTCTTAAGTCAGCAAGTAAAGACTTATCACGCCTAAAATTCTACAAGTTGATGGCCCTTACCGCATTTTATGGGTCTGAGAATTGGATTTTAACAAAAGGCCAGGTCAGTCGTATCTAAGCGGTTGAAATGGTATTTCTCAGGCACGTGGACTCTCCATGATCATAGAAGAAACACAAATATACGGCAGGAACTGAATGTTGTGAGTATACTCGACAGGGTTGCCCATTATCGGCTGAATTGGTGGGAACATCATTCCCGTTGGATTCACTGCCGCAGCCCCAAACAACTATGCAACTATAAGCCAACGTGACGGAGAGGTGTGAGACGTCCGAGGAAGCGGTGGAGTGACCAGCTCTAGACTTTGCCTGTTTGAGATCGGAACAAACCATCCTTGGTTTAATCCATGCGGATGATGATGATAATGATGAATACTGTGGTAGACTTTATCACTGCCCTGTTTCACTTTTGTAAAGCTAAAAGTTTCACTTTTAGTCGTTTTTTTTTTAAATTTACTTAATTTTGCTTGTAGAACATTTTTACATACTCGCTTGTGTCTTACTTCTTCGAACTTTTTACATTATTTCTTCTTCTTCGGTGCACTCTACACGTATCAAGTTTTCAAAAATGTTCTGCGGAAACATTGAACAAATTTCTTAGAAAATGGTTCTTTTCAAAAAATATTTATTAATTTTTTCAAAACGTATACAAAATGTATACGTTTTCTTGCCAAAAGGAAACAATGCTCACAATCAAGTTACGGAAATTTGTGTTGAAAACGGCTTTTTCTTCAATACATGTGCTCTAACGTTTTACTTTATTAATTTTTAAATTTAATTCTATGTATAATTAGTCAGATAAATTCTTATTATCTTCGATGTATACTTTGCGTTGTCAAGATAATAATTGCGGTTTAACTTTCTCGAAGGCTTATTATTTGTTTCATGAATACAATAGAAACAGTTCGTCAAGTAAATTCTTATCAGTTTTAAGCAAAATTAGTTGTCTTTTTTATTGCGGGTATAGTTTATTTCTCTGAACAGAGAACTTAAACAGTGAAATCGCAGCTCAGAAGTGGCAAGCGCGGCCTCTAGGCACTTGTCTAATTGTAAATCCGCCGCTGCTAGAAACTATATAGTTGGCCTACATTTATAGTTCTGTGTAGCTTTTATTTAATTAATTTAGTTAATAACTTTTATCTGTGTAACTCACGCAAAAGACATGTCTCGTAGTTAGCACACTATAATATAGTTTAAACATGCAAACATTCTGAAGTCGAGTTAGTAACGGTTTTACATGTGTTTCGGCGAACTTTCATCTGGATAATCCATTAACGCAGGTACGTCTATTTTCGACCTAGACACAATACAATGGAATTTTATATTGGGCAAAGTTCTGCAGCAGGCTTTGTGAATGGGACAGGACGCGAGGGTGGGGGATGCAAACCATGAATGATGGTCATAAACATTTCACTTCCGTACTACCCTTTGCCGGCGCCAACTCATTCATAAAACCAGTTTTATTGCAGCGGGTAGGTGCGCGTTTATTGTTCCGTTTTACTTTCGTTCATTCACTGGTTCGTTTGCCGGTGTGGGAACGTTTTAGCGCTGGCATTGCTAATTCTGTTACAGGAAATCCCGCAGACTGAATTTACCTGTTTACACGAAGATTTCGCACTTTGCGGCTGCTCTTTAAATATCGGTATGGAGAACCATACATGACTTCCATATTCTAAGATTTATATTTAAAATCATTTTCAGCCAAACAGCCAGGGAAGGAATTTTAACAAAAAAATACTTCTTTCTTGCCAATAACGTAGTACACATATAAAAAATATTATCCCCTCCCCCTTCAACTATAATTTTGATTTATAGAAAATTACCCCCAGCCCGTTCAACTAGCCTCTTCATTTATAGATATTTCATCTACGTTTCTACAGTGGATTATTAAGATCTTATCAGGATACTTTATCAAAATTAAGTACTTTACTCATGTTACAACAAAAAATGTTTCAGGTAAACTGCCCTTTCCCCGTAACCGATCTTCACCAAAATCAACAGACGTTGAGTTCTCTATAGCTCAGGCACATATGTAAAAAATTATTTGATTCTGTTTGAATTTACGGCAGTTATGGTTCGTCATATAACAAATTACCCATGTTAAAACATAAAACATGAGATTTATAAAACATATCTAAGATTTATATTTAAAATCATTTTTGAAATAAAATATTTTCATAGAACCTACTAACGCTGGGGAAATCTGAGGAGCCAATCAGAGTTGGGCCTACCTGTCACTCTGCTGAATTTGGTGGAAAGCCCTGTCACTGTCGTCAAAGTATCAGCCTTGACAGGGTCCTCTTTTTCTTCAAAATGGGGGAGGAGGCTTGAGATGGAGTGAGTGACATGGTCCCCACCTTAATGAAGAACCCATTGTTTTATAAAAATATATTTAAGTTTTGAAAACTGAAAATTCTTTTCTTGTTGTAAATATTTATATTTTATAATCAAAATGACTTTATCAAAAAACAAACATTATTTTTTTATAATAAGTACTTACATATGTTTCTTAAAATGCTTACTTTTTCTTCAATGTTGATGATCATTTCCAAACATTCTGACAAAATTGTATCTACAGAACAGTTAACATTCCCCAGGTTTCCATTTCTGCTAATTTCTCATTACACCTTCCCCTGACGTATTATTAACCATTTCATAAACTATAGTATAATCTTTTCAGATTTTATGGTACAAAATCTGAAATTTTCAGACTGCCTGGCAACAAAATTATTTTATTTTCAACAATTACCATTGTTTGAAAAAGTTTAAATGAATTTTCAAGTACTTTACTCTTGTTAAAACGTAAAAGGTTGCAGGTAAACTACCCCTTCCCCTTAACCGATCTTCACCAAAATCTAAAGGCCTTGAGTCCTCTACAATTCACTGACGTATGCAAAAAAATATTTGATTCTGTTTGAATTTGCGGCTGTTATCGTTTGCCATAGAAAATACGCTTGATAAAAAACGTTGCCGGTAAACTACCCCTTCCCCTCAACCGATCTTCACCAAAAATAATAGGTCTTGAGTAATCTACAAATCAGGGCTGTATGCAGAAAATTATTTGATTCTGTTTCAATTTGCGGCTGTTATCGTTTGCCATAGAAAATACCCTTGTTAAAAAAATGTTGCAGGTAAACTACCCCTTTCCCTTAACCGATCTTCACCAAAAACAATAGGTCTTGAGAACTCTACAATTCAGGGCTGTATGCGAAACATTATTTGATTCTGTTTGAATTTGCGGCTGTTATCGTTTGCCAAAAAAAAAAATTTCCCTTGATAAAAAAACCGTTGCTGGTAAACTACCCCTTCCCCTCAACCGATCTTCACCAAAAACAATAGGTCGTGGGTACTCTACAAATCAGAGCTGTATGCAAAAAATTATTTGATTCTGTTTGAATTTGCGGCAGTTATCGTTTGCCATAGAAAATACGCTTGATAAAAAACGTTGCAGGTAAACTACCCCTTATCCTCAACCGATCTTTACCAAAAACAATAGGTCGTGGGTACTCTACAAATCAGAGCTGTATGCAAAAAATTATTTGATTCTGTTTGAATTTGCGGCAGTTATCGTTTGCCATAGAAAATACGCTTGATAAAAAATGTTGCAGGTAAACTACCCCTTCCCCTCAACCGATCTTCACCAAAAACAATAAGTCTTGAGTACTCTACAAATCAGGGCTGTATGCAGAAAATTATTTGATTCTGTTTGAATTTGCGGCTGTTATCGTTTGCCATAGAAAATACCCTTGTTAAAAAAACGTTGTAGGTAAACTACCCCTTTCCCTTAACCGATCTTCACCAAAAACAACAGGTCGTGAAAACTCTACAATTCAGGGCTGTATACGAAACATTATTTAAGTCTGTTTGAATTTGCGGCTGTTATCGTTTGCCAAAAAAAAATTTCCCTTGATAAAAAAAACCGTTGCAGGTAAACTATCCCTTCCCCTCAACCGATCTTCACCAAAAACAATAGGTCGCGAGTACTCTACAAATCAGAGCTGTATGAGAAAATTATTTGATTCTGTTTGAATTTGCGGCAGTTATCGTTTGCCATAGAAAATACGCTTGATAAAAAATGTTGCAGGTAAACTACCCCTTCCCCTCAACCGATCTTCACCAAAAACAATAGGTCTTGAGTACTCTACAAATTAGGGCTGTATGCAGAAAATTATTTGATTCTGTTTGAATTTGCGGCTGTTATCGTTTGCCATAGAAAATACCCTTGTTAAAAAAACGTTGTAGGTAAACTACCCCTTTCCCTTAACCGATCTTCACCAAAAACAACAGGTCTTGAGAACTCTACAATTTAGGGCTTTATGCAAATAATCTTTTGATTCTCTTTGAATTTGCGGCTGTTATCGTTTGCCATAAGAAATACCCTTGTTAAAACATAAAACGTTACAAGTAAACTACCCCTTTCCCTTAACCGATCTTCACCAAAAACAAAAGGTCTTGAGAACTCTACAATTCAGGGCTGTATACGAAACATTATTTGATTCTGTTTGAATTTGCGGCAGTTATCGTTTGCCATAAAAAAAATCTATAGACACACAGACACACAGACACACAGACACACACACAGACACTTTTCGGAAAACGACTTTTTTTCATGTTTTGAGTGTAGTAGAATCAGAATCTGCAATAATCTCGAACACGATTTTTTTTGCCATCACCATACTTCCATTCCTTAAGGAAATATGGAAGTAAAAATCAGTTCTCACCGTCTAGGTTCTGCGTATTTAAATAGTGATTCAAACAGTGTCTACCTACCGCCCGCGGACAACGTTTCACTTATCCACTCGTCCATAATTGCGACTCTCAGTAACTTATCTCTTAACATTTTATGTTATATTTTCATAAGAATATTATATTTATCAACCGTACTATTTATGGTGTCCAGTTAATATCGAGTTAATATGACGTTCTAGTTAATACCGATATTACCGGTACCGATAATAAAAACGTCTTTAAACCCAGTTTTTATGCAACGTTTTATAATTTATTTAGTCGCATAATCATGACTAAGCCATAAAATACAAGATAGAATAAAAGATTGTTGATAGTATTATAAATAGAATATAACAACATAAAAGCAGGCTAAGGTTCATTTTAACAAAAACTGGAGAATACTAACAACAAGCAGCAAATCCCTTAAAACAAGGAAACGTTTCCTAATGAGTTTTATATAGAGCATTGACATGTATGGTTCCAGGTCGTGGAAAATAGGTATGAAGGAAGAAAGGAAACTTAACAGCTTGTGGTGTTATCGCAAGATGCTATAAATAAAGTGGTCTGACAACTAAAATTTTAGGACTGCTAAAATTCGTAATGGAAGGAGCAATAGAAGGTAAAGGATATAAGGGGAGGCTGCAGTATATAAAGCAAGTTATGGTTGATGTAGATTGTGAAACGTATGAGGAAATGAAGAGGAAAGCACAAGATCGATCACAATGGAAGACTGCTGCAAACCAATCTTAGGATTGAAAACATAAGACGAGAATAATGTAATCGGTTTTTTCTTAAGTTCTAAGATATTAATAGTGGTGTTGTATTAACAGTGACCGTAAGTTCTTCTATTACAACACCACTATTAATATCATAGAACATGGGAAAAATCTATTTCACTATTATACTATCTTCAATTTTATGTTGCAAACTTGACTATGGAATGAAATAAATCTTGAAACGTTGCATAAAAACTGATTTTTTGTTACGACCGGAACTCAGTATCAACTAGGAACTATAATATTTTCTTAACATATAATCCACGGTGTGTTTGTTATTCCACTAGGTCGGTCAATCTTGATCTGTTAGAGTAGATACATTTTGTTCACTATGTAATTATCCTTATTTGTCCTTTCTTTAAACAAACTAGGACGCTCCCATCTTAATAACTCACCTTTTTTCTACGCATCTACATAATGTGTTATGTACATAATATGTCCTGTAAAGTCTCAACCTCTCATCATAAGTAAACAGGCATTACTACACAAAACTGAACTGTTGTTCTGATCTCGAAAAGTACGAAAAGACAGAAATCGGTGACTAATGGTTATCCCAGTGTACGGTGGAAAGCACAGTAATAGAGTCATAGTGTAATAGTGTCAGTTACAGCCTACCAGATTTTATTTTACGCACTATTCCTGTTTCATTTTATTGTTATTTTTACGTATTGCCGTTTTAACAATCGCCACGTAGTTCGAGACGTGTTTTAAGCAAAACTGTTACATAATTAGGTCTGATTGCATTGTCAATGTACAACAAATGCTGTTTGAATATCAAATATATACGTCGAGGTGACTGTACTGATGATTGTAGTCTTGAAACTACTTGGTTTGACAGGAAACTGAACAAATAAATTTCTCAATTTAGACGGTATTATCACGCAAGACAATAGATATCATATCACGGGCGAGAACAAAATAGCACTTCCTCACTACGTTGAAATTTTAAAGTCGGTAGAAGAGAAATGGATCTTATAAAAGTACTGGAAAAGTTGTAGTGAACATAACATTTAGTAAAGTTACAATAACATTCATTTAGACACAACAAATTTTGTTCTGAACATTTGTACGGGTAGATTGTTTGGAAAGATGGAGAGAGGTCAGGCGAGAGAAATATTTTGACGAGCTAGTACATTTGAAAGCTGGAGTGTATGATCCGTTCAGGATTATGAAGGACGTAGTTCCTAGTTTAATTACTAGAGAAAGAAAAAGGCTCACGTCTGTTTACGCGCGTACACAACACACACACACACACACACACACACACACACATCGCTAAAAATAAAGATTTGCCTTATGAAACTGTTAATTATGTGTTTACGTCAATGTGCATTCCGCTTTAGATACCGTTTAATTCAGTACAAACACAAAACTGATTTTAATTAAAAAGAAACGCTTGTGTGTGTGTGTGTGTGTGTGTGTGTGTGTAGATCAGTTAAAAGGTGTAATAGATGAGATCATATAAGAAATGAAGACATAAGAAGTGATTTAGATATATTTGCAGTTAATAAAAATATTAAAGAATACAGGAGAAAATGGATTCAACTCACCAATAGAATGGAAGAAAGTAGAATTCCGAAGATGGCGAAAGATTACAACCCTAGAGGCAGAAGAAAAGTTGGTAGCCTAAGAAAATGTGGGCTGTGGATTAGGAACAGGCCGCTAAAGTCTAAAACAGTTAAGAAGATGATGATGTTTGTGTGTGTGTGATTGTGTCTGTTGTGACTTGAGCAAAATCTGTAAAGCTGTCGTCCGCGCGAGCTTAACTTTAACCGTCAGTTTGTAAGCTAAATGTTAAAACTTACTTACATGAGTCTTTTATTTGCACTACTAGTATTTTTACTTTTTTGTTTAATCTACCTTATACATAGGCGCAAGGCTAGCGCCATGAACCATGACATTCTTAAACCTTGATGGGAATACCGGTCGATTTCATATTTACTATGTTTATTGCATATTCGTATTCACATTAATTTCGTATGTTCACGTGTTTACGGTATAATCCAAAAGGCATTTCTTGGTTGTGGAAATCTATTTCATGCTTATCACTGTTATCTATTCGATAAACAAAATTTATTTTTCATATATTTCCACATACGTTTTTCCATTTAATCCTCAACAAACTGAGGTGCGGCATTCTCTGACTTCTCTTCAATTTCAATCACTTTCAGAATCCACTCCTCTGTGTTGATTTTACCGAACACGCTACTGCTGTTCTTCCATTTTACTTCCATATTCCTTAAGGAATGGAAGTATGGTGATGGCAAAAAAAATCGTGTTCGAGATTATTGCAGATTCTGATTCTACTACACTCAAAACATGAAAAAAGTCGTTTTCCGAAAAGTGTCTGTGTGTGTGTCTGTCTGTCTGTCTGTGTGTCTGTGTGTCTGTGTGTCTATAGATTTTTTTTCTATGGCAAACGATAACTGCCGCAAATTCAAACAGAATCAAATAATGTTTTGCATACAGCCCTGATTTGCAGAGTACTCGCGACCTATTGTTTTTGGTGAAGATCGGTTGAGGGAAAGGGGTAGTTTACCTGCAACGGTTTTTTTTTAGCAAGGGTAATTTTGTTTGTTTGGCAAACGATAACAGCCGCAAATTCAAACAGAATCAAATAATGTATCGCATACAGCCCTGAATTATAGAGTTCTCATGATCTGTTGATTTTGGTGAAGATCGGTTAAGGGAAACGGGTAGTTTACCAGTAACGTTTTATGTTTTAACAAGGGTATTTCCTATGGCAAACGATAACAGCCGCAAATTCAAACAGAATCAAAAGATTATTTGCATACAGCCCTAAATTGTAGAGTTCTCAAGATCTATTGTTTTTGGTGAAAATCGGTTGAGGGAAAGGGGTAGTTTACCTGCAACTTTTTTTAACAAGGGTATTTTTTCTATGGCAAACGATAACTGCCGCAAATTCAAACAGAATCAAATAACTTTTTGCATACAGCCCTGATTTGTAGAGTACTCACGACCTATTGTTTTTGGTGAAGATCGGTTGAGGGAAAGGGGTAGTTTACCTGCAACGGTTTTTTTTTATCAAGGGAAATTTTTTTTTTGCCAAACGATAACAGCCGCAAATTCAAACAGAATCAAATAATGTTTCGCATACAGCCCTGAATTGTAGAGTTCTCAAGACCTATTGTTTTTGGTGACGATCGGTTAAGGGAAAGGGGTAGTTTACCTGTAACGTTTTATGTTTTAACAAGGGTATTTCCTATGGCAAACGATAACAGCCGCAAATTCAAACAGAATCCAAAGATTATTTGCATACAGCCCTAAATTGTAGAGTTCTCAAGACCTATTGTTTTTGGTGAAGATCGGTTAAGGGAAAGGGGTAGTTTACCTACAACGTTTTTTTAACAAGGTTATTTTCTATGGCAAACGATAACAGCCGCAAATTCAAACATAATCAAATAATTTTCTGCATACAGCCCTGGTTTGTAGAGTACTCAAGACCTTTTGTTTTTGGTGAAGATCGGTTGAGGGGAAGGGGTAGTTTACCTGCAACGTTTGTTATAAAGCGTATTTTCTATGGCAAACGATAACTGCCGCAAATTCAAACAGAATCAAATAATTTTTTGCATACGTCAGTGAATTGTAGAGGACTCAAGGCCATTAAATTTTGGTGAAGATCGGTTAAGGGGAAGGGGTAGTTTACCTGCAACCTTTTACGTTTTAACAAGAGTAAAGTACTTGAAAATTCATTTAAACTTTTTCAAAAAATGGTAATTGTTAAAAATAAAATAATTTTGTTGCCAGGCAATAAAATTATAATTTTTTCATTTTAATGTAAATTATGTATATATTAGAAAATATATCGTGCTTGGCAGGCAAGCATATTTCAGATTATAAGTCTTAGAATATGGAAGTCATGTATGGTTCTCCATACCGATATTTTTATTTCACTTGCTACTAAGTTCTAAAATGATTACGGACTCTCTCACTGCATACATTTAGACCTCTCTATCCTTTAGTGCAACTTTAACGAGGCTGGGGCGTGTCCGTTTCGTCTTCACCTTGTAACGTTGAACATTCGTAGGTCGGGTAACCGAAACACATTCAAGTTAGGCCTCAATAGGATAGATTTTTGACCACTCATCTGGATTATATAGCCTTTTCTGACAAATCACAACGCACGAACAATGTATTTTTTTAATTACTAAGCTTTACATAAGTTTTTTTTTTAATTACTAGGCTTTACATAAGTTTGCTTACTTTGGGCCATATTTTTATTTTTTTTTTAACTACCAGAATATGATAACATTAAATCTTTTACGGCCGGAGTCATTTTCAGTAAAATTATTTTCCGGGCTCTTGGGTCGTGGACCTCTTCTTGTAGAGCTAAACGTTTCGATTGCAGCTGCGACAGTCATCTTCAGTGGGTCTTCTAGAGACCGACTGTATTCTAAGCACGGGAGTATTTAGGGGAGAAACCCCACTCGTGAGGGTCTGAAAACATTTTTTTGCTGTGTACGCTAATACAGTAGCAAATCTTTTTTAAATATAGCCTACAAACAGGTTTATTATTCAGCATTTGCATTATAATAAACATGTATAATAAACCTGCATTTGCAGGTTTATTTAGATTTGAAATATGTCTTGTCTTGTCCTCTGGCGCTACAGCCCACGATGAGCCTTCACCTCCCCGACTAGTCGCCACCAAACACCTCCAGCCTCCGCCTCCAATCCCCGATACACATCCTCCTGACGTCATCTTCTGCGTCCTATAGGCACCGTCTTCTAGGTCTTTCTTTCCTTTTTTGCCCATCTATTGTCCCTCTAAGAATTGCTTTGGGCATTCTGTCGTCCTCCATGAGCATCACATGTCCCAATCAGCTGATCCTCATAGACTTGATGCCCTCGCCATCTATCATTTCTTCCAATTCCCTATTGTTCCGTATGCGCCATTCTTCACCTCCCTTCACTGGTCAAAAGATTTTTCTTAGAATTCTTCTTTCAAAGACTCTTAAATTATATACGTCACAATAAAGTAGTGTCCAGGTCTGCGCACCATACGTCACAAGTGGTCTTACTAAGGTCTTGCATAATCTAAGTTTGATTATTTTGCTGATTAAACTGGATCTGAAAATTTTCTGGTGGGCCTAAAAAACTCTATTACCTCTCATTATGCGATTTGAAATCTAATTGCTGATTTTGTTCTCATTGTTTATGGAGGCACCCACATATTCGAATTCCCGGACCCCTTGGAAAGTATGCCATCCTACATTGAGATTTTCAATTCTCCTCCTTCCCTCTGCACTTGATACTTTCATATATTTTGTCTTTTCTTCGTTGGCGTAGAGTCCTACTTTCTGGACTTCATTCTTTGACCCCAGATGTTATTGTGAATTCCTTACTCTTTTCTCTTTCAAGAGATACTTTTCCTTTGGTTCCATCCATTGTAATCTCAACTAGTTTTACTATTTTCTGAAGACTTCCACGTGCTTTAAGGGCCTTTAATAGTCTGGATCTGTTTATGCTGTCGAAAGCATTTGAAATGTGCAACATAGGAAAATCAATTTAGTCAGTAAGTATCTTGTAAACAAGTTTCTATAACGTGTTTTTTTTTATTTTGTCATTACCGTTTATGATAATGGGATTGATTTCAGGATGTTCATCATCATCACCATCCTCGTCAACCTCAATGATAAGGCTCATCATGAACCTGTTCCAGGATCCACTTCGCTTTTGCTCGTCCTACATCTCTCTTCCCCAACGGTCCATATTCCATTGCTAGCACTGGAAACCTGTCACGCGCCATTCTTCCCTAATGTTCACACCACTTCTTTTGTTGCTCCTTAGCTGTTCCAACAATGGGTCGACCCTCAGTTCCGTCCTTATATCCACATTCTTCTTTCTATCGATAATGGTACAGCCCAGAGTACTCCTCATAAACTTCATCTCCACTGCCTGAAACTTTGCTTTGTCTCTTTCTGTCATAGCCTTCCTGGCTTCATCGCCACACATCAGATCTGGTACCGTTACCGTGTTAAAAAAGCTTATCGTTGTTTCCTTCTTTGTCTTATTTTTAAGGTATCTGTGAATAGTTCCACAGATATTCCTAAATTCTTAAATTTAATATTCCTAAGTTTAGGAATATTTAGGAATATTTCAGGATGTTATCAGCCACTTTCAATGTTTCACTCATGTTTCAACCTCTTTAAATTTGCTTTTCCATTTGTATGAAGCCGACTGGAGCGGACCCCCTACTCAAGGCCAAATTATAGGTACGCCACTGAGCCTAAGTCACACACGCGCGCGCGCGCGATTTCTCGACTGAACCCGGAAAATCGCCACGACTAAATACAACGTGTGCCGTATTTACTGTAAGTTCTCTAACTGACCTATACAATATTTTTACTCTAGAGAAAGTAAATACTTCAAGGTCTTGTGACGGCGTCACCAGCAGCAGGTACTGTACGTAAATATGTATAGTACTGTTCTGTTGAAGGTCACCACACTCGAGCGAGTGCTCAGGCATAAGGTTGAAGCTGATTTTTTACAGTTTAAAAATATGCGACTAAATAAGAATAAAAGAGTATATAATCATTACTCGTTTAATACGCGTCGTGATCAGTTAATTTTGTTTATTTGTTTATACTACCGGCGGGTGGGAAAGTCATGCAAAATTGAATTTAAAGTCGTCTTTCTCGACACTGGGGACGTATAGGGAATTAGAGGTACGATGTTGATAACACTGAATATTTTTCCTAATACGGCATGAATTTCCAACATTTCACTACTTTAATTACATAGGCCATACGATTGTTCTTTAAAGTGTCCTGTTTAGAGATACTATAGTGTTTAATTTAGAACATTATCTGTAACAAATTTTATACGCAAAAGCAAAAAATTATTAAAAAGAATCAGTTTCTTGGCATCTACGAATCGAATTGAGAATAAAACATTTTTATTTGTTCTGTCATTTAAATTTATTTCTTTATATTTTCCTGTATGTTGTGGGTCGTTTACCATTTGTGGCAGAATATTATGAGTGTTGCGTTCGCTTAACATGACATTTTTCCTCATACTTCTGCTTAGTTTTAGAAAATGTTCGTTCTTCTTTGGCACAGAAAATCATCGGTGCATAGTGGTTAAAAAAAATTATTTGTTTTGTTCAAAACCTCCTGGAGCCGTCAATTCTTAACGGACCTCAATTCCAAAAATCTTTTTTTTTATTTTTACAAATAAATTTGTAAAAGTTATCTCATGGTGGATTTTTGAACCTTACTCTCGAAACTTTTTATCATTCTATAAGTATATAAAATGTTTTTGACAAATTAAACTGATTATGTCTTAAGGAAATGCAATACTTACAAACACTGGTTAATTGGATCTGTGAACAGGACACAAAGGTTTTTTTGGGTTTGTTGTTAGCTAAGGATTTGATGATAGAATTGTAAAATTAGCAAGGGGGTTCTAAATAGTGGGCCTCTCTAGCGTAACTTTCAAAATATTTTTGAATCAACAGCTAAAACGGTAATAAACGTATGAGCGATGGACTGATATCGTAGGGAACTACGAATTGTATGAGCGATGGACTGATATCGTAGGGAACTACGAATTGTATGAGCGATGGACTGATATCGTAGGGGACTACGAAATGTATGAGCGATGGACTGATATCGTAGGGAACTACGAATGTATGAGCGATGGACTGATATATTAGGGAACTACGAAATGTATGAGCGATGGACTGATATATTAGGGAACTACGAAATGTATGAGCGATGGACTGATATCGTAGGGAACTACGAATTGTATGAGCGATGGACTGATATCGTGGGGAAGTACGAATTGTATGAGCGATCGACTGATATCGTGGGGAAGTATGAATTGTATGAGCGATGGACTGATATATTAGGGAACTACGAAATGTATGAGCGATGGACTGATATATTAGGGAACTACGAAATGTATGAGCGATGGACTGATATCGTAGGGAACTACGAATTGTATGAGCGATGGACTGATATCGTGGGGAAGTACGAATTGTATGAGCGATCGACTGATATCGTGGGGAAGTATGAATTGTATGAGCGATGGACTGATATATTAGGGAACTACGAAATGCATGAGCGATGGACTGATATATTAGGGAACTACGAAATGTATGAGCGATGGACTGATATCGTAGGGAACTACGAATTGTATGAGCGATGGACTGATATCGTGGGGAAGTACGAATTGTATGAGCGATCGACTGATATCGTGGGGAAGTATGAATTGTATGAGCGATGGACTGATATCATAGGGAAATACTAATTGCATCAGCAATGGACTGATATCGTATGGAACTACGAAATGTATGAGCGATGGACTGATATCGTAGGGAACTACGAATTGTATGAGCGATGGACTGATATCGTGGGGAAGTACGAATTGTATGAGCGATCGACTGATATCGTGGGGAAGTATGAATTGTATGAGCGATGGACTGATATCATAGGGAAATACTAATTGCATCAGCAATGGACTGATATCGTATGGAACTACGAAATATATGAGCGATGGACTGATATCGTAAGGAACTACGAATTGTATGAGCGATGGACTGATATCGTAGGGAACTACGAATTGTATGAGCGATGGACTGATATATTAGGGAACTACGAAATGTATGAGCGATGGACTGATATATTAGGGAACTACGAAATGTATGAGCGATGGACTGATATCGTAGGGAACTACGAATTGTATGAGCGATCGACTGATATCGTGGGGAAGTATGAATTGTATGAGCGATGGAATGATATCGTAGGTAACTACGAATTGTATGAACGATGGACTGATATCATAGGGAAATACTAATTGCATCAGCAATGGACTGATATCGTATGGAACTACGAAATATATGAGCGATGTGCTGATATCGTAAGGAACTACGAATTGTATGAGCGATGGACTGATATCGTAGGGAACTACGAATTGTATGAGCGATGGACTGATATTGTAGGGACTACGAATTGTATGAGCGATGGACTGATATCGTAGGGAACTACGTTTTTTTTAAATGAATTTATTTGTATTTAAAAAAAGTTTGCTTAAATCTGTTAAACAATTGAGGGAAGTAGAGAATTTTGAACAAATACGTTTTTGGTCCACTGTGCGTCATCATATCATAGATGGTCAACTGAATCGCTACGAAAAGCAAACATTTCTATGCACAATGAAAACGTGCACTGTTTAAAACACAAAAGTGTGGTTGTTATGAAAGACTAATTTTTACACGTGAGAATTACTATAAATAAAAACGATCCTGGCCGTCTCACGATTTGGTTTTGTACTTATTACGTTGTCAACATTTTGCGTTCAAACTATCACGAAGATTTTAAAAGGCATCACTTTTATTCTAAAACTGTAAAGCAGAATACTTCAAAGGAAAATGACTGATGAAAATATATATTTTAAAGAGAAAAACTGTTTGATTTTTATCAAAATTCCGTTTTTGCTTAAACAGTGGTGGACCCTATTACGGCGAGCAACCCGTTCGAAAGTTGTGGTAACCAATTCCCAGGGCAGAGTGAATTGAAAGGAAAGAGAACGGCGGTTGAAAGGATGATGGTTACGTTGCGAAGTTCGGAAATAATCTGTGGCCTAAGCCAGCAGTGTGGTAATATAGAGTTCACCTCCTCTACAGGTAGGGAAGCTTCACTAAGCCAACATAACAGAACTATCCGAAATGGAATAACAAGTTGGTACGTTGGGGCGGGGGGACAGAGCGGTTAGAGATTGTAACTAATAATAATCGTCACAGATTTGTACCGTCGAAATAGTTTAGGAAACAAATTAATTCGAATTTTTTCTTGTATCAAGTTTTCGTTTTAGAGCATTTTCTATCATTCGCTGGGATAAGAAGAGGGTCCCGGATCAACGGGATCTGACTCTCATTATACTTACATAGAATAAATCAGAACACAAATAATCGAATTAAAAATAATAAAGACAAACAGTGAAACGAACAAAACACAAACAGGTACGTAGTATGTGCTGCACGTCAGTTCCGAAAACGAATATAGCTGCTAACCGAGCGTTTTGCCGGTTTATACAGCGGCAACACATTGGACGGACAAATGTGTCCCCGCTCCTACGTTTGTACAGTGACAACTACTACGAGGTCAATGACCGTACGCAGTAAAACATTGCCGATATCTGAGCCGGCAACACAAGACGATGCAAGTGCCCAGCAGTTCGAAAGCAATGCTACGCTTTTCTTCAAGTTTCCCTTCTAATATTGTTCGGATTTCAAATTATTCAATAACTTAAGTGTTTATTCTGTGATATAATTAATATTATTTTCTGTTATTTACAGTACTGTTGCCGCCGGCAACAGCGGTTACATGGACGCCACGTTACTGCTTGATAAAATTATAATGCCTTGTCTACAACAAAGACTTTTATCAACTGTAAATAAATCTGTATTGTTTGGTTGAAATAAATCCGGGCCGTTAGGCTGTGGTTAAAGTTTTAGTCCTAGTTTTAATCCACAACCGGCAACAGGTCTTACGTACCCACGCCACGCCACTGGTATCAAGTAAATATTTATTTTGATGTATCCAACTCTAAGTTGTTACGTTGTTTACGTTGCTCCTAACCCATTGTAAGGAAGAGACGCTCTATCATGTGTTCAAAGTATACTGTCGCCTGAGGTGCTTGTCGTCTATGTTGATGATTTGTGGTTGACTCTACGCTTAGCTGGAAGTTACAAGTAGAGTTCATAGACGTACTGAAGGCCATTAATTTAGTAAACGCCACAATGGCAAGTCTGCAAGAGCAGTTAATGCATTAAGAACAAAACCCATAGACTCTACCCGTCCACCCACGTGCGAGTGCTACTGTCGTCTCTCGTATCCTGCACAACATAGGCTCCTCTTGTTTCAGTCATCACGTTGCAAACCTCTATCCTCCACCTCATTGCACGTCCGCATTCCACGATCTACTATATCTACCCCGTTTACGCCGTCTAGTTGGAGCCAAGACCTTTTGGAGGGACGATCGTCAGAGATATCCGTTCCACGTGGACGCAACATACGAAGCGCTTTGTACTTACGGTGTCTAAAATTGTTTCGCCAACACAAAATTGCCTAGTTCGCTTCTAGTGTACTAGAGTCTGGAAACCCAATAAGACCTTCTCCAGAAGTCCGTTTCCACTTCTTGGAACCTTGTAGTTTCTTTGGTTTATTTCTTAAGTTTCAGAGCTACAGGTATTCTTTCTAAGATGGCCGAATAAATCTGCTTTTAGTTTTTCGGATTAGTTTCCGACCCACTTTATCATCATCATCATCATCATCATCATCATCATCATCATCATCATCATCATCATCATCATCATCGTCGTCGTCGTCGTCGTCGTCGTCGTCGTCGTCGTCGTCGTCGTCGTCGTCGTCGTCGTCGTCGTCGTCGTCATCATCTTCACAACACGACATAGGCAAGGTGCTGCCTGTTCCACCTTCAAAAATACTCCATCATAGGTCTACCCAAACACCTGTGTCCTGTAGGTTTGTATTCCAGACTTGTTCGGCCAGTCTGGAATCTGACATTCTTTCTAAGTGTTCTTTCCACCGTTGTTTGTAACATTTCAATTTTTCATTCAAGTTATAAACTTGTAACGCTTCTCTTATGGCCTCATTCTTAACACGGTTAAGTTCAGAACACCTTTTAACTCCTCTTAAGAGCTCCATTTCTGAGGCCTGTATTTTACTGTCTAGTTTGTTGGTTGTTGTCCATAATTCACACCTATAAGACTATACAGCGACTGCCATAACTTTGTAGAACTTTAATTTTTTATCTCAGCGTACCTTGTTTCTAAAAATACGGTTGACCACAGATCGTCTGAAAATTACCTAACTTAACATCAATATCAATATCGTTCTCTTCAAAGCACAAAATCCAGCTGCCCTAAAACCATTCTCCATTCTTTTATTTTACAATCTTCATCTCTTCTTCCAACTTGTGACAATTCATCCCAAAAGGCCTACTGCCAGATTGAACCGTATAGTATTTACGAAAGGCAGTATAGTTAGTCAGGTGTTAATTTTGGTACTCGTTACTACAGACTCAGGCGACCTGGGAGGCTGAAGAACCCATAGTGTGTTGGCACTATCTCCTCTTATTGTCTTTAATCTTCTTGTGCAAAGATTCGATTTTTAGTTCATGTTCCCATTCGGAACTAGTTCTTGTTCGGTATCTTCATTCCTCTTCTTATCCAGGCAAGAAAATCTCTGTAGGCCTTTTAAAATTATCACTTCAGCCGCTTCAATTTTCTTCTCTTCCTTTTTACCATGTTTCACTAGCATACAGGAACATTGGGATAACTATTATTTTATAACATTTTATACGTGTTTCTGTCCTCGTTTTATTTGTTTAATCTTCTATGGATCGTTGCACAGGTGACTTTTTTCTTTTCCGTGAATTTTGGTTTTTCTCCTTTTCTCCAAACATGAAATGTGAAAGCTTTAATAAAAGAGGTGACGATGAATACCGTGAACGAAGAATACGATGAAGGGATGAAAGCCAAAAGAAATCTCTACAGTAAGGCGGAATTAACGGTTTTCATACGATTATCATTGTTAGGCATAAATCATAAATAGAATACGCACAACCAAAATAGGCAAAATAGACAATGAAACAAAATAATATTGAATATCCAACAAAAAAAGATTGAGAAACCTTTCGGAAAACAGAAATCTTTATATTATCAAATACCAGTTTACACCAGAACCTTCTACAACAAAAGTAGACAAAACAATGAAATAGATTACGAAGTGCAGTGGAAAACGTTTAACACGAGATGGCGGGGACCAGCTGTTTTTTCGTGATAACAGAATTTCTTGTTAAACGACAAAAAGTGAAACAAAATGAGATAAATCAATATATTGTATAGATTACTTACTGTATGAGTAGTAAAATACGATAAAACAATAAAGAATATTCAGAACGTAGGGCCTACTTACATATAAACGTTTTATTTATCCACCTTGGGTAATTTTGCTTAGAATTTATTATACACACACTCAGCTGTTCTTAACTTTGTCTTACGATTTAGGTTTTCTCGTACAGTAATGTCGTATGTCTTTTAAAGTTCCTATAGTGTAGGTTTGTCATACGTCCCGGTTTCATAGTGCAATCCCGGAGTCCCGCCCGGTTGCTGAAATGTCCCGGTCGGTGCATTTGGTTCCTAGAAATGACATCCCAATACGCAGTCTTTTGGACTGATAATTGAATACATTTTTGCGTTCCTACACTCCTATAGAGAGAGTGTTCTTATTGGTGAACATCGCTTGGGCAGATGACAGAGTCGACAGTGCGTGCTTTGAACAGTGTAAAGTAAATTTTGGACTTAGTTATAATGAAATTTTTGACAAAATAAAAAACAAAAACGACATACTGAGATAGGTGCATCCAGGTGAAAAATATGACTGGTTAAAAAAAATTTAAGTTACACACTTCTTGCAAATTCTTAATATTATGAGTATTTTTTATTAAACATAATTTAAAGCACTGCACTTAAGTTTGTGAAAAATATTTTCTTTAATTTGGACTTTATTTTTTTATATATTAAGTATTATATTTATGCATTATATACACCCAATAATATAGCAATTTAATAAACAGTATAATGTTTATATTTTAATTCCAGCCTCTCTTCTAACCTCTCCCCCGCTAAACAGATGTCCCTGTTGGTCAATAAAAAATTATGGCAAGCCTACTATCGTGGCAACGTACGATTCATTTTAAAATATTCCGTTTTCTGTTGCACACAGTTCTGCACTATTTTATTTCCAACAAATTGTTCTAATTCATAAATGTGGTCAAGCATTTCACGTTTCGACAAATAGATCTAAATATCGACGAACATAGCTCAGCAACAAAATTATATCGGTAGCGATAGGAACTCGTAAACTTTTACCGTGGATTTCTGTGTCAAGTTCGTCGACTCTCTCATCACTTTCAAAGTTTTTAACTTGGACTGTTTTGGGGCGTGCATGCGTGGATTTATTATACAGTAATCTTAAAGCCAGCAGAAAATTATTTTAACAGAACTTTTTCGTGTTAACAGATATTTTTTGTTATCTGTTGTTGTGTTAAACGTTTTCCACCGATGTACTGTAAAAGGAACAATGGGAATAACAGAATCGTTCTTCAAAAGTTTGTACTGTTTTGAAAAAAAGAAAACTGTAGGCCTACAAATTTTCTGTAGCTGAAGATATACCAAGAATAAACAGTAATTACAATTACAATAAAAATAAATAGGCCTAAAATCTAAAAATGCGAAAATAAGGCATTACAGTACAGTAGTGAGCCCAGAATGCCTATGTACAAGTGAATGTCTAGCATTGAATTATAATTTAGGCAAACTAAAAATATTGGAAAGACGAATTATTAGGAAACTATTAGGCCCACGAAAAACTTCAGAAGGTTGGATATTAAGAAGTAATGATGAAATATATCAAAGTATAGAAAGTATAACAGAAACAGTGAGAAAAAGAACACTAGTATTTTTGGACATTTATATAGAATGAACGACAACAGGTTAACAAAACAGGTCTTTCCCCTCCCTTCAGATGAGGGGAAAGAAGTGAACATCAAGTTGGATTAAAGAAGTAAAAAGGATTTAGAAAAAGTAATATAAACTCAAAAGAAGCGATTGAAAGAGAAGTTTTTCGGCCAAAAGTGTTAAAAATGGAAGGAGTCCAGGGTAGGAGAGAAAAAAAAACTCAAGTTCAAAGTGGACTGAAGACATGAAGAAGAGACATAGTGAAAAGATGAAAGAATATTGGATAAAAAGAAAAGAACAAGGAATAAAGAATTGAAATTGGTATGTGGTCCTCAGATGGCCGATACAAAAAAAAAGTAGGCCTGAAGTAAAATTAAAAAACGATAACAGTAAATGATACGAATGTTTTAAATTTGGTTATTAACGTTGTTGGCCGACTAACAACATACGGGAATTTTGCGGGCAACGGTTAAAACAAACCGTTATAATTTATGCATTTCCTTTTGTAAATATAGGCGTGCATATCTGTGCGAATTCAATGATTCATAGCGTTACTGGTTGAGAGAAAGAGAGAGAGAAACTGCTACTACCCCTATCTGTACATTTCCTCGGTTCTCACACCCTTCAACTGTGTGGCCTGGATAAGATCATACGACTCCGCAGCGGAAATGAACACGACGCTATCCTTAACGTAGCGAGCCCAGATAACAGACGCTCCGTCTGACGCAATCGCCTGCGGTTCCTTATTCCTTTTCCTCACCTCTTTATAAATCTTATTTCTTTTTTCGCGAATGTTGTTATTTTTCTCCCCAAAAACGCGCTGAAAACATAAGCGAAATGTTTAAATTAAGATGTGACACCGTTGAGGGAAATACTGTTCCAAGACATTTTCACGTCCCTGTTGTGTATAGGCCTAATATAGGATGGCTCAGACTGTGTATTCTGCAAGTGCGTGTTCCATTGTATTGAATTTAAAATTCCCACTATTTTCCATTTATTTTTTATTTTACTTCACAAAACACTGACTAATCATGAAAACGTACGAAGCCGTAACTTCATTGAAGGCGCTTCTTTGTTGACGACGGATATTGCGACATGATTTAATAAAGCCACAGGCGAAACATTCGTTAAGTGTTACATAAAAAAAAATATAGGCCTATTACTATAATAACTGTTTCGACACCTTCGTCACTATCAGAGGAGGCTAAAATATAGTATCGTTTGCATTATCACAATTTTCCGGTCTGTTAGGCCGTAGTCTATGTTGTTCGTGTTTATCACCAGACGTTTCGCCCATACCGATGACTGACATCTTCAGAGACATGAGAATACAGGTCACAGCTGTTCGTATTCGTTCGCGGGTGTTGTGATCTGTATTCTCGTGTCACTGAAGATGTCGGTCATCGGTATGGACGTAACGTCTGGTGATAAACATGAATAATTTAGACCACGGCCTAACAGCCTGGAAAATTGTGATAATGTAAACACCAGCCGTGAAAGCTTACGTTCATTTATTGTATCGTTTCCTTTATTAATAACAGTGTTTGCCTGTTTCTTTTTCTTCTTTTAACAGTCGTCAGATAAAAATAAAATAGGTCTTCAAAGTCAGATCAAGATTTCTATTTCCGAATGGCTAAGGAGATTTAGATTCAGAGATATCTTTTCGACTCTTAAAGAAAGATAAAGTTACCGACCGGAAAAACTAGTTTCCTGTCTTGCGTCAAGTACAATCTAAATGTTTTGATGCCTTTCCTCGTCACCAATTCTGTGAATATATTGCTTTATACATGAAATAAGCTCAATATAATCGTGTAACGTTCTATAGTGGTTTCATTATTAATGAAATAAACTGAATTTCTATTTTTTTTTAATAGAAAAGTTATGTTATTTTCGAATACTCTTCAATCACGTACAAGAGATTATGTAATCTATTTGGCAAGTCGCTTTTCCATCAGCCAGATACTTGATTTGTCTCCGGAGTGTACACTCACGTGTAGGCGAAAAATTATAACTTTACGGAAAAGGGAGATTTCTACTGAAGCTAATTTCGATCCTATCTCCTTTATGAAAACTAATTTGTATTTATTATACTAATTAAATACGTTAGATAAGAACTTAAATATTTCGGATGCCATAAATTCAGATTTGTAGTCTAACAGTTTTGCCACGTGGTTGAGCACAAGCTGGACACTTGTAGAGTGAGTTTATTTATAATATCGTTTTGAACTGTACCTGCAAAAAACGCTGGACCGTATTACTGCCTATTACTGCGATGGTATGGGTATGTGCTCTACGACAGTCAAGGTTATGAACACATGAAATACGACAATTTTGGGGGAGATTTTCACGTTAAATTGATGTTAACGATGTGAACAAAGTTTAATTCCACAATCTAGCCAAATTAATTAATACTGCTGCTTAGGTACTTCTTAGTATAGGCTATATAGGGGTATTTACAGGGCGACGAACGGGACCGGTACCCCACCCCCCAGAGGGTATAAAAAGTTGACGAACTATAAAAAGTTTTGTTAATCTCTTAATTTTTAAGCTATTTTATTCTTTTCTTCGCTCTGTACATTAATACAGTAGTAACTTTTTTTGAATATACAAACAGGTTTATTAGGCGGCATTTGCACACGCCCTCGGTCAGTTGCGACGAAAGAACGTTTTTAGGCCTACCTGTTCTTACGCGGTCAATTGCGCCCCGCACTTTCATTTACTGACCGAATCTGTCATTTAGAAACGTTCCTATTCTGAACTTCAATTCATTTGTGCTATTAACCGCTTTCTTCCAATATTCTTGTCACGTTTGGTTAGTTTAGGTTAGGTTAGGTTAGGTTAGGTCAGGTCAGATTAGGTTAGGATACGTTAGGTTAGGATAGACCTCGGTCGCAATTGACCATGTTTTACACGAATAGGTCGCAACTGACCACAGTCCGTTTGAAATATGAAATGTAGGAACACCAATCCGAACAATTAGTAACAATACGTATCTTGTAAACATTGTTTCAATAACGCGTATATTTATTGTGTTACTACACTTTACTTTAATGGGATTGATGTCAGGGTGTTATCACAATTTTTTCAACTTTTTTACTTTTCAACACTTTACTATCACCATTTTCTTCTTCTTCTTCTTCTTCTTCTTCTTCTTCTTCTTCTTCTTCTTCTTCTTCTTCTTCTTCTTCTTCTTCTTCTTCTTCTTCTTCTAACTTCCTTATCAGGACTCTGTCCTCTTCCATAACAACGGTCCTACATGCTGTCACTCCACCTCTTGCTTGGCCGACCAATGCTCTTCTTTGTGTTTGGTTGGCTACTCTTGCCTTTTTCACTAGCCTTGTGTCATCCATTCTCGATATGTGTTCATTCCATATCCTTCTCCTTTCCGCAATCCAAGAATTAATATCCGTTACATTACACGTTTCTCTTATACTATTGTTTGGCAACCTTTAGTACCTTGTATTTCCTAGGTAATATAGACATTTCTATAGATTGCCATTTTTTTTTTTACTAGTTACTGTATCTGGCTTGGTCTGTGCTGCATAGTATATTAGTGGACGTATTGTGCTTTCGTATACCATAGTTTTTGATTCTTGTGTGAGATATTTATTATTCCGTATGACGTTTTCATGCATCCAGCAATTCTTCTTGCATTCAACAATTGATGTTCTATTTCTTCACCTGCCCCATTGTTACTTGTAAGCCTTGTATCAACATTATTAAAGATAGTAATGTTGATTAGTCTTAACTTCTTAACTTGTTTCCCTTTCGCATGAAGCTGATTCGACCGGACGTCCCCCTTCCCCCCACCAAAGACCAAATTTTGAATACGCCACTGTTAGTATACGGCGGTTATGGCAAATCAATCCTCATTGTTATACAGCTTGTAACTTGCCATGTAGAGAGGAACGATTTATAAACTATATCAAATATGTTTCCAACAATATCCTACGCAAATTAATGCTAAAGACAACAAAACCTAAGGGCAGGTCAGTCTGAACTGGTAATACAACATTAAAACGTTCTCAGGGAAATTGTATTACATAGGCAACGGAAGTCTCTGAGAGGTAGAGCCTACAATACACGTTGAACACGTTGTTCCATAAATGACTCACACAGTGTGTAAAAATAATAATTACTGTTAAACAAAATAATTGGTTTGATTTGTTGCTTAGCAACCTTACACAATCACAGTAGTAGTTATTTAACAGGTGTGTGAGACGTGCGGCCAGGCGAGTCGTCTCAATGACAACAGGTGCGTTCTCAAAATAACTGGATAGTTTTGGTGATCATCAAACGCCGTCACTTTCACTTGTAACACGCATCTAACGGGCAGACCGTTCAGAGAGTTGACAGTTGTCGACCGTCGGCCATTTGTTTCATCACAACGCGTCTCTTAAGCTTCCACTTCAGTAGAAGATAAAAATGTGAATCATGTAGTGCGGAAACTTCGGTTCGTTGATATTCATAAGTCACAAACTCTGTTTTGTATATAGAATCAGAACCTGGCTTAAAGGTTTTAGCGCCCTAGGCTGATACAATTTGCCCCCCCCCCCCCCTACAATTCCACCTTCCAGCCACTCGAACAAGGAGTATTGCGCGCACTTTACGCATATATTATAGGACACTTATTAGTTAGAAACGTGTGGGTTGTATAAAAAAAAATTCGTCTTGTTTCATTTTATTCACGTAAATTTATTTATTACAAGAGCACGACCACATTGACAAATTGTAACGAGATTATTACGAAAGTCCCATACTTTACTTACACTTTGCACAAAGTAAATCGAAATCCTTAAGAACAAACGTTTTTCAAATAATTATCATCTCCATTAGTAGTTGCTGAAACTTTTTTTTTACACAAAGCTTATTTTTCTGGCATTTGCACTTGCAAATTGATGAACTATTAAACTAAAAAGAAACGCTTCGCAGAAAATCTTTTTTAATGAATAAATGCGCTAGCGATTTCTTTTTTCGTGGCCCAAGATAGACCTTAAATAATTTTCTGCCCAGCTTAAGGGTGAAAACAACCTTTCTCTGTTACAATTTGTGGCTGGCGTGCAAAAAGAAAAAATCACAAGGGTAATTTAACATTCGGGAATATTGATTGCACAGTACGAGACTTCAATGAGATTAAGAGTCTACAAGGGTCAGAATGCTTCTTTTACTTTTGCTTTGGTTTTTTTTTTAGTTTCGGTTTCTTCAATTTCATAAAATGCACTTTCTTTGAAAACTGTTTTCAAATGAACACAGTCTGCAGGAAACGATTGATCCAAGTCTGAAATATACATTATTAACAATTTGCTAGCTTTTTCTTCTACGTTGTAATTTTCCACGTTTTTTACATTGGAAACATGAGTTTTTGTATTGTTTGGTTTTCTTAAATGTTTGGACCCTATGCTACAGCCAACTCAGCATAATGATACATCAGGCCCTATGTAGAATAAAATATCCTATCGATGGATAATTACTTTGGACGGATATTTCAATAACCCTTGAAAATTTTATACAAAAGAATATTTACAGTTTTCGTTAACTCCCCCCTGGCAATCACAGTCTCCATCTGTTTCAGTTATGTCATTCTCCATCTTCAAGGATCCGTCTTTCAATCGGCTCATCTACTTCGTTCTCCAATACCTTCAAAGTCTACTTCGTGCACATACTTCGTCAACCTGTTCTCTTCAACGAAGCCTAATGTATCCTAATATAGCCTACCTCTGTTTTTCTCTTGGTCTTCCCTGGTCTTTCTTATGACATTTTATTTACTGTAATCCAATTTTATTTTATTCGTTTATTGCTGGATTTTTTGTTGTTCACTCAGTTTTCGGCTCAACAAGTCATTCTGCAGCGGATTATAGTTTCATATTATATTTTTGTTTTGGTGTTATACATCAGACCTAATGTACTCGGTTGGCCGCGTAGTTGTTCTTGTTTGCGGCAGCCTGTTTTTAATATGTCCTGTGGGTACAGAATGGATCGCTGCTATATTCTTGTAAATACAAATTCACGGTCTACACCACAACACCAGATGAATTCTGCAGTGATATAAGAAACCAGTAAGTCCATTTTAGAAGTGTTGTTGATTTTAAGCGTTTAAATATATGTGCTGGAACTAGTATGTTTTAGAATGCACGGGGATGGGTGGTTAACAGTGTCAATCAGTTCGTGCGCTATACGTGTGTACAATGTTTGGTCGCAAAGTTCATGAAGTTTTCAAGTTCCCGCGTTAAAAGTGTCCGATTAAAAAACCTGTTTTATATGTGATGTTGGTACACATGTTAGTGGCAATCGTCTAAAATTTTAGCCATACTCGATGCACAGTTGACATCTACTTGAGAAAGTTGTGTTTTATTGTGTTAGGTGATATTTTTTTCACATTCTACAATACAAGATCGAAGAACATGGATTAAATTTTCTGTAAAGTATGAGATGAACTGCTTCGCTTTAATGAAAGTGTTGCGAATGACTTCTAAAGCCTGCTATACCATAAGAAGCGGTTAACAGGTGGTACAACAGTTTCAAAGACTGTCGCGATTGGCTTTAAGATCGTCGCAATATTCAAGTAAAGATTGTGGTTTTGTGACCGTGAGATTCCACGGCCCGTGTTTACATTACCACAGCTTTCCGGGCTGTTAGGCCGTGGTCTAGGTTGTTCGTGTTTATCACCAGATTACAACCATCCGCGCGACTGTTCGTATTCGTTCGCGGGCGTTGTGATCTGGGTCTTCCCCCCCCCCCCCCCCACACCGAAGCTGGTGATAAACATGAACAACTTGGTCCACGGCCTAACACCGCGGAAAATTGTGATAATTTTCGTTTTGTATTCAATTAATTTGCGTCACTAGGTGAAACGGTAAATAAACAATTGTATTCGGGCATTTCAAGCTAGAGGCAGGACGATGTAAGTTGAACACTCAGGTCTCGATGCGCAGTAGACAAACACCTCGTTGCGAGACTAACAAAATTTTCTTTTATGTCGCACATGCGCACAACAGTCTTGTAGAGTGTTTCGTAGCGTGAACATCGGCTGCAACAACACTGGCGAGAACAACGGAAGCATGTGTGTGACAAAATGGGAAATAATATGGAAGTGAGGCAGGGAACGTTAGAGCGACATTTCCCATCTCTTCTCTCTAGATAACTTAGCTATACTTGAAGGTGGGGGTAATTGGGTCGGCGCAGATGACTGTTCAGCAAAGACTGGCGGGCCTACACTTGTGTCAAGCTATTCGTAGGAAGTGGCCAGACTGACGGAACGATTATTTATGGAAACTGTACCCCAGTAATGCATCAGAACTTACGCCTTTGCTTACCCTATAACAGGTAAAAACATCGAAATGAAACCGTAACCACCGTATTCTCCAGATATGCCCCACAGCGATCCTTTCCTTTACTCATTAATGAAAAGTTCCACCAAAGGAATGTTTTAACACTGTTAAAAACACGAAACAAAAACGGCTGGGCGAGCTTACGGCTACACCAAAAATTTCGTTCAATAAATGTTTTGAAGATTGTTCAGTTTCTTAGCCGGACTGTTAGGCCGTGGTGTAAAGATGTTAAGTACAGAGGTTTCGGCCTCGCCATCAGAGGCCATCTTCAGTATAAAATTGTTTGTACAGTTGTTCGCCAAGTACTGAAGTGGCGATCAACTGCCAAAACAGTTTTGCACTGAAGATGACCTCCGATGACTATGCCGAAACGGCGGTACTTAACATCTTTACACCACGGCCTAACAGTCCAGCTGACGGGACTTTGAACAGTGTTGACACCGGCCGTGACAGCCTCTGATCAAGAATGTTTGTAGATTGAAAAACACGTTGGCATAATCGAGTTTATCTGAATAAGACTACCGGCACTTTGAAATGGCCAACATAAGTGCAGATCAATTGAGGCATAAACAAAAATTACACGAACCTTTTGATGAAACCCCATACACTAAGCGGATGAGTCTATAATCAATTCGAGAAGGTACAGAATGCGAAAATGACGGTAACTATTATATTCGATAAGTGATAGGCCCTACCAAAGGAATCATAAGTAGAAGACTATTGATACATAATAAATGATACGATTTAATCTCGTTCGATTCGTAGCAAAACAGTAGGCCACCGATCATTGTTTTAATGTCTATGGTCTG
Source organism: Magicicada septendecula (assembly GCA_034769895.1). NCBI lineage: Eukaryota > Metazoa > Arthropoda > Insecta > Hemiptera > Cicadidae > Magicicada > Magicicada septendecula. Next base: position 380,834,901 of record CM068373.1, read on the forward strand.
TTTACAAGTGAACGTGATTCATAAACGCAGCATTCGAGTTGCGTAACTCGATTTTAACTGTTACGGTAACGCTGCGGCTCGTTATAGGCGCGGTCTAGTATTCGTCATCCGTAACGCTAACACAACTCCGTAGGAAACAAGATAATCAACAAATTTCGGCACTAATTTAATTTTTAAATTTGTCCAGTTTTAGAGACTAGAAAGGCATAACAGACACGTTAACGGTGTAGGCGTGCATGCGCTTGCTGGGTGCAGTTCTCGTGTTCTTACGTAATTCCATGCTACTGACAACCCAGCTGGGTCACGTCCATATATTCACCAGACGAATTATAAGTGCTCAAGAGTTCCGTTTACGTTTGTAGTAGCAAAACATTAATATTTCAAATTTTGAAAGTCTAAGAAACCCCCAGAGCTTTCCAATTGTAATCGATGTTTAAACTACATTTCAAATTTTTGTTGTTTTACCAAATTTGACTGTACACGTGACAAGCGAGTATCCGGAAAGCAATTTCGGGGGATGACTTGATTTTGGGAGGAATATAAAAATTTGGACCATTCTTTTATGGGCTAAAGTATAAATGATGGGAATGAGTAAAGATAAAAATACAATGCGTTATAATTAACATTATAAGTTTATTAACGTACTAGTACAAAATGATATCTGTGACTTTCAGTTCATTGTTCTTCTAAAAATATTTGCGTACAGTTATTTGAAATACACTCATTTGAAATAAACTCGTTTAAAATGTAGGCTACTCATTTGAATTATAGGGGTGTATTTAGGGTGGGGGTAAACGGAACCGGACCCCATCACTGTGTCGAAACAGTTGTCGAATTTTATTAATCTCTTAATTTTAAGGCTGTTTTATTTTTTTTTTCATCCGTGTCGCTAATATAGTAGTAACTATTTTTTAAATATACAAACAGGTTTACTACGTTTGAAATATTAAATATAGGAAAATCAATTCAGTCAATAAGTATTAAAAAAAAAAAAATGGTTCAACTGCGCGTATTTCTATTGTGCTATTACCGTTTACTTTTATGGAACTGATTTTAGCCACTTTAAATATAGTAAGTAATATTGATTAGTGTTTAATCGAAATTTAATCCGATTGTAAATCCGCCACTGTTGAGTTATGTATCAAACAAACATTAACATACTGTAATATAACATAAGTAATTTTAGAGTAAAAACATGAACCAACATAACGTGATATGAATTTTTATTGACAATCAAAAAACCATTCTACAATCACGATGAAAAAATGTCGTCTGAAGTAACCATTTGGCCCCCTCCAGAACCCCTGTCAGTGTACACATGGTCTACGAATTTTTCAGTATTATGCAACTTCTAGCCACGGTATTGACACTGGGTGCATTGGGGAAGAAAGAAACACGTAGGCTACAGACGCTGAACTAAATCTATTGAAATATCTACACTGTGTGTGTGTGTGTGTGTGTGTGTGTGTGTGTGTGTGTGTGTGTGTGTGTGTGTGTGTGTGTGTGCGTGTGTGCCGTAATTTCTTTTCTTTTACGGAAAATGAGTTTGGGTTGCAAGCGACATATTAGGGATATGATACTTTGATATAAAGATCTCATCTCTACGCCTCGCCTCGCCCTCAACTATTCAACTATAGACTATAGTTGAACGAGCGAGCGAGATCTCATTTTTGACTCGGCCGTTTAGCATTTGTCTGTCTGTTTGCCTGTCTGTCTCTGTCCCCCCCTCTCTCTCTCTCTCTCTCTCTCTTTCTCTCTCTCTCCTGGGAGTATGTCTCAAGATAACATTTGAACGCATCACCCGATTTTCGAAAAACTTGGCACCCGTGTTTTTGGCAACTGTTGTTTTTGAGATTGATCCCTCCAAAATTAGAGTAGCGTGATACAAACGTGGGGGTGGTCAAAATTGTGATAACATCACAAAATCCCACGTTGGGTAACAACTTAAAGGGAATTTAAACCACAGTCTAAATATAGTGTTCACATTTTAAAATTTCGAAAATTTTGAACTCCGGCCCAAAAAGTGGGTGAAAATTTTGACAAAATCGCAAAAATTCGTGTGGAGTTCCCAATTAAAAAGAATTTCAACTGGCACTGGATGTAGTGAAAATGTTTGAAATTTTGTTAGGCCCCAGAGCCCAAAAAGGACCAAGGATTTGAAAAAAAATTGTGAAAATCTATCAGGATGTGAGACTAAAAAGAATAGTAGGCCTAACCCAAATCCGAATGTTTAGAATTTTAGTGTTTATTGTATGATATGATTGTATGCTCTATAATTATTACATTACTAAAGAAATAGTAGAGAAATCGGAATTTTTCTTTAGACAAACGCCGGGGACAACCACGGAGTCATTGAATCATACGTGGGGGCGTGCAGCTACAAAATCTGTGCTTTCCTGCACACGCCAAAAGGTGCATTCAGGACCTGCTCCTTAACGTCCTTATGAATAACTGAGTACACGGCCCAGCAGCATCTCATAAAGTCCTAATGCTTATTGGGCTAAGACACGGAAACGACAGTAACAATTCGGTTGCAGAATGTCCAACGAGTCTGTCACTCTCTATATATGTACTTCAAAGCCATTCTGTTATTTGTTGAATTGTAATGTCAGTGTGTGTAATGAGTTATGTTAATAACACAACACTATAAATCTGTTTGATTTCCTAAGAATAAGGTTATCGTGTGGCGCTCTTTCTTCTGTTTATGTCACGCCTACCTTTTTCTCCTGCAATAAAAATATTTTTTTCAGTAACCTTAAACTGACAAATTCGAAGAATTCTTTTACATTCCTTCTGTTATAATCTGTATTGTTTGATAGATCAACACATTTTGTGTATACTTCATACATGGTCATATTTATTTACATCGAGTAATATATCTACTCGTATAGATACGATCATGCTTTGTTTGTTCGTAACTCACTTGAGCTAAGTCTTTCGTTGAAATATACCAGATTCCTTGCTGCAGTTTGGTAACTATAACGTTTGACTGCATTAAAAACAAAATCACAATTTTCCTACAAGAAGAGGTAGGCCTAAACACACAAAAAGAAACATCTTGAAGACAACCTTATCGAAACGACAAAAGAAACTTTTTACAACATTGATTTACAAGTCTAAAACAGTTAACGCTAAAAACTTTGTTCCTAATTTACAAAAATACTATTACAAACGATAATCTTCAGGTGAGTTTTAGCCCCTGGAAAAATCAGAAACTCGACAATTATAATTCTTATGTTGTATATACTCTAAGAACAAGGCGCTAAATAGTAAATCAAATAACTTAATTCTGTAACATTTAAAAACAATAATTATGAATTAAATTTTATTCACACACACAAACACACACACACACACACACACACACACACACCACGTACATTTTAAATCTATATTATCATAAATGAATAAAACTTCCTCAAATACCTTCCTTCAATGAATAAAACTGTCATTTTCCTACCTCTTCGCGTCATTATTCCATGTTTTTGCAAGTTTTCCTCAAAATCTTTGCAACCACTTTACATCAATTCTGCCTCGGTCTTTTCTTGCCTTAATTTTCAAAATTTTTGTTTACTATGTCCGACTCACTGGTCTTGTCTACTTAAGCGACTTCTCCAGCTCTTATTTCTCATTCTACCTTCGTTTACGTAACTCTTTTAGTTCTTCTCAGGTGCTCGTATTTTTTATTTTTCTCTCCACCCACAGGGCACATAAACATTACTTATAAACTGCCTTATAAGACCTTCGTCTTTATACCTTGAAGTGTTACATACTTTTAGTTATTAGTACAAATGAATTGTAAACAAACATATTACTTAATGCTGTTTGCTTACTTAATGCTAACACGCCTACGTAAATAATCATTCATACCGCCCCAGACCTTAGGTACGTAAGATCTTGCAGACCTTAGGTGCTGCGTGTCCTAAAATCTGATTAATTTTAATCTTTTTAACTGTCGTTGCTTCTTCCGAACACAGGCTTATGTGTTTTCAGATATAGTTGTTATCTGCATGTGTATGGTTTCAGATAAAGTCGAAGAAAGAACAAAAGAGAAAAATGAGTCTTCTCTGTCGTCAACAGGACGAACGTTTGGAAGGTGGCAGACAAACAAAGAAAACAAGACGACTGTTGGTGTGTGTGAAGACCTGGCCTTTTGAAGATGCACTAAGATTAAAGGTATGAGTTGGTTACTGTGATTACAAGCACATATACTGTACGTTGTTTTGATTATGTTTGTTGAGTACGTAGTAATATTTATAGTGATAACGGGCGATTTCTTACTGATAATTACATGATCTGATAAGAGATCGAAGTTGTTCAGCTGGTCAGCTGTATTTGTGAATATCTTTCTTGCGGCAAACGGTGTTACTCATTTGCAGCTTTTTAAATGTAGAAAATTCTCTTAAAACGTCTCCATTATCATTCATAGTCTCTTCACCAAATAGTGCTACTGTATTTGAAATAAGAGCTTTCTCAGCTCTGGCATTCATATCACCAATTAAGAGAATTTCGTGGTTTCTGTTTGTATCAATTAATTTCTGTATTTTATGCTAAAATACAGAGGAAATCTTGCCAACACTTGGACTGCATCTCAAACAACCGATTATAAGTGACAGCTTAGAAATATGAACCCAATGAGAAAAGTAATGTCGGTAGACCAATGAGTTCCGAAACAGGTCAACTAGAGCCGAATCCGTGGAGTGAAGAAAAAATGAGTTCTGTGATAAGTATATGATACTTTTAGTCGTTAAAAACCAAAGTTTCAGGCAGAAGGAAAGATGATCTGACAGACACAGAGGAGGATTATGTTTATTCAACAGACGCAGCCTAACCATGATTTATTGGTAGTTAATCAATACAGATTTTATAAAGTAGATTTTATGACGGCCGGTGTCAACATTAACATTTATTTGGTTGAAATAAATCCGGGCTGTTAGGCCATGGTCGGTTGCTGACAACGTGCGACATAGTTGGATTACTTTTGAATCCCAGCTACCGTGGGTCTTCTTCAGAGAAAATCTGCTTAAGACGCCAGCAAGTCAAATCGCTCTGATTGGTCGAGACTTGTAGCCGACATTATGTAGGTAACCTTGTGATTCCGGCCGCCTGTTTCTTATACCCGGTAAAAGTACTCCGGTATTGTTCGGCTAAGATCTGCCGTACGTGTGTTCTCTGTCGCTTTGCGGCTCCGAAGAATATCCCCGGGAGCTGAGATTGAAACGTAAGCCGACTACGTCGCAAGTTGTCACCAACTAACCACGGCCTAATGGCCCGGATTTATTTCAACCAAACAACGCAGATTTATTTTCAGTTGATAAAAGTCTTTGTTGTAGACAAGGCATTATAATTGTATCAAGCAGTAACGTGGCGTCCGTGTAACCGCTGTTGCCGGCGGCAACAGTACTGGAAATAACAGAAAATAATATTAATTATATCACAGAATAAACACTTAAGTTATTGAATAATTTGAAATCCGAACAATATTAGTAGGAAAACTTGAAGAAAAGCGTAGCATTGCTTTCGAACTGCTGGGCACTTGCATCGTCTTGTGTTGCCGGCTCAGATATCGGCAATGTTTTACTGCGTACGGTCATTGACCTCGTAGTAGTTGTCACTGTACAAACGTAGAAGCGGGGACACATTCGTCCGTCCAATGTGTTGCCGCTGTATAAACCGGCAAAACGCTCGGTTAGCAGCTATATTCGTTTTCGGAACTGACGTGCAGCACATACTACACACTTATTTGTGTTTTGTTCGTTTAGTCATTCGTTTCACTGTTTGTCTTTATTATTTTTAATTCGATTATTTGTGTTCTGATTTATTCTGTGTAAGTATAATGAGAGTCAGATCCCGTTGAACCGGGACCCTCTTCTTATCCCAGCGAATGATAGAAAATGCTCTAAAAGGAAAACTTGGTACAAGAAAAAATTCGAATTAATTTTTAGATTAAGTTTTTGTCCTAGTTTTAATCCACACCCGGCAACAGGTCTTACGTACCCACGCCACGCCACTGGTATCAAGTAAATATTTATTTTGCTGTATCCAGCTCTAAGTTGTTACGTTGTTTACGTTGTTCCTAACCCATTGAAGGAAGAGACGCTCTATCATGTGTTCAAAGTATACTGTCGCCTGAGGTGCTTGTCGTCTATGTTGATGATTTGTGGTTGACTCTACGCTTAGCTGGAAGTTACAAGCAGAGTTCATAGACGTACTGAAGGCCATTAATTTAGTAAACGCCACAATGGCAAGTCTGCAGGAGCAGTTAATGCATTAAGAACAAAACCCATAGACTCTACCCGTCCACCCACGTGCGAGTGCTACTGTCGTCTCTCGTATCCTGCACAACATAGGCTCCTCTTGTTCCAGTCATCACGTTGCAAACCTCTATCCTCCACCTCATTGCACGTCCGCGTTCCACGATCTACAATATCTACCCCGTTTACGCCGTCTAGTTGGAGCCAAGACCTTTTGGGGGGACGATCGTCAGATATCCGTTCCACGTGGACGCAACATACGAAGCGCTTTGTACTTACGGTGTCTAAAATTGTTTTGCCAACACAAAATTGCCTAGTTCGCTTCTAGTGTACTAGAGTCTGGAAACCCCATAAGACCTTCTCCAGAAGTCCGTTTCCATTTCTTGGAACCTTGAAGTTTCTTTGGTTCATTTCTTAAGTTTCAGAGCTACAGGTATTCTTTCTAAGATGGCCGAATAAATCTGTTTTTTAGTTTTTCGGATTAGTTTCCGACTCACTTTATCATCATCATCATCATCATCATCATCATCATCGTCGTCGTCGTCGTCGTCGTCGTCTTCTTCTTCTTCTTCTTCTTCTTCTTCTTCTTCTTCTTCTTCTTCTTCTTCTTCTTCTTCTTCTTCTTCTTCTTCTTCTTCTTCTTCTTCTTCACAACACGACATAGGCAAGGTGCTGCCTATTCCACCTTCAAAAATACTCCATCATAGGTCTACCGAAACACCTGTGTCCTGTAGGTTTGTATTCCAGACTTGTTCGGCCAGTCTGGAATCTGACATTCTTTCTAAGGGTTCTTTCCACCGTTGTTTGTAACATTTCAATTTTTCATTCAAGTTATAAACTTGTAACTCTTCTCTTATGGCCTCGTTCTTAACACGGTTTAGTTCAGAACACCTTTTAACTCCTCTTAAGAGCGCCATTTCTAAGGCCTGTATTTTACTGTCTTGTTTGTTGGTTGTGTCCATAATTCACACCCGTAAGACTATACAGGGACTGGCATAACTTTGTAGAACTTTAATTTTGTATCTCAACGTACCTTGTTTCTAAAAATACGGTTGACCACAGATCGTCTAGAACTTTCCTAACTTAACGTCAATATCAATATCAATATCGTTCACTTCAAACCACAAAATCCAGCTGCCCTAAAACCATTCTCCATTCTTTTATTTTACAATCTTCATCTCTTCTTCCAGCTTGTGATAATTCACCCCAAAATACCTAAAACAAAAACAATTTTTATAATATGCGATTCTACTATCAAACTGGCTCCTGCACCTCCAATAACCAGTTGTTCGGTTTTCCGAAATTAATGTAGAGACCTCAACATTATGTTCTTCATAAAGTTTTCAGATTATATAATTTCAGTTAAAAACCAACCAACATGCCTTTAACATTGTACTCCCCCTTTGTGGAATCCACGTAAAAAAAATCTCGAAATAAGCCGGGCCTTGTCTGTTACTATATGCTTAGGCCTACATGGTTCCTTTTTTGTGATAGAACTTATTTTCCACTAGTACTCGTTTTTTCAGTCTATCCTCTAAGATTTATAATCCTTTTTCAATTGAGTTGAGACCTTTTGTCAAGCTTGGAATTGTCATGTGCTTGTGTTTCTTCAGTACTTGTGTTGTGTACACATTACAGAAAAAGCAACCACTTCGAAGTAATAGGCAACCTCTTGCCTATTATTGTACTCGTACATGTCTTCCTTTTTGTGGAAGAACTCGTTTTCCACTAATACTCGGTTTTTGTACAGATCACTGGAAAAGCAACTAGCTTGAAGCAGCTTTGTGTTTAAATGCGTATTGCTATAAATAAGTATACATTTTTGTTAATAAAAAGTTGCAATTTTTCGCGTCCGCACCTTTTTATGACCTGTAATTTATGTACAGTAGAAACACAAAAAACGCGGTTTTTGCGAGTTTTGTGTCTGCCAAAGCTCAGGTTGTGACTGCCGACTATTAACAACTTTAATAAAGTAAGTGCTACGGAGTGCAATTATAGTGCTACAAGAGACTCTATAATAGTAGAAAACTGACTTAGATAGTTTGGTCACAGTAAGAGAATGAGTGAGGAAACAGTATCTCGAAGAGGGTATGAAATAAGCCGTTAAAGAAGAGAAGCAGAGATAGATCACTGCGGGGGGAGAGGCAGAATGAAATAGAAAAAGAGTTGAGAAAAAGGAGAGAAAACTGAGAGACATAATGTAAACAGCACTGGGCAGTAGGGGAATGGGAAAAAAATATAGACTGGACCCTATGAAATACTCAACTCCACAAAACGCCTTAGGCCTACACCCGTAAGAGTAGACGACGCTTAAGGATTAAGTAAGTAAGGTAGATATTTATAATATTCTTATTTATTCTTACAATAAATAATCGAATTTCCTGAATCTACAATAGTTTCACAATGACAAACTTTTATTTATAGTTACGCCTGTAACAATTCCACCCTACGGAACCTCCACAGATTCGAATCACATAGGCCTACACCAAGTTCGAGGTCATTTGACGTGGCTTCCTTGTTTGTCCGCGTCGACCACAAATGCTTTTCACCATAAAAGTACTCACGGCGTGCATACGCGTTATTATGTAAATACGTACTTTAGACAAGCGTAAAGAAACGTAACGTACCCTTCCCCCCACGATACTTACGGATATCGTAACCGGTGTCGCAATTATTGTCGTCACCCGTTCAATATGGTGACGATGTCAACGCCGATAAGGTCAGTTTTACACGAGAAACAATAACTTTTGTTAACGACTGTCTGTTATGATAACGTCTGCTGTTTCGCCCTCAGGTCAGAAGGACTGGAGGGGGCGTTTGGAAACAACACCTCTTGTGTGTGTAGAATTATTTTCTCTTCCAGACCCGCGCGCCGTGTCTGTCAAACGTCACACGTAGTCGAAAGTAAATAACGATCGTTCGGCGCTAGTTATCCGAATCGCGTGAGTTGCGCACGTTCTTTCGTGTGCGGAATAATTTTTGTGTACGCGAAGTTATAATCAAGAACCGAGTTTAGGGCGCTCCACGAATGACAGTTTTGAATATAATAACAAAGGAAGGAAAATCATATCGCAAAGAACAGCATCACGTTAATGACAATAAAATTGTGTTGGTGGTACACAGTGACGTAGGAAGTACATGTTAAAATAATTATTCATTGAAAATAGACGAAATAAGACTCACTGGTTAAAATGTTTGCATGCTTATGAAAAACAGAATAGGTATTAGACCTAATAATGCGTGTAAGTATGGTTCACTACTTTTTTACTTTGTTTAGTGCTCCGAACGTCTGTGACCTTTCCAATTTTATTCCTATAGGGGTGAAACGCAATTTTAGACATATTTTAAAATATTCAACGCACACAACGCAATTTTAAACATGCTTGAAACGATCTTATACATTTAATGTTTTTTTTTTGCAATACCAGACCAATGCAAATAAGAAGGTAAGAAAAAATTAAAACTAAATAAATAAACGTTTTTAAATGCTATTTTATAGCAGAGCAGCACTAAAAACGAATTTATTTAAACCATGATTTCGTACGACTACGGTTTAAATTTTGCACGGGGCACAACGCTAATTTCCTAGCGTCAGTATTATTAAGAAAAACACGATTAATGTTTTACAAGTATGACTAAAATATTCAAAGTGTATGACGACAAAGATCCGCCTGGATACAGTCTACAAAAGTTCGCGTACCATAAAGTGGTTAAATTAGTTTTGAACTCGGCAATGAAAACGTGCGTTAAATGAACCTGACTGTGAAAAGCGTTATTGTAAAATCCTGTTTTGCACTATTCGGGTAGAAAATACATGTTTATTTAGGGTAGTGTCACTTCCGGTAATGAGAATGAATAAGTGTCGGCGCACGTGAAAGAAGGAAACTCGTTCAAGTGTAATAATTATCCGTTGTACCGGTTGTAAGTGGTAGGGCTGTGTAAACAGTGCTTATGAATGAATTGTGGGAGGCCAAATTGCAATGCTAATATCTGATTGGTCCGAGTGAAAGGGTTGTAGTAATGGCCAGTAAGAATGAAGAGTGCGGTATTTCAGACAGTTGTGAAGAAGGTGCTATACAGTTGAACAGTTTCAATTCGGACGTCGACGACAACATAAACATTACGGAAGAAGAACAACAGCAAGAACAGGAAGAAGAGAGCAACATAACTAACAAACTGTTGTTTGACTTAGACAAAGGCGGTTATATCGATTCCGGTGGTAATCGCAACGATCTGTTGTTCGGTGTTTGCTGTACAGACGATCAGAACCCGGAGTTCAACACGACAGCCATGACGCTGAAGACGCACCAAGAAGCAATGAGTCTGGATCAACAGTCTATGGACGACATTATTTTCCAAGGGGACGTACTGTCACCGAGAACGTACTACAACAGTTTTCCAACGCAAATCGAAATTGCGGCTACCGACAGGCACCCGCGTAAGGGAAGCAAAGCCGACGGGTGCGGAGCGCAAGCCCAGGAAAACTGGCCGAGGAACGTTATCAAGATCAACACGACGATGAACCCCGCACCGTGCCGACAGATACCGGCCAGTCTGGAGGAGATGCTGAGGTTTCCGGAGGCGACCGCAACGAATTGGGAGTCACAGGAACACGGCGATCCGGCGGCGAATCGTAAAAACGTTGAAGAGTTCTTACAGCACCAAAGACAGCAGCATGACGTCTCGAGAAAACAAGGTAGGATTTCAATTAGATGATTATAATCCGTTTATCATAATCTTAGTAACTTTATAATACAAAAAAACTTTAATTTCTTTTCATTTTTGTGTAGTTTATGTATTTTACTGGTCTGCAAAACTTACGTTATAATTTTGAAATAACGCTTATAATTAAAATTTAAATCTATACTTAGTTAAAAGGTTTTTCGAAGGAAATTCACACACACACACACACACACACACACACACACACACACACACACACACACACACACACACACACACACACACACACACACACACACACACACACACACACACACACACACACACACACACACACACACACTCTCTCTCTCTCTCTCTCTCTCTCTCTCTCTCTCTCTCTCACTCGCGCGCGCGCAGGGAATAAATAAACTAATTAATTTATTTATTCAATAATTCGTTAATTAAACTTGTGTCCTAACGCGTTTTCACACTATTGTGTACTTGAATGCAGATTATGACAAGGTTTTATATTTTTCCACAAATTGAATTGAGTACGATCGAAGCTTCATTTTGTTAAATTAATTTTTATGCATACGTTTATTCTATAAAAACATTTTTTGCACTTAAGATTTATTTTATACTTCACTGCTTTTAGTTGACAGACTTAAAACTTTGCAACTTTTCTTATTTAAAATTATTATAATCCTTTGGTTAGGCTATATGCCTGTGCAAGTATTAAGCTTCATGATAAAAAAACATTTTTTACGTAGCGCTCTGTGGCGAATTGTATTTATTAACTACACGAGCTTCAGAAAGCATTCGTTATACACATTAATGTTGATTAACATTACATTGCGCTACATTATATGTTTACATTACATATCTTGTTATCTAATATATTTGTGGTTTATGTGATAAACTGAAATAACGGAAGATTAGTATTACATCGTTTAGCAAATACTACACTTTTTGATAACCAACGTTAGTACCAGCAAGACGATCCGTGAAAAATATCACACGGTACCTGTAAATTTTTGTTAATGATACTGCTTGATTATTTGTATGCAAATTTTCTCTCTTCTACAAAAATATTTTGTATCGATTCTATGCAGGTTTTTACATTTTGGATGCAGAGGATTCTCTAGAAAACATTTAGATGTTACAGTTGTCTTGGAATATAAACAAACATTTACTAGGCTATTTCTGTTAGTTTTGTAAGTCATTTACCTGCATGTCTTCATATCTGGATAACCGAAATTAATTCAAGAAACTATACGTGTTAGACATAAACTAAAGTCTAATGAGCGATTCCAATTTGCTATTTTAGTTTAACTTCTTGGTTTAAGTACTGTGAAATCGTATATTTTACACTGTTACATCATAAAGTCGAAATAACAAAGATGGCTGCTTTTCGTTTAAAGCTGGCTGGATATAGTTTTACATAACCTTAACCCTCCCTGGCAGTTGCAATAGTTTTTACCGTATAGCCCGACATAAAAAAACTGTATGACTTTTCTATTTAGCTTGTTTTCTAGTGATTTGATAAGAAAACCCGATTAGAATGTTGATTTATTAATAATTTACAAAATTATTTAAAAAATTGTTTTAACAGTAGCTGTTTTCTTCCTATTTTGTCAAGAAATCTGTGTAAATCCATAGATTATGACGCTTTTTATATTAATTAAAATGAAGGTTATAAGCAATATTGTTCCAAAACAATGTGACAGTACACAAATCGAAACTGTCCATGATTACATAATTTATACTTTTTTCATAAAAGTGTATGTTACTTATCAAACATGCCTAAATTTGTAAAGGTTGGATAGTGAGTTATTAGCAAAAACACTCTGCCAGTTTTGGGTTTAACTCTCTGCATAGCAGAAACAAGATTTTGTGTAAGAACAGAAAGTTGTCCAAATGTACACCCTGAAATCGTGTGCAGATGATGTCTTTGTCTATTTTCTTAAAATAGACATAATTATATATAATAGAATTTATTATGTATATACGATTGTTGTACTTTTTAAAATTTATGATATTTATTTTTAACAAATTGATTATATATGTTACATTTAATATGGATGTAATATACTTATTTTTTATGTTCCTTAATTTTTTAATACCTACTTTATACACAATGTAAAAAGATTTGAAATAATAATTGAATTATTAAGTAATTATTGAGCTGTCTAAATATTTAATTGGTTAATAACAATTTTGTTTGCGTAACTCTTATTTTTTTAAATAATTTTTCGTTTAGCTAGGCCTTGAAATTAACTTTGTATTCATTCATAAATAGCAATGTAGTATAGTAAGACCCAGGATATGAAAATAATTCATTTTTAAATCTTGTTCAGTTCTTTAATCAAACAGTCATAATACGTACGATTGAATTACGATATTAACTTTAATTCTAATTTACGATAGCTTAGAGTGTATTTTAGGCCTATATATAATACCTATAGCAGCGTGGATATAGGGCAAGAGTGAGATGCTCATATTAAAAAGTTATATTTTTCGCAGTTGCCAAATATTTTAAAACTGTTAATAAGAATAGGCAACACGCACAAACATAGAGCAGTAAGGACAGAAGACAATGACCTTCGTAATTTCACTAGTTACTCATCATCATCATCATCATCATCATCATCATCATCATCATCTTCACATCACGGATTAGGTAACGTGCTATCTGTTTCGCTTGTAAAGATCTTTCAGCCATCTCTTCCTGGGTCTACCCACATACCTGTGTCCTACAGGCTTGTATTTTCAGTCTTGAATCTGATATTCTTTGTAAGTGTTCTTTCAACCGTTGTTTATAATCTTTTAATCTTTCATTCAAGTTGAAAACTTGTAATGCTTCTCTTATGACTTCATTATTTATACGATAAAGTTTAGAAGACCTTTTAACTCCTCTTCCGAGGCCTGTATTTCACTCTCTTGCTTCTTGGTTGTCGTCCATGATTCACACCCACACGACAGTACAAAGACCACCGTAACTTTGTAAAACTTAAATTTTGTCTCTCGACGAAGTTTGTTTCTAAAAATAAGACTGATTTTCCTACAGATCCTCTGGAACTTACCTAACGTAACGTAATAATAATGGCTCCCATGTGTACCACCTGAAGTAGTGTAGGAGAAGGCAGGGTAGGCTGCCTTATGTGAGCAGTACGGCATACAAGGAAGGCAGTGTGGCCAGCACTACGCTTCAGCCGCCCATTATTATCCCCAGGATGTTATCCCAGGTACTCATTTTCAACAGGCTGAGTCGACCTGGGGGCTGAAAAACGCACCTTGATTTTATGGTGCGGTCCCGGGAACCGAACCCGGGAGCTCTAGGTTAGTAGCCAGGTGCCATACCCACTGGTCTACTAAGCCGCACCTAACGTAGCATCAGTATCATAATTCTTACCATAACCAAGATAATTTCCCAAATACGAGTTACTAGTTATTATCTTCGTGAATTAAGACATCAAAAAGGCTTAGGAAATGGAAACACAAAAACTTGGACTAAATAGGCGGAAACAAAGTGAAACTATAAAAGAAATCCGTTTACAAAAGATGGAACCTTACAAGCGATTTAACGTAGTGGTTACAACAGAAATTACGTAAGTCTATAGGAAAATATGCGCAGTGTAACCTGGGGAGTGCCGTTTGAGAACACGGCGGAGTCCCATAAATTTTATACTATTCGGTTTTGGTTGTTATATAAAAGTTGTTTGCTGTTTAGAGAGGTGATGTGTCTAATTTCCGTGATCGTGAACCTAATTTCACCGACTATCTAAACATGAAATGATTTAATTAAATATCACGTGACTACTACTGCGCTTACTTGAATACGAGGAAACTGTTTCAAAAACAATACACGACTAAATTGATAGAGACTGTGGCATCTGTCACTCTTATGTGATAGATTTTCTAAATCTAAATTTTCTAAAAATGAAAATTTTGAAACTCTCGCTTTTGAAACTACGAACAGACTTTTAAACTAATTCAATTTGTTTGGGGATTTTCTGACGACCAAACGCGATTTCAGACAACCAGTTACGGAAATATAACAGAAAGACTGTAGTTTCAGTGACTGTGATGTATTGTGCGTGCTTGTTAGAGCGTGTAAACGGCCGACCTGGAGACTGGATTACGGGGCACACGGGCGCGTGTAAATGTCTTCCGTTGTACTTTATGCTATAACCGAATTGTCTGTACTGTCTGCACACGTTAGGGAGCAATTATGTTGAAAGAACGACACTTCGGGAACTGCACAGTTTAGCAATTATGTTTACGGTTTCCGCATTGTGTGATGCCACAAACTCTCAAGTTAGTAAGCGTTTCGTGTTACTTTGTTGCGATTTTTACGTAGTGATGAAGACCATATTGCCGTAATAAAAATAATTCTCCTCCATAAACATAGGGACGGGTGAATTTGAACGGGAAACAATAAGGCTAGAAGATAATATGGGAAAGTTACTCATATATCTTGAGCGTAACAGTAAGCGATACAGGAACCGATAAAAGAAAAATAGGATAAAAAAACATCAAAACGTATAGGATGTTTAAAGGGAATACTTCAGAGTAAACAAACAGATAAAAGAAAAAACGTCAAATATAACAAAAAATGAACAAAATTTCTCTGTCACTTGTAAGCACGACATGAATATAAACTGCAGTACAGTACAAGCTGTCAAAACGGATGTCAATAAAAGATTGGTAAGGATACGGCGCTTTAAAAAAGTTAGGAATTAAGAAATTAAATGGCCAGGGGTAGCCAAGTCTCAGTAATACGGGACACAGACTCACGTAGACTATATATACTACAGACTCACAGACTACGTATACTACGTAGACTCATCTTGTATCGCTACGTAGAGAGCACGAAAGAAAACAAATTTCTCCAAAAATACTACGAAACGGATACCTAGAGTAAGGACATCAAGAGGCTGGGTGAAAAAGAACTGGGCGGACAGAATAGAGAAAGTCGTGTATATGATAAACCGGAAGGATGATTGTTGAAATAACGGAGGAGAATGGGATAAAGCTTAATTATGTTCTGAACCGAAAAAATTACGAAAACAACATTTTTGGAAAGGAAGAATATGTAAAACGGTATTAATGTACTCTTATGCAGTGAAGTGTTCGTTGGTTTTCAATTATTTCCGGTCTTACTATTACATAAACGACTATGTAGGCCTACGTGTTTTTGTCCTGTCGAACGTTTCCGGCTTTTGCACCATCTGATCAGATAATGACCTTCCCGTTATTGTCATATCGACATTCATAATAAAATAAACGTTAACAAGTGATTAGACAGACGAAGCACGATGCTGACAAATCACAATAACATTTCACGAAAATGAACTAATGTAAGTACTAGTAAGTAATATAAAAATGTTTAAATTTGTCTTTTTATATTGAACTTTTTAAATAACAAATACGAAGTATAAATATAGCATAGTATACAGGGGTGGATCCAACAAGCAATTTGGGGTGGGGGTAGAGTTAATCAGTTAACTATTTTTTGAGGGGGGAGGAATTATGGAAAGTTGGACCATTCTTTAAAGGTCTACAATATATAAATGGTAGGAATGAGTGAAGATACAAATACAGTTTGTTACTACCAACAGCGTGTTACTGTCAATAAGTTTATTGACGTACAAGTAAAGAATCACATCTGCGATTGTCAGTTTAGCGTTCTTTCTATAATATTCGCTTATAGTTTAAAATACACACTACTCATTTATGGTATGTATCGAACAAAAATGTTGGTAAGGTTCAGTTACAATTTAAAGGGGATTTTAGGGGAACACCATGAACGTACATAACATGATCTAAAATTTTGTCATATTCACAGTCACAAAACGACGAAAAAAATTTCGTCTGAACTGACCATTTGGGGGGATATTTTCCCCGCGCGCGCGCGAGCATAAATGTCAATTTACAGACTATGTCATAAATTCGTGTAGAACTTCGTAAATCTGGTATCCCTCACACTTCTATAGGCTATTCTTCCATACACAAGTCTATCTTTCTTTTGTATAGGCCTATGTGTATGATTTTGTATTGGCCTCCTGGACAATCCGCCTCCAGTCATCTCGATCCTCTGCTCTCATTCTTCATCTCCTTATACCGATCCTGCGCAGGTCGTCCTCAAGATCAACCAACCATCGTTTTCAGACAGACCCCTCCTTCTTCTTCCACCAGGTCTCCCCGTAAAAATTTGCTTTAATATGGATGTATCTGACATTCTTTGGACATGCCCTACCTATCGGATTCTACTTTTCTTTATGTCAGTGTCAATATCTGGTTCTCCATAGATTTGCTGAGTTTCTGAATTCGTTCTTATCTTCCATGTTCCTCGGACGTTAACTGCACCAGATATCCTCATGAGGACTTTTCTTTCTCACCTGGGCAACCCCTCTTCTTCTGTCACTGTCGTTGTCCAAGTTCGGACCCGTACATGACAACTGGCTTAAGAACTGTTTTGTAGAACCGAATTTTGGTTGCTCTGGTTATGTTTTTACACTTAAATATTCCTTGTAGGGAGAAGTAACATCTGTTACCATTTAGATATCCTTTCTTTCATTTCTTCGCCCATAATGTTGTTACAAATACTATCATTTCTGTGTAATTGAGGTAGAACAGGGGGTCACGGCGTCTACGTGTATAAGAGGAAACGGTTTCTTCAATTCTATGTATCGGAAACTTGCGAAAGCGGACGTATCCGACCGATCGTGTGGGTAATACCGCCGCAGTCTGATTTAATCAATTTTAGACGGGGTACAGGAGGTGTTCTTGAGACTGAAGTTACTCGTAATTGGGCGTGTACTCCGATGATCTGTTCTTTTCTTCTACTGGTAGCATGTTCTTGAAAGATAGGTTTCCGTTTCTTGGCTTGTATATTCTGCATTCCTGTTCTATTTGCTTGGCAGTTCATTCTTGAAGGTTAAACCGTTTACGGTTGGGAGTTGGACGTTAACATAATTACTAACTTGGAGAAGCATGTGACTCTGGTATAGCATAACGTTCTGTGGTTGGCCGAGATATATGACAACTGTCGTAGCCGTTTCATCAAGACATCGGATGCGGCTTCACATGTGACGGAAGTGAGTTTCACATTATGTGTCATGATGATTCTGGGTCTGGTAATTATTGTGTACGTTATTTTATGCGAACGTAATTCTCGGTGCCGGATTTGGACGTTTTGCTGCCCTAGGCAGTTTATTCCCGGAGGCCCCCCTTTTTTAAACAGGAGAATTTATTATCCCATTTAAACAAATGTTCAGTAGTTCTGTATCACTCGTCTCCTTGAGACTACGTTTTTATCTCTAATTTCATTAAAAATTGTTTGACAATGATGTGTTTAAAAACGCACTTTATATTAGAATACTTTTGTGAAACCTTAGGCATGATCATTTAACATAAATTAAGGACAACACAATAAAATGTATAGGCTATGTATGCCTTGTATTAAATTACTTACTCCCCCCCCCAAATACCCGTGCTACCCTCCCCAGGCTACGACCTTTGGCAGCTGCCCAGTCTGCCTAGTCGGAAATTGGTCTCTGCTAATCCAGTTTCGGCTGCTTGATATAAAAATGCAAAATACTGCAAGTTTTCAAAACTGTAGAGTATCCATTTAAAAAAAATATTAAAAAATTAAAATAACTCGAAAACCCATAATAGATATCTGTGTGTATAAATTTAAGAAAATGGGGGGGGGGATTATGAATCTAAGTACAGTCACGAAATAGCGAGAAACACACTAAATTCAGTCAAAACTCGCAGATAAAATAAAATGCAGTTACACATTACTTAATCTATTCCACCAGTAGTGTGGAATAATGGTTTGAACAATAATATTTAATAACAGTATTATTTAATTTTACGTAGTGTCCGAAAAATCATACAAGATGTTCAGTTTACATACATGTAGACTAGTAATTTTTATAAAAATAAGGAAATGCTGTATGTGTGTGTGTGTGTGTGTGTGTGTGTGTGTGTGTGTGTGTGTGTGTGTGTGTGTGTGTGTGTCAGTATACGCGATGAAACACACATCTATAAAACAAAATTTTGTATATTGAGTTAAATATATCTTTCAAGTGTCCACAAGTGTGAAGGCAATATTATGCGAATAAGTGTTTAATAATAATACTGTTACAATTTCATCATCATCACCACTCCAAGGATTAGGCCCTAGACCTGTTACGGAACCCATCTCCTCCTCGGTCTACCGACATCTCTCTTTCCAGTAGGGTGATAACCCAAGGCAGCCACGGGTAGACGGATATCACCCATGCGGTTCAAGTGTTCACACCATCTCCTACTGTGGTCTTCAATCTTCCGGTGCAGCGGTACAATGTTTAATTCGCGTCTAATATCCTCGTTCCTTTTCCAGTCTAGGAGAGAACAGCCTTGCGCTCCCCTCTTAGTATTTCACTACAGCTGCTTGAATCCTGTGTACGTCCATTTTACTAAGAGGCCATGTCTCACTAGCATACAGGAATGTGGGGACAGCCACAGTTTTGTATAATTTCATTCGGGTATCCTTCCGTGTTTCATTTTTCTGGTACCTATGAATCGCGTCTAAATTTCATTAGCTTATTGTCCCAATCTAATATTGATTGGGATTGCTACAATTTATAGTTAATAACCATGCTATTTGTTTAATGAAACCTACTACTGTAGACTGTGCGAGGAAACAGAGCTGGAAGAAATAACCCGCAAGAGCGCTCGCTGTCGTGTATGCTGACAAAAGTTATTATTTTGTTTGCAACGAGAACCTAAAACAGAAGAATTCTACACGACTACAGACAAATATTTACACAACTGGGTGGGTGTTTGTATTTTCCCAACCAAACACTCGGCTACACACTGTACATTCACTCCGCCGAACCTTTCACAAGATTTTACGTCTCGTAACCTTCACACGTTGTCTACCATCACAGACTACACTGTACGTATTATACACGTGCGTCAATTTTCACCTAATAAAAATTGCCAACTACTTTTCTTAGGCTAGGCTTGCTTAGATTAGGCTACCAACAACAGGATAGTATAATGTCTTATATGGAAGTAACGTAAATATGTCCAGTTCTACGTTCTAAAATTTACTGCAGTAAAAATGACCAACCAACGAGCAACTCAGACATGGTCTGCAACTCAACAAAATTATAAACCTATACACGCGTACACCTACAAGCCTATGGATTCGATTTGTTAATCCATTCAATAACATATTATTGAGGTTTTTATTAATTTAATTTATATTATTACAGAATTAATATCTTCTTCTATTTCTTCTTCTCTTCAAGAATTAGGTTATATAAACCTATTCCGGTACCCATCTCATCCTCGGACGACCCACGTCTCTTTTACCGATGGCTTTATAGTTCAGTGCCGCTTCGGGAATCGATCCTCTGTCATCATTTGCAGATGATCCCACCATTGTCTTCTGTAAATTGGAATAATTCCATTTATGTCCTTTACTTCGAGTTCTACTCTGATTTTCTCATTCCTTATTCTATCTCGCAATGTATAATTTAAAGTATTTCTAAGAAACTGCATTTCAGCACTCTGAATCTTGCCGTTTTCCTTTTTTGTCGCGACCCACGCCTCACTCGCATTTGTCAATGTAGGTATTACAATTGTCTTATAAAATTTAATCCTGTATCTTGTTTTATTTCTAAAATTTCTATGAATCGTGCCACAAATATTCTTAAATTTATTTATCTTTTCTTTTATATCATATTCAGATTCATAGTTTACTGTACAGCAGATATATTGAAAACGCTTCACCTGTTCTAAAGTGTTGTTTAATGAAGAATGTTGTGTTAGTGGTTATAATCACAAACGGAATTCCGATCTGACGATGAGCTGGGAAGCTTGAAAGCGCTAATCGGAATAATTTTTCTATAGTGGTGTGCAACAGATTCTGTTTTTAAAGTGTTGTTGTTTATAACTATCTTAGTCCTCACTGGATATTTACATTTAAAGTTTTGGTCTTTCTTACTGAAATTGGCAGTGAGTACTGTCTTGCCACTTCTTGTAATTGAAACATAGCTCTTTGTAAGTCATCCACATTTTCTTGAATAAGAACTATGTCATCCGCGTATAGCAGGGAACGCGTATATAGAGAAATACGTAATTTTGAATTTCTGGGCTGTAATTAATCTTACATTACAAACAACGGTGCGGTGAAGAAGCTGCACAAGTTCAGACATATGTGTTGGACCATCGGGAGAACTCTACACTCAATGAGGAAAGGAACATGGCTACAGTTCTATAAAGTGATGACCATCCCCACACTTCTATATGGGTTCGAGAATTGGATTCTAACGACATCACAGGCGCCAGTCGGATTCAAGCGGCCGAAATGAGATTTCTCAGGGACGTGGCAGGATATAGGCCTACTCTTCAATGTCGATGCACGGCAGGAGTCGAATATTATGAGTATAGCCTGCTTGATAGAGTTGCTCAGTATCGGCTAAAATGGTTGGAAAATCATAATCGAATGGACGACTGCCCCATCCCGAAACATCTATAGGATTACAGGCCGAAAAAACGCGTTGGGCGTCCGAAGGAGCGTTGGAATGACCAGGTTTGCTTGGGACTGGAACAAACCATTTTTTGTTTAATCCTTTCTGAACACGACGATAATGACGATGATATATAAGAAACTACAGAAAGGTGGAAGAAACACGTCTTAAGAATGGACTCTTAAGAATTGCGGAGACAAAAATTGTTTGTAATTATAAACTACAACACAGATAATTTTTATGACGGCCACGGAAACGATGGGAAAAAGTGGGAATAGGCGACATTAAACTATGTTGTGGAGACGACAACGACCGTAGCCAGTGTTTCGCGCTCATCCGATTCGACTTAACTCGTTTGTTGTGCAGATAACGTATGGCACGTCTACGAAATTTATTTTTATCACGTTCGTTTGTTTAGGCCTTGTTTACCCCTTCCACTAATATACAAGTTAAGGTCAGTTCGGATATACACATTTAAGATAAGTACCTATAATGTATGTAATTAAGGTACGCGTGTTATTCGTGTAGGCCCATTGACACAGTTTACGTAACTAGATAGACCTACTTTGATGTGTATGCTTGTATGTATCACGTAAATGGTACAAAAAGAAATTTTAGCACATATTTCACTACGCCTGATTGTATATGTTAAATCATTACAAAAATAATTAACGTTTTCTGGAAGATAAGTTCTTTTATAGGCAATTCATCCATAGACGAAATAATATTTTAGCAGAAGAAATTATTATTCTGATAAGTTTCACATAACTGTAATAGACCTTGGGAATAAGATACACAAAATCAGACTACACAGCGATTTAGTAGCATATCTTAAATTATTTATAAGTACAAATAAACACTTAAAATGTTACAGGTAATGTAATTAAAAAATATTAAACTTTGGCGTACGTTTTATCTTTGTGTTTAAAAAACAATTTCTAATAAGTAAAGTGAATAGAAACAGATGTACTATAGCCTATATTGAAGGCAATAAGTATGCGCTGCACGAAGGTTTAGCGGTAAAACCTACGCACGGTGTTTAAGACGAGTAACAGTCTGTTTTTAAAACTGCAGACGCATCGCCCGATCCTCCAAAATATGGAAAGATTTCAGTGGTCCGTCTAGACGAAGGATTTTAGCGATAAAAACTGTCAAATCAGACAAAAGACAACACTTGTTTATCACCTGTGTACATGTGTCACATAGTGTCAGTCACTGTTACTATCTGGGTTTCGTGTAATCCAAGGTCTAGGCTTAGTGACTTTCACCACCTCTACTGTCGGGCGGACATTCACTCCCTTATAGCCTACCACACGGACTTATGCTCGAAGTGCAAGTTATGCAGCCATTATCATCATCATCATCTTCGTCTTTATTTTCGTCGTCATTATTTTTTTTATCACCACTTCCACCGTCACAATCTTAATCACTATCACCGCGATTAACACCACCGTGACCATCATCATCAGCATCATCTTCACCGAATAATTATCAATATCGATTCATAATTAGTTGACAAGGGATAGGGATGTCTTGTAGAAGATTATGATCAGAAGAGGTTTCCCTTTGCATCTCAGGGTGAATAGAAGTTTGTATCAGAACACCTGTTTTGTCATTGACACGGAGAAACGATTGACAGTGCCAGTTGAGACAAACAGAGGAGTTTAGATAAGGTTGTTATATCTCCTCAATACTTTTTAATATTTATTTGGGCGATATTATTAAAAGATGGAAGGAAAATTTTAAACGTGGAATTAAGCTTTCTCCGCAATGTACACTTAGCATTATTTTATATGGAGACGATGTTGTTACTACACAACAGACAGAAAATGACTTGCAGAGGGGAGTATTCATCTTGAGGAATTTAGCAGAGGAATATGGGTTCGTGCTATCTCCATATATAACAAAAGTAATGGCTTTTAGAGGAAAGTATGCAGTAAGGACAAAGACAGAGGTAAATGGAAACATCTTGCAGCAGGTATCCAGTTTCAATTATCTTGGATGCGAAATATCTCCCGCAGTTGATTGTGATGTCAAAAATAAACTTAATAAATTAAACATATATGTGGGACGATCCTAAGAACCTTAAAATAGAAAACTAGGAAAGACACTAAGCTTAAGTTTTATAAGACTGCCGGTGCCGCTGTATGAGAGTGAGACATGGGTACTTTCACAGAGATACAGAGGAAAGGTTACATCGGGATAAATGAAATTTCTCAGGTTGGTCAAAGGGTGCACGTTACGAGACAGAATAAGTAATGCACAGATAAGGCGAGAATTACAAATTGTTAAATTACAGGATAGATTTATGGAATACAAGGCCAAGTAGTGTAAGCATTTGGGAAGAATGCAGCAAGAACGCCTTCCCAAACTTGCCTTGAATTATAAAACCGACAGGGTATCGTCGTGTGGGGCGTCCGATGATGAGGTGGTTCCCGAAACAGGCAGTGAAGCCTAATCCGAGAAGTGGAGATGATGATGATGATTTATAATTATCGAATAATTATCAATTATCAACACTGCCATCATAATCATAATGTCACTTTCGTCGTCGCTATCATCACTACCACTTTCCGTCTTTGTTATTATAGTTATCACGTAGGACATAATCAATATGCATATATAGTATATGTATGGTATATGTATGACATAATATAGTATAGGTATGGTTTTCCATTTTTTTTTGCAGTGTCTTCAAGCTCGTTTGTTGCTTGTAGATGAACCGCGCTCTAAATTACCGCTTAATTGGTTCTAAGTCCTGCTAGACCACGCGACCGCTGACTGTCGAGTTCTCTGTCTAGTTTACACGTAGTGTTTATTTCTTAGTTGTGTTTTCCAGTTTCTGTTATTCTGGCCAATTCACTTTCTGTTAAGTCTTGGTACGATCACCCCTAAGATTCACTGGAGTTGTTTAGGGATATAAAATATCTTTGCTTGACATTGGAGACAATTATTAATTTTTAAGTTTAATTATAAATTGTTATACAGTGTATACTTTTTCTTTTTCGTTTTATTTTTTCCTTGTTACTTGTAGGCTATACTTTTTGTAGTACTTGTTGTACAAGAGAACAACCCTTTCTGTACTTAACTTCAAACGTTTAGACAATATTTTTCTTACACGTTTTGTTTCTGTCCTCGTTGCGTTCACACACGCATAACTCTCACGCAATTCGTTTTCCTTCGCATTTCAACCGTCTTTAGGATATCCCCTCCAATCCTTTGTACCTCGTATTTATTAACTGCTATCTATGACCTTTCGATTTTACGATTTTTTTATCCCCTTCCGGATTTTTCTTGCGATTGTTTTTTTAGTTGCTGACTGGTGGTCAGGGCGATACAAAGGGACACGTGTTTTGGATCCAAGATTTCCACACGCGTAAAACTCAAGTTTTTGACATGCAGGTTGCCGTGAGAACGTCTTTGTCAATTCTGGCTGAAGAAAGATTCGTGTTATCTTATTTTTTCCGTGTTCCGGAGTTTAGCGAATCAAGTGAATAGCTGGTGCGTCTGATCTCGAATTTTGGACACTCGACAGTTTCTTTATAGAGACTTTGATGATTGTCTTACAGGTTTAACATAAAGTCTTCTTCTTCTTTTGCACCTCACGGAGTAGGCACTTTGCCTGTTCCGTCTTCACAGAGTATCTCTCCATCTCACTCTCGGTCTTCCTACATCTCTTGTACCAAAGGGTCTATATCTAAACGCAGCCTTAGGTAGTCGTCCATTCTGTCCAGATGATGTAACTATTCCCTGCGATATGTCTTATTTTATCATTTATGGAAAATACCTGAAGCTCTTCTCTAATGTCCTCATTCCGCAAACTATCTTGTTTCGTGCAACCCTTTGTTCTTCTCAAAAACTTCATTTCCGAAATTTGAACCTGGTTTTTAATGTTCTTTGTAGGAACCCATGTTTCACATCCATATAGTAACACAGGCACTGCCATTGTTTTACAAAATTTAAGCCTTGTCTCTTTCCTTTTCTTTTTGCTCAGCATTGTATGTGACACATCATCTGAAACCTCGATATTTTTAGAGCAAACATAAAGTTTAATGTAAAGTTTTAATCTAAAGTAAACGTAAACATAAACATAAAGTCTCCTTACAAAATCGAGTAAATTTTACAACTGCACTATGGCCTCAGTAAAGTCCGCAAAATATTATTATTTTTGAAATTGTATCCAGTTCATCTTCGTGTTGCCAATTGTTTCATATGTTCACGCACTTCAATATTTTATCGACTTGAAGTGTAGACTTTAAACACTACATTTTCAATCAGACTGATAAGAAAACTAAGCAGAACGAGTTGCATCATAAAGTACAACACCCTCCGATTTTATCTTTTGAAATCTAACAACCTTTCTTCTGTTTTACAAAGTGTATTACTTACTATTGAACTGTAGTTCGCCCGAATATAGACCTGATGCAACCTTTTCTTTGATGTAGAACATCTTTATCAAAGATCAGGTAGAGGAGGACCTCAGAAAGCTAAACATAAGAAACTGGAAAGACAAAGCACGCAATAGGGAAGAATGGAGTCGACTCTTGGAACAGGCCAAGGCCCACCAAGGTTTGTAGAGCCAGGCTGGTGATGATGATGATGATGAACGTTCTTTACTTTGGGCAAAGTAGTTTAATCGTTTGATACACCAACCACGTAAATCGACGAAGTATATTAGGCCTATGAGAAGTCAGTATGGAATTCACTTACTTCTGACAGTCGAAATGAAAGCAGACTAGCAAGGACGCGCAGAGCGCATGCTCAAACACAAGCGTAAGATCTAGGAAATTCTATTAAAAGTGAAATTCTAGCGTAACTTGGTGGTTTTGTCTGAAGTTAATGGAGTCGTGTCGAACCATCAGACCTGTCATTGGTGGCGACAATTCCGCGTGAACTGTAACATGTGTCGTACACGCTCGTGGATGCTCACTTTACTTGTTGCCCGATGTCTGCTTGTTCGTAACCGTCGTCGCGTCGGTTTACAAAAATAAACGTTACTTATGTATTTGCGCACTGAATAAACGCGTACTATAGCACCACTACAGACGAACGCTTTGGCTGTCAGATGTATGCTGACAGAGCAAGCGGTACAGAAACTGTATAGCTGTGAGGTTCAAGAATACCGAGTTTGCAGAGTATATTATGTGTTTTAATAAACTGATATTATTTAAATTTGGAAATGTGTGTTTGTTTTTTATTGAGTATGTAGCTAAATTTGATTTATATATGTCTGGAAATTTGCATGTATACAACACCGTAATTCATATTTAAAACCAGATGTAGGCCTAAATCATATTTCCAAAGGCCCAAAAATGGCTTTATGGAAAACTTTAGAAATATTTAAAATAAAACAAATAATAAATTAATACCATAACAAATTCAGATAAATACAAAAAGTGATAATATTGACAGAATTACTAACTTAATAAAATAATAAATATTTATATTATATTTAACAATTATTATATAACATATTTTATATATACATATAAAAACATTAAAATAAAACTTATAGTTTACCTTATTCCTTTTCCATCTTGCGACTTCGTTATATGTCATACACGACATGTTTCGGGAAACATGTTCCAATATTCAGGTTTAAAAACTGTTTGTTCTCACATGAAGAACTTGTCAACGCAAATAAATGACAAGTTCTTCATGTGAGAACAAACAGTTTTTAAACCTGAAGATGGGAACATGTTTCCCGAAACATGTCGTGTATGACATATAACGAAGTCGCAAGATGGAAAAGAAATAAGGTAAACTATAAGTTTTATTTCAATAACGCGACTTGGAGACCATAAATCACAAATTATGAAAACATTAAATTTAGTCTACATATAAAACAGCTGTTTTGAACAATTGATTTAAAAATTTTTGACTTTATTAATTTATATCTGATGATGAGAGTTGGAGTATTATCGAAACAAATGTAATTTACAAAATAAAATATATTCTTGTAAAAAGTTTTATTATTAATAGTAATATAAAATATTATATTTAATGTATTTTTTGTATGTTTGTTTCTTAACCTCTTCGTATTTATGTTGATCATAAATAATTTATAGTTTATAAACATCTTTAACACCGTCCTCTTTCTTCTTGTACAAAGTTTGAAGTGACGTTATACGCTGTTTATAAAAAGAATAGGCCACAGCGAAGTAAGGCCTATGAGTTGTTTCAGGCAAAGTAAAAATACAATTCTGCTCGTTTAGACACTGTCAAGCTACAATATCCGTAATAATGTTGAGAATAATCTATCGATCTTCTGAATGCAAACGAACGTCAGTTCTGAATGAAGTTCGTTGACATTTTTACATTGTTTCTATGGGGGTAACATAAATCTTGACGTGACTGGCGACGGACAGTTGTGAGTGGCCACAGTTTGACATGTTCACGGTACAGCATAATTGAACTGACCACTGTCGGTCACGTGGTTCGGTTTAAAAGCCATAAATATGCTTTGGCTTTGTTTTGAAATACATCTGTCTTTCGTTCGTCCTGCCTACGAACGTCTCAGGTTACTTTATTTGAAACGTCACACATTGGAAGGTATGAAAACACTAGATTAGACACGTGTACATGATCGGCTCTGTGTATATGTGTGTGGGAGTTTTTACTGGGAGAGGGGGGGCATCTTAGGATGGTATCACACATTACTTCAAAACCGTTTCGCTAATGATCCCACCGTAGCGAAAGTATTGTTGACTGTACTGAAGTCTTCTCATCTGTCTTACAATCCTGTAGGATCATTTCCGAACTCATATCAAGTGTTGTACGGTTACTTTTCAAGTGCCTATTTTATTTTACACGCTAATTGAAAACCCAAAAAATTAAACATACGGTTAATACGGTCAATGCTCGTGTATTTTTCCAGTTCGTACGTAGCATTTTGCCGAAGGCTGATGACGAATCGTTAAATGAGTAAGACGGATGATACCATAATTGTCGTTTAGGATTTGGGGGGCAGTGGGGGAAAAAACGAAAGCCCCTGTCACCAACAAGAAATTAGATCTTGGGAGCGACCTAAAGCACATTTGGAGATATAGGTTTTTGTTTGAAATTATCCGGATTGTAAAGCCTCTATCCGATGTCCTTCGACCGAAAGTTTCGGATAAAATGCGGCAGCCGTCTTAGGGTTCGTTTGCCTTGACTACTTCTCACGACTAATTTTTTAATTGTTGTTGATATTTTGTTGCTGGTTCT
This sequence comes from Magicicada septendecula, assembly GCA_034769895.1. Lineage (NCBI taxonomy): Eukaryota > Metazoa > Arthropoda > Insecta > Hemiptera > Cicadidae > Magicicada > Magicicada septendecula. Next base: position 380,863,558 of record CM068373.1, read on the forward strand.
AGGCTACTGCCTTTAGTAGCCAAAAAAATACTGCCTTTAGTTATTTTTATGTTACTTGACTATGATGCGAACCACTGGTAGGTTCCTGAGTTTAAGTAGACCTCAAGCGCTATTAACAATAATATTATGCCTTTTTTTTAATATTAGGCTATTAACAATAATATAACAATATTAGGCTCTTTTAACTCTTATAGAACAATAATTCTGCATACTAGTTTACAAACATTTGGTGAAATAATTCTGACAATAAATGGTCTCAAGCCCGGCTAGAAGGTGCGAACGGAAGTTAACATTCTAAAATGACACGAAGAAGACGACAACAACAGCAGTAGCAACAGCAACCAAATATCAGCAACAACAATTAAAAAATATAACGATTATTTACAGAAATATTGTACTGTAAGGTGTAAGCCTATTACTTCAGTGTAAATAAAAAACTAGCATAGAGAAAAAGATTCAACAATTTTTTTCCTTCCGTTCGCCATTATTGACTGCGGTCGGTCCTGTTTTAGAACAGTTTTTGTTCTCTATTCGACCACCATTTTCGACTTCTTACAAATGATCCCCTTCGCGGTAATGATTGACAAGAAACCCCTAATTTTGTACGTCGCAGAGTCTATATTTCCTTCTCAGTCCCTTCTGTATGGGGGCAGCATTCTCCGCCCATGAGAGTTTCCAGTTCATGTAAATGAGCGTCCCAGCAAAACACACATTTCTCTAATGAGAGCCTCGTACTTTCTGTAGGCACACACGTGTCAAACTTCCGGGTCATACACGTGTACTGTCAATCATTACGTTATTGTCAGTTTTACAGGTTAATCGTAATTCAGACTAGCGGTTTTAAATAAACGCTTGATAATGATATAATAATAATAATAATAAAAACAATACTACACACATTAGGTTTGTGCTGGTTCTAACACTTATACAAAATGTGTAACAATCAACAGGCTGAAATTAACTGTAACTTGTTTTGAGAAATAAGACACTGAATCATCATATAAGATATAGCAAACGATTTATAATTATAATAAACGGCTTAATTAATTTAGATTAATTTAATGTATTTGTTATTAAATTAATTTTATAACAAAAATTATGTTATAAATATGAAATGTAACAAAACCAGTAACAACAGTAATTACTTACGGTACCTGATTCCTCGTCAATAATAATATCGCTATTAATACTGCTGATATTATTATTAATGTTATCATCATCCCTATTAGCATCGTTATTACTTCATAGTCCCATTGTTCATCCAACTATCTACCCACCTTTCCTTTGGCCGTTTTTCGTTCCTTGATCGTGTTGTTTTGAGAACTTGGGAACTGGGAACTTCAGAAATTGTTTATGAATGTTTGTGAATTGTTTATGTATAAATGCAAAATTCGCATAAAAAGATATAACGAAACATCTATAAACAATTTCTCAAGTTTCCAGTACCCAAGTTCTCAGAACAACACGAAGAAGGAATAAAAAACGGCCAAAATAAAGGTGGTTAGATACTTGAACGAACAATGGAACTATGAAGTAATGACGATATATGATATACATAATTTCTTTATAACTAACTTGATGAGTTTCTTGCAGTGTTATTGTCTAATATCATATATTATAAAATTATAATTACTTCTGTGAGTATTTGATCTTATTTTTAACGTTTTAATTGACCTGACGCACATTTCAACTTTGTCGAATTTACTTGCTAAACTGCTAATTGTCATGATCCGGACGAGTCCTTTCAGTACTTCCACCATTTTCAAGTCCGTAACACGAGGTCGTAGTATGGACTTGAAAATGGTGGAAACACTATAAGGCCTCGTCCGGAACATGACAATTAGCAGTTTAGCAAGTAAATTCGACAAAGTTGAAATGTGCGTCAGGTCAATTAGGTTCAGCAAGTAAACACTACAAAGTTGGAATTACAGAGACTGCTAATTCAAATAACAAGATGAACAATGACGCACATTTCACTAATTGTATCAGTATCTTCAGAAGTTTATAAAAGAATTGACACACACACACACACGCACGCGCACACACACACACACACACACACACACACACACATTTACACACACACACACACATACATAATTTATTTTAAATTAGTGAAAATTAATTATAATCTTTCCTCTTTGTAGTGTTTTTTGTACTCGATTTCACTTCATGCTTTCACTTTTTTGTTCCTTCATTTCCTCAGTCTAGTTATTCTGTATAATCATTGTTACTATTATTAAGCTTCCTTAAGTAGCAAACATGAATTTCATAATGACGATAGATTAAGTGAGATTATCGAACCTCGCTGAGACTTGCAGTACCTTACAGTACCTACTACTACTACTACTTCCAATTTAGTACAGTAGTAACTAAATTATTATTATTATTATTAATACCACTGCTGTTATCATTGTTATTATTATTGTCGTTGCTATCATTGCTAATTGTTTAAGTTTAATTTCTGTTTTCATTTTTATTATGGAAAATCCAGTGCGCTATCGGTGGACTATTTTTAGATATTGTAATAACCTGTCAACCGTAATCCTCGATTTGACGAAAATGAAATTACACTAATAACAGGTGATAACGTCTGGCCAGATTGACGTAAGCATTTTGAACCTATAAACTCGTGATTCTTCGTGTTTTCCTCCTTTACCAACAAAAGGGCGAACGTCGTCGATGATTATTTTTTCGCGTTCGACTATACCAAACAGATTTATATATTTATATATAAATTTAGAAATTTATACTCACATTTCTGCCTTTTCTCACTTCGTCCCTTCACCGGTAGCTTTTTTCTAGTAATATTAATTCTATGTTTTGAAAATAAGACGAAGTAAAAGTATTTAGCAATGGAAATATTGAAGGAGGAGTGGAAACATGATACAAGAGTAAGCCATTTCATGATGTTTAATTTATTTTATAGTGGTCAGTTTAGGAAGAGGAGAGGTTACGATTGTATTAGTCAGTGCCTACGGCAGTACTCGAGTAATGTGACAGTCGTAATTACAATACATCTTTCTGACACAGTGGGAGTAGCCGAGGTGTAGAATTCGGTATACCATTCTACACCATTCGATTCCTGGTGGCGTGAGCAAACCAGCGAATGATAACCTTGTCTAGTATATCTCTCTGCTGAGCCGTCTGCAGTCGGCATTCAGCGGTAGGTCCCACTTAAATCAGCGAATCTGTGAACACATCCGTCACGTCTATATGTATAATACCCTCAATTCGATCACGACAGAATGGATGGCTTCATGCACGGTATGCTTGACTACTTGAGCCATGCAAGACGACCTCACGTTCCTTTCAAGTCACTTTTGACTTTCTTTGCCCATTTCGATAGTACGAAATGTCTACTCTATAATCCTGATGAAATTTGAACATACGTCTGCAACGATAACCCTCCTAATGGTTGACATTGTGGAAGACAGCTCTAACTACGGGATAACAAGAACCCTCGTAACGAGACACAATGTGGAAGACAGATCTAGCTACGAGATAAAGGGACCCACAGAATGGGGCACGTGATGGAAGACGAATTCGTAACGTTACAGTTCCTTAAGAAGTAAGAATTAATAAGTTTCATGAACGACTAACAAGAATTTTACGATTCATAAGTAGTATTATCATTTGATCCGTAAGTTTACATTCTCTGTAGCCTACATAGTGTGTAGTCTTAATACAGTGAATGCATCAGCGTATAAAGCAAAAAATTTGAAATCGTAACCTGCAGTAATTTTATAACTATTGTTTGCGCGTTAGTGTTACGGAATATTTTAATAGGTCCGAATACAAAATCTGTAGAATGAACATAGTTATGAAGGCTACTAGACACTGGCAGGTCCCATCGTTCCAGGAAGCATAAAAAGAAAACGTCCGCCCGGTGTATAAATCATAAACACAATATTGAAAAACAAAGTTACATAACTTATACGCCAATGCCAAGGTATTGCCTCTTGTAGTGTATCCCGGCTCGGAGCGGCGTATGTGTTGCGGTGTTTGTGCTCCCTTCAAAACAAAACAAAATCCCCTTTACTTTGTATTTTTTTTTCAGATCAATCCACCCTCTACCAGCATGATTCTATTTTTCTAGTACTATACGATTTTTTGACTATATTAGGAACTTTTGTTTTATTCATAAACTTCCGTTTCAGCGGCACCGTGGCTAAGTTTCCTTCCACTCCGAATGTGCCACCTAAACACCCCTCAACATAAAAACACTCCCTCCTCCCTCCCCTTCATATATTTCTTTTCTACATAAATCGTATTGGTATTCAACCCCGATTTTCCTTTCATATATATATATCTCCGTTTTTGATTCAAGCGTATAGATGTTTCATTTCAGCACATGGAACCATTCCGTGCATTGTTTGGGACCACGTATATACACAGAAACGCCAGTACTTCACGTATATTGGAAAATACTTGAAATAATCCGTTAAAGACAGTGGCATCTAAGTACATGCATGTAATTATCAACTTGAATTGTAGTTTTTAGTTTCTTTTTAAAATTGTCACCCAAAATGAACGAATTTCCGCGCTCTTTAGAGAGGTAGGAAATATTAATAATTTACATCTAGATGAGTGAAACACGCCTACATGTGAAAACGATTACCATTAAAAGGGGAAATAGAATTAATTTAATTAGAACTCTTAATAATTTTTCAACGGTTTTAATTTATCATAATTTTATCAAATGTTTTGGTCACAAAAGGAATATAGTTATCTTTCATACCACCTGTAATCAATGATAACTATATTAGTTAATTCTGAGTCGAGTACTCTTGTTGACAGGCAGGTTTCATGATCATCATCATCACAACACGGCATAGGCAAGGTGCTGCGTGTTCCGCCTTCAAGATCCTCCAGTCATCGCTTCCTGGGTCCACCCACACACCTGAGTCTTATACGGTTATATTTCCAGCCTTGTTTGGCCAGTCTTGAATGTAACAGTCTTTCTAAGTGTTCTTTCCAACGTTGTTTACAATCTTTTAGTCTTTCATTCAGGTTAAAAATAATTCTTCTCTTATGGCCTCATTCTGTACACGGTCAAGTTTAAAACACCTCCTCTTAAGAACACCATTTCCGAGGCCTGTATTTTACTGTCTTGTTTCTTGGTTGTTGTCCATAATTCACACACCAATAGGACAGTATAAGGACTGCCATAACTTTGTTAAGCTTTAATTTTGTAACTTATTTTGTAAATTAAACAAGCAGGTTTAATCCAAAAAGTCGATATTATTCTTTTATTTTTAAAATAATGTATTGACCAACAATTTATTATTTTCTTAAAGGTAACTGAGAAATGGTACAATAATCTATAAACTCTAAATTATCACATTTTGAAACCTTACAAAACTATTCCTTTTTTTATATTTATAGAACGTATATACAGGGAAATCCGTAACTAGAATATCTGATCGACTGGGTACGACGGCAAACTAACTACAATATATATTCTTCCTGTTGTGTCCAGGCTCCATATAATTTGCCATTTAATGCCGTTTGATGGATAGTTGCGAACTATGAGGACGACGACATCAAACGGTTTCTTTACTTTCTCTTTTTCTTAATTACGATTAACTTACAGATCTCTCACGTAACTTCTACAAGCAAAGGCAAGATTACAATAAGTACAATCAAACTCTAGTTGTCTAAAACACTTAAGCTTTCGTGCGGAATCGATCACGGAACCGTCCGACAACTAGCGGAAGTCGTCACGTATCTTAAAAAAAAAAAAAAAAAAAAAAAAAAAAAAAAAAAAAAAAACTGGCGAGACAGTATTTAAAACAATGTGACAATCTTCTCTTGAGATATCTGTCACAGAAGCTATTAGTAGATAATAAAAATAAAATTAAACGTAATATTTGCTGTAAAGGAAGTGTAATATATAAAAGTTTAGTACTAAATTAGTTTAAAATTGATTTAACATACCACTTAGTAGTGAACGTTGTACTAGTTATCGCAAACGATATATAAGCTGGACAACGTGCCAAAATTCCATCGATCCTGAAAATTTTACATCAATTTGTCACTAAAAAAAATTAAGTAAATACTAGAATTTTTGTTATTGAAAACCTAAACTTTGAGGTTTAGGCAAGTTCAGTCATTTAACCAGACGCAATTTAAAATACCTTACCAACGTTTCGATAAATTTATTACCTTCCAGACGTTTGTAGACGAAGTTTTATGGGACATCCTTAATCCCAGATGAACTCTTTGACTGCATAGTCTGTTAACTGTAAAAATCTTTTATCGTTTAACAACACATGATCGCAGCTATAGAATAATTAGTAACACAAAACTTACTTGATTCTAACAAACACAAAAATTTGTATACTGATTTCTAAAAGCAAATTTTTATACTTATTCCGTCAACGGAATGATTTTTCTTGGATCAATCCGTTCGATGAGTCAACGTAATAACATTTCAAATTGATTAATTTCATTTCAGTGTTACCTGAGGTTTGTAAAATATTTTTTAGTACGTGACTAGTGTTAATATTACGAATCTAACTGATAGTAGATACCAAGCACGTCCTGATAGAAAACACCACTGACTATCGCCACCACCTCGGATGTATTAGTGAGAAATTACAAATAATAATACATACTTTTATAGATTATTTCGTTACACATTGTAAGCGGAATATTTATCATTAACTTTGTTATTTCGTCTTTTTTAACTCGTACCCACTTCTTACGGTAGAAACAGTTACGCTCGAATATTCTTCTGAAATGTCAAGTCTTACGTAGTTTAGAGCTTAGTAGGCTTTATCGTCAACGCTGAGATCTCACAATCCGCAAAACAATAATCATAATAAAATACGTAGGCTATAGAAAAATAAAAAATTTAATTTATTATAACTTTACTAACAACGTTCTTAAAATTAAATAAAATGTCGTGTTCGACGCTTATTCCAGCTGGGAGTTCGTGGAGGAAAAAAGAAATAATGAAACAAACTTTAAACTTAAAATAGTAAACGATTTGAAAATATAAGAACAAATATGAAACCAATGACCAAAAGGAACGACCGTCCATAATTAACCTAGTAAAAAATAGGTAAATGTTCGTCTACAGATTGCCAGCTCTTTGTTTAAATAAACAGAGAAAACTATAAATATTAATAGCCTGTTCATTGCTTAACACATGGTTATTACAAATATTTCTGTCAATTGTTAGTCTATTTTAGAAAAAAACTTGTTTGTGATTTACATTATTTTTCGCATAGTGACTTGCCGTGGCCAACGCAACTAACGTTTTCCTCAGTGCGACAGAATTACTTTGTGTAAAGAAACCTGTTTTGTTACTTCATTTTATTCTTTCTGGGATTTTCAATCCAATGATAGATCATCATCATTATCTTCTCACAGTTTTAGGCTTTAGAGGCCTGTTCCTATTGCACAGTGCACCTTTTCTTAGGTCTACCAAGTTTTCTTTTGCCTCTAGGGTTGTAATCTTTTGCCATCTTCGGTATTCTACTTTCTTCCATTCTATTGATGTGTTGAATCTATTTTCTTCTGTATTCTTTAATCCTTTCATTAACTGCAAAAATATCTAAATGAATTTTTATCACTGCTGTTTGTATCTGCATTTCATCTTTTTTCTTTATGACCCAAGTTTCATAACCATACAGTAGTGTAGGTATTTCAATTGTTTTATAAAATTTTATTTGAGTTTCTTTTCTACATTTTTTCCCAACGTTCTCCAGATCGTTCCACACATTCTTGTGAAATTCGTCACTTTATTTTCTATATTTCTATTTTGATCATAAGTGACGTCACGTCCAAGAGATTTGAATGTCTTATGTTATGTGGAATATCTAAATTTTATGTGAATTTTAATACCATCAGGGATTGTTCTTTCCATTTTTTGAGGAGATCATCTAGACAAAGGTTAAAAAGTAATGGTGACAGACAACAACCTTGTCTTAACGGCTTGGTTTGTTTCAATCGGGATAGATTCTACTCCGTCGTCTATGATTATCGCGGTGTGTCTATATAAACTCTTTATGGCCTGAACTAGGTGTTCCAATGATAGATAAAACAAAAAAGGCAGTTACATGTATAGGCGTGCGCGCGTGCGCGTGTGTGAAGCTTCTTTTGTATCAGCTAAGTAGCAGGCACGCAAGATCGGTAGGTATTTTGTGAGCCATTCAGAACACAATTGTAACAGTGGGGATAGCCGCCCATTATAACCACAGGGTGTTACTTACGCACTTTGATATTACGGGGTATTTGCTATTGTGGCGCCACTGGGCGTTCGATGTTTACTTCATGTTTACAGAAAATATTAAACGCTGAGAAAAAACTACAATCGAACACTGTAGTGAAAGCCTTTGATTAGCTGCGTCGATATCATCGAAGACTATTTTCTCATGAGTAGTGAAACGCACTTTAGAGTAGTTTTGGTGCTGTCATTAATGTAGGTAATTAAGTTTTATGTTTATAATTCTTTAAACATGTTTCATGAAACAGATTATTAGCAATTTTAAATTTAGCCATAGAAATGTAGATAAGGTAGCTCCGTCTAATTTTCCAACCAGAAGATAATAATTTTTAATTCGTCCCAACAAACTTGATCTTTCCCAGAGATTTTGTTAGATAGTATGGTGCGACACCGATATTGTCAGCCATTCAAGTGTTCCGAGTTCACTAATACTCTACACTGAAAAGCAGGGTTGAACTACAGCCAACAGCATGTTCGTGTATAGACTCTTAATACGTATTTTGAAATCAGTGTTTTAGCTCTAAGAATTTATGAGCGAGCAGGGGTGTCAGTAAGACATTTTTTACCGGACCTACGGAGAACGTGCTTCGTTAGAATACGTTAATGGCAACTGGCATGTTCCATATAGAAACATAAAATAATATGGTTAATTTTACGGTAGCATTTTCTCTTTTAATGTTTCCATAATTTTGTTCGTTGAAAAATATACCAGTAAAATTTCTTTTTCCTGCTCAGTAATATAACCATCGCTCAATAAATATTTATTTCATTGCCGCATTTAATTCTGGTTGTTACACAATTTGATAAACTATTGAACAATAATTATAAATTATACGAAAGTTGAGTAAGCGATAAATAAATATTTATAATTACTAAATACATAAATCAACAAACATTGACTTCCGATGAACAATCCTCAGCTAACAATTATTAATGTGTAGTTTTTTGTAAGCAATGTGGACTTTGGATTCTAAGTAGTTTATCTTCATTATTATGCGCACTTTACTGATTGATTTGACGAAATTGCTCCCAAAGAAAATGAATCCTTAAAAATTGAGAATTCAGAAATTGGATAAGAATTTTTAATCAATAACATATTGGCTTAATATGTGGAAAGAGGATGGAAAGTTACTAGCATTATTTACTTATTTATTGACATGAGTGTAGCAAATACGTCATAGATGAGCCATCCTGTATATGAAGCTCAACTTCAGCTTTTAAATGGTGAATGAAAATAGAGTTCAGGCATCGTGGAAGGAAACGGGTCGATAAATTACTCTGATCCATCCAGAAACAGAGCATCCAAGGGCAGTCTCTCCGGTACTAACAAACAAACGCCAACGAAGTGCACTTGAAATAATCATAGTTAAACATACTTTGCCAGTGTTCAGATATGGAATTTTACTACGAAGCGTAACTTTATCTTCAGTTGCCCTAACGATATTTGGAAAACAAGACAGGCTGACACGCGGAAATATTAGAAAGTCGCTGCTGGAGGAACGAATTCATAAGACAAGGAAAAAATTGTCCGCGCGCTCTTACGCATGTACGCACGTATGTACGCACTCACACATCCTTCAGAAACAATGCACAACATTTCCTGGAACTATAGTGTGTTGATAACTATATAATTTCGCTTCTGGCGTTTGATGGCTAGATCGTTGCCCTCCGTCGCCTCGTCTTCAAACGGCAAATGTATTGTTTCATGACGTCCGTTCTGAACAGTCCATTAAAATGTGTTAGCGCAGATTGAGGACGCATAACTCGTTACTTTCGAACTGATATTAGCTCAGATTCTTAGATTTATGAATTAAAATTAATTAAAATTTATTCGCTTGACATTTATAATCTAGAAAATCTCATGGATCATACACCATGCCAAAAATTTCATGAGGTATGTATCTTACAGCAGTGCAGAAAGTTAAAATATCTTGTATGATATCCAACATCCGAAACGGATAGGAACTATCAGAAGAAGATGTATCGTTATAAAAAAACCTTAGTGGAACAACTTGAAAACATTAAACACAAAAACGCAGACTTATAATTTTAATTGGTAGGTTATTCGTCAGCTCTTAGATGATATAATCAAAGCTTGTCAAGACAGCTGTTACAAGCGAGATCGGATGCAGATACGGTTATTCCAACTTGTCTGTCGGGAGGCGTTACACGTCGCAGCTACATACTGGGCTCACGATTTGGGTGGACACTCAGAGATACAAACCAGCGTCCACTTGCGTCGGAGACTCAAGTATTAGCCAATAGAACTCGGAGGAGACTCATAAGAAAACAAATAAAATTGAAAATAAAATTAGAAAAAATGTATATCTTAAATTTTTACTGGCGTAAAAATTTATAGAAATATACACAAATTTTACTTTCAAAATTTCATATTGTGATCTTGATAGCAAAATAGTCTCTACAGGTTGACGTCACAGGTTTTCGAATGCTGAAGAAGGAAATTTTTGTACTACTGAAGAAATAGTCGTCAAATAGTCTTTGAGGATAAGTAATGAAATATTTAACCAAACGTTAAACGTTTTTTTCCGACGTAGCTCACAGAATACCTGAAAAACATCAGAATATATATTCAAGATTAAAACCTTAATACCATACAATAAGTTTTTTGTATGATGTCTTATTTTTTTCTGTCGGTCGTCTGAAAATACAGATGTTACAAAGGCACAAATTTTTTTAGTTGGAAAATAGATCTGAGCTTTATCCCCTTTATATAAGGTGTTCTCATCTTTTATCATCCGTAGGCCTACCCATAAAAACAATGCATGGTGTTTCGAACCATCTTCAGTAATCAGTAATCACAATCAGTAAAGTTACATTGTTTGTTGACTAACTTAAAAATTGTTAAAATTTCGGCTTGCTGGGCTGTAAGGCCGTATAGTAGTACAAAGTTGTTTAAATCCAACGTTTCGGCCGTTCCTTCGACGGCCATCTTCAGTGCAAAAGGCTTAAAACACCGACAAAGATTTCGTACTCAGTGACCACAGAACTGTACTGTTTTCAAGGCTATGTTTTCAGCCTTCAGCACTGAAGATGGCCGTCGAGGGAACATTAACACCGGCTGTGAAAGCTTTAGACATAATCTAATTTGAAAGATATTTCCATATTTTATATTATGGCCTACAATTCATTTTAATTCCCCACGATACTTGACTCGCTTTGGGGACTGAAAGTTCTTCTAGCCTGAGCTTCAGGAACCTTTGAATTTTGTAACGTTTACTTCTAAAGAACGTAAAACTGATACATCGCATTTTTTAAATTTGAGATATTTGCAACATAAAATAGTTGAAATTGTATTCATGTAGTAATTGTGCGCTACTTGCAACAGTTGGAACAGTTGAAGATTTAAATTCCAAACTTCGAGATCATGCCCCTCTACAAAGCAGATTTGGTTGTATGACAGCATTAGATGTTTTATCGTTGTATTCGTCAAACGTTTTGTTGTATGTTTTCAATTTATTGGAATTCAAATTGTAAATTATGTCGTTCTGTTTTGCAGAGCATCCTGTCGAAAAGACTGGCGGAGGAGCGACGACGGGTTCCAAGCGAGCTCGCACAGCGTACACCAGCGCACAACTGGTCGAGCTGGAGAAAGAGTTCCATTTCAATCGATACCTGTGCCGACCAAGACGTATCGAAATGGCAGCGTTGCTGAGGTTGTCGGAGAGGCAGATAAAAATTTGGTTTCAGAACAGGAGAATGAAATTCAAGAAAGACCAACGCGCCAAAGGACTGTTAGTGGGTGAGCCGATAACATTTATACTTGTATTAATTTGTATAAACGTTTCATCACTTTCATTACTTAGTACACTTAGGATGGTAGTGGAGTTTGACAAAAAGTAATACATATCGAAAAAAATAATAATTTATACATTTTTCAACTCATTTATTTCCTCACGTATTTTGAAAATTATAATTTGTTCTTGAACAAGTACGTGTTCTTGATACGGAAGTACGTGTGCGTGGACGATGGAAAGTTGTAACTATATACAGGTATACCAGAATAATATTTTCATATCTTGTATATAGGTGCGTAAAGTATTACAAAGTGATGAGTCCATTCATTCCACGTGTAAGGTTTATCGTTAAATAAAATTATTTAGGCTGTTGTATTCTAAAACTAACATACACATGCAGTCAAACTCTGTTGTTACAATTTTCGTTGATTTTATTCTTTGCACTCCAAATTATGTTTTTTCTTTCTGCTTAATTTGAAAAGTAACTTCTTCTTCTTCTTCTCCTCCTTCTCCTTCTCCTTCTCCTTCTCCTTCTCCTTCTCCTTCTCCTTCTTCCTCTTCTTCTTCACTCCCAGGTATAGGTGCACTGACTGAACAGACTCAGAGTTCTTTCCACCTTTCCCGTGGGCTCCCAATGGACAGCCATGGACCCCGTGGGCGTGCTTCTGCCATGGAGTCTTAAGTCTTCAGTTCTTTGGGGACACTTTACATGCCGTTTTCTCTATATGTTCCTTCCATTTTTTTGTCTATAATTTTTATCATTACTCTTATTATAAATGTGTGTGTGTGTGTGTGTGTAATCTTGCTTATCTCGGTAGGGTATCAACATTTTAAAATTCTGATTTAAACAGTCTTAACATTAAATCACAGTTTTTTCTACTTGTGACTGTGAAACTACCAACAGTTTGCGCAGAAGACAGAAATCAAATTTAAATAAAAGCCTACGGTGAAAATGGGCCACGGTTTACTTACGCTGTATAACGTATATGCTACCTGTATTTAAGAAAGAAAAACGCAATTCTTTACTTAATTTATGTAAGTTATTTTAAAATTACGTTCTTGGTAAAATTGTGTTTCCCAACTTGCACTGACCGTATGCTATGTCTGAAAGTATAAAAATGCAACTACGGCTAATTGCTTACAGCAGTGATAAAGTATGTGAATAATTACAAAAATAAATGATAATCAATCAGTACTTCGTGTGAAATAAACGTTTTAATTTAAGGAAGTTTTTAAACTGCAACGATTTCTTATCAGTTGATTAATAGAAACAGTTACTTACAGTTTAGTATTAACAGTGGTTTCCTATCATTAAAATAATATTAATAATAATACTAGGAGAACGATGAAAGAAAGTGTAGTGAAAACGTTTGAAACAGTATTACTCGGAATATAATACGAATTTAATTGTTCAAGGCCAACATTATGATACTCTCCGATTTAAAATCGCATTTAGTATTAACATGAGTAGGCCTATTCAGATTAATAATGTAATGCAGAGAAACATAAATCATTACATGAAAACTTAAATATTAATCTAGAGTAAAGAAATTTAAATCGTCAGTGAGGTTAGATTTTGTGGTTAACTCTTTGTACAACATGTTTTTTAAATACTTTGAAGTACAGCGTTATAAAGTACAAATACGTGGATACAATTTTCTTGTTAAGTTACCGTTAAATGTAATATTCTTGATACTTTCCCAGAATACGAAATTTATGCTACTTATGCTATTTAAAATGGTGTCGGACTGAGAGCTTCGGATTAACGAGCTGAAAATAGTTTATTTCGCCGAGTACTAACCAAATGATGTTATATTGTGTTACAAATCAATAAACGCAGGAAATTAACCTTCTGAGTGTGTTTGCAGGCCACCAAGAGATATCTTCATCGTCGACAATAGTGGACAAGATGCCGACTCCGGTAACGAGTCCTACGCAGTCAACAAACTCCGGTTCTCCGCCGTGTGTACAGCCGGGGCCCACGGCGTCCTCACCGTCGACGACCATACACCATCCGCCACACAGCGCGTCGTGTCACCAACAGTATCCGTCGCCACCGCAGTACGACGTTGTCAGCGGTTCGACCGACCACAGTTTGCAGCAAACCAACGCGGCGTCCCAACACATGTACAACTGGCCTGCGTGGAGCCACCCCAACGAACAGACGTTCCCTGCCTACACTCAGCAGAACTACGACATCCAGCACAACAACAGTTCTTACAGAAATTTTCATCAACCGGCGACCAGTACCATGAACCATAAATATTTTTATCCTCCGTTGAAAGTCGAGACACCTTATACGTCGTCCGGCGTGTCGTCGGATTATGTGACCACGTCGAGGAACGACGAGCTGTTAAACAACTTCCTTCTACAGAGTCAACCTGCGGTCACCGATCCGGAAATGGTAAGGCCACAGTTATCAGCGGCTGGGAACGATATCAATTTAGAGAGTACGAACTGGGGTTCCGAGAACATAGACGTGTGTGAGCAAAGTTTTATGCCAGACCAAGTTACCGCCGATTCTTACAGAAAGGATCGCATCAGTTACGAAGACATCGGCCAGACTCCTGCTGGTGCACTTCAGACCGAAGATTACCTGTGGAGCGAAACCGGCTATGAGGCTCCGACGGAACCGTCTTCTGTGCAGGATTTACAGACAACGTCCGCTGCTTACTCGGCTGATGATCTCATCCAACTATGATTGCGGTAGAGTTAGTCTAGAAAGAACTTTTGTTACCTGCTATGAAATGTAATATGACAGAGACTGAATTATTGTGTGTCATTAGTTACAATAAATTTGTGGACATTCTGTATTGTTATTACAACATATTATATATAAAGTAATAAATCAGGGTTGTCAACTGGTACTTAAAGGACCTCACAAAAATATCTGCGTGAAAGACTGATCCTCAGATACATAACAACACGACAAATGTAAAATATTAACAAAAGGCATATTCTTTAGTACCTACTACTTTACTAAAAATTCAGAGAATAATGGTAGATTTAATACATTTATTGTAATATTTTATTGTTTTGTTTATATCTTATAATTTTATATCTTATAATTTAATCTATGCATATTGTAATTACACTATATTTTGTTTCTATTGTAAACTACTACGTTGACTTGTTTACCACATGGTAGATTATAGTTTTTCCTGTGTTATTATTCTTGTCAATAAGTACATACAGTAAACAAAGGCTATAAGTATATTTAAAAATCTTACACTCCCACAGGAGGAGGAGAATAAATGTGTTCCTCTGACAATATTCATTTAATTCTTAATGATAATTGTTATACGACATTTTAGTTTAGTATTGATTTAAATATTACGTGTCGTTGTCGTAGTATAGGTTTTGGTTTGTAGTTCAGTTTTTAATTACTAACCACTTTCTTTCGATACAACCAGAATTCGGGAAACACAGCACGTTGTAACGTGGGAAGTAGGCCTACCACAACGCGGTACCGTACTGTAGGTTGTTCTAAATTACGTACTTATTCGGGAAATAGAGACAAATAAGTTAGGCAAAAATATTATTTCTAAGTCTCTCATAACGTGGATGCGTTGTTGGGAGACGACCTTTTATTTTGGAAAAATATATTCTATATACAAGTAGATCTAAAACTTTTTAAAATATCTTATTCCATCATGATGTAGGCTACAAATATCCACGTCAGCCACAAGTTTGCATCACTTTCCGCCACGTCCTTTGACACCTGCAACACCCGTGAATGATAATGAAGAAAATACGCTCTCCAGCAATTTAAGTTTGTTCCGGATGTTCTGAGACAAAAACTAACATTTTAGTGAAACAACTTCACTACGCGGACAGTTTTACTCATTTAAACAAGCGAGAACTTTCTTTCTAATGTGTGTGCTGTGTTTTCCAATTGGTGCAGTGTTTCTTTTCTGCTTTACGTCGATCAGTCCCATTTTATGTGACTGTTCAGAAATGAATCAGATCTTACTAGATTGATAGCTATTAAAACTAGTCTGCATCGAGGTAAATTAAAAATAGGTAAATAAGAGGTAAATTAAAGCGGCTGTGATGATAACCAGTCTGATGATAAGCAGTGATGAAGCATTTTATGAAGTTCGTTACATTAGAATGAATACTTGGACTATGCACGATGTAATGTGTAGCACGTAGGTATTATTATAAGAAAAGAAAAACGTTATAATCCTATAAAAACACAAACACTATTTTTTAATTTGTTTGTTTCTCCATTTTTTTAATTTAATTTTTCTATTTAATGTTTTTCAAGTAAATATTACTTTTTATAATCTATTATATATTTTTTTTCAGAACACTTTATTATTTTATGTACGTTTTTATGCTTCGTGGTGACTTATTGTTGGTCCCTTACAAGAAAGTTTTCATAGTTATATTATTAACTCCTCAAGGCAATGCCTTGTCGCTGTAGCCACGCCACTCTATCCCTTGCGATATTCTTCATTTCTTCATAGGACCCACTATTCACGACACTCATTGTGCTGCGGAAGTATGCAGTTCTTGGTCTTCCTTTGGGCTTCTTCCCCACTACTTTGCCCTCAAAGATGTTAGTTAAAAAAGCACTATGTCTGATCACATGCCCTATCAACTTAATCTTCCTCACCTCTATACTCCTAAGCAGTGTTCTATTCTCATTTATTTCCTCTAAGATCTGTTCATTCGTCTTCCTATCTGTCCAACTAGTTTCTGTCATTCTCCGCCAAATCCACATCTCCATTGCCTGAAGTCTGTCACTCTCCACCTTCCCTAAGGTCCACGATTCACACCCGTAAGTTAAAACACTCCATACAAATACCTTAACAAACTTTTTCCTTGTTTCAATACTAATATGGTTGCTAGTTAATAAGTTCCTTTTGCTCTGGAATGCTTGTTTTGCCAGAGCTACTCTCCTCTTAATCTCTGCCAGACACTTATTCCCACTTGTAACTATGCTACCCAGGTAACAAAATTCAGTAATGTGCTCCAATATTGTGTTGTTCAACATAATGGTTGATTTAATGTCTTCTCTTTTTTTACTTACAACCATTATTTTAGTTTTCTTAACATTTATCCTCAATCTCCAAGCGTGAAGAATTTTGTTAAACGTATCTAACATTCGGGTCATATCCTTTTCTGAGTCAGCCATCAGTACAATATCATCTGCGAAGCGAATACTGTGTATCTGTTCCCCATTTATTTTAATTCCCCTAGGACTCCTTTTCATCTGAGTTACAACATCTTCTATAAACAAATTAAACAAGTACGGTGACAGTGGGCAACCTTGTCTTACCCCTCTTCTTATTATTGCTTCCCTTTTACATCCATTTATGTCTATTTGAGTACTTTGCAACCTACAAATATTGAAGATTACCCTTCTAACTTTCCAGTCAAGTCCTGACTTCCTCATAGTTTGAAACAACAGCTTCCAATCAACATTGTCGAACGCCTTCTCGAGATCCACAAATACTAAATAGGTTTTCCTATTCACTTCAATTCTCCTCTCCAAGATCTGCCGCAGAGCCAAAATTGCTCTCTGGTTCCTCTACCTGCTCTAAATCCAAACTGATCCTCCTCCAAAGTGTGATCAATCTTTCCTTCCAGTCTGTTCTTCACTATGTTCAGCAAAATCTTAGCAGCATGAGATATTAAGGCTATCGTTCTATAATTAGCACAGTCGTCTACTTTACCTTTCTTTGGTATTGTGATTGTTCTACTTTTAATGAAATCAACTGGCAATACTCCCTCTTCATAGCACCCAGTAATTATTCGAAATAGCTGGTCTTTCGTTCTCTTCCCTATATTTTTCAAAAGCTCCGCTGGTAGACTGTCAGGCCCTGTCGCTTTTTTCATACTCAGACCTTTAAGGGCATAATTAAATTCCACCCTGCTAATTGGCGGTCCTACCATATCTCTATCTACAGCATTCTCATTTTCTAGAAACTCCTGCATGACTACCACAGCTTCCCCATCATATAGTTCCTCTATATAGACCCTACTCCTTCCAACGCTCGCTGACCTTATCATTTTCGAAAAGTATTTTACCATTTTTATCCTTAACAACATTATTTCGAGTATTATGCTTCAACTGTAACGATTGTATCCTCAAATATGCCTTATCACATTTTCCTCTACTGAAATCATCTTCTATTTCAAGACTTAGTTGTTTCATCCAATTTTCTTTTTCAATGCGACACATAGAGGTAATCTGATTTTTTATTCTCTTGTACTCCTGATAATCCTTATTTCTCAGCTTATTACGCCTCCTTATTAGATCCAACATTCCCTGTGTCATCCACGGTTTCCGTGGTTCTAACTTTCTCTGCCCTAGAACACGCTGTGCTGTTGCAATTATTCCATCTCTTACTTCTTCCCAACTTGGCCTTCCTTCCATCAACATGTCTGTCTCCTCTTCCAATTCTTTTACTATTTTGTCATCGGTCAGTTTTTCCAAGCACCAGTTCTTTTGTTTAGATTTCCTGATTTTCCTAACTTTAATATTGCACTTGGTCATAACGGGAATATAGTCACTATCTATATCCATACCAGGATATGAATGACTAGATTTGACTTGGTTCTTATATCTTTGTCTGACTAGAATATAATCGATCTGATGCCTCCTAACATCGCCCGGTGCTTTCCAAGTGTATCGTCGTCTTTTGGGGACTTCAAAACATGTGTTTGTGACGATCATCTCATACTGCTCACAAAACTCAAGTAACCTTTCCCCTCGTGCATTGATGTTCCCCAAACCAAACTTCCCGGCACATTTTTGACTACTGTTAGCACCAATAGATGCATTAAAGTCGCCCATTATAACTACATTATCGTCATAGTTATATAATGACTGTAATTTATGTATAAAATTATATTATTTTTACCTTAATACTAAGCAATTCTGTAGCTAAACATAAGTAAAAAATTGTTTTAGCTTCTAGTTCATATGAATACATGTGATCTAAAACTTGTTGGGTTCAAGCTATTTCTGAACAACTGGCTAAACAATGTATCTATATGCTCATTGTGTAAACCCTTATTGTAGTGTACTGTGCATAATTAATAACGTACGCGAATCAGGGAATCGGCTGTGTGATATTCCTATTTTGTTGTTTGTTTTCGAAAATGATTTGTATACTTGTATACTTTTCTTATTTTACGTTATACATTTGTATACGTTTTATTTGTAACAATAAATATACATTATATTTGTATAAAATCTAAGAGAGTTCTCAATTCTGTTCAACCTTGCTTTGCAGTCTAGTGAAGATTTCACGTAGTTCTCTAAAAACAGACTGAAACAACAAACAGAAATAGGAAAGCGGCGGTAGAGCTTTCACTTTGTTTTTGAACTTCGCAGAATTGTCTTGGCTGTTATGTTGTTCTCTCGTGACGCTTGCATACTACCCTATGTCCGTCTCATGTTCGGAGACGGGTGTTTGGAGTGTGGTTGCTTTCATAATGTCATGGACGTCCATCACGGACTCCTAGAATCACAGGTTCATCAACGGAATATATACAGTTCAACGATTATTTAAACATAAGCGTCAAGAAAATACCTGTTAGTAACGGAGCAAAAGTTGAAGCAAAGAGCGCGAATGTGGTCAAATAAGCCATAATTTCCTAACGCCCAGGAAACATCAGTTACACATTAACGTTTTTATACGTTCAAGACGTTTTGAAAATAGTTAGGAGTATTTAAATTTAAGAGATACTTTTATCCTTTGAATAAGCACGCGCGTGTTTGGGTGGCTGAGTGAATTTATGGATATAAATTTACGAATCTTTTCTTTATAAGTAACTCTTTGAGTTACTTTCAGGATTTTATATTATCAATATGATTACTACTTAAAATGTCAGTATAATTACCACTGCAAGTAGATTGTATTTTTTTATCGTTTTAATAAATCTGACGCACGTTTCACTGACTCAGTATCTTAGGAGGTTTCTAAATGAATTACCGACTAATCATTTGACTCGATTCTATATTCATTGATTTTTATAATTTCATTCACACAATTTTATGAGTAAATGTCCACTCTTACGCATGTAAGCCTACATGCACGTGGAAAGATTTAAAATTATTTATGTACAAAAAATGTGAAAAACGTTATATACTTTGAAACTACATACAGTGTAAATACAAGTACATCGACTATGGAGATAAATTAAAAAATTATGCTTGTATAAATAGAATAATACGGAAGTATGGTTTACAATAATTATTGACTTCAACCGTTTGGAAAAATCTCAAACCGAATTTCAACAGCCACGTGATCAAACAACCTCTTTCTGTGTGGCTACACAAAGGGACATCTCAGAGCTTTAATGCAGTGTGTCTTTCCTTTATCTATGCGACTCATTTGCTTTTAGAGCTAAAAGGGTTGTCTGGTCCTCTGACCGTTAGCACTTGGCACAGGAGAATCTTTATTCCGGAGTCATTCAATAACGGAGACAGATGAGCGGGTTGTCTTAGCCTTCTGTACAATGTCCTTGACGCAGCCCGGTGAACGCCAGTTTCATTGCGTACAGCTCGCAAATGGATTAGCGGCACAAGGGAGTTAGAGAGTGCGGGTCCTCTTAATACGACTGATTTGCAATATAGTATTTGCGTTTATGTTTTGTTTTTGGTTTGCATCATCCTGGGGTTCACTCCGCAAGAGCTTAGAATAACATTTTTAGCAGGAGCGGTCGGCAAAGAGACATTTGCCTAAGACGACAGCGCCGCCGATGTGGCCCGAGCAGATTCTAATGTGTTTCACGTTGACGGACTGTGTCACTAGACATGTTCCAGAGAATTTATGAACAGAAGGAAGATAGTCGATAATTAATACTTTCGAGGTTCACGCGAAGATGTCGTCAAGTAGCGCCTTAAGGCGTTTGGCGCGTACCGGCAGAGGTTTGCCCAGTACTGTAATCAAGGAGAGCTCTTCCTATACGTGAACAAGAGTCACACCTTATATAACCGGTTTTTTAATGGCATAAGACAATTCAAGGCATCTCATTTTTTATAATAACCCCCAAAGTTTATGTCCCTTATTTACAATTTTGTAAGGCATATAAGAATAGTATTTACCTAAAACAAAATAATCATAAATTGGAATAAAACGCAGCAATGGTTTTATGAGTAAAATCTTTACTTTTTATTAATTTTAATTAAGCACTGGCAATTGTCTAAACTTATTTTTTATAAATAATTGTATGCAGTTTCTTATCCGTTTATTTTCATTTTATTTACAAACTGAAATTTTCTAAAAGCATACGGATGCGCTTACACTACTGAAAACACACAGCAGTCAATTCCGTTTGCAGACAGAAACGGTGTAACTTTCGTTACAGACGAACTCATTTTATAACTCACTCTGAGCTTTGTTGGCAGCTGTATTGGTATTTCGTATTTCAGTTTATAGGTAATGTCAAAATTTTAATACTAATTACCGAATGTTCTATATTCTACATTTTGGATTTACTACTAATAAAATCTCTTTACTCTAAACATTTCATAGTAATTTATTTTTATTGTAATAGGCCTGTAGTTTGTGTTTAAGAACTGGTCCTGTATGCTTTTGTATCGTCGAGTTGTAAACGAAATTTAGGAATTGTTTTCGTTACATTCTCGCACAAATCACGTTCAATATAGGGTTTATACTTGTTTGGTGTCGTTTATTTCATTTTAGTAATTACAATACGGTTTAATTTTTGTATGGTTTAATATTATTTAGGTATTGTATAAGAAAAAGTAAAGTGTATTTTGTGGTTGGGCTGTTTGAATCTGTGACTCTTGTGTAGCGTGAGTAGTGCTTACTTGTAATGACGATCCATCGTTACAAGGCCAACATTTATCAGCGATATAAATAATATAACGACATATGCAGCCTACACCACGGTAGGCCATCTGTTTGCGACGAATCAGTTGGAGACATTTAAAACAGTTACATTCGCAGTCCTACGAAATCGGTTGGTTAATGTACTCGATAGGTAGTACTTTCAAAGACTACTGCAGTCAATAATGATTTAAATAAACGCCTACGTTTTAACAGGTTATATTTTTTAATTGCCACGTAAGATATGGCCAGGTGATAACTGCAAAACCGCACAATTTTGCTGTTGATAACACGAATGAAATTGACGATGATGGACATTTTCTAGTACGCGTAATTTTCAGTAATGAGGCTAACTTTAACGGTCTAGGACATGTTTATAGACACAATATAAGATTTTGTGTTATTGAACGTCACCATCTCTTTTCTGAACACGAGCACGACAGCCCTAACTTCAGGTTAATGTGTTACGGTCCGCTTATCTTTTCGCAGTAGTACGGTAACATACTGCAACTATCTTAACACGTTTAGGTTGTAAGCCTATGCCTTACCATAAATCATTGATGACAATGTGGTCTTTCAATAAAATGATGTTCCTCTACGCCTCCGTATTCTAATCTTCCTACTGATTTATTTTTATTAGATAGAGAAACGGATTGGGAAGGGTTGATGAAAGCCATGGCCTTTACTCTCTATAATTTAACACTTATGGACTTTATTTCTAGGGCTTTGTGAAGGAAAGAGATGTACATTGAACCAATTTATACCCTTCAACACTAAAAACATCGAATAACATAAGATGTACAGTCTGTCAGCTCTCGTATACGTGTTTTTGTTTGTTTTAGTACCGGCCAGATGTATGTAAAGCAACCTACAGCTTTGTTAAACCAATATTGTTTTTATGCTTCATATTCAATTCTGTTTTATGCATTTACTCTCTACCTTTTAATAAATATTCCGCGTTAAGTGTAGTACAATTTTACGATGATAAATTGCTCTATAAACCAGGCCTGTGGCCAGACGGTGGAGGAGGAAAAATTTTCAAGTGGAGGCAAACATTTTTCCATTTGACATATAAACGGATAGGTAAAATGTGTGTGTGTGTGTATACAAATAAATCGCAGACGAAATTAATAGTACTTCTGTTACAATTGTGATAAACTGAAAGAAATTTCTAACAGTTAAAATTTTATAATACAAATTATCTTCATCTTCAAACACGCCATAGGTAAGGTGCTGTCTGTTACGCCTTCAAAAATCCTCCAGCCATCTGTTTCTGGGTCTACCCACACACCTGTGTTCTATAGGTTTGTTTGTGTCTACCAGGCTTGTTTGGCCAGTCTGGAATCTGACATTCTTTCTAACTGTTCTTAGAAAGAACTTGCCAGAATTTCAGAACCTAAGAAGAAATTGAGAGGAACTAAAGACCTCGATGGATTCACAATGATCTATAGTGGAGTTGATCAACAAAAATGAGCAAGCAGTGCAGTAGCACTATTGATAGATCAAAAATGGAAGTGGAGAGCTGAAAGCTATATATGTCAGCGAGAGAATACTAGCTGTACGATTCAAGACCTGCCGCAACTACCTAACAGTGGTTGGAGTTTATGCTTCAGAAGAGAAACGGAAAGAAGAAACTGAGGAATTATATAATACAAATTATTCAGTAATTCAATGCGTTCATTATTTTAAATTTAGTTTTATTATTTCATATAGATCAGAACATATCTTGGCTTTTTTTCTTCTCTCTAAGACTATCAAGAAATGTTTTGACATTCGTACGTTCACCAATTGGTGCAAATTTATACCTATAAACAATCAGGCCAGCTGTTAAAATTCAAAGACTATGTTAAAGCAAATGCTACGTCTTTTGCCACAGGTTGGCAAGCTAAGCGTCTTATGGCCATTTACAAATGCCAAGATACTGAAAACAATGGTTGTTTTGTTTTGGGAAGTCATGGATTGTGACTTGCGTAATTGTCTCACCTTTTGTAGACAAACCAAAATCTTCGTTATTCCCACTTTACTGACGGCGATAGCGATTCGTTGTTCTTGACAGAAATACTTCGTGATGTTAACGTTACGTTTCTATGTTGTTATTTACTGTATCTTTTGGCCTTCAAGATTTAAGACTGTCTTCCGCTTCGTGTTCTACTTCACACATGTTGTTCAAAACGTATATCCTAATGGTAAATTTCACTTCAAGTCACAGTTACCGTATGTAACATTCACTCCACACTCTACTCACAAAATCTACACGTCTTGTAATCAGACAAATGCTAGTCTTGTTCTTATTATTTATTCCACAAATAACTTTCACAGGAAATACAGCACACTTGAAATGATACCGGCTACACTCTCGCAATACGCTACGCGATCTAATGTGGCGTCGGTAATTTTATAATGAAATTATAGCGCCCACAAGTTCAAGTAGCGGGAACTTCATTTTATTCCCTACTGAATTAATAAGATCTGAAAAAAATCTCCAGTTAGCAGTTTTCCACTTGAGCCAAATATGCAAAGAATATAATCTTAAAATGTCAATCCAGAAAACAAAAGTTATGGCTTTTAGAGGAAAGCATCCGATACGTTCCAAATCAGGCTATAATTACAAACAATCAGGCTATATAACAGGTATCTCATTTCGATTTTCTAGGGTGCGATGTAACTTATGAGTATGACAGCGACGTCGATATAAAAATTAATAGATTTCAAATGATATGCGGCACTATACACAGAACACTTGGAAATAAGACAAGGAAAGACACCAAGATACAATTCTATAAAGTAATGGCAACACCTGTTTTAACTTATGGAAGTGAAACTTGGACGATGGCGAGAAATGATAGAAATGATGAACGAAGAATACAAATAAGTGAAATGAAGTTCTTGAGTAAAACCAAACGTTGCACTCTTAGAGATCAAATAAATACGAAATGTATTTATTTGATGCAAATAAATATTTACTTTTACAAATAAAAATAAGAACTAAGCTAAATGTATATTCTATGGCCAGGAGTTTAAGGGAAGAACAAAGAAAATGGAGGCAGCATATCGAGAGAATAGAAGATATGAGGCTACCTAAACAAGTAACAGGATACAGAGCTCAGGGAGACGTGATATAGGTAGACCCAGGAAGAGATGGCTTCAGTGAAGTCGGAACAGGCATAAGGCTGTACTTTGCGTGGTGAAGACTGAATTAATAAGATGTTTAATGCGTTATTCTTTGTAAACCATCCAGATTTTAAGATTAATGACATTAAAAAAAAATAGAATTCGTTATCTAAATTTGAAGAATTTAAACAAAAGTGTTAGGTAGGGCAGCACCTGTCTTAATCCCACCTGGCTACGAGCTTGTCTTCAAATAAGATATTAGAGCTATTAAACCATTTATCGACAAAATAATTTAACTTTTGTCATTGTTCACAAGAGGGCTCACATCAACAAGTGTCTTAAACACGATCTATATAAAACTATAGTCTATAGGAAAAACTGAAGTCATGCAAAACGCCTAATGACAAATCATGTTCAGAAAAATCACCAGTTGTCATCTGTCTACTTACTTTCGTTAGTATACAGACTATGAACACGCATTATCAATTCGTCTCTTCACGTAAGATTCACTTGACGCCTTAAAACGACAAAACACTCCTTTTATTAAAAACAAAAAAAAAAACTACCACGAAATAGTATCAGATGTTTAAATAATTTATGAACAATTTTCGAACAACGTTTTACAAACCAACTGGACGCTGGGATTTAATTATGCTCAGTTGTGGGCGAATCGTATTTGATACGACGGGTAGACGGGTACAGGGTGTCAAACAGACGGACATGTGTACGTGTGAGTACGCACAATCGAGCGCCGTCTGTCAGGGGAAGATGGATGTACGCACTGAATGCTAAGGAATCATAACCACCGCCTTGGGCGAGCCCCCATCCCGTCGCACAACCATTTCCTACTGCCCCATTGTGATATTATACCTCGGCTACCCTTCATACCATAGGGACGATGGCTTTGCAAAACTTCCATGTATCTTTTTTTTATTAATGAAACGACGACGTCTAAGGTAGTGTTTGTTTGTGTACACAATAAAATGTCTTGACCTTCAATCTATAGTTAAGGAGTCTTTTATTGAATCTTTTGAATGTTAAGTGAGAAAGTTGGTGTAGCCGATGTAGTCAAAATATAGTTTTCTCGGTACACGAAGTGAAACCAAACTAAGATGTAAATCTGAAATTAAATATTTGATTAAGTCACCTAACAGATACGTTTCTTGGATGTGTTTTCCCGTACATTATTTTAAACGTCGACTAATGACGACATACCATAAAAAACTTGTTTACGTGGAGTAAGTTTGGTACTTGGTACTGACTTCATAAGTTAAATGATGTGAGCGTCCAAACCAGAAAATTCGAGTACTCCCTAGTATAAATAAGAACGCGACTCTCACTTATGAGAAAATGTCTGGTGATTTAAAGTCCTTCATTATGCGACAGCTGTCCTTGGCGCTTTCACATTTGCAGAAAGCGGCTGCTGTTCAGTCAGTTACTTGTCGAATTTTACTACGACTAGTGCGCCCGTACTTAGCGAGTGTTATCAGAAGAGTGTCTGATATAATAAGGCGTCTTGCGACACTAAAACGACTGTTAGTAGGCCGCAACATGAGAAAAATAGATAATGGTTGGAAAGCGAAGATAGTACAATGGCGTCCTTGACTGACTGAGAAAATTATAACGAGATACAACCACGACACAGATGGGAGGACTTCATATCACAAACGATGGATTTGGCACGAAAAAGATTGGCGGTGAACAGAGCGTTGTGGAAGAGGGTTAAAGAGGCCTACTGCAGTAGATGGTTTGAACAAGGCTTGAAGATGAGGAAGAAGAACTTCAAAGTGTTTAGTTGTTATAATTGTTGTTTAGTAAATTTATCAATTTGTTATTAATTGTATGTATAGTCTGCAATAGAAGCATTTGCAACTCGTCGACTTACGACTGGGTTACGCTTCAATCGACTGACCGTGAGTTGAGTTGATATGTACGACGTACGACATCGGGGTTATCATCTGGGCGAGATATGGTTTGTGGTGTTACAGGAGGAGTAAGTAGTGAATAAGTTGCATAAGTTCAACCCCATGTGCCAGACTATCAGGCGAGCTCTTAAGTCAGCAAGTAAAAAAACACGCCTAAAATTCTACAAGGTAATGACCCTTCCCACACTTCTTTATGGGGTCTGAAAATTGGACTTTAAGGAAAGGCCAGGCCAGTCGTATCCAAGCGGTTGATATGAGATTTCTCAGGTACGTGGCAGGTGTACTCTCCATGGTCATAGAAGAAACACAGATATATGTAAGGAACTGAATATTATGAGTATACTCGACAGGATTGCCCAGTATCGTCTGAATTGGTGGGAACATCTTTGCCGAATGGATGACTGCCGCATCCCCAAACAACTATAAGCCGAAGGGACGAAGAGGTGTGGGACGTCCGAGGAAGCGCTGGAGTGACCAGCTCTAGACTCTTTGACTGTTTGAGACGAAGCAAACCACCCTTGGTTTAGACCTACTTCTTGAAGATGATGATGATGATGACAGAAGGAGTAGTTTCCTTGAAGAACGTGCTGAGCCTTCCTCGAACCGTTCTTTCTTTCTCTTTTCATAATAGTAGTGCACACCACGTTAAATCTGACAATTGACCTTGAAAAATCTTTCTACGTTCTGTTAAATTTTTTTACCGGCAAGAGCTTTATTTAGCACTTGAAAACATTGTTGCGACCCTTTTTGAAGTGATTTTTTTTTCTCGAAGATATTTTTGCATTGTAGTCGTAAATACGAAATGTTACAAATCGCACAGATCGTAGGTCGGCGAGTGATTGTATATAAAACGAGTGTGATTTTTTTTTTATAGATGTTACACACAGATTTTTTTCTTAAAGGGTCCTCATAAAACATTATGTGGAATAAAATTAAGTAGAATTTGTTTATTCCACTGTAGTAAACGTACTATATTTTTATCTTGTAGTTGTTGTTGTTGTTGTTGTTGTTGTTGTTGTTGTTGTTCTTCTTCTTCTTCTTCTTCTTCTTCTTCTTCTTCTTCTTCTTCTTCTTCTTCTTCTTCTTCTTCTTCTCCTTCTCCTTCTTCTTCTTCTTCTTCTTCTTCCTCAGGAAATTTGGCGATTCGCTTGTTGCGGTCCCAAAGAAAATACATCCACTTTACCGACGTTTCCTAGGTCTTCCTATACACTTCCTTATCCAATAGGCTTGTATTGCCAAACTTTCTTAGGCAACCTGCCACACGCCATCCTATTCAGGTGAGCAAACCATCTCTTTTTTCTCACAAATGGTCTCTTCAAAGGTGGGAGGCAGAAGAAGAGAAAAGTTTCCCAACGACACTAGGGACGGAATAATGTAGGAGGGGATTCTCCGAGCGAAACCCAGAGCAGGATCAGAGGCTCACAGGTATCGCACTCAACCAGTGGACTTACTCTACAGGACGCTTCTAACGCCCTTACAGAACATTTATCTTACTAAAAGTCACAAAGGACTTCATCATTATGCGAAACAATATTATACTATTAAAGAATGGCATACTATTTGAGAGTGTTACCATAATAACGAGTTACACGTGCAGATTTACAGTCAAACTTCTTCTCCTTTCTCCTCTTCCTGTTATGCCTTCCATCCTAAGATAGGTTTGCACCAGTCTTCCATTGTGATCGGTCTTGTGCTTTCCTCTTCATTTCCTCATAAGTTTCACAATTTACATCATACGAAATTATAATTACGTTAAAGCCGAACATACGATTATAGCCAATTTATTCATTATAAAGCCGGCGGTGCATAGCTACACACACGTGCACGGTCCTATAAGATGAGTGCGCATACGTTTACCGCCACGTGTGTATCGAGAGTAACGATTTATTTCCCTTACTGAAACTAAGGGCTGTGATTTTTTAAACGCAGAACAGAACCCGGCGAAACGGTGCCGAAAGAAAACACTTAAAAGTGCAATAATATATTATAAAACAACGAGCACACACTTACTTGCGTTGCACAATGTAGGGTAAACTTTGAGAAAAGTCAAAGGGAGAAACAGTTTGCACCCCATGGTTCATATGTAAAGAAGGTCGTCATACAATGGGGTTAAACTTGGGGTAGTTTTTCAGTTTTACATCTATTAGCGTCGTGCGGTGCATAACTAAACGTCGTCGTAGTGAAACCTCGGTGCTTCTGTTTTAGATCAAACCAACCCGAATAAATAATTGCCTATATCCTGGTCTATGCAACACATTATTTATTATGGATAAAATACATTTAAACAATATCATATTAAAGTTTTTGTGATAAAATTGCAGCTTAATAACAAAACTGATTAAAACTATAACCGAAATTATCTGATAGTAAATATTTCACACGTCTAAACATTTGATTTGTGGCTGTACGGACAAACATCTAATACTCGTGCATCCAAAGATTTGTTATCAAACTAGCATATCATTACAAAAGATTAATAGTATTAAAGTAGCCATATAATCTGTCACTTGGCATGCGGTCCAAATATTCGCATCATCTCCTCCTATTATCGTAATCTTCCTCGTGCAAGGATTAGATTTTTAATTCTCTTCTAATGTCTTTATTCTCTTATTTCCGTTCTAGGACGTAATACTCTTAAAAGTTATATTTCAGCAGTTGAATATTCATCCTTCTTACCGATAAACCATGTTTCACTTGTATACAGGAACGTGGGAATACTTACTCTTTCCTCAACTGTCGTTTGGAGTATTCTTTCTTGATTTATTTTTCGCTCCTATGGATTGTTCATAGTTCTACGGTTCTACAGGCTGGAATTATAGTCCTATCGTTCTATGGATTGTTCTAAATATTTTAATTCATTAAACCAGCCAATGTTGTTATTATGATATACCACGTACCAAATACATATTTAATGTTCGTTTTCGTAAGAAATGTATATTTTAACGTAAATATTGTTGATTTGGGGTCTAATTCGTGTTCCGAGAAAACGCAGAGCTCCGTTGAACTTAATTTCCATCCAAAATTTCAGTTTTGCAAAACGTTTTACGTATTCGCGCGTGATTCTAACAATGTCCAAAAATAGTTAAAACCTTGACGTCATGAATAATTAAATCAGTAATGAAGTGACAAACGTTAGACTCACGTCAGTTACCTTTTTCCTTTTATTTTTATTGTCATTTTACTTTTTTCCATTTATTTTTATTTTATCTAGTTAATCTAAAATTATGCTAATCATGCTTAGTAATATATAAACCTGAATTTGTTGCTACAGCTTGTATGACGTTTCTGTTATTAGGTATGAATAAAAATCGCACTGCTATACAATTTACACAGTTTATAATTTACCGTTTAAAATAACACCGAATACCATCATCATTGGTACATCTCTCTCTCACTCTATATATAAATGCACCAATAAATGTCTATATTTACTCTATAGAAAAACATTTAGTTAATAACGTGAATCAATTAGGTAGACATAGTTACCTAGTTTTTAACCTCATAATATATTTACAGCCATGTGCCGAATGAGGAACAAACAATTATTGGCACCTTTAATTTTAAAAAGTTAATATTTTACTAAAAAAGTATATGTCGAGTAATAAAATTTTCACTGCTGTGTAAGTCGTATGCACGACGAAAACATTTTTTCTTAACGAATTTTGCCATTTTGTATTTACTTCGTTATTAAAATAATCGTAACATTAAAACTCGTAAATAGGCCCACATTAGACAAAATATAGAGACATCTGACAAACTTTATACGTTGCAAAATGGCAAAAATTTAAAAATTACTAAATTACACCACTGAGGAAATAATAATGGCAGTAGGCCAAGTGTTTATTCATTCAGTTAGCAAAGTCGATTGTATCTGTTTTTACCTTAAATACTGCCAAAATGTTGAGATCATAAAGTCAGACCTCTAATTAAACAAGTCGCTTGTAATTTTTGCACGTGACTATAGGCTATGTTTCGACTTTGTAAAATTCAATACTCTGTAAATCTTGGTTACAATAAATTAAAAGTATTTTTTCACGAACAAATCTAAAAAGATTAACGTGGTTATTATCGACTGACATCTACATAACAACTGGTAGATTATCAGCAGATTCGTGAAACAATGATTTTTTTGTCTATAAGTAGCCTCTACTCTCATCATCTACGTCATGTTTGGTCAGTGGAGTATCTAGAATTTGGTCTTCGGAGGGGTGGGGTCCGGGGTCCGGTCGACAACTACAAAAGGGAAAACAAGTTAAGTTTATCAACTGACTGAAAAACGTGTTTTAACATCCTGAAATTAATCCCATTAAATTGAACGGTATCAACACAATAAAAATATGCGTCACTGGAACATTGTTTAGAAGATACTGCCTGAACTGATTTTCCTATATTTCATATTTCAAACGTAAACGCAAATGCTGTTTAATAAACCTGTTTGTATATTTAGAAAAGAGTTACTAGCCTAAAAAAAATTAATAAAAAGAGCCTAAAAATTAAACGATTAACAAAATTCGTCAACTCTTTTCGACCCTCTGGGGGGTCCGGTCCCGTTCGTCCCTCCTCCCGTAAATACGCCCCTGTGTTTGGCGCGAGCGCACGCTCATGTTGTGTATTTCAAATGGCGGTGACTATTTAATCTGGTCAATTATTAATTTCTGAGCAAATACCAAAAACTACTCTAGTATCTTTTCCCATATACATGTGCACTTAAGGTGACCACACTGTTTTATACACTATCACATTCTGACTTATGTTTTTTATTGCATTTTAAAGTTTATAGCATTAATACAGAATACATAAAGTCTTAAAACAGATGGCTGTGTGAGGCACCTTTAGGGTTTTGCCTTTTTATGTTCGGTGGATTTACAGTGTTTAGAAGCTGTAGTTCATTGAAACAGGCTAATTTTACGTTAAGACTGGTTACCGACGCCTACGGACGTCTTTAAATAATACTGCACTGTCTGCAGCCGGGCGGATATGTGTGTGACTCCGTGCAGGTACGGTACGGCCATATGATTTTACTATTGATGGCTTTCTATTGTGTCAACATATATTGCTCTGGCGTCAGTTGGGTTCATTCATTTCAAAGTTCAACGTTCTCCCGTAGTGGGAGTTATTTTCGCTTTCAGTTCGTGCTTCGGTAAGTCTTGAATATCTCGTCTCGGTTAGTAGGATGCACACTTCAAATGTTCAAGTTAATGTTATTTTCATAGCTCATGTAAATTACCATATTCACTTTTCCTTTCAAAGCTATGCTGTTATCTTGCGAACTAAACGGATGATACCAACAGATTTTGTCTTCATTCCATTGAAACATAAAAATTGTTTTGAATACGTTTGTTAGAAATGTTAAAGCTGACGTAAAACTTATGAGGAGTGTAGATAAAGAACAATTATATAGGGAATGTTTCTTGCATAGTCCACGAGAGCCTTACAAACGGTGCTCGGCTTTAAGTACTAAAAGAGTTTTATTGTCATTATGCCAAGTTGTTCCGGTCTGTGGGGTTAATGCCAAAAAATGTGTAGAATTTGGCTTAGTTAATTAATCGAATACAAGAAGTTAATTAATGTTTTTTACAGAAAAATAATTTAATGAATTGTATGTAACGCTTAAACACACTCGGCGGAATATAAAATTAAAATTATACAGAGTTATGAAAATACCTGATGGTTGTGAAATTTTGGGCTGCATGTCTGTGAAATTTGCACCCTAGTTTTCGGGAACGCCTTACTAGATCGCAGATTGAACAAGGAAGGCATTCGCAAGGAATTAAAGATATTCCCTTTAAATGAGAAAATGTTCGAGTATAGAAGCCAGCGATACCAATATTTGGACTGAACTAACGCCAACAGAACTGTGAAGCATCACAGCATATACACACCACTTGGAATAAAGGAGTGTTTGACGTCCTCGAAAGCAATGATCAGATAAATTTTCAAGATTCCTGAACAGGCATTTGGTATACCTCTTGATGTTTAGTATGTCGCTGATGATCATGAATCTTATACTATGTATATGGACTTTGAAGATAAACATAATTGGCTTTAATATGAAGCTACTAAGTAATACTTCTTGCTATTATTGAATGAGATTCTGTGTTACATTTTATTACGATATCTACACATTTTTGTCTCTTAGATGATAGCTAGAAATTCCCTTTCCTTTAGTAATGACTACAAATTAATAAGCGACAAGGTTTTTGTGAGTTTAGATCATTAATTAGACATAATTATAAAACACTTGGGGTGATTTTGCCACAAAATTTATTGTCACAATCAGGATCTGAGTAATGTCAATACATAATGTCGATATGAAACAATTATAATTTAAATTTGTAGGCCTACGTACTATGAGTGTTTTGTGTGAATACGGGTGTATACGTTGTATCATAAATAATAATAACTATTACACATATTTTATTATTTTTACATGAAAAACATATAATTATT
This sequence comes from Magicicada septendecula, assembly GCA_034769895.1. Lineage (NCBI taxonomy): Eukaryota > Metazoa > Arthropoda > Insecta > Hemiptera > Cicadidae > Magicicada > Magicicada septendecula. The sequence goes on from CM068373.1 coordinate 380,896,850, forward strand.
CTGTTGTATACACACTGTTAATATTCATCGTATTTGTATTAATTCTTTCTGTATTAGCCATACATAGGCCTACGTCCTGATGAAACTTGTCGAAACGTCAATACATGTAGACCTATTTCAAAACTGTATGTAATTAATAATCGAACTTCACGAAACCTTTGATTAAAGTTATCAAAAATGCATAGGCCCATTTGTTAAGCGACATATGACCCACAGTGTATATAAGTAGCTTAACAATTTCCAGAGTTTCAGAATAGATTGAAAAGTCAGAGGTAATTTCCAATTAAATATTTGTTAATAAATAATTTGTTTTGAATATATACAGCAGAAATTCGATTCAGTATTACTGGATTTAATAAAATTTGACGTAATAATTAATTTTTAAAAATAATTAAACACTGTTATAAAAGAAAGCGTAATATTGGACTTTATAAAATATGGATGCCTTATTTCTTTAGTGCCACGAGGTAGGCCCCTACGTTATATGATTTCGGTCCTTAGATTGTTACACTGGTAAGTGTCAAAAGATTTTTTAAATACGTAATTCGGAGGAGAGTAAGGTTTTTGTAGTGCTGGAATTTTTAGTCAACTTAATTATGTCTGGAAGAAAACCTTGTCGTTCGAACAAAAGGGAGGTACAAAAAACAAGGACAGACACACGCTCTCATATAATTGTACATATGTAAACACAGTAATTAAGCCGTATTTGAAATTAGTTTTTTTTACAGAAAAACCACGAATTTGTGCTAAATCTCAAATGTATTAGAGGTGGAAAAAGGGCAATTACAAGCCAGTCCACGTTTGCACCCTTCTTGGCGAGTCCCACCTGTGGTTGTTTTCTGAGTGAGTGCGAGAGAACGAGGGAGAGGGCGAGAGAGAGAGAGAGAGAGAGAGAGAGAGAGAGAGAGAGAGAGAGAGAGACGTGTGGAGAAAGGTGGAGATCAACATACGGCAGAGAGAAAGATGGCGTGGGCTCTACATTACCATTTTTATATCATTTCCCTTTCTGGAATCACTAAAAAGAATTTTACCCGCCACCCTGCTCGGAAAAACAAAGGGTTGAGAATATAAAAATAAGCACTAGAATAGACAGAAGGGTGTACACACAGAGAGAAAAAAGGAACAGGAGGAGGGTCGGGCGACGCTGGAGGTGGTGGGTTTTTAGAAAGCAGGAGAAAACAGTGGGGTTGAAAAATTAGTACCCCGTTTAAGGTGTGTTGTTTAAGGGATGAGGGGCGAGCGCAAGGGATGAGGTGGCGTCAGGTGGCGCCATCCCGCGGCAACTGCTACAACTATAAGAACGTGACCGTTGCCTAAAGTAACTCTTGTCTTGGGGAACTTCATGTCAAACTTGGCTGCCACTGCCACTGATGTTTCCTTTACACACAGAATACATTAAAACTTCAACAATTCCATAAATATTAAATATAACACATAAGTTTCAAATAAATCCCCTTGCTCTCACCCAAGTTTTAATCATGCACGCAAAGTGAATTCTATTAAAAACGTCTTGGGACGATGTTACATTTGCATAATACAATCTGGAAATTTATATTAAACTGAACTAAATTATTATGAATGTGAACAAAATATCTTCCACATTTGTGATAATTCATAAGTGATCAATGCTGCAACTGTACTACTGACACTACTACAACCACTATGAATTCTGTCACTGACAATAATAATACCACTACTACTACTACTACTACTGAAGAGATCAATTGTTTAGGAAAAAAATTGTTAAGTTTTAGACTAAAAAGTATTACTTTCTATAGCCTAATCTTTTTAAAACTGACAGTATTACATGAACTCCTGAAATTCTTACGCAAGTTAGATGGCTGGCGAATTAAAACAAAATTAGTTACGCGTACTTTTGTAATACTGTTCAGGAAAGCGCTATTGTCTTTTTTTCACTAGACTTTCAAAAATTTTTATACAGGTAGCTGAATAACAATCTGCATTGTGCATTTAGTACTTCATTTTTACTTCCATATTCCTTAAGGAATGGATGGCAAAAAAAATCGTGTTCGAGATTATTGCAGATTCTGATTGTACTACACTCAAAACATGAAAAAAAGTCGTTTTCCGAAAAGTGTCTGTGTGTGTGTCTGTCTGTGTGTCTGTAGATTTTTTTTTTATGGCAAACGATAACTGCCGCAAATTCAAACAGAATCAAATAATTTTTTGCATACAGCCCTGATTTGTAGAGTACTCACGACCTATTGTTTTTGGTGAAGATCGGTTTAGGGAAAGGGGTAGTTTACCTGCAACGGTTTTTTTTTATCAAGGGAAATTTTTTTTTTTGGCAAACGATAACAGCCGCAAATTCAAACAGAATCAAATAATGTTTCGCATACAGCCCTGAATTGTAGAGTTCTCAAGACCTATTGTTTTTGGTGAAGATCGGTTAAGGCAAACGGGTAGTTTACCAGTAACATTTTATGTTTTAACAAGGGTATTTCATATAGCAAACGATAGCCGCAAATTCAAACAGAATCAAAAGATTATTTGCATACAGCCCTAAATTGTAGAGTTCTCAAGGCCTATCGTTCTTGGTGAAGATCGGTTAAGGGAAAGGGGTAGTTTACCTGCAACGTTTTTTTAACAAGGGTATTTTCTATGGCAAACGATAACAGCCGCAAATTCAAACAGAATCAAATAATTTTGTGCATACAGCCCTGATTTATAGAGTACTCAAGACCTGTTGTTTTTGGTAAAGATCGGTTAAGGAGAAGAGGTAGTTTACGTGCAACGTTTTTTTATCAAGCGTATTTTATATGGCAAACGATAACAGCCATAAAAGATCGGTTAAGGAGAAGAGGTAGTTTACGTGCAACGTTTTTTTATCAAGCGTATTTTATATGGCAAACGATAACAGCCGCAAATTCAAACAGAATCAAATAATGTTTTGCATATGTCCCTGAATTGTAGAGGTCTCAAGGACTTTCGATTTTGGTGAAGATCGGTTAAGGGGATGGGGTAGTTTACCTGCAACGTTTTACGTTTTAACAACAGTAAAGTACTTGAAAATTAATTTAAACTTTTTCAAACAATGGTAATTGTTAAAAATAAAATAATTTTGTTGCCAGGCAATAAAATTATAATTTTTTCATTTTAATGTAAATTATGTATGAGTTAATATCTTTATATATATAATTCTTCTGTACGTGTGTATGTCACTGAACTCCTCCATGTATAAAATAATATATCGTTCGTGGCAGGTAAGCATATCTCAGTTATGTAATGTTTAAGTTTCCATTTTATTATTATGCCTACAGCAATAAAAAGGCAGGTAAGACACACACACACACACACACACACACACACACACACACACACACACAAAATTAGCGTTATTTCTGACCTCACTCATGTTTATTTTCTTACATTTGCACGCTTTTTAAATAGAAAGTGCCGAAACCCACACCAACATAACGCGTGCAAGCCGAAAAAATGGACATCAATTTGCTTCCTGTGGATCGCTGGGCAATGTAACTGCACGTGTTTACAGAGGAACGATTCATAGACAGACTTTTCGTCTTTAGGGAATGAACCCTCTGCAAGATGCTGAGGGTCCATGAGTGACTTCGGAGCGCTCCTTCTTTTTCGCGTGTTTGTTCTGTGAAACATACACTGTAGATTCGCAGCTTTACTCTAAGCAACGCTCAATAGGAAATGTTGAAAATTTTTGACCACGGTGTACACTCATTCACACTAAACCTGCTCTGATGTTTTAATAACGGACATCATAATATTAAAACTTTGGAAACTTGAGCACTACTTAATGGAGATCAATCATTAACTTATACAAGCCATTAATTTTATGCATATATTATATATATATGTGTACAACGTTATCGGCAACAAAGAAGTAGTTTTTGTTAAAATTCCTTCCCGGGATATTTGGCCGTAGTCCAATGTTTTCTACTAAACCAGACGTTTCGGCAATGCCATCGACTTCCATCATCAGTGAAAATCGAGTGCGATAACGTGAGGTGGTATACGTTAGTGACCACAGTACTGTGGTTAAGGCTGAAGCAGTAAATAGAAAGAAGTAGTTTCTATGGTAATATTTCATTTCGAAAATGATTTTAAATATAAATCTTAGAATATGGAAGTCATGTATGGTTCTCCATACCGATATTTATATTTTATCATCCACTCTATAAACTTATTACTATGCAATGGTGTCGGTTTCGTCTTCTTTATTAAAACCGTCTTACGACAAGTTTCAATTAGGTGCTCTTTCCTTTCCCCTCGGGCTTGTGGATCTGTCTGTAGCTCCTTCCTTTCCTTATGTCAATCATTCCAATTTTTCTTCTTCCCCTGTTTTCTTCCACCTTCCCCTCTATGATCCTTGGCTACAGAATGTTTCTACTCAATATATGTCCTAACCGACATGTTTTTCTCTTTCTTATTACTTTCAGCAGTTTTCTTTTCTCGCCTATTCTCGCCAATACTTATCGTTTCTCACTCTGTCCATTTCACGTTAATCGTTCTTCGCCACAACCGCATTTCGAAACTCTCTAGATACTTTTCCCTGATGAATCCGTCACAGAGGGATCGACCTGATAAATACCTCACTGTGAGAAGAAACAGATTAATTCTTAGCTGTTACTCAGTTAAATTGTAATCCTATGATTGCTACACGCTTGGGATAAATTCCCAGGACACGCCCAGACGGACTGCAATATTGACGAGGCATACAAATACCGAATAGAAAACCTAATTTCGTTTGTTATACAATGCATATATACCCTTTGTTGTACAATACATACATATGAATATAAAACAAATAATAAATCAATACCTGAGAAAATTCAATCAGCGTGTTTGACGTCATCAAGCATTCCAATCAGTCTTCTTTTCCATCCTCTATTTCCTTCCACCTTTTTCTCTGTGATCCTTAGTTGCAGACTGAGTCTACTAAGTATACGCCCCAATCAACATGTTTTTCTCGTTTTTTTTTTGTTTTCATGAATTTTCTTTCTTCTCCTATTATACTATTATCGTTTCTCACTCTATCAGTCATTCTTCAACTCAATCATTTAAACTCATTCATTCTTCGCCACAACCATATTTCGAAGCCTGATATGTATCTTTTTTATTTCTTTTTGATAGTCCGTGTTTCACTGTCATATAAAACCAGACTCCAAATAAAAACATTTTGCATAACTCTTTCTCATACCACACGGAATCCCTCTTGCTGTGAGCAGTACTTTTACATTTTCAAAACCCCATAGATATCCTACTTCTGCTTTCCTTCGTATAGCTACCATTCCATGTCGTCGTACTCATCATATACTTTAACGAGTTCACATGCTGTACAGTTTTTCCTTTCAAGGATATGTTTAAAAAACTTTCATTCTGGCTAATTCTCATCACTTTGGATTTTCCGACACCTGTTACGAACTTTTTTCTCAGCCCTATAATGTTCTGCATCATAAGCTGTTTTTTTTTATTCCTCTAAAATCCTTCATAATCGGCATATTTAAGTCTTTATTATTTCTCCTGACACTAGAATTCCTCTTGCGTTTTCTAAGGTTTCGTCTGCCAATTTTTTAGCGTAGGTATTAAATAACGTTGGTGACAAACTATTAAACTATTGAGTACTCGGTTTATAACATGGAACATTTTGAACGTAAAGAACAGATCTGTCGTTGTGTAACATCTATAACAGGACGTACTAATACATTTTATTAATGCACTATACTGTACTAATACATTTTATTAATGCACTGTACTGTATTAAACATTTTATTTCCTACTTACTTCAATTATAAAATAATGTCGTTTCCTTGACGTAAAGGAACTCTCTTCTACTTGACATTCTTTTTAAAATATGCCTCACACATTACAAATAATTCAGGCTTTATACTAAATTATTAGTTATTATCAGATCATATCGCGCCGGCCTGTCCAAACGCTGCAGAGAAAGTAGGTAATTTATGGGGATGGGAAGTTGTGTAATTTAAATAGGGTAGCAAAGAAAGTAGTACGCGTGTGATGGGGAAAATAGAAAGATATTAGGAACAAGGAAAACAGAAGGTGGATATGTGAGGAGAATAAAAGACGGGTGTATTAACTTCTATGAAAAAACGAAAATACGTACGTATGCTGGTAAAATCAAGAAGACTACAATCGATAGGTAATACAGAGAAACAGCTAATGAGAGGACAGTAAAAATCAGTCGGGAACGAATGAGAATGTAAGAGAAACAAGAAAGACCACGAAAAGTTTGTCAAAGAACAGATTTGAAATAGAAGGCTTTCAAGAAATGGAAAAACCTAGATAAAATAGGAAAGTGTATATTTACAAAGTTCTAGGCCTGAATAGTCTGCCAAACGGTATTAATTGTAATTGTTTGTCTAACATTTTTGGATATGAAAGATGCATTGTAGTCATTTGAAGTTTACCGTCTTGGCTCTCACATATTACGTCCTCAGAGTTCAGAAAGTCCAGAGACTGCACGTAAGACTCTATGTACTTCCTTCCTCTGCTGAGAAGAAACATAAAAACAATCACGCGCCCGCGCGCCCGCACACACACATGTGGGCAAGCAGGCGCGTAATCGAATAGTCGCCGTCTATTTATCTTCACGTTTGTCGAGGTACCTATCATATTATGCACGGATCGCTATTGCAACGATACAGCCATATGCTGTATTAAGCATTGATTTAAATAAATATAAAATTTGTAAATTATTGTAAGTCTGGGGTAAATGGACAGGTCTGGGATTGTAAAAATGTTTCATTGTTATACTAGGGGAGAAACTAACCTGTTCCAACAGCCAAAGAACACCTGCTCGATTGTGTGTGTGTTACGCGTGTATCTTGTGTGTGTTAGTGATGCATGTACAGACAGGAATCTCAGCTACCCTCCCCCCAAGTAATTGCTAAAATAATTATTTTAATTCACTGTGTGAAAACTAATTAGTGTATAAACAAACAAAAGGCACCAAAGTGTGTGTAAATTTTATAGTTATCCACAGTAAGAAAATGACGTTAATAGGACACACTACGCGAAGTCAGCGCGAAATAAATGTGCCAAAAATACGCAAATTACACTAAGACGCTCAAATTAATACAGTGAGTGCTTAATCAAATTAGCTATGATTTGTGCTATCTCGATTCCATACAAAACATTGCCATTTGTAAAAAATTGCAAATATATGAAAAGGTTCGGGAGTCGGGGCTAGTATGTGATCTGCAGTTCTCGACAGGATAATTTCGGAACCAACAGTTGCGGAATCTCGAGAGGGTATAAATTAAGGGCTCGACTGGAAGCCCTTCTCTTCTTTTCAAAACACAGTTGCAGTCGGACACGCTGTCCGTCGGCAGAACAGTTTATTTTGTTATAAGTCTCATCTATGAACGAATAAAGACGTTCAGTAATTATGTTTACAATATTACGGGAAACGTAAAGTACCGGGACCGTTTCAGCAAGAGTATCAACAGAGAAGCTACAAGAGCGACACGAGATGCTAGACGTTAGGAGATGCTTTTGAAACGCCTAACAGCCGTACGAGATCCACCTCGCAGCAGATAGTAGTTCTCTGGGACGGACCACACACTACTGGAGAACGACGCTGGACTCTGGACATATCCAGGACCACGCCAAGCAAGGAGTACGGAAACCCAACTCTGGACAACGCTGGACCCCGTCAATAAGTCGTAAGGTCATCAAAACTCGAGATGACATGCATAATGCATTTTTAAATGATTCTTTTAAAAGAGCTCTAAAAGACTATATAAAGAGACAATGAATTAAAACAAAAAAAGTTTATAATTAGAAATAATGTAATAGAGTCTTAGGTAGGCTAAATGTTTTAGTCGTAAGAATGAGCGATCGCATATAGAGAAATATAGAAAAAAAAAGTTTAATTTTGAGATAGTATAGTTTTGGTATCAAAGTAAAATAATTGAAATGATTTGATATTTGCATTTTGTAGAAGAGAATAATTTAAAATTTTTAATATAAAACAAATGCCAGTCTAAGAGTAAATAATAAAATTTTGAATTTAATTTTTAAAAAACATTGGTATAGACTGAGCAAGCTGAGGTCAGATCTGAGTAAATGAATTCAATTAAAATTACATTTAAATTTTATTTTGTTTTAGTAAATCACATTGAATAAATGTCTAGATTAAGATTATTAACATGTCTAGATGTAAGAGTGTTTTAAATGTGTGTAACACCGTATAGCTTAAGAGATAAACACTTAATAATGAGTGATATCTTGATCGAAGATTAATAACAAAGTTTATTATTTATAATGCTTGTTAAAACAATAAACATGAAATTTTAACTACTTATAAATCTACTACTCTTATTATAGTTACACCTGGTATCACTATACAACCTGCATACATAAAAGGTATCGTTATATAACACATAAAGTTGTAACGTAGTATAATTGGTGCACCCCACGAACAAAGGGGCTCCACAAATGTAAATTAAGTTATATAATTTGTTACGTTATACTATATTTATCTGTACCCGCAGGAAAACGGCTGCGCGAGATAGAGGACAGCATGCTGACGGGTTTCCCGAGCTACTGGTAAGGACTGATAAAGAGTTGGCAGTAGGGTATGTCGCCCGCTACAGTCGTGATCTCTTCTCGTTCGCAGTAGGCCTACCGGGTAAAATCTTCGTAAACATAATGAAGTATTTGTCGTCGTCTGTTTTCACAAACGACTATTCATACGTACACTAAAAACTCGTTTATCCGAATTTGATGGGACCGCGCCCGTTTCGTATAAACGAAATTTCGGATAAACCGAAACTTCTGTTTAAATAATAATACATATGTAAGTACAGTAACTTTATTTAATAATGTAACGTAACGAAAATATGGTCCCCTACGTTACATAAAAAATTTATAATTCTCAAACTAAAAAATAAAAAAATAATAATTGTCCGTAGTAACAAAAGGTCAGAAAAATAAACCATTATTAAATGAATAAATAATCCCCAAATAAGAATACAAGGTAAAAGAAAAAATAAGAATGTTTATAAATACAAACTATTAAGTGTTGAGTGAAAATGGTAAACGATAAACATAAAGACAAGTAATGTGAAACATAACATAGACAGTTTTAGAATAATTAATGAATTAACTGAGAGGAGACTAATTAATTAGTGCATAATTTATTTTATACAAATGTGCATGTTATTATGTTTTATCATGTTGTTTTACTATCATGGTATTTATGTTGTTTTTTGTATGTAGCAGGTGAAGCAATTGTTTTAAGAGAATATCAATTAACTGACATTAATTTCATTTTTATGTTAACAAATATATCACCATAGAACTGATGTTAAACTTTCTAAGATTAAATATTTTGTATACATGTACTTATTTAGTATGTGGATTATAATTGTAAACTTGGCCAGAAAGGCAATAATTGTTAATAAGATACCAAAGGGTTTATTGTAATTACGTTATAAACAAATGAAGGGTTCTATACTAATATAGGTAATAATAAATTAAAATCAGAATGAGATAAAAATGTAATGATAGCCCATAAACCAGTGACATTGTATAGGAAGTCAGGTCAGAAAAGTTAGGTAACAAAATTTGTAAAAACACTAAGTGTAATGTAATGAGTTAGGAGAAATCAATAGTAGTTATTGATAGCAGATAAGTAACTTCAATTAAAATAAAATCTTAAAATGTAATAGAACAATTATGCCTAAAATTAATATTTTGTAATGAGAAAATAGTTCTTGTTAGACTAAGTAGATTCAGAGGAAACGATAGCAAAATGTATATAATTTAGTAACAAAAAATATGTAAAGGTTTAATATGATATAATGTAACTTTAGTAAGGGAGTATTTTATTAAGTGCAAGAACACTGTTTAATTATGGTTCTAGGATTATAAATATTATCCAATAAAAGAACAAAGACTGGTTGTCAAGGACGACAAAATGGAATAAATTTTGTTTATTCGATTATTGAATTGTTATCCATGAATGAGGACAGTTTAGTTTTTATGAACCTAGAAAAAATGAGAAAATTATATAGAATAAATTAATGAGTCAACAAAATTAAATAATAATTAACAAAAGGAGAGCTCGCAAAAAAACGGACGGTCATATATAAAAGAGTACAATTAAGCCTATCAATTAAAATTGACGAAAGTCTAAAGGAAGAACTTTACCAATTAAACCCAGTAAAAGGAGTAATCATTAAATTTAAATAATAGACAAATGAAGATAAATAACTACCTGAATGAATTAAAGTAATCCAGTATTCTAAAGGACGAAAGAAGAAATTAATATTGTACTTGAACCTCACTTTTCATGACTCGATAGAGAAAACATATTCCGACACAAAATACAGTGGAACCCGTAACCACAGGAACTGGACATTGGCGAAGAGTAAAGATTGGCATTTCTGCATCATCCCAGGACCAAGACACCAAACTTTATTTCGAAACTAGAGTGAAGACTGGCGAGGCGTTGATCAACCATTTCGAAGCACGAGGTTATCTGGGCACGGCCATTACAAGTAACTGTGTCATAGGACGGTAAACTCTACTTATTTTAAATATTAATTAATAAGAATTTAGAAATAGATTGTAATACCTTGTAGTCCTATTTTTGCATTTTCTGACCTTATTAATAATCAAAGGAACCTTTATACCATGTGTTTAAGAAAAACAATAATAAATAAAAGTAATATATAAACCTGAATTCGATAATTAATCGATTCATTCCAGTACGATCGATTTTTGTATCTTAGTGAAGGAAGAACATTTGTTTTCAAAGAAAAAATATAAAATAAAGAATCATTCTTGAAATTGGCGATTTCTTATTATTTGTATAATATTTAGTGCATGCTGAATGAGTTGTAATTTATAGAGAGAGTAACGTGAGAAGTACAGTAAGCGGAACAACTAACCTACAATAACCAGCTGACTGTGAACCACAGCGCTAGCTCGCGGACAGCTGTTGAATTCCAAGAGAAGAGAAACTTATTTAAGGATTTTACTCTCCTCTCTCAACACTTGATGCAGACTAGGCCTGAATAATAACCATAGAATTACCCAATAAATCAACTGGTGTTGAACGTTATTATTGCAGAATGTACTAAATTATTATATAATATTGAGATATTCTCAATATTTGATTAATATCACCAATTAAAAAATATTATTTCTTCACAAATAACCTGACATTGCGGTGCTTAAGAGAGACCACTTATCACTTCATAAATATTAAATAAACACAAGACGGTCAATTTAAATAATAACAAAACATTTATTAAGAAAAAAAAACATAATTGGTTTACAAATTGGCTCACAACAGTGGAGTTTAAGATATAATTATATATAAGGTATATGATAAGATCGGAACTCGGATAAAGGTTAAGTAACAAATTGGCGCTCAACTTGTAGGGCTTGAGTTAAGTAAAACGTCGATTCCATAACTATTACTTAACTTGAGCAGGCAACTATTAGAGGCACAGAAATGCATACCAGAGAGGTTTCTAAAAGGATGGCGAAGGAACGAGAAACGGAAGAAGAAATATAAGTAGTCACGGACAGTGAAACGGAACAAACGACGGGTGATAAAGAAGAAACTGAAGTCGTTATGGACACAGAAAAGGAAATGATAGAAGAGGATGCCCAAGGGGACCAACCAGATAAATCCACCCAAAAAGAAGACATGAGCATGCAGGAGATGTTGAGAATTATAATGGAAAGCAATAAACAAACAAATGATAAAATAGATGAAAAATTTAGGAAACAGGAGGAAAAATTTAATAAAATAGATGAAAATTTTAGGAAACAGGAGGGAAAATTTAATAAAATAGATGAAACTTTTAAGAAACAGGAGGAAACCTCAAAACTAATGAACGAGAAGTTTGATAAGAATAAAGAGGAAACTAATGAGAATAACCGACAAATAAATGAAAGCTTAAACCAGATTAACGATAGGTTTGACAGGAACGATGAGAGTTTAAAACAAATGAAGGAAGAGATCAGACAAATAAATGAAGAGAATTTAAAGCGGATTAATGAAAGAATTGAGAATATCCATGTGACAATTAACCAAAAGGTGGATAAGAACAATGAAGAAAGGAAACAAGAAATAGCCGAAACAAATGAAAAGTTAGAAAAAATCAACGAAACAGTGGTACAAGTCCGTGAGGAAATACAAAATAAAATAAACAACGTCAAAAATGAAAATAAAACGTTGGTTGAAGGACTCCAACAGGAAACTGTAGAAAAATGCGAGCAGATTAAGCAAGAAGTACATCAAATTCGGGAGGAGAATAAGGAAGGAATAGCACAGGTACATACTGACATTGGCGAACGAATGGAAAGAGTATATAACAACCTAAACAATGTCGAAAGCCAAGTGAGTACAAATAAAGAGAAGATCGAGGAAATCCGTCGACGCGAGATACAATTACAAGAAGAATTGGATTCATGGCGGGATAGAACATGTCAAAATACTTATATCACCAACAACGATAACCGGGAATTAATCAATTTTAGGAATTACAAACGTAACCCCATGGAGTTACCACAAAGTAACCGCAGTACACTAGATGAAGAATATTAAATTACGTATATTTAGCGTAAAGAAGAGGAAAAACATGCGGGGTGTGACAAGAGACCTAACCATACTTGCTTTGGAATTCAAGAAAGGCTCATCGTTTCAAGAAAAGTTGCAAGGGGAAATATCTGAACAGTTTGTACGCTGGCGATGTGTTTCACGACTTCACGAATACTCTTAATTGCACAACACTAGAGTCAAACAGTTTTCTTAAACGTTGACCTTCACATACTAGGCCTATACTAAATGTCCTTTCCGTTCATTGAATGTCCGTTAACATTACAACTCTACCTCTCGAATACCAAACTATATCAACTATACATTATCAAACAGATCTGCGGATAAAACGGCGGAGAAAAAAAATATTTACACAAAACCTTGTTTCCCACAATCAAATTTTTATTATGCGGATTAATTTGAATAAGTACCGCATAGTGAAAAACTATTTCAGGCTAAATTAATTATGTTTTCTTAGCTAGATTAGAATGGAAATGTGAACTGCTGCTGAAAAGTTTCTTGCATGTTAGGTGCTTGCTGAAATTAATGGGCTTGAACGTGAAGTTCAAATTAATGGTGTCCATATAGCGAGCTGTACTGAATATGTACTGTGTTCGTTGTGAGTCTGATATCGGTTACAGTTCATCCTAGGCACACAGTTTTACCTGATTTTAGCATCGAGTGGGATAATTCGCCGTAAGGAAAACGAGGGCAAACCACGACCGAGAAAGCGGTTTCCGGCTTGATGTCCAAGAACTCCTGCAGAGGTCCGTGTAAGAGGCAAGAGGAACCGCCGCGACCTGTGACTTTTTAAAACGTGATTGCATAAACATAAACAATAGAATACCTTATTGAAGTCAAGACTGTCTGTCTTGCGTAACTAAATTTATTTCACACGTCTTAGTAAAGGAACTAACTAATTTACAAGATAACACTTTTTTAATTTTAACACAAAACGTGTGATTTTAGAAATAAATGCCCTACGTCAATTATTGCTAACATAATAAACGGTAAGATACGATTTGTTTTTCCAAGATTCCCCAGCTAAAGGAATTATGAAAAATCAACTAAAATCTCATTTACTACTAAGTAATAATCTAAGTCGGGTATTTTTGAACATTTATTTTTACATACTGTTTTCTATTACTGCGACTATCGTATATAAAATAAACATTTCTCTAATAAAAGTAAGTCTTTTATATTGAATTTCTCCTTTAAGAAGCTGCACAAGTATAACTTAGCCTATATACTCGGCGTTTTAAACGACCCTGAATTGGAAAATTTGAAAACCGATTCATACGGTGGGACATTGAAAAGGTGCTGCTTAGATACACGAATCTCTTTCCATCGAGTGATTAAACCAGGGGCATATTTACGGGGGACGAACGGGACCGAACCCCCCCCCCCAGAGGGTCGAAAAGGTTGACGAATTTTTTAAATCTCTAATTCTTAGGCTGCTTTATTTTATTTTTTCAACTGTGCAAGCTAATATAGTGGTAGCCATTTTTTAAATATACAAACAGGTTTACTACACAACATTTATGTAGGTCTATACGTTTGAAATATGCAATATAGGAAAATCAGTTCAGTCAATAAGAATCTTTTAACAATGTTTCAATAACGCGTATTTTTATTGTGTTATTACCGTTTACTGTAACGAGACTAATTTCAGGATGTTATCACGCGTTTTTCAGCCACTTTAAAGATAGTAATGTTGATTAGTCTTAACTTCTATTTTCTTTTGTATGAAGCCGACCCAACCCCGGACCTCCCCAAAGCTAAATTCCACATATGCCATTGTGTGTAACGAAACATTGTTTAACGTATTAGTTCTGGATCTACATATTAAACTCTGTTTTTCCAAGTAACTTAGATACGCATGTCAAAACTAATTCGAAAACTGTAACCAGAGGCAATTAGTAAACAGCCCATTGTTCGTATTACACGCATACAGTACACAACATTTACTGACACATAGCATCTTTGTGCAAAATTGTGTAAACATAACACACTACATTAAGTTTACACGCGTGGGAAAGCACTATGATTTTCTGTGTATGCAGGCGCGCGCGCGTGTGAGCATTCGGATCCCTTCCAATTACGCAACGGATTCTCAAAAATTCTCACCGTCTGCGCAACGCCGTCTCTAATTCACTTACCACCTGCCACGACTACTGTTGACAAAATTCTATTTACAAAGCAAATCGAATTAAAATATTAGATTGCGTTGTCGACACGCCGGCCGGTCTTAATGAGTTGGCGATATTTGCAGACTGCATTAATACGTTACGGAATTTTCCATTCAGCAGGAAAGCGGAAATCGTAAGCGACGCGTTGTCTAGAGAAATGAGTTACTGGACGCTATCCAATCGACGCTCATACTATTACTATTATTCCCGTGATAATATATGATTACGTCTACAAAACACCACAGAAGATATTCTGTAGATTATTACTACTCTATTTTTAAATTAGACTGCTATAATCTATTAGTTTCGAATATTTTAACGAAGACAATGTATAACGCTCGATGAGACCGAACATAACACAACTCAAACTCTACTTCTGTTCAAGGACCGTTTTATTGTATTGTCAATTTGTTTTCTACCATTTGGGCGCGAAATTATTAAAATTTATATACTATGACCGTAACTTCAACACATTTAATTAATACTCGACAGACGTTAATAACAGAAATTACGGTACTGAAATGTTTTTTAATGTCCACAAGTTTTCAGTCAATAAATTGTTTTCAGCAAAACTTATCCAAAAATGAAAAGGGGGTTTGACAAGGTACACGCGGCGGTAAAAAATCTTAAATTTGGCGTAATAGGTGCGCCAGGCGGTTAATAGGTCCTTTCCGTGGGTTTATACAAGGTGCGGCCGGCGGTCAGTTTTGGTCGCTCTAAGCCAAACGTGAAAAGAGAAGGGGGGCGGTGATTTATCATTTGTTATGTTGTTACTATCGTGGTTGCATATAAACTAATAAAGCTGAAATTTGTATATGCGTTGTGGTTAGACTCAAGAATTAGTAATTTGGCCGTTGGAAGTGCTAATATGGAATTATTCGAAGTTATACGTTAAAACACACACTTTTGTTACAATACCTTTAGTATATTGTTAGTTTGAATCATACAGTAGAAAACACTAAAAAATATCCAATAAAAACCTCACACAGTACAATACTTCTATTATCACTACAATACAAAATTTAAATACTAAAATAGTCCTACGCTATTACAGAAAGCTTTACTCCTTATGTGGATGAAGCTTAGAATATGTGTATGAATTCTAAGCTTTTTATAAATTCTAACCTAGTGTTTATTTGTTTCTAACTAAGATTTAATATTAGGTCTACTTAAAAATTGTTGTCTCTTAACAAACTTCGAATTTAATGTTTTTCTTATTGTCTTTGTGTTTATACCGCATTTAAGTAATAATTTGTATGTCTTTCAGTACTTCTAGAAAAGCAAGAATATAGGGATATGAAACTCTAGCGTTGAATGAAACTCTTCACATTTTTTAGGACAGGCACTGTTAGCCTCAGTGACAAACGGTTGTTTAGGCCTACATACTGTAATCTCAAACGTGAATGTTTGTGGATATTAGTAAAAAGCCTATTTTTTAAATAAATATAACTCAACAGAAATGAAACGAATAAGACAAAAATATTTAGATGCCAAAAGACTTCCGTTTATACTGTTCAAGTAGGGTGTACATAAAACAATTTTTCTTGTTCACGTATTCCAGTCTAATTAAAATTTTAATATTAGACGATCTCGTATGAGGGGTATGTAGCCAATGTCTGAAGATGGAACGATCGTTCCGAAACGCGAGACAAAGCTACTAGTAAAGAGTCACAAGACGAAACTGAAATAAGAGAATATAATGTAAAGTAAATAAAATGTGGCCCCTGCGCGCACTTTGTATAGACTTTTTTTATGTTATAGTCCCTTCAAAATGCCTTGAACGCCGAGCGCACCTTGTAAAAACCCATGAAAAACACATCAGTAATTGAAATAAATAGAATTAAAAGGTAATTAAAGGTCTACTTATTTGGGAGAGTCAGTAGGCTACGTAATTAGCGTGACATACGGTTGTACTGAGGAGCTGTACATTTCATAGAACAACAAAAGATGTTACTTTTTTATAATCGTAACCTCTTTTATGGAAATTAAACTCTACGTGCTATTGCGTTTGTAAGGTTTAGACTTAAAATTTTGTATAATGAAGGGAAAGAATAAATCGTTATGTTTGATAAAGTACCGAATGAACAAATACAGTAGGTCTATATTTCCGTTAATTAAAGTATAAAGTAAATCAAAGTAGACCTAAATCAGAAATATCGGTATGCAGAACCATACATGACTTCCATGTTCTGAGATTTATATTTAAAATCATTTTCAAAATGAAATATTACCATAGAAACTACTTCTTTCTTCAGCCTTAACCACAGTACTGTGGTCACTAACGTATACCACCTCACGTAAGCGCACTCGATTTTCACTGATGATGGCAGTCGATAGCACTACCGAAACGTCTGGTTTTGCAGAAAACATTGGACCACGGCCAAACAGTCCGGGAAGCAATTTTAACAACAAACTACTTCTTTGTTGCCAATAACGTTGTACACATACAAAAAACTATCCCTTGCCCCTTGAACTATCATTTTCATTTATAGAAAATTACGCCCTCCCCCGTCAACTACCCTTTTCATTTATAGATATTTCATCTACCTTTCTACAGTGAACTTTCTTTTCAGGATACTTTATTTATCAAAATTAAGTACTTTACTCTGGTTAAAACATAAAACGTTGCAGGTAAACTACCCCTTCCCCTTAAAAGATCTTCAAACAAAATTAATAGTCCTCAAGTACTCTACAACTCGGGCATATATGCAAGAAATTATTTTATTCTGTTTGAATTTGCGGCAGTTATCGTTCGCCATAGAAAAAATTACACTTGTTAAAACATAAAACGTTGCAGGTAAACTACCCCTTCCCCTTAACCGATCTTCACCAAAATCAATAGGCCTTGAGTCCTCTGTAATTTTGGAACATGCAAAAAATTATTTTATTCTGTTTGAATTTTCGGGAGTTATCGTTCGCCATAGAAAAATAGGTATGGAGAACCATACATGACTTCCATGTTGTAAGATTTATGTTTAAAATAATTTACTTGAATTCGGTTCGGTAATTTCTAAAAAAATATCGCCCACCCTCAAACTAATTTCAATATTATAGATGTTTTTGTTATTATGGGGTAATCGTTTAATATAATGTTATTTTCAGTCACTTTATCCATAAAAATTAGGTAGGCTTACTTTATTCTTATAAAGAAACCGAACTACGCAGATAATCATCCCTCCTCCGAAGCGCTCCGAAGTCACTCATGGACCCTGAGCATCTTGCGGAGGGTTCATTCCGTAAAGACGAAAAGTCTGTCTATGAACCGTTCCTCTGTAAACACGTTCAGTTACACTGCCCAGCGATCCACAGGAAGCAAATCGCTATCCACGCTGGACACTTTTTCGCCTTTCACGCGTTGTGTTGGTGTGGGTTTCGACACTTTCCATTTAAAAAGCGTGCAAATGTAAGAAAATAAACATGAGTGAGGCCAGAAATAACGCGAATTGTGTGTGTGTGTGTGTGTGTTGCCTGCCTTTTTATTGCGGTAATCATAACAATAAAATGGAAACGTAAACATTACATAATTGAGATATGCTTGCCTGCCACGAACGATATATTTTCTCTCACACATGATTTAAATTAAAATGAAAAAATATAGAATTTTGTTAAAGTGAAATGAAATGTTTCCATAGAAACTACTTATAACGTATTTATTTATAGAAATTATAAAATTTACTTCCTCCATCAACTAATATTTTAATTTATAAAAAAAATTACCCCTCCCCCTTCAACTACCCTTTTTATTTATAGATATTTCATCTACGTTTCTACAGTGGATTATTATGACCTTCTTTTCAGGATATTTTTATTGTTAAAACGTAAAACGTTGCAGGTAAACTACCCCTTTCCCTTAACCGATCTTCACCACAATCGACAGGCCTTGATTCCTCTACAATTCAGGGCTGTATACAAAACATTATTTGATTCTGTTTGAATTTGCGGCTGTTATCGTTTGCCATAGACAAAATTCTACACATAGGCACACAGACACTTTCCGAAAAATGACTTTTTTCATGTTTTGATAGTACGTAGTACAATCAGAATATGCCGTTATCTCGAACACGATTTGTTTCGGCATGACCATACTTCCATTTCCTTATGGTACACGGAAGTAAAAATTATTCTTGTAAAAACCTAAAACGTTGCTATAAACACCTTTCTCTTAACCGATCTTTACATAAATCAATAGGCCTTGAGTCCTCTACAACTCGGGTACATATGCAAAAAAAAATGTATTTGATTCTGTTTGAATTTGCGGGAGTTATCGTTCGCCATAAAAAAAAAAATCTGTATGGAGAACCATACATGACTTCCATGTCCTAAAATTTATTCATTTAAATAAGTGGATGCTTGAGTTCTGAAGAAATGACGTATCCAGCTAAAATGGTACCCCCATGTCAGGTGGGTGAAGACTATCCTCAGCCTTCGTGGGGAAGGACTGTACTTTTGGATAAAATGTTTGTAGGTCGAACGAAGAGCTGGCCAAAGGGAGCTGAGATCTGATTCCTGTAATGAAATTGGGTTCTCGCTGCGAGTTATCGGCCGAGGGTGAATGATGTCTATAGTGTTATCAAAGTCTTTCCTATCAATATTATACTAGTCATTTTTCTTTTTTAAAATCGAGTCTTCCTTTCATTCCATTCATCTTTTGGTTTACTGAACGACTATTCTGTTCACCCGTATAATTATAAATTTCTCAGCAAAACATTTCTTCCTTAATATGAGTACGTTTGTGTCTTCTGTTTAACACCCCCGTTCTGACCCATGTCATAACACTATATCCCACACAGGCTAGTAAATTCCACACAGCCATCAGGAAGGTTAAAAAAATTTTTCAGGAGGGGCAAACAATTTTCCAGAAGACAAAAATATTTATATATTTTTCATACATACACACATGCATATATTAGTTTGTAATTCTTATATTATAATAGAAATAAGTACACGTATTGTATTAATCTATTAAACTATTTATTGCTTCAAAATATGCATAAAATTAATCGCTTGTAAAAGTTAATGTTTGATTTCCATTAAGTATTGCTGAAGTTTCCAACGTTTTAATATTCTGATGTCCGTAATCAAACATCAGAGCTGCGAATCTACAGTGTACGTTTCACAGAACAAACACGCGGAAAAGAAGGAGCGCTCCGAAGTCACTCATGGACCCTCAGCATCTTGCAGAGGGTTCATTCCGTAAAGACGAAAAGTCTGTCTATTGTAACGCAACAGAAATGCTAGCATCCGTGTTACATAAAAACAAGGTTAACAGAATAATAAACAAGTCAATATCTAACCCCATGATAGAACAAAGATCTAATAATTACATTTATAATTATAGATAAAGGTAAATAAGGATGCAAGGTAGTATTAACAAGAATAAACGAACCTGTAAGTTAGATAATAGTTGATGATATATGTTCAGTGAAGAGCAAACAAAAAATGAAACAATAATTTACTTTATAGTAATAGCAAATAAGAATTTTGAGTTAAGAGATATTATTTTGTGACAACAAATATTATGATAAAGTTTATGTTATGTTATACCAAATATGTGTTGAGTTAATGAAAGATAATGAAACAAGATGTATTATTCAATGTTGTAGAATGAAGTGTGAAGCAGCTAATTAACGTTAATAGATTTGAATTTTTTTATATGTGATCCATAGGTCAAGATAAAATTGTTATTAGATATAGAAAAATAATTGTTTATGTAAATGTTAATAGTTAAGATTTGATTATATGTATGAATTTATGTAAAAGGGGCTATAGATGTTTACCAGTTATAAACACAGGTAGATCCGTTTACAATAAAAGGCCTAACAGCCAAAACCACTATATAACCACTCATAACATAAAGGTTAGGTACATCAATTAATAATAATTAATGAATACGATTTGAAGAGCTAGAAAAAAACATTAAATTAATAATGATATATAATAAAATTTATACAAATTATGATAATGCCATAATGCACTATAACTATAACTATATTAATATTACTTAACCAGAGCAGGCAACTGTGGGAGAATAAACATGCATACCAGAGGTAGATCAAGGATTAGGGCAGGAGAAACGGAGAAGGAAATAGATGAACAAGAACAGGAAATAGAACTAATAACAGATAGTGAAATGGAACAACAGACAGACGAAATAGCGGAAACTGAAATTATTATGGACAAGGAAAAGGGAGTAATGGAAGAAGATGCCCAAGGGGACCAACCAGACAAGCCCAACCAAAAGGAAGACATGAGTATACAGGAAATGTTTAAACTACTATTGGAAAAATCAAAGCAGCAGGAGGAAAACTTAAGAGAACAGTTTAGGAAAACAAATGAGGAAAATAAGGGAAACTTAAGAGAACAATTTAGGAAACAGGAGGAAAAATTCGATAAAACAAATGAGGAAAATAAAGAAACCTCAAAACAAATGAACGAAAGATTAAACCAAATTCACGAAAGGTTAGATAGGAATGATGAGGGTGTAAAACAAATGAAGGAAGACATCCTACAAATACATGAAGAGAATTTAAGGCAGATTAATGAAAAAATTGAGAATCTTCATGTGACAGTTAACCAGAAGGTGGACCAAAATAATGAGGAAAGAAAATCAGAAATAGCCAAAACAAGTGAAGTGTTAGAAAAAACTAACGAAACAATAGTACAGGTTCGTGAAGAACTACAAAATAAAATTAATGACATAAAAATTGAGAGTAAAACAATGGTCGAAGAAATCCAACAGGAAACTATCGGAAAATATGAGCAAATTAAAAACGAAGTACATCAGGTACGGGAAGAGAATAAGGAAGGTATTACGCAAATTCAGACAGACATGGGCGAACGACTCGAAAGAGTCTATGGCAATTTAAACAGTATGGAAGGTCAAATTAATACCAGTAAAAATAAAATAGAGGAAATCAGTAGACGAGAATTACAATTACAAGAAGAAGTAGATTCATGGCGGGATAGGACATGCCAATATAGTCATACAAATAACCACGAGAACCGGGAGTCGATTAATTTTCGTAATTACAAGCGCAATCCGATGGAATTTTTAAAGAGATTGGAAGAGGTGATCGCAAGGAATAGAGAAAATTGCTGGAGTATTATACGCAGTATGATTGATGAAACGTTTAAAGATACTTATGATAATTGGTGGACAGCGGTGCGCCCGGATATACTGGACATGACTGAGTTCAAAAAACAGTTTAAAGAGAAATATTGGTCTGAATCGACCCAGAACATGATTAGGAATAATTTGAGTAACGGTCGATACGAAACAAACATAGGCCAGTCTCCTACTTCATACTTTCTAGGAAAAGTATGTATGGCGCGGAACTTAGAGCCCAGAATTCCCGAAGAATGTTTGGTGATACTACTATCCTACCATTACGAGGAAGGGATAAAAAATGCACGTATGTGTAGTCAAATCAAAACGATTCCAGCCATGGCCAAATTCTTGGAGAGTTATGAGCACGAGAACCAATACCAAAGAAATAGAATGTTAAATTATAAATATCAGAAGTATAATAATAACGCGCCACCAACCAATTCTCATAATAATGATCACAATCGACCTGCGCAGAACGTTAATGCCAATAGAACCCAAAATGAGCACGCGAATAATAATTCCAGGAACTATAATTATCGTGGCAATAATAATTATAATTACCGCGATAGTCGCAATAATAGATGAGATGGGGACAGACGACCCAATAATTATAGGCATAACGTCAATTATATCTACTCCAGGCCTCAAGGTAATCAGCGACGGTATTACCCAAGGAGTCACCGATATGACAACCATTATGACCAGTCCCGGCGTGAAGACAACTATCCACCTGAAGGAAATTATAGGATAGCAGAACCTAACACGGAGGATCACACTGAAACCGTACAAAATCATCACAGTAATCAAAATGAAAATAGAGAAGAGGGGGTAAGCCCTCTTTTAAACTAATAGAGGCAGTGAAAATTAATGAATACCCTTCACTGAACCGTAATCTTGGGGAACAACGACTTATAAACAAAATTAAGAATAATCGTGCAATAACCATAATTAATACCACTATTTAAAGAATATCAGGGAAGATTTATTGGAAGAGGATAAGAAACATGTAAACAGTAATAGTAATAACGAAATCATATATGTAACGGCAAAATTAAATGGGGTAAAATCTACCATAATGATAGATACTGGATCTAACATATCGTTGATAGACAGTATTGAACTTGAAAAAATCCAGCGAGAAGTCCAGTTACCCATACCGACCTTACCTGTCAATAATGTGATAATTATCGGAGCCACTGGGAGACAAAATAAAACAGTTAAAAAACAAGTATCGCTCGATCTTACCAATAATAATATGACCCTACCAATAGGATTCTTGGTCGCAACGGGATTACCAATGTATTGATTGGATGCGATGTATTGCGCCAGCATTCCGCAGTAATTGACTTGCATAAAGGTATAATATCTTTAACATCCGAAGAAGGATTATCGACAGCCGAATTAATTGACACTAATAGAACCGTTCTAGTTAACACCAGATGTCTAGCCATAAAAAGCTATTTTTGTAAGAAAAATAAAATACCAGAAGTCATTCAATATGAGGACGAGGATCCCGAACTTTGGCAGAGTAAGTTAGAAGAGGTCCGAGAATTCCAAAGGGAAAAAACTTATGGACAAGTAAGTAAAGTACAGGCCGAAAATTTAATTCAAATATATAATAAATACAAACATGTATTCTCCAATGCTCCAGGTAAAGTAAAAGGATATCAGTGTGTAATAAATTTTAAAGAACCAGTGAACTTTCGCAGAAAATCATACCCAATTGCTTATTCCATAAAAAACGAGGTCCGGAACGAGATTAATCGTATGATTCAAGATGACATAATAGAATATAGTCAATCACCATATACCAGTCCCATAGTGGCAGTCCCGAAAAACAACGGAAAGGTGAGAATTTGCCTGGACGCTAGGGAAATAAATAAAATGATCATCAATGATAGGACTTCACCAGGCGAAATAGAAGAAATTTTAAAGAAATTCCACGGCATTAAATACATCAGCACTTGGGATACGGTATGCGGTTACTGGCAGGTCGAACTACACCCAGATAGTAGAAAATACATGGCGTTCCTTTTTGACGGAAGGAACTATCAATTTAAAAGGCTACCTTTCGGACTAATTAATTCGGTTGCAATATTTGTAAAATGTATGGACCAAGTATTGGGACAAGAAACATTGCAGTTCACTACGGTCTATGTAGATGATTTACTTATAACTTCTTCACATTGGGATGAACATTGCGAGCGGGTGGAACAGGTACTGAGAAAATTATCTGAAAACAACATAACACTCAAGCTGAATAAATCTAAATTTATCGCCAATCAAGTAAAGTTTTTAGGTTTTAATTTGTCTGAGGAGGGTATCACACCTTCAACAGAAAAAGTAGAAGCAATTCAACTGTTCCCTACTCCAAAAAATAGAAAACAGTTACAATCCTTTCTTGGAATTTGTAACTATTACCGAAAATTCCAAGATAACTATTCAGAAGTAACTGCCAAGTTTCAGAAACAATTATCATCCAAAGACAAGTGGGCATGGGGACCAGAACAAGATAAAATTCTGCAATTAATCAAGAAGAAATTTTTAGAAACAGTTATGTTGTACCACCCTGATTTTAACAAACGCTTTTATTTAAATTGTGATGCAAGCAATGTTAGCTTAGGAGCTACCCTATATCAAGAAGATAAAGAAGGACATCATATGGTAATCAGCTTCGCCAGCAGGGTGCTTAACAACTGCGAACGCAATTATAACGTTACCGAGAAGGAGCTGCTAAGCGTAGTGTACGCATGCAATAAATTTAGAACTTATATACTCGGATACCCAGTGACCGTAAGAAGTGACCATAAATCAATTTCATTTCTAAAAAGATGTAAACTTAGTCATGGCCGGCTAACTAGATGGGTCCTTGCATTGCAAGAGTATTGCATTGATTGGGAATATATACCTGGAAGAAGGAACATAGCAGCCGATATCTTGTCCCGAATAAACATACAAGATCAATCGTTCGAAGGAGAAAAGGAAGAGATTGCGAAAGTGTACCATGTCATTAAGAGTCGGAGGGATTTGGAGATTATTATAAATGAAATTAATCAACACCAAAAATTGGATCCCAAATTAATAAACATACGCCAGAAGATACAAAATGCTGATGAAGTTATTACTAAATATTACTGTATACATGATGATCGATTATTTATTAAGGTCACCCCTAAACAAATAAACTGGAAATTAGTAATTCCCACCGCTGTGGAAAACAAATTGATATTGGATTACCATGAACGATATGGACACATGGGAGCCATGAAAATCGTCAAAGCCCTGGAAGAACAAGTGTACATAAAAAATATAACCAGAAAAGTACAAAAATCCATACAGGCATGTCACATCTGCCAGATGGTTAAACATAATAATGAGAAGAAGGAGGGAGTCATGATCCCTATAACATCCAAATATAAGCTGGAGAAAGTATTTCTAGATATATGTGGGCCATTCCCACGCAGTGGAGGAAACCACAGATATAAATTCATAATAATTATTTTTGATCACTTTTCCAAATACACTAAACTCTACGCTATTAGCAGAGCCACGACCAAGAAAATTCTGGAAATAGTCATCGGACATTACATAACAGAGGTTGGTAAACCGTCATCTATTATCACCGATCATGGTACGCAATTCAAGGGCTATAAATGGAGAAATAATCTTTTAAAACACAACATTAGAACATATAAGACTTCAGTATACCACCCCAGCAGTAATCCGGCAGAACGTGTATTGAGGGAAGTTGGCAGAATACTCCGAACTTACTGTCATGACCAACAGAGAAGGTGGTACGAATACTTGTCACTAACCGAAGAGTTCTTAAATATATCTTACCACCAGTCCATTGAAAATACCCCTTATACTGTTATGTTTGAAAGGCTTCCACCTAGAGAAATCCAGGATATAATAAACTTTCCAAATAACCCAGAATATCAATTTGAAACAGTTAAATTTTATAACCGAGTTATGGAAAAGGCGGAAATGAAGAAAAGAAAATATGAAAAGAATAATCCAAAACCAATTAAGTACCAAGTGGGTGAGAAAATATTAATAAGAAACAGGGAGCTACCAAGCACTCTAGAGGGAATAACTAAAAAATTATTATTATTATATACTGGGCCATATGTGATAACAAAAAATAATAATAACAATACGTATGAAATAATGAACCCTATCACGAAAAGTCCATAAAGAAATATAATGAATAAATTCTAAAATATAATAAGAACAACTTATTACCAGTCTTGAAGAGAAAATACTTGGAATTTAAAAAGAATTTGAGTTGAATACTACCACTAAATTCTAAAATACAATAAGAACCACTTATTATCGATTTTGAAGAAAAAACACTTGTAAATAAAAGAGAATTATTACTAAATGTTTATAAAGAAATAGTGTGAATAATGAATAACAAACCCCAAGATTACAGAAGAAAGCGAGAATTATTATTAAATGTTTATAAAGAAATAGTGTGAAAAATGACTAATGAAATCCCAAGATTACAGAAGAAAGCGAGAATTATTATTAAATGTTTATAAAGAAATAGCCTGAACAATGAATAATGAAATCCCAAGATTACAGAAGAAAGCGAGAACTATTACTAAACGTCTACAAGGAAATAATGTGAATGATAAATAATGAAACCCCATGATAAGAGTTTTTACCTAAAATCTACCTATGCAAAATAAAGAAAGAGAAAAATCATATGACCTAAAATACATACCACATTGCCAAATGAAGGAAACAACTTTAGTAAACGATTGAATGTAACCAATGTAATGTTAAAGAAGACAAGAAAGAAAGATTATTTATGAACATAATTCATTGAAAAATAAACAGCCAAAATAATGAAATACGATAAGAAGAAGAATAGTTGGGCTAAGGAATGTATTTAATCAGAAATACAGTTATAATGATCATCACACAACAACTATTTAGAAAATATTGAGGTCAGAGAAAAAACAAATGAAGAAGATACTTAGCATTACAATCACAACAAAAATGAAAACAAAAATGATTACAAATGATAACTGTCAAATTTAATATCAAAGAATGTTTAAGGAACTAAAATGGAATCACAAAATATGAAGGATTGTAATGAAGAAATATAAAAGCAACAAAGAAAAAAAAATTTTTTTCCCAAATATTTATTATTAAATAATTAAAGAGATTATTAGGAGATTATTATATTTTATAGCTGACTGTAGATGAATTCCAGCAGTACTATATTAAGATGTGGTGTGGGCAGAGTATGAAGCCAAACAGTGCCTCTCTGAACTGTACCAACGCATGTATTAGGGATTGTTAGGGAAATTAAATATTTAAGGAATATTAGAATAGTTGCAAGAATGACTTCAGTTTCCAAAAGAGTAGGACGAAGAAAACAGAAAGAAATGAGTTGACAGAAGAATAATTGAGAAATACAGTGATTATAGTAATTATAAGTAGAAGAGATGTGAAACTAATGTATCATTGAATATTGTTGCCAACTATCAACAAATAATGTTTACAGAAATTAAAAATGATCAAGAAGGTTAATTGAATTGATGAAATGTTATTAAATAAAAAAAAGTATTAATACTAGTCTAATGAAGTTACATTGAGAATCCCATCGTCAACCATTAACAATGAAATGAAGAAAAGGCATGTGAAAAAGACAAGTTTATTTGACCTAAACTTCATTCAGGTAAACTAAACTTTTTTAGGAGGGGGAGCATATGTAACGCAACAGAAATGCTAGCATCCGTGTTACATAAAAACAAGGTTAACAGAATAATAAACAAGTCAATATCTAACCCCATGATAGAACAAAGATCTAATAATTACATTTATAATTATAGATAAAGGTAAATAAGGATGCAAGGTAGTATTAACAAGAATAAACGAACCTGTAAGTTAGATAATAGTTGATGATATATGTTCAGTGAAGAGCAAACAAAAAATGAAACAATAATTTACTTTATAGTAATAGCAAATAAGAATTTTGAGTTAAGAGATATTATTTTGTGACAACAAATATTATGATAAAGTTTATGTTATGTTATACCAAATATGTGTTGAGTTAATGAAAGATAATGAAACAAGATGTATTATTCAATGACTGTTGTAGAATGAAGTGTGAAGCAGCTAATTAACGTTAATAGATTTGAATTTTCTTATATGTGATCCATAGGTCAAGATAAAATTGTTATTAGATATAGAAAAATAATTGTTTATGTAAATGTTAATAGTTAAGATTTGATTATATGTATGAATTTATGTAAAAGGGGCTATAGATGTTTACCAGTTATAAACACAGGTAGATCCGTTTACAATAAAAGGCCTAACAGCCAAAACCACTATATAACCACTCATAACATAAAGGTTAGGTACATCAATTAATAATAATTAATGAATACGATTTGAAGAGCTAGAAAAAAACATTAAATTAATAATGATATATAATAAAATTTATACAAATTATGATAATGCCATAATGCCATGATATCGATTAATAACGTTTAATATCGAAAAGGTATTAAATATAAAAAAGAAAAAAAAAACAGGCTTATATCAAAAAACCAGCTGAATATGTGTAGAAAATAATAAACCAACTATCTGTAAAGTTACATTCCGATAGGACAGCAAATTGATAAGGAATAGACAAAAAATATATGAAATAAACTCTATATTCAAAACATGTGGAAGGAAGAAAAATCATGTGTTGCTAGGGACGACAGAAAAAGAGGAAGTTGTTGATTTGACAATAATTGCTTTGATGATCTGAATGTGATGAGATTAATAAAAAACCAAGAAATATCTATTTAATTGGAATATACTAAATTAGTAAATACTATTATAAAATACAAACTACTAATGATAATATTTATGACTCTTGCCAGTGTAAATTAACCAAACAAGTCAATAGTATGAAATCGCAATAGGAAATAAATAACTGGATTCTACAAGGAAGGACTTGAACTGTCCCATATCCGAAAGGAATTGACGATACATTAAAACAAATAGAAAGAGTCAAAAGTATCACAAATAATAATATACACTACACCAGAATTTATAACCTTTCAAATACACGGAACAACACTAATTGCTTCAACAGAGAGAAGAACGTATTTGGATCCTGGAGTTGCAGAAGAAGCATCCATCGGGCTGTAAATCAATCCAGAGAGCAGTATTTCCGAAGTGGACAGGACAAGAATTCCATTTTATTAAACCGAAGAAAGAATATCGTACGGCATAATTGTCCAGAACAGTAAATTTATCAATCAACCGCCTACACGATTTGCTTCGTTCTAGTCTGGTAAATTATTATTATATTAATCATACTAACTACACAACACTTCAAATTTGTAAATCTTGCATTCTTATCTATGTATTTTTAATCTTCCCCACAGTTACAAGAACCTTCACACCCTGAATTAAATTAATTACAAATTAAAACATACTATATAACTGAATTTAAATAAAGGATCGGAATAATCAACAATCGATTCACGCAATCTATAGCCCAAGCATATGTTAATTAGAACATATCTTATTCAATGTTAAAGAAGTAAACAAATAAAGAACCTTTATATAATTGCAAAATCTTGTCATTTGGAGTATGATTTAATGAGTTGGGAATAAAAAGTAACTGAATAAGTATAGAATAATTGGTTAACATAAACAGTGAAATAACCTATAAGTTTCGTTGAGCCGATACTACAGCGCTTATAGCGGAATTATCTGACACCAAAGAGAGAGCGTAAAAATACAAAATTAGATATAATTCTCTTCAAGGTATAATAGGGTTGAACGAAATTACAGAATAACGCATTAATTATTTAAGTTTCAGGTACACTAACACTGATATTTTTTAGAGAGCTAAGTTAATATTAATTAATTACATCAATATATCCCACAACTCCAAATATCTCAGATATTTAAATAATTAAGTAAATTAAACGACCTGAGAGAGTAAAGACAGGGGACATACCCGCTCATAGCAACGAATAGGCTTACATTGCGTGACACATTATAAGACGCAAGTCGTCGTCTTATAACACTATGAACCGTTCCTCTGTAAACACGTGCAGTTACACTGCCCAGCGATCCACAGGAAGCAAATCGCTATCCACGCTGAACACTTTTTCGGCTTGCACGCGTTGTGTTGGTGTGGGTTTCGGCACTTTCCATTTAAAAAGCATGCAAATGTAAGAAAATAAACACGAGTGAGGCCAGAAATAACGCGAATTGTGTGTGTGTGTGTGTGTGTGTGTGTGTCTTGCCTGCCTTTTTATTGCGGTAATCATAATAATAAAATGGAAACGTAAACATTACATAATTGAGATATGCTTGCCTGGCACGAACGATATATTTTCTCTCACACATGATTTAAATTAAAATGAAAAAATATAGAATTTTGTTAAAGTGGAATGAAATGTTTCCATAGAAACTACTTCTTTGCTGTCAATAACTTATTACACATATAAAACTTATAACATTTACTTCCTCCATCATTAACTAATATTTTAATTTATAAAAAAAATTACCCCCTCCCCCTTCAACTACCCTTTTTACTTCCATATTCCTGAAGGAATGGAAGTATGGTGATGGCAAAAAAAATCGTGTTCGAGATTATTGCAGATTCTGATTGTACTACACTCAAAACATGAAAAAAAGTCGTTTTCCGAAAAGTGTGTGTGTCTGTGTGTCTATGTGTAGATTTTTTTCTATGGAAAACGATAACTGCCGCAAATTCAAACAGAATCAAATAATTTTATGCATACAGCTCTGATTTGTAGAGTATTCGCGACCTGTTGTTTTTGGTGAAGATCGGTTGAGGGAAAGGGGTAGTTTACCTGCAACAGTTTTTTTTATCAAGGGAAATTTTTTTTTTTTTGGCAAACGGTAACAGCCGCAAATTCAAACAGAATTAAATAATGTTTCGTATGCAGCCCTGAATTGTAGAGTTCTCAAGACCTATTGTTTTTGGTGAAGATCGGTTGAGGGAAAGGGGTAGTTTACCTGTAACGTTTTATGTTTTAACAAGGGTATTTTTTATGGCAAACGATAACAGCCGCAAATTCAAACAGAATCAAAAGATTATATGCATACAGCCCTAAATTGTAGAGTTCTTAAGATCTGTTGTTTTTGGTGAAGATCGGTTGAGGGAAAGGGGTAGTTTACCTGCAACGTTTTTTTAACAAAGGTATTTTCTATGGCAAACGATAACAGCCGCAAATTCAAACAGAATCAAATAATATTTTGCATACAGTTCTGATTTGTAGAGTACTCAAGACCTGTTGTTTTTGGTGAAGATCGGTTGAGGGAAAGGGGTAGTTTACCTGCAACGTTTTTTTATCAAGCGTATTTTCTATGGCAAACGATAACAGCCGCAAATTCAAACAGAATAAAATAATGTTTTGCATACGTCCCTGAATTGTAGAGGTCTCAAGGACTTTTGATTTTGGTAAAGATCGGTTAAGGGGAAGGGGTAGTTTACCTGCAACCTTTTACGTTTTAACAAGAGTAAAGTACTTGAAAATTTATTTAAACTTTTTGAAACAATGGTAATTGTTAAAAATAAAATAATTTTGTTGCCAGGCAATAAAATTATAATTTTTTCATTTTAATGTAATATAATATTTTTCATTTAATACAGCAATAAAGAGGCAGGTAAGACACACACACACACACACACCCACACAATTCACGTTATTTCTGGCTTCACTCATGTTTATTTTCTTACATTTGCACGCTTTTTAAATGGAAAGTGCCGAAACCCACACCAACATAACGCGTGCAAGCCGAAAAAATTGACATCAATTTGCTTACTGGCGAAGCTAGTAGTTAATGAATGGGTAGGCAAAAATCTTATCTAAAATGTTTTTTAAGGAATCACTAAAAGGACGGTGGTTCAAATCGGACGCTGAGGTAGAGTTTGCTGTAACCGAATGGTTCCACAAACTGCCGTAAGAATTTTACTAGCAGGGAATCTACAGGTTAGCGCAACAGTGGAACTCATGTCTTAATGTTACTGGAGACTTCTTTTAAAATCGTTGAATAAAAAGTGCTTTACAGCTCTATACGTGTTTCTATTGAACAATCCTTGTATTAGTCATACACAATAATACAACTGATTGAACTTCAAATTTTTAAACTTGATTAGTTTCTATATATATGTTTAATGTTACAAATAATTCAAATAACAATCTTGATCATCTGTTAGTTCAGCGGAATAACAGTGACACTTTTAATAACCGCATAAAATAAACACTTAGAAATAACACAGGCGCTTTAACTTAACTGTTTGGACCACAGAAGTGAGGCATGCCTCAACGCTCTATGTGTACAGCGCGGGACAATCCCCCCTCCCTACACTTCCCTATCACACCACTACATTGCTTACATACGATGTATACAAAAAACGCTGAGGCAAGTTCAGGTTGCCTCATTCGCTTTAAACGAACTATGCCGAATCTCACCTGTCACCATCTAGCGGTCGCTCAATAAAGCACGTTTCGGTTTAATAAATTTGACAGTCGCAGTAACAATGTATAATCTTTACGTTATGTAGTTCATACGTATTTATAATTTTTATTCTACAGAATTTGTTAGGGTAGGCATTGCCTCAATTGCCTCCATGTAACTTCGCCACTGATATATATGTGTACAACGTTATCGGCAACAAAGAAGTAGTTTTTGTTAAAATTCCTTCCCGGGATATTTGGCCGTAGTCCAATGTTTTCTACAAAACCAGACATTTCGGCAATGCCATCGACTTCCATCATCAGTGAAAATCGAGTGCGATAACGTGAGGTGGTATACGTTAGTGACCACAGTACTGTGGTTAAGGCTGAAGCAGTAAGTAGAAAGAAGTAGTTTCTATGGTAATATTTCATTTCGAAAATGATTTTAAATATAAATCTTAGAATATGGAAGTCATGTATGGTTCTCCATACCGATATTTATTTATAGATATTTCATCTACCTTTCTACAGTGGATTATTATGACCTTCTTTTCAGGATACTTTATTTATCAAAATTAAGCACTTTACTCTTGTTAAAATGTAAAACGTTGGGGTAAACTACCCCTTTCCCTTAACCGATCTTCACCAAAATCAATAAGCCTTGAGTTTTCTACAATTCAGGGCTGTATGCAAAAAATTATTTGATTCTGTTTGAATTTACGGCAGTTATCGTTCGCCATAGAAAAAGTACTCTTGTTAAAACATAAAACGTTGCCGGTAAACTACCCCTTTCCCTTAACCGATCTTTGGTTGTGGATAAAATTGGAAATAAGGGTACTTTATGGCTTAATAAATAAGTATAATAGGGAATTATATGACAGACATATAGAGTAGTTAAAAATAGACTCATATTTAAAGTTAGAAGAGATATTATATAATTTTAGTTTGGGGTACGTAGAAAAGAAATTGGAAAATAAAAATAAAAGACTGGCAGATAAGTTGAATAAATCAATAAGAAAGAACGAATTATAAAAGAACATCTCTCTAAAGATAACTATGAATAAAGGGTAGTAACTTTACAGATGTAACTTTTAATACAGAAGAAAAAAATGTTAGCAAAAGGTTTAAAATACGCCCCGCCACCAGAACTAAACTATTATTGAATGCGAAAATTTTTATTTCCGATCTGAAGATGAGTTGTGAAGCTTGAAAGCGCTAATTGGAATAATTTTCCTATAGGTGTGCAACAGTGTTAATTCTGTTTGTGATTATAACCAATAACATAACTTTCATAATTAAATTTATAATATGTTGAGACCATTTGAATACCTATTACTAAGGAAAATCTATTACTCTATTACACTATTATTTCAGTTTATACTTGTTTTTGGCACGGCATTTTTTAGAATTTGTAACTTATGGTAATTTCTTTAAATGTTAACACAAGTTCTAAAAGACTGTTGTACCATTTCTCCGTTTTGGTTCTGGATGTTAGGACGAGACCGGTGTTGTCCGAACTTCATCCAGATGCTCGTCTACAACTGCCATAGCATAGTTTGTGTTGTCCGGTAACTACCTTGTTAGCGACTGTGATAAATTCGGTGACTACGCTGCTATTTGTATTGGTTGGATCGGCTGGCTGCGGCGTATTGAAGAGGCGGATTGCGTCGAGAAGCAGGATTTATTCTTCACTGGATGAAATCCTGAACAATAGATCAATAAATCGTCGAACTAAGTTTAAAATATATAAGATCTTAAAGGAAAAAAAGAAACATTATTTGGCCAATTTGTGAAAAATGGAATGTGGCCTTCTTCTTCTTCTTCTTCTTCTTCTTCTTCTTCTTCTTCTTCTTCTTCTTCTTCTTCTTCTTCTTCTTCTTCTTCTTCTTCTTCTTCTTCTTCTTCTTCTTCTTCTTCTTCTTCTTCAAGGATTAGGTTATATAAACCTGTTCCGGCACCCATATCATCTTCAGACGACTCACGTCTCTTCTATCAATGGCTTTGTAGTTCAGTGCCGCTTTCGGCAATCGATCCTCTGTCATCCTTTGCAGATGATCCCACCATTGTCTTCTGTAAGCTGAAATAATTTCGTTTATGTTCTCTACTGAGAGTTCTACATTGATATCCTCATTCCTTATTCTATCTTGCAATGTGTAGTTTAAAGTACTTCGAAGAAATACAATTTAAAACGGATCACTTAATCTAAAGTGCTTGTAACTATTTTATGTTACGGAGATTTGTAACTATTTTAGTCCTCACTGGATATTTACCTTTAAAGGCCATGGTTTTAGTCTTTCTCACTGAAATTGTCAGTGAGTACTCTCTTGCTACATCTTGTAATTGAATCATAGCTCTTTGCAAATCGTCCTCAATCCATTGAATAAGAACTATGTCATCTCCACATAGCAGGGACCCCACAGAGATCGTTTTGTTAAGCTGTATTCCCGAAGTCACTCTGGATTTCCGTGCTCTCAACATGTCCTCAATGTATTAAACAAGGTTGGGGAAACACAGCATGCATGACTAACTTCCTTATTTATGGTAATGTCACCTGAGTGCCTACCATTCAGATCCAGGTCTACAAATATACTTTTGTAAAGGACAAAATAAACTGAATTTATTAAATGCTGTGAACATCCTCTTCTATCCATAAATTCCATAACTTTTGACGGTCTACATTAACAGATGCTTTTTCCAGATGAACGAAAGCGATATGTGTTTCCTCGTTATAAGCATACATCCGCCTGGCCGCCGGTTATGTGGCCGTATAACAGAGAATTATATGTAGCTCGTGATGATATTAGCCTTACCTCCTACATTAGAAAACAGAAATTGAGGTGATTGGGGAGTATCCTAAGAATGAAGGATGTAGGACAGCAACAATCTCTACAAGAGCATGTCATGTGGAGCGCGTTTGGAACGAAAATCTAAGGACCCGTGGAAGGATAGTTTGTTAGTGAAGATCATGAATGGGATAGATGGGCGACAATAATGGAGCACGCTAAGGGCAGCTGCATGTGCTTGTTGAGCTAATGGTGACTAGTCGGCTGGCTGGGTTTCAACCACTGCAGACGGATCATTGCACGTGTACTGGAAATGTCTGGCTGAAAATCAAACTAAACAAACCACTGTCCAGCTCTCGAGAACCAAAACGAGGACTGAAATTAATCTCCGACCGCGAAAACTCCGTTACGTATGAATTGTATGATGGCTTACGCACCGATGTCTGCTATGGGGGAAACCCTGCCTAGAGTACGACGAAAACATTGAAAAGGGGGAGGCAGATAGAGATAGCTAACAGATGAAAGTTATCAAGAAGGGAGAGTAAGATTCGTCGACATGGGACAAGTAATCATTTAATTATTTGTTTACCAGTATGTCGGGTGAAACAGTCTCAAGAAACAATTCTTACACAACAAGATAGTTCAGTTCTTAATCATAAAATATAAGTTTCGGTAAACAAAAACAGAAGCCGATCGGTCTATTATCATCTGCGTTGACTACATATCAATTAAATGATTCATTCAGTTATTTCATGAAGTAGACCTGTAGTTTAAACTCTACAGGGACTTTGAACACACACACACGCGCGCGCGCGCACAGTACGCTTACGCAGTATTTAACATAAACATTTAATCATTATATCTGTATAGGTACTTACAAATAATATTAATAACTGGATACAAAAATGTGTAATTATACTTTTAGGCCTATTTATTTTACCATTTTAAATTTAGCGGTGTTTTAACAATCAACAATATTGGTAAATGGACGGAAAACGATTTGTTATTCAATGGCAGTATCCTGACGATGATTTTGTACCATTTTAATATGCATTAAATTATACGGAAGAACGTGCTTACATTATATATTTTTATAGGCCTATACTTTGTTGAAATAAAATTTAGAATACGTATTAGCGAATGTAAAATTTAATACGAGCGCGCGCGCCAACACACACACACACACACACACACACACACAAAAAAAAGGATGTTCAGTGAGGAGACGGCACTATTTCAGTAAATTATTCTACAGATAAAAAAAAAAGAAAATAATGTTTTATTAACACAGGTTCGGAAATGATGAGTTCACGAGTAATGTATAAGGTAAAACAATTGCTCATATTTGTGTCCTGGAATAATGCAAACGAAAATTATAATCCGAAATTACGATTATAATGGAAAAACAAATCATAACGCAAAACTAGTGGCTTCCTATGTTGTTTGACGTGAGATATACAAAAACAGGATCTCAGCGCTAACCTGATTAATATTTTTTAAGGAAATTACTGAGAAGTGTAAAAACTGGAGACGAAAAAAGTTTGGTTTACATTTCATATATGTATAAGTGTGTGTGTGTGTGTGTGTGTACGACAGGTTGGTATCTTTGCATAAAATTGCAAAAAATTGATGCATTAATTACCAAAGAAATTATTTATTTATACATACAAACTTTATTGTTCTTTTCCTAAACTTTAAATTAACTGCTTTTTTATGATTTTAATTTGTATTTAAAAAACGTGTCTCTTCAGATACGCGTAAAGTAACAGAATTCTACAAAAAGTTCAGAGTTATTTAAAACGCTCCTCCCTATCCATCCGAAGCGAGGGGTAACCGGTTTGGGGGAGTCGGAGATTTCACTACTTTTACAGGAAGATGAAGGACAGGAAAGCTCCAGGCCCCGACAGGATCTTTGTCAGAAGCCAGAGTTGTTACTGAAGTTGTACAACGCGTAGTTGATATCTGGTTGTTCTGCGCTCGTTGGAAGACAGCACGGCTGGTGTTGATCAGCGAGAAAACAGATGACCCAAAGCTCCCGTCGTCGTGCAGACCATTTTGTATGTTAGTACGCCTGGGTAGTTACTGGAGAAATTCATCAGGATAGACTGGCAACGGTGATCAGGACTGTAGGAGGTCTCCACAGTTTCTTTCAGGTCAGGAAGATCGACGGTGGGCGAGATACAGTGTGTGAAGCTGTCAGAAGTGCGGAGGATGACATCAATTTCTCTCGAAAAGTAGTGCTGCTGGTTACACTGGACGTTAAAAATGCGGATGGTAGATGGTTATCTCAGGGATGGAGCGCTGCTTTATGGAACGCAGGAAGGGTAGCGGCGTATGGATGTCACGGTCGAGGTAGCCCAGGTTTCAGTCCTGCCACCGGACCTCAGGAACGCATCCTATGACAGCCTGCTGAGGATGGAGATGCCGGAAGTGTCGTGTCTGATGAGGTACGTAGACGATGTGGCGGCGCTCAGTGCTGCTCGTACTATCGACCAGGCCCAGATTAAACTCAACAGGATGATGCGATAGTTAACAGCTAGATGGTAACGCACTGGCTGACGGAAGTCGTGGGCTTGACTAAGAAGAGGATTCCAACTGCAAGCACGGTAGTAGTCGGACCAGTCAAAGCCAGGGACAAAGTACCTCAGAGTGATGATCGACGTCAAGTTGAGCTTTCTGAGCAGATTAGGCGAACGGTGGACAAAGCGGTGAAGAGGGTGATGTCGTTTGGTCGGCTCATGGCCAACTTCGGCGGCCCGACAGTTATTAAGACGTTATCAAGAAGAAGACTTTTGATAGCAGCAGTCCAATCAGTCCTACGGTATAATACCCAAACCCACAGACCCACAAACCCACATGTTCCCTTTTCCGAACATCCAGCAAATTTTTCCACGAACCCTTGTAAGATAAAACTACTACAACTTCTGTTAACAGCGACAGCAACATCAACAACAACGATACTAAACTACTACTACTGCTGCTGCTATAATAATAATAATAGTAACAATAATTAATTTTTGTTTTCTTGGAAGCGTTACTCATTGATAAACAGTAAGTTATCCTCACTAAACTTATGCCTAGGTGCACGGTGCACACACGTGTGTGGTTGTGTGGGGATGAGAGAGATGGAGTGAGAAAGAGAGAGAGAGAAAGTGATGCTATCGAATTTGTACTCTTAAGTGCTGTGCATTCTGTAATGGCACAAAAGGCAATTAGACAGTATAACACCGGATCGGTTGTTAATCGACGGTCAACACAACCCTCAAACAGGTCATTTGATGACCACTAATTACCTGCCTATTTGTATGTTGCGGTCACATCTGCACCCCAAAGTTTCAATCACAATTGCACGTCGTTAAGCGACTTCAATTATAACAAACTTTAATTGTTTCCAGAATTTGATACAATATTACATATTGTTAAAATGCAGAAGATATTTAATCATTGCTTATTAAAGAATTCGCTTTGTGTAGTCTGTCTGGTTATTAGCAACCTCTGGTGAATGACTACAAAGAGTAGGGTTACAGTAATTTCGAAAAGAACTTTGACTGTAACTTTGCAATTTTAATCGACTAGAGAATTAAGTATTTAGAAAATTTCGCGATCTTCTGGAATATTGAATATGCGGATTACGTATTTAATTTTCGTATTTATTAAATACTAAGGGAAATTTTTCATATTACTTCGTGCTAATACGCGTAAATTCGTAACATACAATAACGTTGTAACTTTTGTCTTAAGTTTACGCGGCCGGTGTCAGTAGTCTAAAAATTGTTAAATTATTAAATATTAAATTATTAAGTTATTAAACCTTAAGACGTGTAGTCATTGAAAAAATGGGCTGTAAAATAATTCTATTCCGTAACTAATTTGACTTTAATTTATTTACAACCTCTGTCTACTCTTTTGATTTCAAATTACAACAGTCTTTAATGTTTGTTTGCTTAGTTTAGTTTAGTGGTCGGGTTGCTTTGACCAGAAAATGTGTAGGGAATTGTTCGGCCTAAGATCTGTTGTAACTGTTTTAGTAACACTCTTTCGCTTTTTACGTCCTGAAGAAGATCCCCGTGGGAGGGATACAAAAGGTGGCCGGTGACATCGAGAATTTACGGCAACCGAAAACGGCCTAACAGGAAAGTACTTAACAATTTTGAGAATAACGGTGTAAGCTAATTGTAAAAATGTAGTGACTGAAGTAAAGAGTGAATTTCGCAAGGGAAGATTCATTATTACCATAGATTAAAAGAAGTAGGCCTATATCCTGCACATACCTATACATTGACGAAATAATATACCTAATAATAAAACAATGGCAGGGCAACTACAAGAGTGATCAAAATAGATTAACGTTGCTTGTTGAAAATATTGATAAGCGCAGATGACCAGACACCATCGCTACGAATAAAGATGATCCGAGAAGTAGATAAACTAATTAGATAAGACAGTACCAAAGTACGATGACCAGGGGTTCTGCGGGACGAAGCGCATACCCGTCGCCCGCTGTTGTGTCGCGCCCCGAGCTTCGTATTGAGCTCCCGCCGTAGGAACCACAATTTCTAGATGTGG
This sequence comes from Magicicada septendecula, assembly GCA_034769895.1. Lineage (NCBI taxonomy): Eukaryota > Metazoa > Arthropoda > Insecta > Hemiptera > Cicadidae > Magicicada > Magicicada septendecula. The sequence goes on from CM068373.1 coordinate 380,936,521, forward strand.
CCTGCTACCGGCCATGGGATTCCTATTAGACAGGTCTAATTAGCGTGAGAATTCGCCGAGGCCGGGTCCAAGATTCATCTGGCACAGATGGGTTGCGACCGAGGGCACTGCGGCTAATGAGGGGTTTGCCCTCAAAGCGGGCACTGAGGTGGTAAAACTTTATGGAAAGCGTCCGTATAGGGGTGTTCAGGGAACAGACACGAAGGCATTCGGATGGTATGGTTTGAAATCAAATAACGGTCTTTACATTCCCAGCGCTGTCTTCGGTAAAGGAGAGACTGAAGCTTAGGCTTGTGTGTTTTAGCCAAGTAGCCATATACAGGCAGTGATCGCGTAGGTAACTATCGGTGCGACATACGTGGTGACGTGGTGACGCCTAAGCGGCGGAGTAAGGGTCGGAGTTTGTAAAGATAACTGGCAGTTTTGCGGGAATGTGTCCTCCAGGTGAGACGACAATCCAGGTAAAACTCGAGGTAAGTGAGACCAAACAGGGGAGTATCACCTACATAGAATCTGTGGCGAGCCTTCTGCGTCTGGGGATGACTACAGCTGAGCTCTTGGCCGCGTTAATAGCTACCCTCCATTTCTGTGCCTACTCAACGTAGTCGTCAAGGTGTTCCTGGAGCCAGATAGCGGCCGTTTCAGCCCGACAATAGACGGTGTAAACCACCGTTCGTCGGCGAACATGTCCAACCTGATTCCAAGGCAGTCTGGACACGTCAATCGTTGACGTACGCAGAGAAAAGCAGTGGGGCCTAAGACGCTTCCCTGAAGTGCACCACCCACAATAGCCCTTTTCGAAGAATGGGTGATAGCTAGTCTCACACGGAAGGTTCTGTTCCAAAGAAAGCTATCAATAAATTGAATGTAGCATTCCGCGGAAGCAGAATGTCCGTGAGTTTGTAAAGACGTCCAGAATGGCAGACAAATTATGACTGAATGATATCAGCGCAGAAGATAAAGATGGTGGCACGACATGATCGACCCCCTGAAACAAGTTTTGCACTTTAATTATCTTGGATTTGGCATCATATAAAATCGACCTTACAAAGAAACTTCTTCTTCTTCTTTAACTCCCTAGTTAGGACTCTGTCCTGTTCTATGACAATGGTCCTACATGCTGTTGCTCCACCTCTTCCTTGACCGACCAATGCTCCTCTTCGTGTTTGGTCGGCTATCTCTTGCTTTTTTCACTAGCCTTGTGTCATCCATTCTTAATATGTGTCCACTCCATACCCTTCTTTCCGCAATCCAAGAATTAATATCTTTTACATTACACGTTTCTCTTATACTATTGCTTATCAACCTGCCGTACCTTGTCTTTCATAGTAGCCTACCATCCATAATATAGTAATTTCTATAGTTTGTCGTTTTCTTTGAGTTGCTGCTGTATTTGCCTTGGTCAAATAATAATTCCATACGTGGAGTAACAGAAAAACATTTAGAAATTAAATGGTGTTTTACGAAAGTGATACGCGGCCAACAATAAACGTAAAGAATAAAGACTCCCAATCTCAGAGAAGAAATTTCTTAAAATTAAAGGATTCAGAAAAGAGGTTAGAAGAAGAAATGAAATCGCACAGAACGTGTTCAATATGGAACCGCTAGAAACGAGTGTGCAGAAATACTGGGGTTGCTACAAACTTTTGGTCGCTGAAGATGAAACCTCCATCGAAACGTATGTAAAGCGTTAACCGATCCATCGAAAACGACATTCAGTGAAACAATTTTTTCGAGTAATCAGTTATTTGTCAAAATACTAACTCACTGCGTAATTTATACAGCTTCTTAGTTTAAATTAAGTGAAAGCAGCGCTTTCGGTCAGATAAGCTCATAAGTCGGGTACTTCCTACAGATTCATTCAGATTTTTGGATAAAACGAACAACACACACCCGTACAGTTTTTCACAGTAGGTTCCAACGAAAGGAGGAAACTTAGGGGACCTGGTGAAGAACACTAGTAACACTGAAAATCCGACAATAAATACAAGTGAAGTCACAAATATTTGACATGCGAAGAGTGCGGACACCACAAAACTTGCACGTTTTACTGGAGTAACACAAAAGCAAGTTAATTGTCATATAGTTTTATAAAAGACTTAAAACGTTTTACCTGTCTCTTCACAATCTAAATTACATACAATACCTCTAGTTACAAACAAGACCAAATTCAGTACACATAATTTTATAAGATGAAATAAGCATTAGACACAACAGGAAGGGAACAATATGAACATTTCACCGAGTTATAAAGTGTTTAGTAGGCCTTCTGTTATTATTTTGTAAACAGCAACTTAGCAGTGTTGTGCCTATAAGAAGCCTGTGGGTACCTGTTGGTGCTTTGTATAAGTAAAATGTTTCCACTATGTTTTCACACGAAAACGTATTTGTGGAGAAGAGTACAGGAACTTGGTCTCACCTGCGACTACCGAAAAAACAAAAATGAGATTACACATAATGATGTGCGCAGCCCTCGCTTTTCTTAAGCCAGAACATGTTGTAGAGGATAAATTTGTCGAGATTCATTCTCAAGCTCCGGATAAAAATAACTCTCTGTTTTTTTTTTTTATTTTGTTGATCAGTGGCTAGAAAATTAAGAATCCCCCCACTGTACCACTGTGCTGTAAATGATGACATAGGATAACCAACGCTGTTAAGGGATGGCATCATAAAATCAACAGTATTCTTCTGAATCCGAAACCCAAGATGAAAGCCGTCATGCGATGTTTGAAAAAAGAAGTGGACGTCATCCACAGTACGTTGAGGCACCAGGTCTATGTTGAATTTATGTAAGCCAGTGTGTGTGTGTGTGTGTTTCTCTAATGCAACTTTATTTTCAACATGCCCCATTACAATATAATGCAATAATACATGTTATGTTATTCTTATTAATTATTAACAAATATTAATTAATAAAAATTCAGTTACAAAACACAATACATACATAGGCCTATAGCTAATAGTAATAACAATAATAACGCAACAATGAATAACTACGGTAAAACTAAACACAATTCGTGACCAAATCAGCCAAAAATAACAACAATACTATAACAATGTAAATCACAAAAGATCAAAATTTATATTGTTGACAAATATAAGAAAAGCTTTAATATGTTTTTTCGTAATCATATCTTTTTCTTGCATTGGCCAGACTCAGCACACATTGCAATACTTCTCCTGAAGGCCGTTCTCTCTTTATGTAAAATTTTACGCTCATAAAGGAGGTGACGAACTGTCTGTTCTCCACTTCTGCAGCTACACATTTGGTCATCTGAAATATTGAAACGATAAAAATAAGATTTAAGTTTACCGTGGTTAAACTGTAAAATTTACCGTGTATGTGTGTGTGTGCGCGCGCGCGCGTGTGTAAAATTAAAAATGTAACAGATGAAAATTTAAAAGATTGAAAGTGTTAAAAAAAACAATAAATACAAAAATGTAACAAACAGAGAAGACACCCAAAGATTATCTTGAACATGCAAAAAAGATAATCAGTCTTACTGTCATTTTGACAGTCAAAAGCCTGAAAAAGTGTGATGGGATTCAGTTTAAAAAAACGTAAAGGTTCTTCCGTACAGTGTATTGATACAGTCTAAACGAAAAATATTCTGTGTCTTTACTGGATATTGTAAAACATCATAAGTTTATTTTCTTTAAGCGGTATCTTTTATTTGTTTTCAAATTATTATAATAAACATAATTTATTTTTTAATTATTTTTAGGTTATTAATGCAGTTGTGAACTATTGCTTCAAATGCGTGAAGACAAAACATGGATTGAAGATCGCAATTTGGAAAGGGAATTATAAAAGTAGACAGAGGATAGAGATTGGATTTAAATTCATTTTTAGTTTCTTTTATGAATCGCTTAGAAAATCATTTTTCAACAATCATTTACAGAGGTTATGAACCATAATAACCTATGAACCATATGAACCATATAATTTCAATTATATTAGAATGGAATTAACTGAAATAAATCGGAAAACATAAGATTCTTGAAGACTTTTTCATCTCTTTGGGAATTACTCTTCAGTATGCACCTGGATTAAAACACGTTTTCACATGTCAGATAAACTGAGGTATGCATGCTAATTTTGAATGTGCAGTGTGTGGTCTGTGTGTGTGCACGCGTGCGTGCGCGCGCGCGCGAGAGAGAGAGAGAGAGAGAGAGAGAGAGAGAGAGAGAGAGAGAGAGAGAGAGAGAGAGAGAGAGAGAGAGAAAGATGGTAGTATGAGGAGAGTGTGAGGAAGGGTATACTGGGAGGGAGGGAGGGAGGGAGGGAGGGAGGGAGAGGGAGAGGGAGAGGGAGAGGGAGAGAGAGAGAGAGAGAGAGAGAGAGAGAGAGAGAGAGAGAGAGAGATAGGAACAGATAGAGAGAAGAGTAAGTAAAAAAAGAGTGGAGTAAAAAGAGCGAGGTATTGGAACTGTGCCCGTTAGTTAGCGGCGGCAGCAGCTATATCTCCTTTCCATGAACCTACAGCCAAACACGTCCAAACGTAAAACAGTTTTCAAGAAATGTTATAGGCGACCGTGATATCACCGCCCTGTCTTCGTATTTCAAAGGGGCTGTTTTCTGCCAGCTGGTGGAAATTATTCTGTTTATGCTAATCCCGTTCAGTATCATACAAACGCGTCTGCGCTCGCTCGCACACACACAGAAACAGAATGCCATTCATGGAGAGCAATGCTCTGTCACGATGTCGTGGGTTTCCAATAAGTCTTTTATGTAATTACAATGGAAAGCATCTGCGTGTTTACTGCTTAACAAGACAAGGAGTATCTTCCCTCAACACTGCGCAATGTATTGTGTTTTCATAGTAGGAAATATACTATGTATATTTTCAAATATGTTAGAATATTTTTTATTTTTGTAATCTTTATAAATTTGTACAAAAATAAATTTGGAATCGTCTACTTATATATCTATGAGAAACAGTGTCGCTTCAACGGAATTGGTCCGACCCGAATACACGGTCTATTTCTTATACTCTAAATTGATTTCATATAATAATACTCCATGTTTTGTTGTTAGTGATGTAGTATGTTTTGTTAAATAATTTTCTTATATAAAACAAAGATGGAAGAGTCGCGCACAAGAATATTCTCGACGAAAAGTTGGGGGAAAAAAAGAAACAAACATGTTCTAGACTTCAGACAGTCATAAGTAACTGTTTAATTATTCGTCAGAGATGTCTTACATGTCAAGTGTAAGCAAAATATTTTAATACTGTAATGGGAACCCTATCGAACAGCCTAGAACGTCCTCCACCCGTCCCTCCGCCAGTCGCCCAGGTGTAGCCTCAGTCAAGGCCGCGCACAACTACGTTCCAGAGTATTCTGGAGAACACTCGAAATACGAATTAGCTGACGTGCAGTAAGATGGAAAGCTATTCTGGACCTCTGCGCGACGTATAAAAGCAGAGCGTCTGGCTTAGTCAAGTCAGTTCGTTGAGCGATTTTCCTTAGAGCGGATCGAGTGTTTGCTGAAGTATTGTAGTGAAGTGTTATTGTGTTATAATTAGTGTGGACAAATTTAACTGGAGTTATTATACGAGTTGATTACAAGTTGTTATTTTTGAGTAATTAAAGCTGGTTATTAGTGACTTCATTGGTGTGTGTATTTTCTTTTTCCACAGTACCATACGACGATCGGTGAGACCGTCGTAACATACCAATTTTAACAACGCAACTCAAATGCCGAATATTTTTACTAAATAATAAGAAAAAGCATTTAACAAGAAAAAAATAAAAATAATGTTTCTTTTTGTACCAACGAAGTAGTTTATGAGGGAGGTTAGGGTTTCTTGTGTCAGTTGTTCGGAATGCAAGAAGGTGGTCTGGCTTCCACCGTCCATTATTAACTGAGGGTGTTATCCCAGGCTGAGACTTTCACAGACTGAGAGGAATTGGGGAATGAGAAACTCCTACTGAGGTTACGATGGGCCCGGGACAAGAAAGAAAGGAAGAAGTAATCGTCATCATCATCATCATCGTCATCAAGCTTAAGGATTAGGCTCTATTCTGAACCTGTTCCGGGACCCACTTCGCTTGCGGCCGTCCTACATCTCATCTCTCTTCCCCACCGGTCTATATTCCATTTTCAGCATTGGAATCCTGTCACATGCTAATAAACTAATATCTACTAAGTAAATACCAACATTTTTACTAAGTAAAAACTAAGTAATACACTAATATCAAATTTTTAAATTTATTTATTAATCCAATATTATCTATAAAGTAATACAAATAATCTACCGTGAAATAAGATAATATGCACCTGTACATGCTCCTGACAAAAACCAAATAAAATTAAAAATATGGAACAAAAGATGCAAGGTAACACAACATAGTAAACCATAAGAACAGAGAAACAGCTTCGTATACATTTAACAATTCAATTATCTTTTAATTATCCACTTAAAGTTTTCAGCGAACAGTTAATTACTTTTAGCTGATCAGGAAGCTGATTATATAAAAAATGAGCTTTGTAAAAATTATAGGCCTACTTCTTTCCAGCTTCAAATTTAACAGATGATAATAATACAGGCAATAGGTGACCTTCAGCAAGACTTGTATTGGAGGAAGACGAAGAGAAAATTTCATATACAGAGGAATACAATACAGTTATTTAGGGGTGAAAATTACGGCCAGTGGGAAGCAAGTCAAAGAAATACAATCCAAAATTAATTTCGGAAAGATGGCTATATCTACATTAAATGGAATCCTGTGGGATAAGCAAATTACAGCAGAAACTAAAACCAAAATATTTAAAACCATTGTCAGGAATATCATAACTTATGGCTCAGAAGTTTGGACTAGCAATAAACACACAAGAACAAAATTAATGACAGCAGAGATGGACTTTTGGAGACGTTCGGCAAGAGTGTCCAATCGTGAGAAAATTAGAAATGAAGTTATTAAGGACAGAATGAAGTTGAAGAATTCAATTGTTGATTTTATGCAAACATAAAAATTACAGTGGTATGGACACAGAATGGCACAGGAAACATTGCCAAGAGATTTATGGAATGGACCCCACCAGGAAGAAGGAAAAGAGGAAGACCACCTATCACCTGGATAGACGAAATTCAGACTGTATTGAGGAAAAGAGAAATTGAAGATCTTTGGATGGACAAGCAGCAGTGAAAGATGAGAATTCCATCACTTCTGTAAACTTTGGTTCCGCAAAATGTGTAAACAGGAATAATAATAATAATAAATTCTAGTACAGTATATCTAATGACATTAATAGAAAATGCTTAACAGTTAAACGTAAGACAATTTAAATCATACATTTAACAGATAATAGTGTTTAAATAAAATTATAGGCTATATTTTTTTATAATTTACTGTTATTATTGTTTATTATTTCCAATATACGCTTTTGCAGATTTAGCAGTGGCAGCAAATATGTGCTACAGGCAGATGCCCCGGCCAATCACACGATAGTTAGCAATATTGTTAAAAAGATCGTAATTATATAGTTAATAAAGATTCAATACGTAAGACTTTATATAAATTATAAAATATAAATAACATATATGTCTAACTTACTTCTCTTATTAATATAATTAACGTAATTTTCCCACATAAAGGTACTGTCAATTAAATTTCTTAAATATTTGGCAAAATCGGGGTTTTTGTTATTACTCCTTCCATTTTCAATTCAATTCTTTGCAGATTTAGTACCGACAGAATCAGTAAATGATAGACAAACAGTTTTATCAATATTAACGATTAAATTATTTTTATATAACCAGTTATGTTCTAAAACCAGATATTTGTTTACTCTAGATTCAGTTTCTTCCCAAGTTCCCAAGTTTTACCAGAGCCCAGAATCATACAGGAACAATAAACAGAGTACAACAAATACAATGGATACTTATTCTCCTCTGTGAGGACAGTATCACCATCCTGAAAGGGTATCTATTGCTGTTGCTGTCTTCCTACTTTCAACTATGGTCTCTGTCTATGTGTGTCTTCCCCAGTCACCGTCTCCAGTGTAGTCTCTCCATTGTTTCGCCCACTTAAAGAGTCAAGGCCTTTTTCTTCGCTTCCATGCTGAAGGACTCTATTCAATAATTCTCATTATCCAACTACTATCTTCTAGAATATTCTACCTACAAGTTTTTACTACACCAATCTTTTCTATTCAGTGAAATCTAGAATATTTTGTTCGGGTCCAATTTTTCTCTTTATTTCTTCGTTCGTAATTCTGTCGTCCTGGTAAGCCCACAAAAATTATAGTCCAGTCTGTTGTCGTAATTTTGTTTTTACAACAATTGTTAATTATCAATTTCTCCTACCATTCATCACTAAACCCAAAGAGGTCACTAAACTCCTCACCACGGTACTGAAAATGTTTGTTTTGGAGGTGTGATTAATACTCGTGTCCCAGACTGTGATGAAGCTGTCTGTTGTAAGTTCTTTTTTGTTGCAGCTTATTCCTTCTTCTCTTGTTCTGACCTCAGTTATTGTAAATTCTAAGTGCTTTTCTATCCGTATTCCCTTTAGTTCTCGTCCACCGTCGAATCGAATTCTAGATTTTTACAGCTCTCTATTTTGTTATCAGCTATGCTGTTTTGTCTAAATGTATTTCGAAATTATTCTAGAGTTATCTTCCCCTAATTTCCTTATAATAAAACTGAGGTCATTTTAAATTTATATGTTGTAAAAAATCATTAATGAATTCACAACACGCGGATCGGCGTTATAAGTACGTGGGTCAGTTGAAAAGTTCGCGGAGCGACAACTGTAGCTTAGCGGTAAAACTAAAATTTTTCGTGTGCTATAAGATTTGTATTTTATGTAAACTCCTGTTAATTTCCAAATCTATCTGTCAATTTATTCGTTGTTTAGAAACTCTTTAAGATTGACGTGTCATGCGTGTTTTGAAAAACGGACAAAATCAAACATCGTGGTGTGATTCTTTGTTAAAAATTGTTTAGCGCCAACGGAAATTCAGAACGAAATTTTAAATGTGTCAGGACATGCTGCAACTTCAAAACCAACTGTTTGTAAGTAGGCACTTAAGTTTAAACGTGGTCGTACGAGCATTGAAGATGATCTTCTCACGGGACGTCCAAAAAATACAACTCCAGATGCGGCAGCCATCTTGCACAACGCTTTTTCACACCAAGTTCTTGAGTTAAAGTGTGATGCACACGCTTATATGAGATGCCTATAATTTCAGCAACCTCATCCACTCCTCAATCTGCGGTCTTCCAACCCCTATAAAATTTTTTCAATAATGGCACTTTTTGTTGAACTTTTTGGACGTCCACTGCTGGGATCGTCTTCAGTGCTCGTACCATCACGTTTAAACTCGAGTGTGCCCCACTTACCATTGTTTCTGAAGGCGCAGCATCTCCTAACACATTCACAATTTCCTTTTGATTTTCCATTGGCGCTAAAACGTTTTTAACAGGGAATTCATCGCAACACGATGTTTGATTTTGTACATTTTAAAAACACGCGTGACAGGAAAATTTCAAACAGCTGGTAAAGAGTGAATAAATTTACACATATATCTGGGAATTAACAGGTGTTCACACAAAATACACGTCTTGCAGCACACGAATGATTTTAATTCTACCACTGAGCTATAGATGTCGGAGATATAGATAGGAACAGGTTAAGCCTTAACTTCTTACTCAGCCAAATTGTTAATCCTACGATTGGTAGATGAATTCCCCGGGCACACCTAAATGAAATGCAGTGTTGTTGAGGTGTAGAATACTGTACAGAGAACGTAATGTCCTTTGCTAATATCCAGGTCCTAAGTGGCTTTTGGTGTCTTGGTGGAACTGGTTTACGAGTAAGAGGTGGAAAGCCTGTATTTCTGATCTTTGCCGGCAGAGTGCGCTGCATTTAGCAGGTTACTAACGATGCCTTGTTGAGACTGATCTCATCTGCAATATCCTGCAACATCTTAGGAGAAAGAGAGGATCAATAGACGGAAGAGGAGTCACTTTTATTAAAAGATGCCTGTGGTGATTTATAAATATTAGAATCTAAATGACGGATGTTTGCCATCACAGAAAAATTACAAACAGAGACGTTTCGGCCACCAAAATAATAACAGTTCTCGTGCCAACCGTAACAGTACATAATAAATCTAAGTAATAAATTACTTTATATCAACGAATGGTAGAGAGTCAAAAGAATAACAAGTGTTCACATAGTGTATGATAAAAGAACTAAATAATACAAGTAAATAATGAAAGACGAATTACCAAGGAAAATACAACGCACAGAAAAATTCACAAGACACACCGCATACGAATAACATTTGCACAACACCTAGTTTTGTTGACCTTGGTGCAAACGTAGATTTTCAAATGTATCACGCGGTGCGCGCGCGCGTGTACATGTTACACGGCTTAAATCTCGGTCTTCCCATATTTCCAAATTTTTCATTTTTCGTTTGCTATACATTGTGTCTTATACCGCTGGCGTGACCTGTTCTCATCGTTTGTGTTTGCATTGTTGGTAGGAGTTAACTGAAAACGTCTGTCTTCAAAATTAAATTTACACCAGAAGCAGTGAGGTAATCACAATATTTTGCATTTGCAATATTTTCACAGATACTATAATCTGATATACTTCTTCTTCTTTAACTTCTTAGTTAGGACTCAGTCCTGTTCTACAACAACGGTCCTACATGCTATCACTTCACCTCTTCCTTGGTCGACCAGTGCTCCTCTTCGGGTTTGGTTGACTATCTCTTGCCTTTTTCACTAGCCTTGTGTCATCCATTCTTGATATGTGTTCGTTTCATATAGGCCTACTTCTTTTTTCTGCAATCCAAGAATTAATATCTGCTACATTACACGTTTCTCCCCTACTATCGTTTGGCAACCTATCGTTCCTTGTCTTTCCTAGTGCCCTTCGTAATACAGTCATTTCTATAGTTTGTCGTTTTCTTTGAGTAGTTGCTGTATTGATCTCTGATGCATAGAATATTACTGGAAGAATTATGCTTTTGTAAACCCTAGTTTTGCTTCCTGTGTGAGGTATTTATTATTCTATATAAGGTTATTCATGCATCCAGCAATTCTTCTTGCTTTCATCAATTAGTGTTCCATTTCTTCATCTGCCCTATTTTTACTTGTAAGCCTTGTTCCTAAGTAGTCTATTGCATTACTTGTTCTATTATTCTATCAATTATTACCAGCTCACACCTTAAAAGGTTACGTTTGAATTTGTAATTGATTTTGTTTTTTCTTCCGATATCTCCATGTTATATTTCTGGCAAACTTTGTTAAAATTATACACAAGTAAGTCTTTGTAAGTCACTTTCATTTTCCGCTATTAGAATAACGTCGTCTGCATAATATGTATTACTAAACACACTTCCAACCATCCTATATCCTCTCATATGCTTTACCTCCTTAATAACTTTATCCATAACTACATTGAGGAGTACGGGACTTAGGAAATCCCCCTCCATGATCCCTATTTTTATAGGTATATTATCTGATCATTCGCTATTGGCTTTTACTCTCATTGAAGTGTTCGTGTAAATCTTTTTTATTAGCTTTGTGATGTCGAGTGGGACTCATCGTTGTTGTAAAATCTTTCAACATTAGACACTCGGACCGCATGAAATGCCTTCTCGAGATCAATTAGACATATAAAAGCTGGTTTTCGGAACTCGGTATAAAATTCACAATTCTCAATACTCCTGTAACGCTTTTCTTACTACTGAACCACTATCTTATTAAATGATTATTATTATTATTATTATTATTATTATTATTATTATTATTATTATTATTATTATTATTATTATTATTACCGTAAGTTGCTTAGAAATAATCACAGAGGCTATTACCACGTGGCATGAACACAACGCTCGCTACAGCTAACACACATAACACCACTGTAACATTCTCTTCTATTATTTCACCATTACCGTATAAAAGTTACGTACAATGACAGACATTTATTATCTCTTACACAATTTTAACATTGTTAGAATGTTCTCAACTCTACAAATACTATCAGATTTTTGGTCGCTTATTCGATTATACATACTTGATGTTCTTCGGACAATGTATTTTCTTCAGCAGGCTGTCGCTCAGATGCGTCACAGAAGCCGAGATGAGAAGCCCCTATCTACTTTATGCTTTTGTAACAGCGTTTCCCGAACTTTTTAGCCCACGGCACACTGCAAATAAATAGAAGCCGCGGCACACTATATCCCTCTACATACCCCCCTCGTCATCAATACCTTTCCGCGATGTCTTTAAAATCACACTGCAGTGTAATATACTATAATAACGAATGCTACTTACTACTTGTGGTTTCCCGGTTATGTCAGTGGACTTTTCCAACTGTAACGCAAATTTATCAACAAACTTAAATTTTTGTGACTTATAAAATTACAAAAAGCCATTGAATCACATTTTCTCACATAACTTTTATATGCACTTCCTTAATGTACAAAATAATTAAAAAATAAAATATTACAAGATTAAAGGTTGTTCTATATTAAGTAGGTTTTGTAGTCTTTCTACTTCCAAATTTTAATGAGATATATGAGATTAGTGTTTTTCCATTAAGTTCTTGTTCCGCGGTCGAATAGTGGACAAAACACACTCTCATGTCGTGATCCAATGTTTGAAGTTGAGATTGATTTTTGAATTTTATTTGGTTCACTGTAGAAAACGCTGACTCACAAATATAATATGTAGAAAAGGGAAGCAATGGCTTCATCGCATTTTTCTTTTTTGCTGGATATTCATTCGTCAGTGACGGTCTAAAGGTCACAATATCAGGGCTTTTCTTCTTTTTTGTCTTAGTTTCCAATGCTGGCTTCAAGACAGGACTATTAACTAAGTAAGTAAACAACTTTTTGATTTCTTTTTTTTTACTGAGTTAGATATTTTATTTTATACTTTTATTATTTTTCCAAAATTTCGCGGCACACCGAGCCGGGCTTCCCGGTACAGTTTGGGAAAAGCTGTTTTAGTATAATAAGGCTAAGCAAAAATACGTGTTAACGTGTTTAACTAATTTTAATAATGTTCCAAGAAGCAGAATATCAACTACTTACCTTCAAGAAACCATAAACCAAATTCTTACAATCGGTCATAATTCTGTGCTTTGTTTCTTGCCCGTAGATAGCCATTTTATAAAGGAGTACCTAACGACAAGTCAATTTTAATAAAAAGTTATTTTATTTAATAAAATTTTGTATTTTATTTCAAGTCTACACATACTCTGCCACAGTTTCCAGACCTTACTCCGGGGCTGCTTTGGGTACTACGAGTATTATAAAGTTTAACGTGAACAGGTTACTTGTTGCACAACCCCCTCCCAGGAGAACCAGAGACTCTTCTGTCAGGGTTACCATACCTTAGCCGAAACGCCCCTGTTTTGGGGCGCAAGAGATTCGCCCTCACCACTTTAAAACAAGTGAGCCGTTTTAAATACCTCGGATATGTTATAAGCTACGAATCTGAATATGATATAAAAGAGTAGATAACTAAATTTAGGAATATTTATGGTACAATTCATAGAAATTTTAGAAATAAAACAAGACACAGCACAAGCATTAAATTTTATAAGACATTTGCAATACCCACATTGACATTTGCGAGTAAGGCGTGGCTCATCATAAAAAAGGAATGCGGAAAGATTCAGAGTACTGAAATGCAGTTACTTCGAAGTACGATAGAATAAGGAATGAAGATATCAGAGCAAAACTCGAAGTAAGGGACATAAATGATATTATTACAGTTTACAGAAAGCAATGGTGGGATCATCTGCAAAGGATGACAGAGGATCGATTGCCAAAAGCAGCACTCAACTATGAAGCCACTGGTAAAAGAGACGTGGGTCGTCCGAGGATGAGATGGATACCGGAACAGGTTTATATAACCTAATCCTTGAAAAGAAGAAGAATTCTATATATAAAATAATATCCCTATCACGACTTATTAACTTCTTTTATTCACACACATAAGCCTACACGTGAATGCAAGAACATCTTGACACAAATGAACACATACCCAGTTACTATAAGACTTTAAAAAGTACAATTATGCTACAAGCATAACAATAATTAGGATGAGTATTGTGTTTTAACAAGCATAACCATGCAAAACTTGCTAAGGCAAAGCGAGTGCGTCCGTCTGTTCGCATCTCAGTCGAGGGGAAGAACATTAATCATAAAACGTCCATTACAATTGCTATTGTCGCAACAAGCTCAGACAGAAATCGTCCAAACGTTCGGATCAAAAATAATCATTTTTCATAAAATAAATATAAGATTCTCTTTTCGCATTCCATTAAACACTCTGACAACGCAGCGCTATTAATATTCAGTCTCTCCGAGGAGAGACACAAAAAGAATAATGTAAAAAAAAGGAAAAATTGCAACTAGATTTCATGGAACATTGTTAAAAGAAATAAATCAGAAAGAGAAAAAAAGAGAACATTTCTTCTTCTTATACTTCTTCTTTTTCTTTTTCTTCTTCTGCTGCTGCTGCTGTGTTCTGAGATAAAAATGGATTTGTGTGTGCGGACGACAAGCCATGTCACTCTTAGACACATTTAATATCGGACTCGTCGGTTTTCATTTTGTTATATATATGTATAGAGAGAGAGAGAGAGAGAGAGAGAGAGAGAGAGAGAGAATGGAAAAACACTGTGTACACATAAATTCTGAATTAGACTACATTACTCAACGTCAATGGATCCAAAGGAAGAAGGGTTACATCAGATATTTGACATTTTTATAATTAACTTTCTTTTTCACAGTGCTGAACGTTGCTTTCAGTCTTGGACACTTCGTCATATAACCCCTTTTTCAATATTCCCCTGCAATTGTAAATTTCCAAAGGCGATATTATGACCTTTAAAATGTATGGTTATTAAAAATGCTTTTTCTGCAACTTATTATAATTGTACGAAGGGTAATTCTTTCGAATGCGGTCGGCGACAAAATTGTTAATACCATTACCAGTTTTCATTATAAAAATTAAAGAAATTACTTTCTTTGCAATGAGTAGAACTAGATTACAAAATGCTACCGGATTGATAGGGGGCTACCGTTTACGCTTAACGGTAAATATTAGTATTTTTCAATTCTATGAATTTTATAAGTAATTTAATAAATAATTTATAATTTTTATACGTTATTTATAATTTTTATAAATTATTTGTAATTTTTATAAATTATTTATAATTTTTACTTCTATGTTCTGTAAGAAAATGGAAGTATGGTGATCGCGAAAAAAATCGTGTTCGAAAAGTAATTTTCCGAAAAGTGTGTGCGCGCGCGCGCGCGCGCGCGCGCGTGTGTGTGTGTGTAGAATTTTGTCTATGGCGAACGTTATTGCCGCAAAATCAAACAAAATCAAATAATTTTTTGCATATCTGACCTGAGCAGAGGAATCAAGGCCTATTGATTTTGGTGAAGATCGGTTAAGAGTAACGGGTAGTTTACCTGCAACGTTTTACGTTTTAACAAGTGTAAAGTGCTTAATTTTGATAAATAAAGTATCCTGAAAAGAAGGTCATAATAATCCACTGTAGAAAGGTAGATGAAATATCTATAGGGTAAACGAAAAAGGTAGTTGAAGGAGGAGAGGGTAATTTTTGTAATGATGTTATAAATTTATTCGACCGAAAACTTACAAAAATTTCAATAAAATATTAACAATTGATATCGTTCCATGTAAACAAAATATCGTAACCACGGATCCGTAAACAAAATAATTTTTCGTTTTCTGAAAATCACAGATTACAAACGCTAGGCGGTATTCGCTTTCTTTCGCGTTGTTCAAATAAAAGATAATTTAATTAAAATTAATTCTTTATTTTTAAACATTAACAACCAACTATGTATTTTGATTATCTTTCTCAGCGTTTTTACCAAAGCATGCTGATATATTTAGTTTCGTTCTGAGTGAACATTGAAGTATTTCTTGCCAACATTGGGAAATCAATTTCCTTAGCATTTTCAAAGCAATTTGTGATTCATGACTTTACAGAGGGAGTCAAAAAAGTTGTAATTTATTAATTACTTTGTAAATTGTTATACATGGCATTAAAGTGTTAGTTCTTAAGCTTCACGGCCGGCTTTAACATTATTTAAATTATTATTATCAGCCGGGCTGATAATATAGACGCTGATCATGGCCTCCAACGGTGGGGCCGAAACGCTTGTCAATAACGACAAGCCCGGCTGATAATAATAATTTCGACAATGAAAATGTTATTTTTGCTGATTTCGCAACTTTTTTGACTCCCTCTGTAAAGTCATGAATCACAAATTGCTTTGAAAATGCTAAGGAAATTGACTTCCCAATTGTGGCAAGAAATACTTCACCTTAGACCTTGACGAGGGATCATCCCCTGACTCGAAAGCACAGGTCAAAGTCTATGAATTTGCGCCAAATCGCGTTGACGGCAATTCTCCAGTTCTCGGCCCACCCGACTTATGCGTCGGGTTCGCGTTGAAACTAGACAGCCGCAAAATTTGCATTATGATGTGCAGCGAAAGCTTTGTAAATAGATTCAGCCTTACTCCAGCCATCCGGGTACACAGGAACACCGAGAACAGGAGACGCTCAGAGGGACACCAGCGGTAATACGCCTACCCGAATAGAGAGGGTGGTCTACTCTCACACGGACGCTACGGTCTCCCAGAAAGCTAACAAAAAGAACGTAGCAGTGTGGGAAAAGAACTTCCGTGAGTTTGACAAGGAAACCCTCGATCCACACGCGGTCAAACGCTTTCTCCACGTCTAGAAAGAACGCGATTGTCTGTTTGTCTCGGTAGTGCTCTCCACAAATAATGTCATCACCTTGTGAGTAGAATGCACGTCACGAAAGCCGAACTGTTCGGGGTTACCATGTTCAGCCGTTCTAGGTGGTCTCCTATCCGATGCTGGACGAGTCTAAGGATGTTGGCATGGCAAACCCGCTTTTATTCAGCACAAGTGGCAATACCAAATCCTCAGGGCTTTGTATTCGTCTGTCGAATGAATAGGAAACCTTAAAATCTGACGGTGGGAAGGAGACGCTCAGCGCCTTGTGTAAAGTTGATTACACTCAGCGCAGCGATTGTGGTCCAGATAACCCTGCCCGAGAGCATCGGAGGCGATTCCCGGCAACACGTGAATGCCGACAGGAGAATTGCTGCCTTAATAACATCGATAGAGTCCGATCTAAGCTTACAGATCTGCACCGAGACACATTGTCATATTGATTAGACGAGTCGAAGTTCACCAACACTCAATAGTTGTAATTGGACTCAGTGTCGAGTCTCCAGGTAAATACTTCAATCACTCATTAGATCATGGTAAATGCTTGAGTAATCAAGACGGCACTGAGTACCGTCATAGACTATTTATGTTTCTAATTTTGTGCACAGTGTTACTTTTACTGCGTTGCTAAAGTTTGGACATCCACCAACATTGAATGCACAAATTAATTCTGTTTACGCACTTAGTCACGGCTCTAAAATTCTTTTTATTGGATTCTTTCGTTACCTTATGTGGTTAGAACAAGAGGAACCCATTTTTCGCTTTCTTTATATAGACGTATAATTACAATTTTGTCAGTGAGATTCAATTGTCCTGCCATTATACAGATCATCATCATAATCATCCGCAAGCATTAAACCAAAGATTCCGGTCTCAAACTGTCAACGAGTGTAAAACTGGTCATTCCAGCGCTTCCTCTGACGTCCCACACCTCTTCGTCCCTTCGGCTTAGAGTTCCATAGTTGTTTGGGGATACGGCTGTCATCCATTCGACAAACATGTTTCCACCAATTCAGCCGATACTGGGCAATCCTGTCTAGTATACTCACAATATTCAGTTCCTGCCTTATATCTGTGTTTCTTCTGTGATCATGGAAAGTATACCCTCCCACGTGCCTGAGAAATCTCTTTTCAGCCGCGTGGATGCGACTGGCCTGGCCTTTCGTTAAAGTCCAATTCTCAGACCCATAAAAAAGTGTGGGAAGGGCCATCACCTTGTAGAATTTTAGGCGTGTTTCTTGACTTTCTGACTTAAGAGACAGTTTTCGATGATAATTAAAAACACAGATTTAAAAAATATTTTATATTACAGATAATAAGGATAAAGTCAAATTTGTAGTCCCTTTATTTGTGTTCCTCTAAGCATTTATGCCAGTATTTTTTTTTTACTGTAAAAAGTCTTCAGCTCACGTATTTACATTCGTCCTGGTACGATGTCGCCGTATAATCCTAAGCTATAACCTTAATCTCTCTCCCTCTCTTTCTCTGTTTATCGTTACTAAGTATTGTTTCAGAGAGTTTCTTTTGTTGCTTAAACTCTCAGCATCAATATTTCTTACGTTTCTTATTTTTATCTGTACTTGTTCGCCTATCTTCCTGGTCCTCTCTGTATCCGTCTGTCCCCATGTTTCTCTTTCTTCATCCTCAGACTCTCTGTCTCTGTCTCTGACTCTCTGTTCTGGTGTCTGTCTCCGTCTGTGTCTCATATAGAATAAACATATATATGTCCTACGCATTAATGTACCATATTAAAATTTTAAGAAAAGATTTATAATACTATAAGTTGAAATCTTAGTCCAGCATTATTAACTAAATGGTTATTAATCCCTTTCTTTAAGGTACGTACCCACACAGTTATATGAATCGGTATGTAGCCTGTAACTCCTTTACGCCAGACTCGTCTAAAATTTAATGAGATAGAATTTTGTTCCCCACGATGTGGCAACACTGTGAGACTGAGAATGCAACATTTTATTGCTGTACCGTTTGGTAAATTTTATGAAAATTTTACCCTTTTAACTTTACCAGATTTGACTTTACCATAATTTCTGGTTTTGTATCGCGTCTTAAAAATAGAGATCAATAAGGATGAGCAGTTTTTTTTTTCAATAAATTGCTGTGACAGTTCAGTACAGTGTAAAAGAAACATTTCACAAATTAAAACAAACGTCTGGAGACGAAGCTACACTCTCGGCTCAGAGTTTCGGCAGTACAATATATTTTTCTAAATTTTAAATAGGCGAACAATGTTCTGGACTACCAAGCACAAAACAAAATAATGACAGTGTGTTGAAAGTGAGAGATATCAACAAGTCTGGTCGTTTCTTTTATTGTAGCATATAAATGATTGGTTACATAAAATAAATTTAGTCATCAGAGTGGTTCACGAAATTTTGGTGAATGTTTTGTGTCAGGCGAGAGAGTGTTGACTCTTGAATGCTTCTTCATGATAATGCTCAATGTCACGTCGCACTGTTTGTGAGAAAGTATTTGCCAATCCACTTAATTCTTTTTCAAAAGTCAAAAACCAGCTCCAGGGGCGCTATATTGAAAGTGTGTAGACCATCCAAAAAATTGTGACAGACCAAGTATTAACATTCGAAGACTCCCAGTATTATTTCATTCAATAAGAACACGTCTTCCCAAGTATGTCACATCCCAAGGAACCTTTTTGTATGTTTTTAATTGACTTCACATTTTGAAATCGATGCTTATTATTTATACAATCCGTGGCCTAATTAGACTTGTATATATTTGGTTTTTTAAAAAGCATTGAGGTGTTGAACGAATTTATCCAGTAGTTTTTTCTTTGTTTGGCCTACGTAAAATTTATTGCAATCTGAATATTCTATTTTGTATATTCCATTTTCACTGTGAATAATGGATTTAGTTTTAGGTTTTACTTGATTAAAAAATAATAATAATTTCAGTTTTGTATTGGCTACACGTAGACTTGTAACGTTATGGTACGCATCAAGTTCCCTTTTTTAATCAGGAACCTGGTGTCTCATGTCATGTGGCTTGTTTGTTAACGGTATCATCATTAACACTCAATTTACTCGTGAATATACGAAGCCTTGCCTACTTGATTATGTCATTTCCTGGTGTTACAATTTGAGGATTTTTACTGTGTCATTTATTAGGAACTGTAATTTTGTTACTTCCTTTTAAACATCATCTTTATAGAACGTAAGATCGTTACATTCAATAAAATTTAAATTTCTCTATGATTTTGTTTTTGTTCTGCTTAGCTAAGTCATAAAACTTGGGATATAATATAAATCTAGTACATTACAATTTACAAACAGAATACTTATTACGTTTATTGTTCAACGCCTTCAAACATTACTAATAAGGATGCCACAAAGTTCGATATTACAGTATTGAGGCGTTAAAAAATCGTGTTTCTTTCTTTAATGATTTGTGGGGCGGGGTGGAGTAACGGCCTGGGCGCTGGTAGACAGGCAGACATGAACTGCTGCTGTTGTCACTCCATTGTACGTCATCAGTGTTATATTTATTGTGCAGCATACAAGCATAAGCAATGTGACAGGGTGTAGGGTGGAAATGAAGCCACAATGTTGTGGCGAAGGGGTAGGGGTTGCGATAAGGACGTTAAGTAGACCAGTGTAGAACATACATTACACAGCGAACGTGTATAATTTAGCGAATGCATCGCGCCAGTCCTCTGTCGTTCTGATAAGATAGCTTCGGTCTCTCTCTCTCTTTCTCCAAGCTGGCAGATTGGAAATGAACCCCCTTCCCATCGAGCAACTTTAAAAGGGGCGGGTGGTGTGTAACTAAATGAGTAATGATGAGAAACCCTGATCGAGAACTACCCCCTTCTTATACTTTTCTTAAAATGGTGGAGAAAGTAGGGATGGAAGGCAACGAGAGAATTTAACGAGGCTTTCTGAAAACGTTTTTTTCTTCTTCATAAAACTTAGAAGAAAAAAGTCTTATCAAGCCATTTTCTGAGTAAAATACCCTGTCGTACATTGTTATTAGACACGCTTGTGAGTGTACTAGTCAGAAACAGGTGATCTTGCACGAAACTGTGTGTGTATGTGTGCACACATGACTACTAAAAACAGATGAGCTGTATAATCTCCTATTGTCGCAATTTTGTGCGGTCTATTGAAGTTTGCTCTTAAGGTGTACGCTCCTGATAGTGTAAAGAGAGTGTATAGCAAAAGAGAATTGTATTTGAAGTACTTGGAATAAAATTAAAGATTTACTAAGCAACATAATAATGGAAAATAGGATGAAACATATTTGACAAAAAAATAAGATGCGCCTAATGCAAAAGAAACCTGTTTAACCAAAAGAAAAGGAGCAGACCAGTTTTATATAATATGATTGTCAAAAATTCATTACGACTATTTTGGCTGTTAAAACTGGAAGAAAAAGCGGTTTATACAAAGAAACCAGCCAAATTTAAATTTTACATTGTTCACACTATTATGTCACTTCAGCAAAATATTCATATGAATTCATTATTTTATGCATGACATGCAGAAGACCATTTACAGAGGGCGATATTTATGTTCAGTAGCATTATACAAGACTATGGGCTACAGATCTCTGCTAAAAAATCTAAAACGATGGCATCTAAGGGCATGTATCCTATAAGAACTAAGATAGTCGTGAATAATCTCATTTTGGATCAGGTTACTCATTTTAATTACCTAGGTTGTGATATCTCTTATGGAACCAATATTGATTGGGATAATAAGCTAATTCAATTTAGACGCATCTGTGGAACGGTTCATAGGAACCTGAAAGATAAAACACGGAATAAAATTTTACAAAACTGTGGCTGTCTCCACATTCCTGTATACCAGTGAAAGGGACGTACAGAGGACCCAGGCAGCTGAAATGAAATTTCTAAGAGGAACGCAAGGTTGTTCTCTCCTGGATCGGAAAAGGAACGATGGTATTAGACGTGAATTAAACGTTGTATCGTTGAACCAGAAGATTGAAGACCACAGAAGGAGATGGTGTGAACACTTGAATCGCATGGCTGCTATCCGTCTACCCGTTATCACCCTAAAGGGAAGAGAAATGTCGATAGACCGAGGAGGACACAGGTTTCGGAGCAGGTCTAGAGCCTAATCCTTGGAGTGGTGATGATGATGACGATTATTCACATATAGAAGGCGTTTGACACAATAATAATCTGAGTAGTGTGCCCACGTAACCTTCCTCCAGCCAAGTTAATCTCTTGTAAAAAATATTTAAAAAATTAAATTTAAACTGGGTTTTACCGTACAATTAAACATCACGCTGTTTTACTATGACACGTTTTCGAACTCCTTAAATAAATTGTATAACATTTCGAACGAAGTAAATACAGGCAGCGGTCTGCGAAAAAGTTACAAGTTTACATAGCCCCATAAAAAATAATGACTTCTACATTTTACATAATACGTTTTCATAAAATTCAAATTACTATATTCTGAGAAAAAAAGCTATAAGCCTACTAATTTATCTAACTGCTGTGATCATAACGTTGCACGGTAGACTATCGTCTGCTGTGTGACACGGTTCAACGCTACTGGTGAGGTTTAGGACCACGAAACGAACCTTGCTTCGTTACGTCACTTGTGGAATCTTTATATTACCAGTCCAATGTGTGCGTTCAGCATAGAAGAAATAATAACCAATATAAGGTCTTGCTGAAGTTTGTTGAAGGCACTACAACAGACTTTGCATTAGGCATGCTGTATACAGTCTTTGACCACTTATGACGAGTGCATAAGTTACAAAAAACAAACACTTTTTACTGTGTTTACGTTGATTATAAGCTCTGTAAAGTTTAACGTGATAGTGTAGAAGTGTTTTAAATATTTTATTTTGGCTATTTCTCTTATGTAATAGATTTAACTATCTTCTTCTTCTTCTTCTTCTTCTTCTTCTTCTTCTTCTTCTTCTTCTTCTTCTTCTTCTTCTTCAAAGCTGTGGACCTTACGATCCGTTGCGCACTCCTTGGTCCGACCATCTCTTCTTTGGTCTTCCAATATTCCGCCGTCCTTTCGGATTATAAACCAAAATTTGTTTTAGTATCCTGTTCTTATGCATCCTTTCAACATGGTCAGTCCAATCCTGTCTGTATTGCTTTATCCATTCGTTTAGTTGTTCTAATGTCCCAATGATGTTCCTTATATAATCATTTCTTAGCCGGTCCCTCGGTGATACTCCTAGTACTGATCGTAAAAATCTCATTTCACTGTACCCGGCTTTGGGTCTTTGTGTTCAGTGTCCAAGTTTCACTGCCATAAAGGCCGCACGGCATTGCCATCACTTTATAAAATTTCAAAAGAGTACCTCTTCTGACATTTCCATTCAGTGTTCTTCTTATCGTTCCACACATGTGATTGAACTTCTATATTTTTTTTGTCCACATCTATCTCACCAACAAAAGATAAGTCACATGCAAGGAGCCTGAACACACTCAATATAACGGTATACTTATGCGTTGTAACTAAGGCAAAGTGTACGAGTTTTTACTTCATTTTAGACAAACTAACATTTTTCAATCCTCTGTAAATTTCAAACTCCTCCAGTGCATTTCTTTGTACACAAACCTAAGCAATTAAAAACTCTTAACTCCATCAACATAAAGACTATGTTCGTCACTCGGTCTCACACGTCCACAATTACACGGATTTCAAGTCTAACTTGGAACCACTGCACATTTGTGAAGAGAGTCGAATCATGAACCCCTTGGAGGAGTTTGAAATTGACAGAGCATTCACAAACATAAGCAGTAGCCGGTTCGTATTGAATGACCAGCTGAAGTTTAAATCCAATCCGCTATACGATAGTGTTTTGAATCTGCTTTATCAGATACAGACGAACAACCGGTCAGTGGTCGACCAAACGTGATTAGGTGCGCACCCACTGACGTGTATACAGTGGAAATGCTGTTGAATTTTAACCGATGACGACCTCCTACGAGGGATACTTTAAGATCTGATGACTCGTATGCTCCGAAACGCGTCATCAATCGTATAAAAAAAGAAAGTCACAAGGCGGATTGGAAAAGGTTATTTTGTCTACTCATACAAGCGACTTGGATAACACTGTGAACAGCATGCTAAACTTTTTATAAACTGTGCTTTAATAAACTTAATAACTTTGAAGGTTAATGTCAGTTTTTGTTGCGATAGTGAGCAGTTTTTACTGTCTTCGTGAGCAAAGACCGTACAATGGGACGAACGGAACTCGTGATTGCTTCACTGACCCTGGTGACGTTTTATAGGTAGCGTAGAAAGGTCGAAACTCACGTTACAATACATTTGCGGGGATGTCAGTATGCACATACCTTTGCGCGTGCTCAAACTTCGTCATGCGATAACCGCTCAGAATTATTTACGCGTTACGACGACGTTGGCATATTTTTCTACAATAACATTGAAACACCTAATTTTTTCATATTAATAATACTGTAATACAAAAACTGTACTACTTTTGGTTTATACTTTTTTAAACTGTATTACTTTTGGCTCAAGAGTTTCTAGTACATGACTAGAAAACTGATACAGGGATATCAGAAATGGGGACTAAAGGTAAATATGAATAAAACAAAAGCATGACAGTAGGTGACCTTCATCAAGACTTGATATTAGAGGAAGATTTGGGGAAGATTTCATATACAGAGGAATACAAGTTATTTAGGGGTGACATTTACGACCAGTGGGAAGCAAAACAAAGAAATACAATCCAGAATTAATTTGGGAAAGATGGCTATGTTTACAATAAATGGAATTCTGTGTGATAAGCAAATTACAGCAGAAACTAAAACCATTGTTACAAGTCTCATGACTTACGGCTGAGAAGTTTGGACTACTAACATACACGAAAGAACAAAATGAATAACAGCAGAGATGGACTTTTGGAGACGTTCGGCAAGAGTATCAGAAAATTAGAAATGAAGTCATTAAGGACACAACGAATGTGAAAGAGTCAATTGTTGATTTTATCCAAACTAAAAAATTACAATAGTATGGACACACGAAAAGAACGACACAGGAAAGATTGCCAAAAAGAGTTATGCAATGGACCCCACTAGGAAAAAGGAAAAGAGGAAGACCACCTATCACTTGGATAGAAGAAATTCACACTATATTGCGGGAACGAGAAATTGAAGAAGGTCTTTGGATGGACAAGCAGCAGTGGAGGATGAGAATTCAATCACTTCTGTAATCTTTGGTCGGAGAAATTGTAAACATTGTACAGCCGGATTAATAATAATAATAATAAAATGATGACGCTCCGAAACGCGTCATCAATATATAAAAAAGTCACAAGGCGGATTGAGAAAGGCCATTTTGTCTATTTATACAAGTGACTTGGATACCATTGTAAACAAGCATGCTAAACTTTTTATAAAGAGCGGTTAAATAAACTTAATAACTTTGAAGGTTTTTGTTGCAGTAGTGTATAACGGATCACTGGCGTAGCTAGGCTTTTTGGCGCCCGGGGCACGGAGATCGTCGGCCGCCTTGCCTTTACAATTAAAAGGGGACAAAAGAGCAAAAATGAAGGCCCATGCAGTGAACAAAATACTTAATAAATGCAAATGTGTAGATTTTTGTAAGAAAGTACATCTAGTAAACGTCTTAAGAATATTTGTTAAGTCAAAATTAAGAAATTACATATTATAATATTACCCGTATTCAGTTTGTATACATTTATTGGTAACAAATGTAGACTATAAAAATGTAGTAACATAAAAAATTTTTAACATAAAAATGTTCTAACGAACATACAAATTACTTGAAGGTCTAAAGCGCATCCTCAAAACAATATCCTAAAGCAACATAAACTTGAACAAAGAACTACATTAAAAATAATAAAATTAATAACTTACCATTACAGATTAATGGTTCCGTCTTCTATTAATAAACACTTAATATTTATTTTTAATATTTAATAAATGTTTAAAACGGGACATTTTAAAATGTAAATTTTCCGGTCTTAATTGCTGCAAAGTCGGTTATTAAACCACTATAATCTAAAGACGAAGCAATGTCGTTTTCATTTAAAAGTATCGCTAGATTTGATACCATGTCTTGAGACACTGTTGATCGTAGGTACGATTTAATCAATTTAAGTTTACTAAACGATCTTTCACAAGAAGCCACAGACAATGGTGAAGTAGGAAAATTTTTTAAAGCTGTTGCTAGTGTTTTGTAGGCGTCTAATCCCATTGAAGAAATGTATTGTAGGAAGCCCTGAGGTGTAGAGTCCATTTGTTCCCGTCACGTTACGTTACTTACGCGGGAATGTTAGTGATGTCAGTAGGCAGATACCTTCGCGCGTGCGCAGACACATACGAACCGCGTACGAACTTCATACGATAACCGTTCAGAATTTTCTTTATGCGTTACGACGACATTGCTGTATTTTTTGCAGTAACTTTCAAACACCTAATTTTTTCATATTAATGATACTGTAATAGTGATTGAAAAACAAATCTTAAATTATCATTATTTCGTTTCTAATAAGTAAACAGGCTTAAATGTACAATATCAGTTATTACAATAGACTACTTTTTAAATCAATTTTTTAAGAACACAAACACAAATATATTCTTAATCGTGTACAATGAAATCTTTGAGATCTGGAGTAGGTCAGTTCAAACTGAGTGTGTGTGTTAGATGTGTCATAAAACGATAGTGGAGCTGTGTAAATATTGTTCCGCGGAACGTAACAGCGCGTCGTAAACTGGCGTACAAGGGAAGGGAGACGGACGGGCTGTAGAGACACCCTTATACTGTGGCACGATCGTCTGGCGGGCGGTTGGTCGGAGGAATCTCCACCCGGCCGAGAGAGGAAATGATAAAAACATTTTATGTTCTCAAGTTTTTCGGGTCATTAATCTCATGTAAAACCAACCTTCTTAAAATAATGTTAAGAAAGGAGAAAAAGGAGACAACGAATAGAATTGTTTATAAACAACGTGTAACAAGCTTAGCGGGGTTTGTTGAAATTACTGTTGTTTTTGTGTCTAGGCTCTAACGTGTTAGAAATATTGTGACTTTTGAACAGTCCGTGGTTTGCAATAGGCTACCTGAAGACTATGCGGTAATAAACAATGTACAACAAGGTTGCCTGGAAACGGATTAATTTAACCTTACAACGTACAGTCTGTATACACAGTGATGATAATGTGATACTATAATCTTAACTTCCACAATAAACTAAATAAAAATGGTCAAAGTTATTTTTACCAACACTGTATTTTCAATTCGATATCTCTGGTAAGGACATAAAACTAAAGAAATAATGCATGCTATGAACGGCGTTTTGTGTTTCACACAAATTCTGAACTTTTCAAAAATGAACGCTATTCAGCTTTGATACATCACATGGAATTTTGCGATTTCTTTACAGTTTTGTCACCCTCACATATTTGCCTTCTGTCCCCCTATTTTTGGTGATATCTATCTCGAAACAGTAGGGCCCTTTTTAGTACCAGCGGTTGTGTGGGACGAAAGGCTGCCCGTCGCCCGCTGTTGTGCCGTGTCCCGAGTTTCTTTTAGAGTTCCCGCCGAGGGGACCATAATACTCTGGATTACTAGATATGGCCTCCTACCGGCCGTAGGATTTCAATTGGACAGGACAGATCCGAGGCCTGGTCCAAGATTCGCCTGGATCTGATTGGTTGCGACCGAGGGAGCGAATTAAGGGACTGCTCTCAAAGCGGCCACTGCGGAGGTAAAACTTTCTGGAAAGTGTTCGTATACTGGCGTTCAAGGAACGGACATGAAGGGATTGTCGGATGGTCTAGTTCGAAATCAAATAATGGGTTTCACATGCCAAGGAGAGACTGAAGCTTACGCTGATGGTTTAGCCAAGTACAGGAATAGCTTAGGTAACCATCGGCGCCACATACGTAGTGACGATGAGTTTCCCTAGGCAGCGGATCATAGATCTGCTGTAAAGTAGGGGTCACAGTTTGTAAAGACGATTTGCAGTTTTGCGGGCTACACTTGCTCAGAATGTGTCCGCCAGGTGAGATGACGATCTAGGTGAAGACCGAGGTACTTGACACCGGAATACCACGGCAGGGGGGTATTGCCTACATATAGGCCTAGTCTGTCGGGAAGCCTTCTGCGTCTAGAGGAGACTATAGCTGTGCTCTTGGCGCGTTAATAGCGACCCTCCATTTCTCTTCCCTCTCAACGTACTCGTCAAGCTGTTCCTGGAGGCAAATAGCGGCCGTTTTACCCCGACGATCGACGGCATAAAGTGATGTATCATTGCAAATATACTAGGGCACAGTGCACATAGGTTATAATAAATTGCCGTGGTTAGAAATGTTATAACTGTTTGTTATATTATTGTACTCATTAATTCAATACCTGATTCTGCATGGTTGGAACGTGTGTTTGTAATTTAGTGTGTTACGATGTTGAATTTCTGGGAACTAAATGTAATAGTCACACTCCACTAAATCGTAGGTTCAACAATCGCGCTGCATTTTCTCGTCTGTAAGCGATAATGGCTATTGTCAATTGTTATTTTCAATGGCAGACTTGACGCGCCTGTTTCGTTTTAAAACAATTTCCGTTAGTTTCCCACACATATAATTAAGCTTAAAAAACTCATATTTGTAGTCTGTGTCTAATAAGTGTTCGCAAGAAAGAAAACTATTAAAACACAGGCACCTAGCGCCGAAAATCACGTGCCGTTGCTCAAATATTATGATTATAGTATCTTTTGAAGTGTATGAAAAATGAATACGTCAGTTTTAAAATCGGTTTTCGTTCTGAGTGTCTGCCTCTTTTTTTTTTTGTAAGATAGGCGTCGAAGAAAATAATCTGGGCACTTTTTCTTTTTCTAGTTCGTTGAGCTCGGTGTTCGACCGGAGAGGAAGAGAAGACGCAGGAAAACACAGAGAATCGGGTAAACATTAATCTTTCCTCCGGGGTCAATATTATTATTTTGTTATTATTTTTGTGCGTCGGTCGACGACTTTAATAGTTCATCAGTTGGAAAATCAATCTTAGCGAGTAGTGGCCTGTAATTAGTTGAGTCGGGTCTGCAGGCCGCATCGTTATTGAGTTGTGGCACTCATTTGTCAATGGAGCGGGCTGCATACACCCCTTTTGAAAGAACACCACATGACCGGCGGAGCACACGAGTTGCCGTCTCCAATCTTTGCCGGCGCAGCGCATCCAAAACGTTCATTTGTTTTTCGGTTCTACAGTTAGTTTTATATGTCACACATAGACAGCAAAATTTTTATTATTTTTTGAACTATAACCATAATACCATTAAACGATGTGGGGTACATTATATTTATATTAAATTTCATCACTTACTATTACCATACAATACACACGCATTAAATCAATACTTCATACATACATATTTTAAATACTGTAATACAATCGACATATTATATTATATTTAAAATTTTTACAAAATTTCTTCAACCATTAATTATTTATCGATATGTTATCCTTTCTTTTCTAAAATTTTAACAATTACTCGGTCCCTTGACTGTCTAGATCTGCCTATTTTTGTTCTTCGCAATTCTTGCTTCCAAATGTCTTTTCTCAGGTCTTAACCCTTCCATACGTTAAATAACCCTTCCATACATTAAATAAGTGGCCCCATCTAATCAGCTGTTTCTCGCCTATCAAATACAGGACAGGTTGTAATCTTTGATTGTCTTTCTATGTTAATACTTCACATTCTGCACTTTTTCGTTACCCCGAACACTTGCCTCATACAAGAATGTGAAAAGGCTCATTTCCACGGCATGTGTCTCACTTTTCTATCTGCCACTGAATACCCATGTCTCGTAGCCAAACGTCAAAATAGATCTATTTATCGTCCTAATTCTTTATTTTCGTTTCTCTTGAGATCTCACTCTCTTACTTATGAAATTGTTTTTTGTGGCGCATTAAATTTTCATAGTTTTTCAACCCTTTCTCTGACTGTGACATCTTGCGATCCTCGTTCATCTATTGCAACGCCTAAATATACGAATACTTTCACTAGTTCGGTCGTAGTTCCCTCAGTGTCTGTTTTTATATTTTCTCTTATGTATCTTACGTCAGAATCGATGTATCCAAAACGTTTAATACCATTGGAACAATTAGCATTTATAAAGGTTTTTCTTAATACTGATAACAGTTTGGATCTTAATTTCCTTTCTAGCCCGAAGTAGGCCTTATCAGAGGTAATTTCCTTTCTACAAATCTTTGCAGTTTCTCGTTTCGAGCATTTTCATCGGTTATAAGCTAAGCCATATAAATAAATGCTCCTACTATTTCAGATTTCTGTTCTTTAAAACTGATGTATTGGTCACGCGTTCCTATGAGCATGCGATCCTGATGCAATCCTGTATTTTGTCTACAGCCGTTTTTAGGCCAAGCGACTTTGATTCTTCTAAATAGGAAAGAATTTCTGAAGTCGATTATGATCACTCCAAAACAGTAGTATTTCCTGTTTTCGTAAATTTATTCATAAGTACGGCACTTGATCAACTGCACTGAATATTAATCAGGACAATAGTAGTAGTAGTAGAAGTAGGAGGAAGAGGAGGAGGAGGAGAGGAGTAGAATTTGTCGATGACCAAATTAGAAGTGTTAACAGTCAACAACTAGTCAAATTCATTAGTAACAAGGTTTTGTAACACGTAGAAACTTTTCATGACTATTATAAATCAAATTTGAGGTGAGGTCGATTTCTATGTCACGCTCGTGGTTTCACGATATTATGGGAGGAAGAGGCTGGCAAGATTTCATATGATCTACCTACAATCATTGGGAGTTGCAGGTTCGCGGCCAGTGTTTTTCTTGTCTCGGTTTTTCTAACATCTTTAGCTGTTTTTCTTCTTTTTCCTGCGGCACGACAGTCCTTTACTGAACCCAACCTTCTTTCATCATCCGACCCCAGACATTTCTATTCCGTGACACTGTTTGCCAATCAATGACTCTGAGCAACATCTCTTGCGTCCTTTCTGATTTTGGCCCTCCACTTTATTTCACCTTTCCAGAAATTGTTTTTATCGCCGTCCTTCTTTGTATCGTTTCCCCATCCACCTTTCTGAGTGCCATACACGCCTACGTCCTTGCAACTCGACACACTCACCGGTCTATGGTCTTGTACTACCGTTCGTTTTAACTCATGATTAAAGCAATTTCTCTAGGAATATCTTCAGCAGACCCACATGTCTTTCCTGGAATGTTTCTCCAAATAAAACGTGAAATATTTTTTCAGTCTTTTCTGTAAGAATGCGAGCTTCATGTTCTTAGATAATTATAAACTTATTATTTTTTATATTGTACCAGGTTTGTACCATGTTACATTAAATATGATTTGACTTTTTAATCTTATGGTATGCGTGAAGCTCCCGGTTTTCTTTCACCAGTCTGTGTCTTATGGCTTATGTAATGACGTTATTATATCGTTATTCTCTATTTATATGTGCAGATGTATTCTGTGCTTTGGTGCGGGAAAATAACTTACAAAACAAGAAAAATGACATACTCTGCCGTCAGAAATTAGTGTCATGTATAGATAACTCAAAGAAACTCCAGAAGCGTTCAAGCAGTGAAAATGGACTTCTGGTGAAATTCTCGTGGGGTGTCCAGGTTCCAGTGCATTAGAATAGAGGATATAAGCTGGCAACTTTGTGTTGACAAAACAGTTTTAAACAAACCACCTTGTGTGGTACGGTCACATGCAACGCATCCCCGAAGACCGTTGGCCCAAAACGTAGTTGGGCTGAGTTCAACCTAGACGACGGAAACGAGTAGACACAAGAGATAGCAGTTGGAGGATATATATGATGATAACAGGAAAAGAGACATGCAACGTGGTTGCTGGAACAGTAGAAGCCTCTGGTGTGCAGGATGCAAGAGACGGTAATAACTGTACTAGCACTAGCAAATCCATGGGCGTCGTTATTATCGTTCAGCTTATCTTTAAATACTCAAACTCATTGACTCTTTTGATTATGTCAATTTTTTATGATGCTATGGTTTGTCAATTTCTACCTGTTGACTTCATCTTGAAAGCCTTCGTTTTCCTGCGTTTGACTCAAATCTTCTCTTTTGTGCTTTTTCTTCAGATCTACTTAGCCCTATGCTCCTATAAATGCTCCCAGGTTTCGCCTCCAGTACACCGATACCAAAGTAGCCCGCAAAATTGCCAGTCGTCTTCGTTAGCTTTGACCCTACTTTTGCAAGGAAATCGTTGACTCGCCGCGTAGGAAAACTTATCGTCACCACGTATGTGGCGCTCACGGTTACCTACGCGATCCCTGTGGGGGCCTACTTGGCTAAGTCCCATAAACGAAAGCTTCGTCTCTCTTGGGGCGAGGATTGCGCAGGGTATATAAAGGTCACTATCTACCTTCGAACCAGAGTATCCACTATTCGAACATCCGTCCCCTGAACGCCACAATGCTGACACTTCTACCGCCGCTGTGCCCGCTTTCAGGGCAATCCCCCTTATAAGCGCCCTCGGTAAAAAAAAAACATCTGTGTGAGGTGAATTTTGTACCATGGCTCGGCGACATGTCTAACTGAAAAACCACGGCCGGTACAAGACACATCTGGAATACCCAGAGAGTTTTAGTGGTCCCCGCGGCGGGAGCTCTACAAGAAACTCGGGACGCGGAGCAATAGGGGCGATCGGCCTACCCCTCTCCTACTGTACATCTATATCATCAGCATATGCTATAAACTGTTTTACTTTATATATAGTTGTAGCTACGTAATCATTGCTACCATTGTTTACGGTTTTATTAACTCTACAAAGGTTTGCGGTTAATAAGCTCTATCTATAAGGTTTAATACGAGTATTAACTCTATCATTGTTTACGGTTTTTAAACACTGTAGCGGTACCAGTTTTGATGTACGGAGATGAAGCCAGAGTTATGGCATAAAGAGAGAAAACAAAAATTCAGCCAGAGGAGATGAAGTTTACGAGGAGTACTGTGGGCTGTACCATTCTTGGTAGAAATAACAATGTGGATATAAGGACTGAACTGGGTGTCGACCCATTGTTGGAACAGCTAATGAGCGATAAAAGAAGGTGGTGTCAACATTTGGGAAGAATGGCGGGTGACAGGATTCCAGTGCTACCAATGGAATATAGACCGGTATAGAAGACAGGTGTAGGGTGGCCGAGAGTGAAATGGGTCCCGGAACATGTTCAGGATGAGCCTAATCCTTGAGGTTGATGACGATGAAAGATGATGATGATGATTAACTCTATATTAAAAAGAAAGGAGGCCTGATTATGTATTGTCTAATTCCTTTGGCTTTATTTTCGCGAATTATAGAAAAAACTAGACAAAAGAAATGCCATATCTGAAGGATAGTTTGCCCCAGTAAGTGAGAGTCTTACACTTTTGAGTTAGTACACCTGTTACGAAACACCCCGTTTTATCCCGAATTTATTTAACCCTTTACCGCTCATTTTCATGAAATAACCCCTGAGATGTTCTTTATTTCATAATGACGTATATTAGATCAAGTCTGCGGAATGTAGGGTAAGTATATTACGGAAGGTGCCGAGTAGTTAAGACAGTTAGTTATTTCTGAAGGAGGACGTTTTTTGTAGAGAACGAAACTTCTTACCTCAACGTTACGTCAATGGTGTTACAAAGGTACCGTGTATACACGGAACAGGGGAGTGGATATGATACGGTGGTGGTAGTAGGGTTGGTGGACGGGTTAGGGGTGAGACGACGAGCATTGGATGCGGATACAAATATTAGCAAAAATCTGTTGTCGTTGCCGCGCGGTGGTTGTGGCCGCCGTCCCCCGCTCTTTTAAAGGGTGGCATCTTTTTCCGTATGTACGTCACACGCGGTATGCATATGCACGTTCCGTGCCGTATACGAAATGTAAGGATATGGAGAATTTTTTAAATCGAAATATAATACCATTCCGGTGGATGTGTGTCCGGAATACGATTTTTTCTTTTTTTTTTAGTTATTCAGATATCGTTTTATGAGCGAGAGGGGTCGGGTCCGCTTTCCATTAGCTCATCCGATGGACGGAATACATAAGCGTGAACATGATCTACAAATGATTGCCGCTGAATGGGTTGTGTGTCGTTGTTTTTTGTGCTCACTATACGTATACGTGAGACGTGTGTGTGTGTGTGTGTGTGTGTGTGTGTGTGTGTGACACTTTTTGTCCGTTTAAGGTCCTGTGTGACCAGCAGCGTAGGGAGACGAGAAACAAGTACACAGTGTTTTTTTTTTTACAGGAAGTCGTAGCTTACTGTATTTTCTGTTATATGATCATTTATATTTGCCTTTATTCTTTCCTTCGTTTACAAAAAAATTTTGAAAAATTAAATAATTTTTCGCCATAACCATAGATGTCGGAGTA
This sequence comes from Magicicada septendecula, assembly GCA_034769895.1. Classification (NCBI taxonomy): domain Eukaryota; kingdom Metazoa; phylum Arthropoda; class Insecta; order Hemiptera; family Cicadidae; genus Magicicada; species Magicicada septendecula. The sequence goes on from CM068373.1 coordinate 380,970,684, forward strand.
CGTGTTTGGTCGGAAAATTAAATATAGATACGTTATTTTCTGCAGTGGCACTGAAACACGTAATATTTTTTTTGCACCTCGATATTTTTAGGGTTATTAGTGACCGCGCGGTGGTAATCCTAAATTGTCATGAACAAAGTCAGTGATAAAGCAGTTAACAACAAACGTCTCATTGCTAATATATTGTTTTTTTGAGTACGGTAGCCATGACATATAAACTTCATAAGCTCTACAGAATGACTTAGTCGTATTTTGTTGTTTCTCTGCTACGTACAATTTTCCTTTGAACGAGGCCTTTCGGTTTCGCAACCATTATCAAGTTCTTACTACAACAACCTTTGTTGTAGTAAGAACTTGATAATGGTTGCGAAACCGAAAGGCCTCGTTCGAGGGAAAATTGTACATAGCAGAGAAGCAACAAAATACGACAAAGTTGTTATGAAGACAGCTAACACAGATAAAATAGCTGACTCTACAGAATCGCCGAGCACGAATGTCACTGTAAGAGTTTTCCCGTTACTTTCGTTGAACTAACTATAAATAGTGTACAAAGTATAGAGTTCTCTACGTCGAGTTCAACTAAGTATTTCATTCATCCGAATTAAAATAACTACGGTTGTTAACATTTTGGTTTGCCGGGTTGTGAGGCCGTGATCCGATGTTATTTTCTGCAAACAGTTCGGCAGTGCTGTGGTCACTGACTGTGAGAACTTTGTCAGTTTTTTCAGCTCTTTGCACTGAAGTTGGCCGTCGAAGGAACGACCGAAACGTTTGCAGAAAATAACATCCGATCACGGCTTTGCAACGCGGCTAACCAAAATTTTAACAGACTTGACGCCGGCCGCGAAAGCCTTAGCCGGCAATTGAGAATCCTTAAGGGGAGGTAGTTTTTAAGGAGATTCGAAAGTTTGAAGGGCTTACTTTCTCTGCTCCTTGGCCTTTTTAATTAGGTTTCGGCACACGGGAATCATTCCCTGTTTCCTGAAATTGAAAAACACCATTTTTACGCCTCAGGCCGGTCTCAGTTACCGGCGAGCAGAGCAGGCAATGCTCCGTCAGCCTTAGCCACAGTACTGTGGTCACTGACTGTGACATCTTTGTCAGTATTTTCAGTCCTTTTGCACTGAAGATGGCCGTCGAAGGAACGGCCGAAACGTTTGCAGAAATCAACATCGAACCACGGCCTTACAACCCGGCAAGCGAATATTTTAACAACGTTGACGCTGGATGTGAAAGACTTAGACAGCAACTGATTACAAATAACTACCTCCCAACGAATCCTCAAAATGACAGAAATAGTAGTGGTAATATAGGGACGATATAGTGAGTAACCGTCCGAGGTGGTGCGTAACTCAGGTCTACCCGACTAACATTACATCTATTCTGTACAAATCTACACCCTGTTTAATCTCTAGCCCAAATATTTTGTATTTCACTGTACATAAACGTACCTACTGCGCTTGTGGTCAGTCTCACACTTACACATACACATAAATCCGTGCACGAACATCACTCTCACACTCTCTCTCTCTCTCTCTCTCTCTCTCTCTCTCTCTCTCTCTCGCTAATCGCCTTCTTAAGTGAGTGTAGCAAGAGAGTGTTGAGTGAACGGGGCAATGTTCTTAAGTGTTATAAAAAATTTCACCTTTAGAAAGACGACAAGGATATCATAAGGCTAGAAATGCAGATGTAGGCCTACCAAAAATACGAGTACGGCAAAAATACATCTTGAGACTCCGAAGCAGTAATCCCGGTGGACCAAGAATTTGCAACCTGGTCTGAGTGAATGTCTATACCCAAGGATTATTTCTGATAGTATAAAAAGAAAAACAAAATGACGATTTCAACGAACGAAATAGCATGTTTAGAATCGACGAACTCAGACAAACAGACATTTGCTGTAGAAATAAGAAAAAATAAAAGTAAAAGAGTAAAAAACCAATATAAAATTAATAAAAATAAAAACAATAACGACAACAGTAAATAAAAAATGCTTTCAGTCTTTAATAACACACGATTGTTAAATCAGTTAACTGCAGTTATAGGCCTACTGAGAATTGACCATAGGCGCAGTTGACGATTTCTGTTTAACAGGACACAAGCTGATTCGATGTCATTTGAAAGGTAGAGAATTTGTCCCCTGTGCAATCGATGAACTACATAACTCCGAGTTGAGACTACGGTCGATTATGAAGGTTTCTAATATTCTAATTCGTAACTTTATAAATTACACGGGTGTAATAAATGTTACCATATATATGTATGTGTTTCGTGGCCTTTTACATATTTATGTGGAATTTTGATATGATCTTCTATAACTATATCTTATCGTGGTATGAGTTTTAAGTATAGGCGTAGTAAACGATCATCACATCAAAATCTGTCAATGGGGAATTATCACAACTAATCACGACTGGAAAAGGGACAAGATTGTTCACTTAGTCCCTAGATTTTTTACTCGGCAGTGGAAAAATTAATAATCATAAACACAAAGTTGTGAAAGGATGTAAAATGGATAACACTAATTTCAACATTGTACGCTACGCTGATGATGCAGTTCTTATAGCGGAAAACGAAGATGATCTACAAAGGCTTCTGCGCAAATTTAAAATCGCCTGTAAAGGATGTAACGTGGTGATTTCTACAGCTAAAAAATAAATCTGTGACTATTGGAGCAACGCCTGTCAGACGAGAATTGGTAGCAGTACTACATGGAATTGTTGAGCAAATAATAGAAGTCGCTTATCTACAGTAATGATAACAAGCTGCGTTTCAGTAGGAAGAGAAATAAGCTGTCAAATCTCAAAAACAGAATACCACGACGTGTGAGTGAAGTTATCTGGAACAATACATTTTTAACTTTGTGAATATAATAAGAATATTAAAAGAGTTTAAAATTTCGTGCTATTGGGACGCGGTCGATTGCTTTGATGACATTTTTAATTCATTAAGACGTTTCGGCCACCCACCCAAGGCCTTCTTCAGTAGTAAAAGTTAAATATAGTTCGATAAGGGAAGGTAGGCCGAACGTATCCAAAGTTGAGGCGAAACTTGTGGTACGTTAGGCCTTGTCGAAATATTTTTACCTTTTACTACTGAAGGAAGCCTTCGGTGGGTGGCCAAAACGTCCTAGTGAATTAAAAATGTCATCACAGAGCAATCGACCGCGGCCCAATAGCACGAATCCCTTTTGATAATGACTCCGGCCGTGACAGCCTACACGAAACAAGAATGTAGGCTATAAAAGAACTGTGAGTCTTATACTGACGTATGAAGCGGAGGCAAGACCAGAAACCTCGAGAGCCTCACGCCTAACATAAATCGCTGAAATGAAGATGTTGATAAGAATAGTAAACAAAACACGGCGAAACAGGGTGACGAATTTAAATATTCGATAAACGTAGAAAATAACGGATGTAGTTGACTGGACAAGGAAAGGCACTACTCTGAAATACTAGCAGTGGCAGAATGGACGATGACATTAGCCAAGAGGGCACGCCTTCTTCCAGACGATAAAGAAGAATTCGACAATAGCGAATAAGATGAAGTCGAATGGTAAAGTTGGTTACAGATAGGAGATTCAAACTAGATTCAAATTTCAGAAATGAAGTTTCTGAGAAGAAGAAATGGTTGTACGAGACAGGATTGTTTGCGCAATGAGGATATTGGAGAAGAGCTACAGGTATTCTCCATAAATGATAAAATCCAGACTTATCGCAGGGAATGGTTACGGTATCTGGACAGAATGGAGGATGGATGACTACCTAAGATTGCGTTTCGATATAAACTCTTTGGTACAAAGAGATGTAGGAAGACCGACAGCGAGATGGAGGAATCAAAATGTGAAGACGGAACAGTCAAAGTCCTACTCCGTGAGTTACAGAAGAAGATAAATAGGAAATTCTTATAAATCAGCAGAAGAATATTAAAATTTACATATAAATACAACAGGTTTATATCTGCTTCAAAGTAACAATTATTTTTCAAAAATCCTATTGTTCGATACGAATTTTCTATGTAATTTTTATACTTTATATCCAAAGGAAAAAGTTTTGTTTTGCAGTAAAAACAAAAACTACAAAACAAAATTCCAAAGCGTCCCGTGTTGCCTTTGTGCCGGCGTGAATGTAAGGAAAAAAAACAACTTTACTAATAATTTTCACTTGTTTTGGTCGGCTGTCACCGTTAATTGCTTTCGTAAGGGTGTTCTGGATACAGACTTGTTTGTTGGCCTAGTCCCAAGTTTCCGAATAAATCTTATTTGTTTTCTTCTTCCTCGTTTTGTATTAATATTTTAGAAAATATTTATAGCAGTATCGTAAACTTTGTGTTTGTTTTGACAGCTTTATAATTAATACGATTCTTAAAACAAAAGACAAACCAAAGTAATGCGTCGCGAACACGGCAAAGATCGTAATCCGAATAATTTCTCCGATTGCTGTGGAACATATTTTTTAACTATATTTATTATCCAGTTAATTTAAAGTAATCAGATCTCTTTGAAATTTAGAAAATTAGTCACGTCTAATTTATCATGGTAAGTCAGGTATTTGTGTAAGAAAATGTATGTACGAATTCTGATCATATGTGTGACACGTTTTAAGACAGTTGAAAAATTACACAGGACTGAAACCTTGAGTTTGATTTTTGAATTTAAGGACGTGCCCTCTACAATTCTGAGAGTATGTCAGGTCACTGCATATGATTTACACACGCCAGCATTAACCAGCTACAGATGGTAATTATACATTATGTTATAATGCTCAATTCGGCCACGTTTTTCTCATATTAAAATTTTATATGTATTAGTTTATGGATTAGACGTGGGGGGGGGGTCCGCGTGGAAAAAATAATTTTTTCAGAGGTCTCCATTATAAAACAGTGGAGATACAATGCCCTAGACAACAAACTCAAAAACATTTACTGTTATTTGTGATAAGTACTCAATTCTATTTTTGTAAGAGAATATGCGTGGAAATAACAAATTAAAACAAATTATGAGATTTAATTATCAAATTGTATTTTCTGTTCCACCGAATAACACCGAAGGATAGTTCGTAACGTCTTCATTCAGCTCTTTTACCTGTTATTTATTTAGTTTCTTCCTAAGTTGACACTCATAAACTGGCGTGTTCTCTAAATTGTTTTACTTTCGTAAGAGTGCCCCCACGTTAAGTTATTATGCCTTTTGTCTTTATCGTTTCCATTTAAGATAAAAGTCAGTCGTATAGACAGCATTTCGAAACGGTTTGAATAAGAGTCAGGCACGGAGGTAGTGAACAGAATGTACGCAATTTTCTGACGTAACGGAAACCGACGCTCATCATAGAAACCCGTCCGGAAGGAGGAAGGGGAAGGTCGGAATGGTGAACTATATTCACTAAAAGGTATAACACGGTGTTATTAGAAAGTCACCACGTTCAAGAGAACTGAAAAAATAGCTGAACAGGAATCCAAGAAATAGCTGAAGAATCCCATCGTCTGATGGGAAAAGGCATAAACACGAGAAGAAAACGTTTTATCATTGAGAGATGACTTGAGTAGAACGTTATTTAATTGTTATGTATGGGATTTATACGCATGTGCACGCGAGTGCCAGAACATGAATTTCCTTGGTTTATGCAAAATGAGCCATTACTTAGTTCATATTTTTATCGTTCTCCAGTAATGAGAAACTTCCATGCGAGTAGTTTTAAATAAATTGTCGTTTCGTGCGCAAAGCGATGTTTCGTGAGAGCCAAATTGCCCACGGTGGCGGTACGTACGTGTCGTGTCGTGTAGCCCCTCGACAGGCATTGTTTTTGTAGCAAACGAAATCTTTGTTATTCCTCAATGAATAAACGTGGATGAATTCTTGAAAATTCTTGAATATTTGTATATTTTTCTCCGATCGTTTTGTTTCGTTTCGATCATTAATGTAGACGTTTATATTCGTGGCTCACACACTCGCATACAAGCTACTGAGACTTAAGTACAATTGTTGGCGTTTACAAAGACGGTAGTAGGAATCATCATCAACGTTACGGTTAAAGCTTGTTCCGCCATCACTGATTCCCAGAAAACGCTTCCTATGACGTGCCATAGTGCCGTGCCACCTTATATCCTGCATGCTTTTTGTTCAGAGTTTCCTTCTCCTAGATAAGTTAGTGCCCGCAAATCTCGAAACTCGTCCACCGTGTTATGGTGTAGGTAGAGGTTCCTTAGTGCATCCTATACCGTTGGCTTTCTGGTGGCACATCCGCCTTGAGGGCAGTTTCTCACTCCAAGAGCAACAGGGCGCCTTATAGCCCTCTACCTGCTCATCCGCCCTTCGTGGAGGCTGTTGACACTTTGCGGAGAGGGAGTGACTTTTACCGCAATTACTCGGTCGTCAGTGCCTCTCTTGACAACAGGGCGCAGGCGCACTATGGAAGATCGGTAGGCAACGTGGTGGATTTATAATATGTTTTTAAATAAAGGGAGTTAAGTTTATTATTTTTTTACACGGAATAAAATTCTTACGTACAATATATCATACACATTAAATAAAACAGTGATACAGCTGTAATGACAGTAAAACAGTAATGGCACTGATACAGTAATAATACAGTAATATTACATTCTCAGTACAGAACTACATACAATGCCACTAATGCATACCACAAAGGCCTACCCTTTTTTCTTACGCATATTCCCAGACATACCTCTTCAGCTAACTACATAATAATAATATCTTTAGTCCCATTATTAAAGTTTACAGTATTCATTAGATTCACAGCACTCGGAATTAACTGTTCACCACAAACTGTGAACAGTGATAAGTTAAGGCGCATAAAGGTCACTGTTATATCCTTCATTCAACTTACAGCAATCTTTCATAATTCCGATTAGCTCTCACAGCTAACAATTTTTGCCAATTACCATACGTGTTATTCCCATCCGTGTATGCCTTTTATCTACACTTCTTCTTTTATATAAACTTCCCACGTTTTCCTCCGTCTTCGTCTTTTATTTCCACGATGTTTCGTCTCAACACTCTCCTCGTTAGCTCATCCTCACGTACACGTAACACATGTCCAAACCACCTCATGTGACCTACGACGATCCTGTCTTGTAAAGGTTCTTTCTCTAAAAGACGTCAGTAAAACGTATCCTATCCTTTTTGTATTTTCCTTCAACGCTCTAATCTCATTTCCATGGCGTTAACCCTTGATTTATGTTTTTTATCATGTTACAAACATCACTGCTGTAAGGGTAAGTAGATCTGACTATCGTCTTGAGTACTTAAACATTAACATACCTCAGAACTGACTTTTTTCACAATGATTTTTTTTATATTAAATAATATGTCTGATGCCAATGCTTTCATTAATTTCCTGGTCGATTGTATCGTTCTAGGCAATGACCGAACCCATGTATTTAAATGCCTTCGGTTCTTCTTTTAGTTTAGTTATCTTTAACTTTTAGTTTTATATTTTGAGTTTTATATTTTGAGACGATGGTAAATCGTCTTCTTTTATTATTGAAGAATACGATGGCCTCTTTAACCATGGTAAATTTACATTATTATCATATTCTATTCCTCCAAATTGAAAATTACACTGCACCGACTCTTCGGAATCCGCTACGATCGCCGTACAGTCAGCGGCGGTCAATCGTAGTCTAGATTGGTTCCTATCTTCAGAAGCCCTAACCTTACTGTTTCCATTTTATTTTCGCTTTCTTTAGTCCTTCATCTAGGATCACAGGGAATAATAGTGGACTTACGATACAGCCTTGCTTAACTTTTATATCGTCAATAGTGAATCTGACAATTCCACTATTACACTACTACTAAAGTTTTTAAGTAAAAAAAAAAAACACGATACAAACTGACTAAAATAGATGTATGTTATTCATTTACTATTAGTTTACATATATTAGAGAAAATGAAACATTCTGAAAGGATACCTTTTACTTTGTCTTGTTTAAACAAAGAAAACCTTTGTGCAGTTGTAGCCCCGATCGCTTACCCAAAGCTGACAATTCACATTCTCCTTACGGATGGTTTTTTAACCGTGTTCATCTTAAACAACCGCATTCTGAAGCCGCCCTCTATAAACAGTTTATTCGTCGTTATAAACACAGTCATTCTCTTGCGCCGAGAATGGCTCGAGAAATATTGTCTTATTTAATAACAGGACGTTGAGTGAGCGTATTAACACTCTTCTCGTTTCTTCCCGAACAAAAAACTCTATGGAGAGTATAAAATGTCTGATTTATACTGCTAGTACCGCGGTTAATAGGCACTTTACATGGCCGCAAATTGTTTTTGGTCGGATGGTTTACCCAGCCAACATTTTTAATGTCTTGTTTCCCGTGGGTGTAGATTAAAAAGAATCGAATCGTGTTTTGAAGTGCAATGGAGGGCCGGGTGAGAGGCAGGGGGTAGGGAGAGGTTCCTTTTCTTTTAATACTTTCTGCCGGCATGATTCTTCCGCTACATTAACCCCGCTGTATTGGTTCGTCTCTCTTTCTTCCTCGCTCTCAACTCCTCTTCCCTGTTCCACCGACGCGGTTGCTCTCAATTTCAATCCTTCCCCCCGCCCCCACAACATCATACGGCAAAAAAAAATAGAATCAAGGAAGCCACGGTTACTGCAAGTACAGGTTATTCCACTCACGAAATTAGGTAAAATAATATTAACAAAAGTTATTACCTATTTATTACAAGAGCAGTGATGCTTATTTCGATCATAAATGAATTAATCAGTTCCATTTGTTGATTAACACTGTATTTACAGAAACCTAATATGCACACAGTTCTGGTGTAGTACAGTATATCAATGCAGAAAATGAAGATTGTTGACATATTATTTTTTATGTAAAGCAGATAATTACGTAAAGTCATACCGCTAGCAACGGGAAAGAGAGACCGTTAATTTTAAAGACAAACATTTTTTAACATCCACATGGATATTCTCAATTTCTCATTTTTAGGCAAAACGCAAAATAAATTGCGAGAAAGTAAGATAATTTCCAAAATAAGGCATGGAGAAGAATGGAAAAAGTTCATAGAACATAAATCGTAACAAGTGACCTACTTGGTATAAGATTTTGTAATTCGAGGCAGAAAAGGGAGAATACAATAGCAATAATGAGTCTATAAAACATAAATATACATCGTGGCAAAATAAATTGAAACTAGCAAAGCCAGTGGTGATTTCAGCAGTCGCGGAAATATAGCTGAAGATCGTAAATAAGAAAAAGTATGCTGAAAGTTGATAATAAAATGAAGATCTTACACAGAAAGAAAAAAGTGTGTGTGTGTGTGTGTGAGGTCAGATTTTAAGAATGTGGAAGAATATGGGGACAATGAAGGCATTGGGCTTCAACAGATTTCAAAGAGTGGCATAATTGGGTCACGTTAAAAACAATGTAGGATTTAAGACCAGTCTAGTGTATCTTTCAGGGAAGAATGGACTGTACAAAAATAGACAAGAAAAAGTAGTTACAGGATATAAAATGTGGTTTAAGGAATTAAAAAGTATAGTAGGCAGAAACAGGTGTCTGTCATACGGGAAACCAATATAAGAATAACTAGGTAGTAAACGTTAGAGCCAATTCAATTTTTTGTTAGATCAGTTTTAACATTTTACTACACTGCTATTTACAGTCTTGCAACATTGTGAAAATATCAATAATCGTTTTATATTTATTATGTTTACGTAATTTCACGATAATTTTCATTTATTTTTAAATAACACTTCTTGACTATTAGCCTGGAGCCAGTCTTTATCACTTATGTAAAAGAAGGCATAAGAATCTCTCTGGCCTTATGGAAAGTGAAGACGTTATCAGCAAATCTGTGTTAGTCGTAGAAACGAGAGAAACCGCAAAACGTGTAATACAGAGGAAAGGGATTACATGTGAAACAAAACGATCGCGTAACAGGATGTACATACAAAGCACGTTACGTAAGAAATAGGCATATAGCTGAAACTTCGTATCCTTTTGATTACAAACATGTAAGAAATGGTCGTGGACATTTTTACAAGCATAAGCATGTTCTCATCCACACATACGTATATAAATCTTCTCCTTCTTCTTTATTCCTTCTTCTTCCAGTAATTCTGCACCAGTGACTGAGTCATGATTTCTTTCAGTATGTCTTTCCACTAAAACCGTCGCTAAGTAAAGCCTGGCATTGACATTCAAAGATCCCCAATTCACATGTCCTTCCGACTTTACCGTTTTTTTTTTACGATTTATTAAGCTGTGTATTTGTGTAATAGTTTCAGTTGTCTCACAGTTACGTTTGATGTAAGAAATGTAAGATACAGTTACGCCGTACACAGAAATATAAAATAATTATATTCCTACTCGTATAATTATCTTATATTTCTGTGTACGACGTAACTGTTTTTCTAAGATAATTATATTCCTACTCGGAAGCTTGAACCCTATTTGGTGGAAGAAACATATTTCGAGAGCCACAAAGATTCATACAGGAAAAGCTTTTGTTCAATCAATTCTGTCTTACGGCTGTGAGATATGGACGTTGAGCACGGAAATTATACAACAATTGAATGCCGTGGAAATGGATTAACTCCGTAGAAGTGCCGGAGTCTCAAGAAGGTAGAGAATGACCAGCGAGGAGATCAAAAGAAGGATGCATGCAGAAGATACAATTATTAACAGAGTAGAACGAAGAGGCCTAAAGTGTTCGGTCACTTACTCCGAATGGATGAACATAGATAGCCGAGGAAAATATTTCAGTGGAAGCCCCCAGGCAGAGAAAAAAGGGGCAGACCTAGACTGTCCTGATACGAAAATATGAGGAGGGCCATGGAACATCATAACTTGGCAGAAGAAGATGCATAGGACAGAAATAGATGGCGGTTAGGTGTGGGTATGCGGCAATTGCTGATGAAATCCCTTTGAGAGAGATATTCCTACTCGCAGAAATCGTTACCGCACAGGGTCAGTTATAGTCGAGTCAGTATTCCAGGAAGTATGAGTCACGGGAAAAAAATTGTTGTTGGTCGCTAAAGAGTGTCAGAAACTTAAAAAAATTAATAGTAATGTTAACCTCTACTAACTCTCGATTCAAAAAGTGAATACATAAGTATATTTCAAATATTATTAATGGCTTTTAGAGCTATTAGCCTCAGGAACTACTACCCACTCATGGATGCGGGAAAGCAGTAGAGTATACAACCTTTGTAGAAAAAAATAAAAAGTGACATCACGCCAGAATGATTTGCTGATTCAACTGTCTTCTGATTCCCCAATTGTATCATTTTTCAATAAATAAGTTAAGTCCAATTTTGGTTCGAAATGCGGAAAATAAATCCATAGATATCACAAATGTTTTATGGTATTGTCAACTACTTGTTTGTGCGAACGTGCTTTATCACCATTTATTTTATTAAAATTCAGGGTTATCTTTCTATACTGTATGGTTGGAAATCAAATCTTAGTTCTTTAAATGTAGGTAGGCTACAAACTTGATGGAATTTGAACGGTGAAACCCAGGGATAAGTTATATCACTTTTATACAGAAATCTTTATAACGACATGAGTTCATCATGTTATGTGATTTGAATTATTATTATTATTATTATTACCATTACTATTACTATTATGATAGTTAGATTTTAAATGCTACTTGGCTTTACTTGGCTTTAAATAGTTGTTTTCTCAATTATTGAAACAAAATTATCACTTTCAAGGAAAACAAGGTTAGAGATCAGCTAAACATTTATAAAGGGTTGTGTACGAATCTCAAACTTGGGGTCCGGTGAAAAAATCATCACATTAAATACAGGAATCGGAGATGACACACTGCGATCTGTTAAAGGCTGTACAGGAAAGCATAGACTCTTCAGTGACATATGTAAGGAGTTAGTAACTGTTACGTCGAAATCGCATTAGGGAGAACAAATTAAGATGGACTATTCAACTGAATAGGATGCCAGTTGGTAGACTGTGCCAGCCCTCTGGACGAGGGTTACTCATAGAAATACGTAGGAAGCGTTGATGGATGTAATTCCTTTGTGATCGGAACAGGAGAATTCGTCTAATGCCTGGCGGGAGAAGAAGAAGACTTTCTGAACCTTAGTAGGCATACATTAAAAATAAGATAACCCCTATAACTCTAAATATTTATTGAACGAAACCTTCAATTATTTAGCGTTCGAATATTACACGCGAAGAAACCTTCAATGTTACGAGTGTGTCTCACATTATTGACATTTTGAAAACGTTGCGACTGGGGAAGGGTTATACGTATGTTTAATATAATAGCTTCTCTCGTGAGTATTTAACCTTTTCTGCAACATAACTTGTATATACTCGGGCACAAATTCCATTGATGAAAGAAAGTTACATACGAAAAAATATAAGAATCAATATAGGAATCGCGTCAACATAGGAATAAAATAAAGTATCGTCACAAAACAAGTTAGAGCTGATCGCACGCATGGAGTAATCGACGACACAAAAATAGTGGAGCATCGAATTTTGTGGTTTAAAAACAGACAAGCCGAGTATAATCTATCCATATGTATAAAGGTTAGTGTGTCGAATGGGGTCCCAAAGGGTCGTGGCTTTTCACACCCCATGTCGTTAATTCACCCTGCAAAGCTTGTCAGCTACTGACTGTACCGATACTTAACGCAGACTCGCCTTCTTGTCCATATACTTCCTGTTTTTACTTTATATAGTTAAACATTTTGTGTTTTACAGTATTCACTGGCGTTTATTTTTTTGCTTCCTTCATAAATTTTCCATCTCAATAAATTATGCACATACGCACAACTGAATTTGATAATCTATTTAGGGCATATTCTCATTTATCGGACATTATTCTGTTTTGGAATTGTAACAGATCCGATCAATTTGATTAAACAAGAAAAAACTAATTTCTTGTTCTTCTTATATTTATATAGGAGGTTTAGGAGATTCCTGTTTATAATCAATTCCTCTATTCTATACAAGTTCCTCCGACTCCAACTTTTTCGCTCAATTCTTCTTCTCAACGATCTTATTCAGACCGTTCCAGAGCTGTCTCCATTCTCTTAGCTGATCTATTATTTCTGCTACTTTGCACGAATAACCAGTAAATTTTTCTTGTCATGTTTATTTGGTAACTTAATCATTTCAACAACTTGTGTTTGTCTTCTAGTTGTTTTAGTGCCCTTCGCTCCTTCTACTTACTTCAGGGAAGATCTAACTGTTACTTTTTTGCCTTTTTTTAGAACTTTTTTCGTTGGTTAAGCTTAACAACTTTTTGATTCAGATAACATCAAGTAATGTTAATATTATCACTCATTAACAACTTTCATCTCACTACACGTGCAAAGATAATCATACTTGTAACTGTACATGGTACAATATATTGTAGTACATTATAGTTTGTTTGTGTACGTGTTATGGTTGTTTTTACACTACACCACTTATTTTTCTTTTCAAATTTTCAAACTTAACAAACAAATTTCGATATGTTAAATCGTCTTAAGAAATGAAATCATAACAAACAAGAAGATATGAACAATCTTTATAATTCATAAAACGTTTTCGTATTCGGTATGGAACAAAATTTGTGATACAAATGTTGACGTGAAAACGGTGTTTAAATAACAGTAGGCCTAAGGAAAATTGAGACACGTTGCTGAAGTGTTCATAGAATGTTGGTGGTTTCTCTACTAACTCTTAGTTACAACGTACATTCCCTCACGTTCCGTTTACATACATGAATTTGAACGTGAGACACGAATGCCAGATATAAACAATGTTTCAAAATGGGCCTATAGATCTCAGATAAGTGTTCAAACAAACTTCGATTGCTTGTTAGTTCGTGATAAATCGTTCATTATTGATTACTATTGGTCCCAAGAGAAACGTTACTCAAAATATTGTATGGAATATAATAATTCAGTTATTTATAATAATTTATGAGTGTATTAATGATTTTTACTAAAACACAGTCTATTAACACGGAGGAACACTAAACGGATACATTATGAAGGAATAATCCTTTATTAACTCTTCAGGTAAATTCTTTCATTTCCCTGTTTCTATCAGGCCCAACGTCTCATTTATATTTAGCACAAATTTTATTCACACCCCGAGTCAGAAACGTACATAATGAGGCTTTACGAAACACTTACGTGAAATATCTTGTTACGTGTTCTTGTTCCTAGGAAACTAGTTTTAGTGAACACGAAAATATGACTATTGTTTAATCAATAGTCTACAAGAACATGATATGCAGCCCTGTATTTGGAATGCACAGACAACCTTAAGTGAAAACATGTTTACGTTTCTTAAACGGAACAAGAAGTTTGCGAAGCCCTCTGTTTTGAGATTTTATTTTGTAACAAAGTGCCGTTGTGTTAAACAGTAACGTTTGTAATCACTGTGTACTTTCTGCGACTGACTTATGGATCAAATCGTAAACAGTGGAAATAGAATAAAGACTGCAGTCTGTGTAGAGAACCAAATGAGGGACTATGTTAGGCATTAAAAGATAAGAACAAAGGCAGGAAAACATTAAAAGAACACTAAACTAAACTATAATAGATGATACCACTTCCAAGGTTAATAAATTTAAATGAAGGCAGGTAGTAGGCCTGTGTTTGGCAACTCGAAAATATGAAGATGGCTACAAAGGCTGCTAGATTGCAGGCCAATGGATGCGAGGAGGTCTCTTGCAAAATAGAGATATAACTTGGTTAACGAACTGATATTGAATGATCTGGTAGTGTAAACTGGCTAAAGGTTCCCCAGGGAGGAAGTCAGTAGGAAATGACTGAAACCTGCATTCAGCACGGAGCAGAAAATTATTTCTGCATAATTATAATGATAATTACAATAATTGCATATGTTTCCGTAAGGCTACAAAATTAGTTTAAGATCTACAGTTGCAACGACTACGTATGACGCGGTCTAATGTTACATTAGCGAAGTTATTAGCAGTGCACTAATTATGACGCGGCCACAATTTAAACTTTACCCGCGGTGCAGTTTTTCTCTTGCTTCGGCATTTCGTTTCGACCGCGGCAGTAGGCCTATCAGTCATCCTATATTTTGAGATCTTTATACTCGGAAGAAACGTTTTTGGATAGAAGATGTATTTACCTGAGCTATTTAAACATATTCACGATAAGCCGGATGTCAGAGACAGGATCTTAATACGTAGGCATATACAAAGTGCTCTTGGAAATAATGTTCGAAAATCCTAAAATAAAAAATCTGTGAAATTAATATCTATGTGGAACTATTACATCGCCTGCAATGATTCTCTTGTGACCTAATATTAATGAAAGAACAGGCGAAGCAAGAAATTAATAAAGGTGAAGTCGGCTTCAACGTTTTAAGAATAACATATAGGCTAATTTAGTTACAGTAAAAAGTTTTGATACTTGTAAATGTACTATAGATAATAGTAAATGTGAATACTTGTTGTATACGAGTGTTCGTTTGCATTTATTATTTTGTATTTCTTGAAACTGCAATTAGTATGGTGAATAACGAATTCCCCGGAGTTCAATTATTTTATTTACTGTTGTAAACACCACAATCCATGCTACAGTCGTAACAATATACATACGCATGCGTATCATCATAATCATACTTATAATAATAATCATCATCATCGTCGTTGTCGTCGTCGTCGTCGTTGTTATTATTATTATTATTATTATTATTATTATTATTATTATTATTATTATTAGGAACTCACTGTCCGGCACTGGCAAGATCGATGCAATAGGGACGGTAGAGGAATATGGAACCGCAAGGCTCAAGTCGAACTTGAAGGAATGGATTGACCGCCAACTGTGTAGTGAGGTTAATTACCATCTGACACAGTTCCTCAGTGGTCATGGCAATTTTAATGCCTATCTCTACAGAATGGGAAAGGTGCAAAGCCCAGCATGCCAATTCGGCGACTCTCCCCATGAAGGCGCACTTGTACTCCTTTTCCAAGTGCTGCAGATTCACAAGAAAGAAGATGGCACTGGAGATGGAGCTCGGGCACTTGTCCAAATGACCTATCTAGGTATGTTTTATTTTATTATAGACATGCACATGATGTCACGTGTGTTCGACTTTGTATTTGCTTAACAATTTTCTTTCTCGCCATGTTATTTCTAGCATAGACACTTCCATCTTTACTTATACAGTTCAGAGTTCTTGTATCCTTATCGGCCTCTTGTCCACTTTTACACGTTGCTGGCACATAACATACTTCCGGAATCACACACTAATGTAGCAGTAACGTATGCAGTTCCTTAAGCTTCCACAACCGACGTCAACATTGTGAGAATTATTGTTATTAATAGCCGGGCTGTTAGGCCGCGGTCGACTGTTATTGTAGCCGGACTGTTAGGCCGTGGTCGACTGTTATTGTAGCCGGGCTGTTAGGCCGCGGTCGACTGTTATTGTAGCCTAGCTGTTAGGCCGTGGTCGACTGCTATTGTAGCCGAGCTGTTAGGCCGTGGTCGACTGTTATTGCGGACAGACGTTTCACCCCCACCATCGGAAGCCATCTTCAGTGTCGGGAAAACGTTTGGCAAGGTGTCCGCCAAATCACTTCAGTACTGAGGTAGAGAGAGATAGTTTTCCGATACTGAAGATGGCCTCCGATGGTGAAGCCGAAACGTCTGTCTTAAATAACAGTCGACCGCGGCCTAACAGCCCGGCTATTAATAACAATAATAATAATTCTAACAAGTAGGATTAACATCTATTCAAAGTAAATTAACCTAATCTCATTCGATTTCTGACTTTGGCCGTCGATTTTATTACTGTTTTTACAAATGGTTACTGTGACACCTTACCAGTGGCATAACTAACGAGGAGAATCAGGGGAATCATTCCTCCCCCCCCCCCAGGGCTATTCAAACTTTCAGTGAAATTTCATAACCACTTAACGCAAGCCTGTTTCTAAGCCAGTTACATGTGTTAAAATAAGGCTCATAAATAACTATATATAGTGCAAAGATACAAATTAAAACTGCATAGATAGGTTACATTGAAATTTTTACAACAGAGTCTATATCTGGAGGTAGGAAAATTTTATTCATTAACACATTAAAATTTACTATCGTCTTATTACTTTATAATAAAAAATTGTTTAATAAAGAATTGTCTTTCAACAAATGAGTCTATTGGCTTGTTTTATATATATGTTACTTGTACGTAGAATTCCAACTGTTTGCGTAGACTCCAGGCGCTCCGCACGCTGCTCGTCTGCACCGCTGCGACTCTGCACGCCGAAGATCACTAACGCTGAATTATCTACGTCGCGGCGTACACAGGCACTGCGATATGAACTGTTACTATTCATAACTAGAATACTCTTAATCTCAGGGATCAAAACCGGGTAAAAATAGATCGTGTATTAAGCTTACACAAATTCCGGCTTCTTGAAGTGTCCTTGCGTTAATACTCAAAATATCTCGGTAGATATTTTGCCCCTAACCCGGAAATTTTCCACTGTTCGCAGAAAGCACCAGAGTGATCTGTTTAAAATTATCTGAGTCCTATAAAGTGGCACTGGTAACGAAGAACTCGAACCGTGAACTAACTTCTATGTCTTATGGAAACCGAATTGTCTTGTCACGAAAATCTCGTGACAGCAAGTACGTCTTTATATGGCAAGACCTCGTAAGTAAGTGACTGATGTGCTCTCGGCAGAGCACCGACTCAAATAATTTTTAGACCTTCTGATTGGTGGAAACTGTAGCAACGTCACAGATTTGCACTCTGATAGACCGAACTCACGTTGAAACTCTGTCCGATTCTGCAAATACCTGTCTAGATTTAATCTACAAATTTTATTACTTTCTAGGAGATAACAAAAATAAAATAAGATTGATTTCATTAAAAAAAACATATAAAAGTTATAGTTGAGGAGAATTGAGTAAATGGAAAATGTAGCTTATATCCATGAGAATACCCTGTCCAAATTTCAGAACGAAATGTTAATTTTCAACGAAGTTATAATAATAATATTAATAAAATGTAAATCACGCGAACCCGTGCACTTACACACAAATATTTCACATGACATGAAAGAGTACAAAATTGTGAACATTTTGACATAACAGACTTTTTTAAACATAGCTGGGTTCAAAACGTATGACTACTTTACAAAGAAAAGAACAAAATCAAATTTTAACATGTCTATGGCCGTCAGAAAATGTGTTATAGCATTAGTATCCCTATTATATGAACTTCCTATCCTGTTTTTTGTTGATATAATATATTGTAACGCGAAATCATCAGTGAGTGGAAAAAATAAGTGAGAGCTGATAATTGCTAATCACAGAAAGGACTGTGGTAATTAATAGCAATTATCCAGTGAACACAAGTGTACTAATAACAAACTGAAACAAAGTGTAACAGACTAGATAATAAGTAGGGTTTAGATAATAGTAGTACTTACTACTTGTCATATTTTAATTTCCAAATATTAATGTTAGGTATTAATTTGTTAACTAGTATTATTGTTCATGTATTCAAGAAAAAATGACTATCAGTGTGTTAATACACAGAATATATGATTTTTGATTCACAGAAATAAGAATCTTATATCATTAATTTAAAATAATATAAAAACAACATTAAAAAATTATATTAAAGAACATTTCATGACAAACTGATAGTAAAAAAAGATATTAATATTAGGTAGTAAACAGTTGTTGAAAATTCAGTTTTATGGCTTAATGTCAATTAGAGTTAGTCATAAGGATATATCATTGTATTAATATGTTTAGGTCATGTTTATGTTTTTATTTTTATGTTATGTAATAATTATAATTCATCAAAGGGTATTAAGCCAAAAGGCTACATAATATTCATAGATTGAAGGATTGTACTAAAGGAAGTGCCAAAACATAGGCCATATCAACATAAATTTGTTGTAAACCAACTAGCAATTTATTATGTTACTGTAAACCTATAGGAAATAGTATAATCACTAAGTTAGGCCTTATTCAGATATTAGTAACAACGTTGTAATAATTTCATGAAATTGTAAAATAACTTTATAAATGTTAAACTACTTAAAGACCTAGGAAATAGAATTTTGGTAAAATGTTAAAACAATTATTAGAACACTTACATATGGCATGTGAGATACCAAAATGTTGGTAATTTTGTAAAGAAAATCATGGTGTAAATTAATTTTAGGAATATTCAATATTAATTAGGGAGTAGTTTTGAGTAGGAAATATAAAAACTGTAAATTTTAAATAATCAGGGTCACATGACCTAGTAACCTGACGTTTTTGACCAATAGGAATTTTTCTAATTTTGGTCAAACCCGTCGAGGCCAGAAGAAAAATACATTATTCTATTGTTAGTCTTGAAAATGATCAGTTAAAAAATCTGTGTCCCTCTGAAAGAAGAAGTATACCATAGAATCGTATCTGAGTCAGACAAAAAGAAAAAGTTGAAAAATATTAATAGAAATTATGAATCAAGGAAATTATAACATAACGTATAAATAGAAGGAACGAAGAATTAAACAAAAAATATTTTAACATTTAACTGATTATTCTACAAGTGGGTGAGAAATAACCTAATTTTAAAGACACTCTTAAAATTAATGAAGAAAGTTGTGTTAGTGGTTGAAATCACAAGCAGAATGATCACTGTTGCACACCACTATATAAAAATTATCCCGATCATATATAATCCCGACCATTATATAATTTTTATATAGTGGTGTGCAACAGTGATCATTCTGCTCTTAAAATTACACTACACCAGAACGATTTCCACTAACACTTATGCACCAGAACAATAGTGAAGAAACTAAGTTAAAAACAGTGGACAATTTATGTAATTCACTTTATTTATAAAACTTGTGAAAAAACATTTGGAATTTTATTACACATAAAGAGCCGTAGATAGAATTTTATCGTGACCAAGAGCCACCATTTTGAAAATAATCCAGTGCATGCTGGGAAGACGTCATTTCATCTTGCTCATGAACCAAATTGTATAATTATTTTTTATTGTGTTCTGTTTACTTTTAAGTCTTGTTATTTTAGCGGATAAGAATTATTTAATTTGTGATGTATAGTACTTCTTTGTGGGCATTTCGAGCTTTTAATAACAGTCCAAAGAACCCCGAACTGAGTATAATATACGAAAACGATTCAGAATCGAAGCGGAAGCAAGAATCGATACCCATATGTTGTAAACTCGACTTCAGAGTAATGAGAATTGTATTTACCCAAAAATAAATGAAAATACTTTCCCTAATTGAAGTAAACTGCTTTTTATTTTAAATAAAAAATAAAATAGAGAATTTTATTACAGCCAAGAAGAGTTGAACGACTACGAAGACTTAATTAAAAACGTAACGCCAAGTAAGTTACGGTAAGTCAACTAACCTCAAATGGGAGACATATAGTACATATATTGTATGTACTGTATTTCTTATGGCAAACGATAACAGCCGCAAATTCAAACAGAATCAAACGATTATTTGCATACGGCCCTAAATTGTAGAGTTCTCAAGACCTATTGTTCTTGGTGAAGATCGGTTGAGGGAAAGGGGTAGTTTACTTGCAACGTTTTTTTAACAAGGGTATTTTCTATGGCAACGATAACATCCGCAAATTCAAACAGAATCAAATAATGTTTTGCATACAGCCCTGATTTGCAGAGTACTCAAGACCTATTGTTTTTGGTGAAGATCGGTTAAGGGGAAGGGGTAGTTTACCTGCACCGTTTTTTTATCAAGCGTATTTTCTATGGCAAATGATAACAGCCGCAAATTCAAACAGAATCAAATAATTTTTTGCATACGTTCCTGAATTGTAGAGGTCTCAAGGACTTTCGATTTTGGTGAAGATCGGTTAAGGGGAAGGGGTAGTTTACCAGCAACCTTTTACGTTTTAACAAGAGTAAAGTACTTGCAAATTTATTTAAACTTTTTGAAACAATGGTAATCGTTAAAAATAAAATAATTTTGTTGCCAGGCAATAAAATTAAAATTTTTTAATTTTGATGTAACATAATATTTTTCATTTAATACGGCAATAAAAAGGCAGGTAAGACACAAACACACAATTCACGTTATTTCTGGCCTCACTCATGTTTATTTTCTTACGTTTGCACGCTTTTTAAATGGAAAGTGCCGAAACCCACACCAACATAACGCGTGCAAGCCGAAAAAATGGACATCAATTTGCTTACTGGCGAAGCTAGTAGTTAATGAATGGGTAGGCAAAAATCTTATCTTAAATTTTTTTTAAGGAATCACTAAAAGGACGGTGGGTCAAATCGGACGCTGAGGTAGAGTTGCTGTAACCGAATGGTTCCACAAACAGCCGTAAGAATTTTACTAGCAGGGAATCTACAGGTTAGCGCAACAGTGGAACTCATGTCTTAATGTTATTGGAGACTTCTTTTAAAATCGTTGAATAAAAAATGCTTTACAGCTCTATACGTGTGTCTATTGAACAATCCTTGTATTAGTCATAACAGCCGCAAATTCAAACGGAATCAAAAGATTATTTGCATACAGACCTAAATTGTAGAGTTCTCAAGACCCATTGTTTTTGGTGAAGATCGGTTAAGGGAAAGGGGTAGTTTACCTACAACGTTTTTTTAACAAGGGTATTTTCTATGGCAAACGATAACAGCCGCAAATTCAAACAGAATCAAATAATTTTCTGCATACAGCCCTGATTTGTAGAGTACTCAAGACTATTGTTTGTGGTGAAGATCGGTTAAGGGGAAGGGGTAGTTTACCTGCAACGTTTTTTTATCAAGCGTATTTTCTATGGCAAACGATAACTGCCGCAAATTCAAACAGAATCAAATAATTTTTTGCATACGTCAGTGAATTGTAGAGGACTCAAGGCCTTTAGATTTTGGTGAAGACCGGTTAAGGGGAAGGGGTAGTTTACCTGCAGCCTTTTACGTTTTGACAAGAGTAAAGTACTTGAAAATTCATTTAAACTTTTTCAAACAATGGTAATTGTTGAAAATAAAATAATTTTGTTGCCAGGCAATAAAATTATAATTTTTTCATTTTAATGTAAATCTGTACATAGTATAAAGTAAAGTCGGTCCGTTTTCTCTCTGTGTTTGAAATCGCTAATCTCAGGAAGTACTGAACGGATTTATTCAAGTTTTCGCCAATAGATAGAGTGTCTATCGAGGAACGTTTATGTGTATAATTAATACATATATGTTGTACATTAGCTTAGCTATCACGGTTTATGTCAAGTAAGTGGTATAGTTTACATCTTATATATAAAAATGAATGTTTCTTTGTTTGTCCCGTATGGGTTCCTATACCATTCATCCGATTGCGATGAAACTTCGGTGAGTTGTTGTGCGCACGTCCGCGAAGGTTTCTTCCACATCTCCTCCTAAACCACCGTACCGATTTCAACCAAACTTGGCACAAATATTTTACGCAACGGGAGAACCAACATAGGATAGGTGTTTTTTCGATGGGGTCCTTTTGGGGGGTCCTTTGGGGTCTTCCACGTCTCCACCTAAACCATTGGACCGATTTCAACCAAACTTGGCACAAATATTTTACGCAAAGGGAGAACCAACATAGGACAGGTGTTTCTTTCGATACGATCCTCTGGGGGGTTCTTTGCGGTCTTAAAAAACTATTAGATCTGGTTACTATGGCAACCCAATAGAGTAGATTCTGTTCTAAATATATTATCGCATTAAATTGAAGACCACGCGAACGAAGTTGTGTGCAACAGCTATTTATTTTTAAGAAGCCTACTTTAATTAAACTTTATTGATTAAACTAACATTTTCATTACGTACAACGTGAAACTCCGTAGCGAAGCACGGGTATTCTGCTAGTCATGTATAAGAGAAAATATATCGTGCGTGGCAGGCAAGCATATCTCAGTTATGTACTGTTTAGGTTTCCATTTTATTATTATCACTACCGCAATAAAAAGGCAGGGAAGACACACACACACACACACACACACACACACACACACACACACACACACACACACACACACACACACACACACACACACACACACACACACACACACACAATTCGCGTTATTTCTGGCCTCATTCATGTTTATTTTCTTACATTTGCACGGTTTTTAAATGGAAAGTGCCGAACCCATACCAACATAACGCATGCAAGCCGAAAAAGTGTCCAGCGTGGATAGCGATTTGCTTCCTGTGGATCGCTGGGCAGTGTAACTGCACGTGTTTACAGAGGAACGATTCATAGACAGACTTTTCGTCTTTAGGGAATGAACCCTCTGCAAGATGCTGAGGGTCCATGAGTGACTTCGGAGCGCTCCTTCTTTTCCGCGTGTTTGTTCTGTGAAACGTACACTGTAGATTCGCAGATTTATTCTAAGCAACGCTCAATAGGAAATGTTGAAAATTTTTGTCCACGGTGAACCCTCATACACACTAAACCTGCTCTGATGTTTTAATTACGGACATCATAATATTAAAACTTTGGAAACTTGAGCACTACTTAATGGAGATCAATCATTAACTTATACAAGCCATTAATTTTATGCATATTTTATATATATATATATATATATATATATATATGTGTGTACAACGTTATCGGCAACAAAGAAGTAGTTTTTGTTAAAATTCCTTCCCGGGATATTTGGCCGTAGTCCTCCAATGTTTTCTACAAAACCAGACATTTCGGCAATGCCATCGACTTCCATCATCAGTGAAAATCGAGTGCGATAACGTGAGGTGGTATACGTTAGAGACCACAGTACTGTGGTTAAGGCTGAAGCAGTAAGTAGAAAGAAGTAGTTTCTATGGTAATGTTTCATTTCGAAAATGATTTTAAATATAAATCTTAGGATATGGAAGTCATGTATGGTTCTCCATACCGATTTTTTCATTTTAATGTAATATAATATTTTTCATTTAATACGGCAATAAAAAGGCAGGTAAGACACACACACACACACACACACACACACACACAATTCACGTTATTTCTGGCCTCACTCATGTTTATTTTCTTACATTTGCACGCTTTTTAAATGGAAAGTGTCGAAACCCACACCAACATAACGCGTGCAAGCCGAAAAAATGGACATCAATTTGCTTACTGGCGAAGCTAGTAGTTAATGAATGGGTAGGCAAAATCTTATCTTAAATTTTTTTTAAGGAATCACTAAAAGGACGGTGGTTCAAATCGGACGCTGAGGTAGAGTTTGCTGTAACCGAATGGTTCCACAAACAGCCGTAAGAATTTTACTAGCAGGGAATCTACAGGTTAGCGCAACAGTGGAACTCATGTCTTAATGTTATTGGAGACTTCTTTTAAAATCGTTGAATAAAAAATGCTTTACAGCTCTGTACGTGTTTCTATTGAACAATCCTTGTATTAGTCATACACAGAAATACAACTGGTTGAACTTCAAATTTTTAAACTTGATTAGTTTCTATATATATGTTTAATGTTACAAATAATTCAAATAACAATCTTGATCATCTGTTAGTTCAGCGGAATAACAGTGACACTTTTAATAACCGCATAAAATAAACACTTAGAAACAACACAGGCGCTTTAACTTAACTGTTTGGACCACAGAAGTGAGGCATGCCTCAACGCTCTATGTGTACAGGGCGGGACAATCCCCCCTCCCTACACTTCCCTATCACACCACTACATTGCTTACATACGATGTATACAAAAAACGCTGAGGCAAGTTCAGGTTGCCTCATTCGCTTTAAACGAACTATGCCGAATCTCACCTGTCACCATCTAGCGGTCGCTCAATAAAGCACGTTTCGGTTTAATAAATTTGACAGTCGCAGTAACAATGTATAATCTTTACGTTATGTAGTTCATACGTATTTATAATTTTTATTCTACAGAATTTGTTAGGGTAGGCATTGCCTCAATTGCCTCCATGTAACTTCGCCACTGATATATATGTGTACAACGTTATCGGCAACAAAGAAGTAGTTTTTGTTAAAATTCCTTCCCGGGATATTTGGCCGTAGTCCAATGTTTTCTACAAAACCAGACATTTCGGCAATGCCATCGACTTCCATCATCAGTGAAAATCGAGTGCGATAACGTGAGGTAGTATACGTTAGTGACCACAGTACTGTGGTTAAGGCTGAAGCAGTAAGTAGAAAGAAGTAGTTTCTATGGTAATATTTCATTTCGAAAATGATTTTAAATATAAATCTTAGGATATGGAAGTCATGTATGGTTCTCCATACCGATTTTTAAGTTTACTTTCTTCAGTATGGATTCTCCTAATCAATTAATCTAATCAAAGTGATTTTTGTACTTTTTTAACTTTCTCAATTAGTTCATTACATGTAGACGATCTTTTGTGTCGTGGCTGCTTCCAGAATTTTGTTTGATTAGGAAACCGCTGAATTTCGACTTAATACCGCTGAGTTTTTCTTTGCGTGTCTTAATACACATTTCGCTAGAAAAGAAACTTGAGGTCTGATGAGTCAACAGAAACGCTTCCTCCATTGCAGGGCTAATCTTGCTGTTACTATCTATGCAATGTAATTCTCTTATCAGTATTACGATTTAGCAACTGCTTCTGCAATCAAGCAGGAAAACAATTGACTTAATGAAATGTGTAAAAATCTAGTGTACCCAATAACTTAAAAGTCGACTAGAAGTTATTCTTAGTTACTCTTAAAAGATAGATTTCTGGAAAGCGTACCTGCTGATTTCTAACGTGAAATGAATTTACGGATGTCAAAATCGTACAACAAAGGTAACACATTCAATGCATCTAAATTTAGTTGGAAAATGTAAGCTTATCAAGCTATTAATCTATTATTCTACGATTTTCTGCTATTTTTGTTGCTTTCGTATCTCCTTCAATTTTTTTCTCTGCTTTTTTTAATTTTAGAAATGTAATTCCTTAAATTAATAATTTTATTTATTATCAATCTTACCAGACGTTCAAATAAACAAATATCATTATATAGCTAAGTTTGATACAATATATATTTTTATTAACGGTTATAGATGCTTTAAAGTTGGATGCAAAATACAGTTCTCAATATTCGTCACATTTAAATTCAGTTTACTCACTCGGCCTGACTTTTGAATCCCAATATATAAATTTCAATATATAAACTTTTAAAATTTGATATTTTTCTGAAGACTACTCCCAACGTATTAATTCTGATTTTGTAAAATATTATATAACCATAAGAAGAACGTTAGGAATGATGGTTCATGCTACGTTTAGTCATCACGTGAAGCCATCGCAGCCTTATGTTTGAACAAAATCATGTTTATTTCCGCTCCATAGACAACCCGCTAACACAGTCTACGTAAGAAACAAGTATGTCTCTCGTCACATGGTTGTGTTTATACTAACTGAAGGTAAAAACCTTTACCTCGAGTGTAGATTTAGATGTAGTAGACTCCATATTATTTATTATTTTTGGTATTTATTTATCAGTTCCCTGCAACAGCATCGGTCATTAGCGACCATAAAAGTTATAATACATGCAGAAAAATTACATATTAAAACAGAAGTTGTTAAGGAAAGATAAATATTGAAACACTATACTTAGGAACTAGCAGGACTTGAAAACGACATTAGATATTGGATTAAACGTTAGCAATTAAATAGTATTAGAATGAAAAATAAAATGGTGTATATTGATCTATACAACACAAGTAACATAAATATATATATATATATCATAGACTCCATGTTCGTGAACGTGTAAGGGTCTTTCACCAACTTAGAGCCTACCAGAACCTGTAAGAGGTTTTAACTTCTCAGTCTTGTTTACTTCTAGCTTGTTTTGTAGGTAATTTGTATCTTAATTTCTTTACGTTCGGAATATTTGTTAGCATTTCTTTTATTTAATGGGTGCAATACCTGTCAAGAAGGCAAGAAAGTGTTTCCCGACTAGATAACACTTTCCCAGAAAAACAAGGTGACTGCAAGGCAGAAAAATCTAATCAACGTTTAAGATTTATTTTTTTCTGGTTATTAATAAAGCAAGTACGCATTTACTTTTAATACTAATGAATATAAATAAACTGCTTTAATAAAAAAATAAAATAAAATAAAGGAGGAGAAATAAAGTTAAGTAAAAATTAATTGTCTGTATACGTAGAGTGTGTGTATGCGCGCGCGCGCGCGTGAACAGGAGAAGTGTGCTCGGTGATGCGATGCAATTACACAACTGTGTTTTTGAGGAAGACATGATGAGGAGTCTGAAGGGATGAAGGGGGAAGAGGGAAGCCGAGTGATTGATGACGTAGGGCCTGTCTGTCTATCTGTCTGTCAATCCGACCCGTCCAATCTCTTATTTGTCACACCACCTAGCCGGAAAAAGAATGTCATTCCTTACTTTCTTCCGCTACTTCTGGTTGGATTTTTTGTTTCGTTTTATCTCCCGTTCTTTCGCTTATTTGCTTCGCGTATCTTTTAACACTTTAATTCAAGTGTTACTAGAAGAAAAGTAACTGAATTTTTCGACGAAACGTACTGATGGAACGATACGGAGCTTTCTTACTTTAAATATTTATTTTTCCTGGCTGAATTTAAAAATACCCTATACCCTGTATGATACTTGAGGAACACAAATTAATTCATTATACATTTCATATGCTTGGAAACAAGTGATTTTGGGTTTCGCTTATAATTATTACTACAAAATAATTCAACGTTATTCATAGAAACCCGTATTCTTATGGAAATTTAAGTGAATAATTAATTAAGTGAAAGATAACTAACACGATTATTTTCAACTAAAAAGGTACAAAAAATAATTATTATTTGAAACAACACAATAATTAAAACAAAATCAGATCACCCAAAAATGAAAATCCGATACAGAATAATTTCTGTGAAACGTGCGTCAGGTGTAAACAAACCTACTTGCAGTTGTAATTATTTGAAGATATTACAATTAAAATAAAATATGATAAAAATGTTTCCACAGTGCCCTATTCTTGAAAACATTTGAAACATGTGAAGACATAAAATAATGTTGAAATTGGGAAAGAATTAGATCCCATGGTCATGAGAGGATTAACAATAATGATGAGAAGTAGGCCTACGTAAACTTGGTACCTTTCGAATCATGAGTGACAAAAAACAACTGTTCTCTTACGATACTATTCCTAGAAATCCTGGTTATCAAGTAAATTCACAACTACAAATTTAACAAATCAATTTTAAAATTCCTGTTTTCAGTATCCAACCCACAATTGATTTAATTAATATATTACCTTCATTCAGGTCCGTGTTATAACTTCTAGTAAGTTTGTGACGCGTTTCGGAACGATCGTTCCACCATCAGACCTATATAGGTCTATCCTTCATACAAAACAGTTGAACACTAAAACGTTTACTACAGTGCAACAAATATCAGCAATAAAAACCAATTTGAAGTAGCGTGTACGTAAATTGGTTTTTATAGTTGGTGTGTGTTGACTTGAATAAAAGTTTTAGTGTTTAACGATCTCGTATGAGGGATGGAACGATGATGGTCTGATGATGGAACGTTCGTTCCGAAACGCGTCACAAACTTACTAGAAGTTATAACGCGGACCTGAATGAAGGTAATATATTAATTAAATTTAACAAATAACATTCTTGCTTATTGTAGAATAAGATACATTGTGGCTAAGATTCTGAAAAGTTGGAGAAGTTAAGAACATATCAATATGTTGACATCAACTCTGATCGTTTATACCTGCCGGTAAATAACTAAAAATGAATAGTAGCAGAAAAAAGTAGAAATAACTAGAAGGAGAGGTCATAAGCAGAAGAACGACACGAAAATCTAAATTATAACAACTCGAGTGCTTTAAATTTTACCAGGAAAGAGAAACGAAAAATGGTTCAGATCGTTTCTACTGATAGATTACAGTATAATATTCTTGTAGTTTTGGAGAAGGTGATGCATTTTAGAAAAAAGACTGACATGATAAATATAGTAACTGAGATAGGTGTGAACAGAAAGTAAACTATCACAAAGTAACTTATTTGTTTTGACAAGAAATTAGAAAATTCACTTAAACGACGGAATGAGAATAGGCTAAACAATAGTACGAACGGCAATGGCATGCGAAAATGAAAAATTGAAAAAGAAGAGGCGGGAAAGCCCTAAGAAAGCAAATAGAGTAGATGAAGTCCTCAAGACAATGAACTGTATTTTTGGAAACAAGGTACGTCGTTGAGATAAAAAATTAAAGTTTTACAAAGTTATGACCTTCGCTGTCCTATGGGTGCGAAATATGGACAACAACCAAGAAATAAGACAGTAAAATACAGACCTTGAAAATGGCGTTTTTAAGAAAAGTTAAAAGGTGTTCTAAACTTGACCATATATAGACTGAGGCATAAGAGAAAGTTACAAGTTTTTAACTTGAATGAAAATTAAAAGATTACAATCAATGGTGGAAAGAATATTTACAAAGAATGTCAGATTCCAGACTGGCCAAACAAGTCTGGAAGTAGAAACCTATAGGTCACATTCTTTGGGTTTGGGTAGACCCAGGAAGAGATGGCTGGGGGGATCTTTGAAGGCGGAGCAGGCAGCACCTTGTCTATGACGTGTTGTGATGTCGACGACAACGACGACGATGATGATGATGATGATGAAGTCGTCAAGATAAAATAATAAACAATAAGAATTGTACACAAATTTATGTTACTCATCAAAGGCACACAAGCCAGGAATCCAGCAGTGAAGATATAGATACGTAAACATCAAGCGTCATGAATTACTCATGGAGACAGAATATGTAATCATTTCCTATGGTTTCAGAAATCGTATGTAGTGATCATCAGATAATGAGAGATAGTGATAAGTGAAATGTAGGATGATAAATGTTAGTGGTGAAAAATGAATGGAGAATTGACGATATTTCACATTATATTAAATATATAGAAGATACGTAAGTAGTGACAGGAAGATACCTAAATAAAAGCACAAGACATTGATTGTTTATCTTCTGGATTATTTATAACTGAGACACAAGGGCTGGCTAAAGAATATCAAGAGCTGTCACTGGGTGGGCCGAAAGTAGGTACACCGTAATGGAGTAATTATTTTTCTCTATAGATATTGTGAATGATGGTTGGAAAGTTCGGTAAAGAACAAACGATGTGGATCTTGAAGCTACGTTGAAAAACTGAAATGCCGGGCCTGTGTGCGTTTAAAACTCTCCCACCAACGCGCCTGTCAATTTATCGCATCAGAGACAAATTTTATAAAAAGAATTCAGTGGCTAGTGCACCAGAATCTGGACATTCCAAAAAATTTATGACAGGAAAATGAGGCGAGACACGATGACATGTGGTAACAGTGCAAAAAAGTCAACGGTACAAGAAGTATTCTTGCCTAAAACATCATTGCGACGCTTAGTGCATAAACTTAATATAAGCCGTATCTCCCAGGATTGTTACATGGTCTTCTGGAGGACGACCCAGACCGGTGGTTACAATTCTGTGAAATCATGCTTAACCTAATGTCTAAGCGTATTGATAAGTTGGATGCATGTTATAACGTTGATAAGACTTTCGAGCACTTAAGAGATTAAACAGTGAAACAATTAAACAACTGAGTGTTGCCACAATGCAAATGTCTGGGAAAAATTACCAATGGAACGTACATAATACCATTAATGACATCACTCATATCATTAATGATATTATTAATATCGTTAATGCACATAATGAAATGTACTTTATTATCATCATTTATTACCATTATCCCATAAAAAGTATAGAGTACTTCATTCTGTATACCTACCATTGGCCCACTCTATATGACATCACACCTGGGACAATGAGGCAATCCCAAGGACTGTCCACGATCAGTCTGTCTGGTTCTGTTTACTTATTTCAAAGCTAGAACTTAATGGTTGTGGTATCTCTGACTCATACACAGCGCTAGGAATCGCTTGTCACTAGTTGAGGCTGTAATGGATAACCAGTGTTACAATTGTTAGAACTGTCACGCAATGTAAAACCCTTCCAACAGCTAGAAAGTAAGGAAAGGTGGGCTTTGTGTATACGAAGGAAAGATAAGTCACTTCCAATAGTTGTTTACTGTTATGAGGTAACTACCAAATTTCAATTACTTCTATCACTTGGTTAATGAAAACCTCGACGAAAAGGAAGATGTAAGACAAAAATGGTCGGAATCAACTATAGACTACATTTCCTTGAATCAAATCTTTAAGAACGAACAAGGCATATAAGTGATCTAACTAAACTTAGTTTTGAAACCTTAACCAGGCAGCAAGATGGCTTACTAAGACGACGGCAGCAGATGTTTTAGACAAAATTCTTATTTCCTGAATGAATCTAGTTTAATTTAATGCTTATTTGAAAAACCTGGAGATTTTACCTTGAGACGTTCAGCCGAATTGGAAACTCTTGTGTCTTGTAAAGTTGAAAGCTTCATGTGTTTGAACCATTTTTAAAAATACACCCGTACTTTGCAAAAAAAAGAGTTGATGTATTTACATTAATTATTATCATATACAATTAAATATATATAGGCAAATGTAAAATAAACAAAGAGGGAGAGAGAGAAATAAAGATTTATGATATTTATACATTTTATACAAAATTATTTTATGTATTTTATTTTAATTAATTTTATGTCTTTTATTATTACTAGTCGGGCAGTTAGGTCGTGGTCTGCTGTTGTTCAGGACAAACAAAGGTTTGCCCCCACCATCGGAGGCCACCTTCAGTGTCAGAAACGATTGAAACAATTGGCAAGGTGTCCGCGAGGTGATACAATTGGCGATTGACGAGGTGAAAGATTATGTTATATTTCAATCGTTTCTGACACTGAAGACCACAGACCGTGGGGCCGAAATGTCTGTAGTGAACAACAGTAGACCTCGGCCTAACAGCTTGGCTAATAATAATAATAATAATAATAATTCCAACAAGAATCCTTTTATTAACTTCCTCTTTGTGATTTTGTAGAAAGATTTTTACACAGGAATCCAGAAATATTCTCAAATATCGGGTAGTTGTAGAGACTTGTAATGTTGCAATGGCGAATCTCCTGCGCCCCAAAACAGGGGCCTTTCGGCTAAGGGATGGTAACCCTGACACAAGAGTCTCTGGTCCTCCTGGTAGGTGGTTGTGCAACAGGCCAGCAACCTGTTCATGTAAAACTTTGAAATACTTGTACTGTCCAAAACAGCCTCGGAGTAAGGTCTGGAAACTGTGGCGGTCCTACAGCCCCTGCCAAAGAACTATAAAGCCATTGGGAGAAGAGACGTGAGTCGTCCGAGGATGAGATGGGTGACGGAACAGGTTTATATAATCCTAATCCTTGAAGAGGAGAAGAAGAAGAAGAAGAAAATCGCGTATTTGTTTTGTCTAGGCCTAATTAAAGACCACAATAAGTAATTTATCTAAGACATCGTCTCTCTTGTCGACTACATTGAAGACCTTTCTCTACGTAGTCGTTTGAAAACGTTTGAAACGTATATTTAATATTCATTAACTCTTTATACCTAAAGACCATACTGATGGTAATCGATAATTGTGAAACAAAATTTACGACTGTGTTATAAATAAATATATATGAATATGTTTATATAATTTTTTACTAAAAAAGACTGACGAAAGTTAATAGACGCATACAATAATAAGAATATTTATGGTTTGGTATAGGGTACACTGTGTGCAATGCATATTTGTATGTACAAATATAACTTCATACTGCAGTTAGGCTTACAATATAACTTCATACTGCAGTTAGGCTTACAATTTAACTTCAAATTTCGACCGTAACCGTAATTTCAACTCAAGAACCAAAAAGAGGTTTTTGTTTAAATGGTTTCGTCAATCCGAAAGGTCAAAGCTACATTGCGTGACGCCGAAGGCAGCCGGCGATGTCGATATTTTAATTCTCTTTACCCGGTATTCGTGTATTTCGCAACAAACAATTCGTCGAAGGAAACATTTTCTTCGCCTGCGACTCAGGAGCGTGCCGTATAATTTCAGTGACCTTTCTTCTGTTACTAGTCCAAAACGCTAGCGGATAACGTTTTAAAATTAATCCCACGGCCCAAAGAAAATTACACGTCCTAAAACCGTGATGGGAATCTCGTGGAGCAGACGATACATCGGCACCGGCATTTCGTAAGCGCGCGTCGCACATCAAAACTATTAAAATGGAAAGAGCGAATCAAACCGCCGCCCGATCGTAATTATAATAATAAGCATTATTCATCCGAACCTGTGAATAAGCGCATTATATTCCGTGATAATATTTCAAAACATGTCTGTATTACGCTGGCGCGGATAATTTGAGAGCAACGGGGCAGGTATGCTGGAAGTGTAGTGCAGTCTATGATTAGGGCGGTACTCGTCCACACATACACCATCATTAAACTTACATTATAATGGCCACTCAGCCTGGATCAACCGAACAGATAACAACTTAATAATACAGTGAAATTTTATTGGTGTTCTCTCAATCCTTATCTCCGACATCGCCGCGTATACATCATTACCTTTTCCTGCAGGGAAGGATGTTGCCTCTTCTTTTATTGGTCCATTATGCGCGTTTACTGACCTTGCTTTTCTATTGGCTGAAAACTCTATACTAACATAATAATATATCTGTGTTTTCTTTTTAGTTAAAAATATTTAGAATTTTTGTCAAATCAGGATGCAACTGATGTAATGCGTTACTCTAAACAACAATAAATTTCAAATAATTAGTCTACAGATTAAACCATTAAAAGTTGTAATATAACTTATTAAAAATTTTAATATTGTCTTTACGTATTTATAATTTTTATGATATCAGATTTAAATAAATATTGTATATATGCCTACATAACGACTACATATGAAGAAGGTGATAGAAATAATTGTTCTAATTATCAAGGTGTAAGTGTTACGAATTCTGTTGTCAGACTATATTGTGAAAATGAAAATAAAGGAAAGATGGCATCAAAGGAAAGGAGCAAAGAGGTTTCCGTGGAGACATAAAATGTCTAAACGCAGACATATATTGTTAAGGGCAGATAATAGGAGAAGCGATCGGTAAGAACTTAAAACTCAATTGACAAATTCAGGGAGATCTTAAATAAGATCTTACGACATGGTGTAAAGAAATAAATTACTTGAAATGCTGGAGAAGGCTGACATTAACATATAAGCTATATAAGGCTTAAGTTATATAAGAATGATAAAGGAACTGTAGGCCTACTCCAAGTGAACAGCTTCAGCAAAGTTAAAAAATGACGAGTGTTCAATAATGATTGTGCTATAATTTGAACATACAAAATAGTTGCTTCAAGGACGCTGGCTACAAGCTACACTTTTTAAAATGTAATATCTTCAAATAATAAGTATTCTGCATGTAATTAATTCTATTTTGCTAGACTTACTTGCAGAAGTATAGGCTACTTATTATTTGAAGATATTACATGGGGGACCTGCAGGAAACTCAACGAGTTACTTACAAAGGAATAATGGACTTTTTAAAATATACATCTCTTTTGCTCTATGACAATGAACAAGGAGGTATCAAGCTATAGGAGTAAAAATAGACCAGTAGACATTACTATTTGGTGAAGACCAGGTAATCATAGCCACAGACAAGGAAGGTGGCACATACAGTACATGGCAAGAAAAATGATTATGAACAATGAATTTTGGAAATAACTATAAAGAAAACAGAATGTCCGGTAGTTGGAGTAAAAAAAGAAGACACATCAAAAACTGAAAGAAGTTTAAGTGTTTAGGCTCAACATAGGCCTATAGTGAAACAGTAAATTGTGAGAAAGACTTAGAAAGTCGTATAAGTCAAGAGCCGCAAGCTACAAAACCAAATGGAATTTTGTGGAATAAAGAAATGAGAATAGACATCGAGAGAAGAATTTACCACACGATTGTATAAGGGATATTGAGTGCTTTACGACTGAGAAGTACCGAAAATTGAAAACATGACATGAAAACATTGCAGTTCCCCAGAATGAATATATTCTATAGAAGTTGCAGAATACCAAAACTAACACATCTCCAACATTGACTTAGAAGGAAACAATGAATGTGACGCCTATATAATAGGAAGAACAGAGAAAAGAAGCTGACTTGTTTTGGGGACGTTAAAAGAATACACAATTTATGACGTCTGCTAGAGTTACAGGAGTGCCTCCATCTGAAAGGACGGGAAGTAACCGTACGGAGACCATGGTGGGGGAGACAGCTGACAGAGGTGTAGCCTACGTCCAGGACAGAAAAACTACCAATGGAAACAGCAAATCTCACCCGGAAAAAGTTGTAAATAATGATGTAACTGCTATTATAACTGGGTTAAAGGACACTGGATAACTTAATCATATTATCTTCATTTTCTTTAAAAATATTTGATGTTTGTTTTTAAATGATATGCACATAGGCCTACATCTAATAAATTTTTGTGCCCGCTATAAAGCTCTTAGGTTTTTATTTCATAATTTTAATGGAACCCCTAAACAAGGCACTAGCCTTAGAAACAGTATTTAATCTCGTTATTACTATAAATTTTTATATTTTAAATTTCTGTATACTTTATTTTAAAACTTTAAAAATTTGCTTCTATATGGAGAAATAAAGCAATGTTGTCATTGTTATATTATTTTTATTATTATTATTATTATTATTGTTTTTATTATTACTGTTCTAGACCCTGCAAGCGTCGGCTGCTGATGACGACGGTCCAGTCAGTCCTCTTTTACGGCGGATGCTCTGATTTAGAAAATAAATTGAAAGAGGCTGGCCAACGTGCAGAGGAGGAGCTTCGAGGATAGCCTCTGGTTACCGCACCGTCTGTAAACCAGTTGTTATGGTGATCACTGGGTTATCCCTACTGATATTTATGCCAAAGGATCGAAGAGCTGTGCACCTTAGGAAAGCCGAGGTCGGCAAGGAGACGCAAAACGCTAAAAGAGGCTCCCACACGCTAAACGGCGGAAGACGCAATAAAGAGCTTGGCAAGACGAGACTAGAGAAAGTTGGACCGTAGTGCTGATCGGATATCTAAGACCGTGGATTGAGAGAAAACAATGGTATTCCGGTTTCTGTCTGACGCAGCTTATGAGTAGTCATTTCCGATCCTACCTCCATAAAATGGGTAAAACCTTGTCTGCAGACTGCCTGTACTGCCCGGCCTGGTGTGTCTGGGTATAAAGGATGACGCGGAGCACACCTTCTTTAACTGTGGTAAGTGCGTCACGAGAAGAACGTCTGTGGTTGCGGATATCTGAATGACACCACTAAATAACATCGTCGGAACCATGCTAAGAAGAGAAGACGTCTGGGACCGCGTAGCACATTATGCAGAGGGCATCCTTCGGGCGAAGAAGGGTCTGTAAAGCGTCTGTTAGAGCGTCTGTAAAGTACAACAATGAAGATGTGATCCCATTGGGGTCAGGAAAATGATCTAGTCTGCAGTAGTGTAATAAACGGTCCTTGACTAATGCTCGATCGACGTAGGAGGGGTTTAAGTGGGTAGTCCACTTGAGAAAAGGAAAATTATTAATACTGTTATGAGTTGTGAGATACATCAATTTCTCAGACAGTAGCTATAATATAATTATTACTTATTTGTATTTAATAATAATAACAATAAAATAGTAATAAAGTAGCCCTACATGTTAATAATTAATTATCTAATGTTTTCAGTATATTCTTAAGCCTACGAATATGCAACTTGCGTGGCAGCGAAGCTTACGAGATCGGCTAACGTTGCAGTTTGGAATGTTCTACAGATTTCTACATCTTCCAGAGGCTATCAATTAATCTCCAAGAAGCAATCTCGCAACCTTGGTGGAGTGTAAACAGCGGTGTTTGGAAAGTGGCTGGCCAGTTGTACTTCTGAGTTACGTATTGGGTATCGAAGCGATAAGACCTGTTTATCAATTTTATAATGTGCGAATCAGTAGTATTTTGTAGTTTGTAACTTCTATTAGTTTTTACGATAATGTGTGTTGGACAATTAAAGTTTGAAAATTGTATACGAGTTATCTTTTTTGTTTATTCAAGCCGACATTAAAGTTGTGAGTAACAAATTGTCATTGTATTCATTCGTCTCTTTATAGACGACCACACGTTTGACTGTCGTAAAAATATTTAAAAAGACTATAGGCTAATAAACTCATTAGAGCCAATAGGCGGTTCTAGCCTCTGGCAGGGGGGGGGACTTCAGTATTTTCTTGTTCAATTTTAAAATAGGTAGGCCTATTCTTTGCTATATGCTTAATTGCAAAATCTTTTTATCTTTTACTATTATTGTTATTCCCACACATTGAATTAGCGCTCTACAGTACCTTACCAGCTCTACAATTAGCTGGGTTGAGTTAGCGTCTATATACTTCGATTTTACCGTTTTTAGTTTCCACTAAATTGTCTCTTCCTTCGATTTATATTACCTCACAAACTTTATATTACTGCTGACTAGCTTTCGGAATGGTGGGTGAGACTTGTGGGGGGGGGGATAAGAATACCTTGAAGGTTTGGCTCTTGGGCTCCCTTTTGTTCCCAGGACAAATGAGAAAAGTCTGGATTCTTCCCATATAATTTATCTGCGTCTCAAAGTTTTTGAGTAAACCGACGTAAAGTGTTTTGCAAATACGTAGGTTATTTACCAAATTTTGAATAATTGTCTTTATTGAGAAAACTCTAACTTTATTTTATTAATTAACATATACTGTAATTCCTTTTACTTCTACAGTTAGGCCCATTTATTGGCCTTATTTGATCACACGCAATTCGATATGCCCTACGTTAAGTGATTATAGAATTTCGATGAAATTTGTAATAGTTCAGTGAGGGGATTGACACCTCTGAGCTATTAATAATATTATTATTTTTATTATTATGCGCCCCGTAATTATTTTCTTTATTATTGTTTTAAAATAAAATTATTTGATTTTACACTTTTTAACACGACAAACATGACGGAGACTGTAATAAAATCATGTTTACTGCGTTCACTGTTTGATGAAGTGTTTTCACCTTGTACGAAATTTTAAAGTCTTTGATACAATCTTCCGCCTTTGGTAATTTGTTACAGGGCCAGATAATTCCGATAATTCCTGCTGTGAAAAATTAGGCCTACTTAGCGTGGTATATCGAAGCCGCGGCCAGCTCAAGTGATAAACCACTAATTGTGCACGTCGTTATCATAATAGATAAAACAGAAGCCCTTCTTACGTCGGAGCCGCTGTAGAGATTTTATCTTCTCTAAACTGTACGTCCAGCAGCTGCGTTCTGATTGGCTGTGTTCCGCTACACGTCACGGCAATCCACGACACGGTATCGTGCTTCGTGCTTCCAACATGGCTGTATACGAATTTAATTTAGCCGTAATAAAATATTCTCACTAATTTTTAATTTTATGATCAGCCTTGTTGAGGTGACCACTAACAGCCTAATTCTTTAAGTAAGTACCAGTTTAATCCATTTGATAGATTTCCATAAAGAATATGGGTTAGATTATAATTATTTGAATGAAATTATAAGAAGAAAGCGTGCTTTGTATCACCAGACTTAAGGCAAAAGTCTAATAGTTCTTCTTAAGAGACGTGTAAGTCAAATGCAGTCGCTAATCAAATGGGTTCCCGTGAGATCTGTTTAATTTAGTCTTTTACAAATATAAATTTAGCCGCAGTATTGGTGGTCAGAATACAAATTGTCTATATCTTATGTTTTCCACTATGGACATAAATTTTCATAGTCAGTCAGCATTCAGATGGAGTTTAAATTCGTCAATAGGCCTACTGTATTATTTCACAATACCTAATAATTATTTACTTACTAACTGTTCCTATTATAAACTATGTTAGTTTTAAATGAACGTTTTTTGTTACGTAAATTGTATAATAAAAACCTGTTAGCCACGCTAAAAATAATTTTATGACTGATAAAAACAACAGATATTCGACAACTTCTGAATTTATCAATATGCTCTTGTTTTTGTCTACACTCTGTTTTAATGTACACATATTGTTAATACGCCCACAACTGTAATTTATAATTTTAAGAAACGTTTGTTCTCTTTTCAAAACTTGTTTTATTTACAGGCTGATTTGATAACTGCGCTTAAGGAAACCCAGAACTCCCATCTAACATTCTTTCAAATTAGTGTTCTTAATGACTAAATCGTTTGAAAACATACCAAAAACTATATTGAAAGAATCACTTTAATTTGAGTCATGATAAATGTTCATTATTTCCTATTTAGACAGCATTGCATACATATTAGTGACAGTCTTTTTTTCGTTGTTAACCTAATGAGTTTCGTTCGAGTTGCCCTTCGGGCCTACTTTTGTCTGAACGTGAATATGAAGTGTTGCCAACGAGCCAAATTGTAATCTCAATTGTTTTTCATTAGACATCACATTCTTCAGTGTATTTCAATATTCGACTATTTCTCTTTTTTTAACTTCCTAGCTCAATGTTCAAGAGAGAGAGAGAGAGAGAGAGAGAGAGAGAGAGAGAGAGAGAGAGAGAGAGAGAGAGAGATAATTTCAAGATGGAAGACGTAGTTCATACGTTTACACATCGGTAACACAATTCAACGTTCACGGTTCGTAATGCCATTCAGGTTTTTTGTCTTACGAATACTCTTAATTTTTTGTTACATTCTAATTCTAATCTGGCTATCAGCTAGAACGTTCTATTCAATCTATTGATAAAAATTCCACTACTAAAATTTTTCACTGTGAACTTAATTTGCAGTTGCCGGTGCATTACTTTTTTGACTCCAACATTAATCCAGGCAACTGGATTAGCTTAAATGAAATACATTAATAAATTAATCCAGGTGCTAGTATATACTATTACCGTTCTTAATTCAATCCCGATGTAAACAAACCGACGTGGCAAATCTGAAACGCCATTGGTAGACACGTGGAATCGCTTGTCTACGCTATTAAATATAGATTATAGCGACAGGAAAATGCTTTCGTGTATTTTTAAAATTTACTAAAAATTGTTTAGGATAAACCGGATTTTCGGATAAACGCGATTCGGATAAATGAGTTTTAGTGAATTCACGTCGTTAACTTTACTGTATTTATCAACAGACTCGTCGCTAACAACCTCCATTTTATGACTGCAAGTTAATTCCTTGTTAATTGTAATAGTTTGACACTCATGGTTCGATTTTCCTCGAATAAAAGGCTTCATAAACTCTTTGGAACTTGTTGTAGCTCTTAATCTTTCTTCCTTCCTCTTCCGAACTGGGCGCCACTGAGTTTATTTCGTTTCATATCATATCAGCTTCAAATAAAATTCAAATACTACTAATTCAATAATAGTATTAGTATGATGACATACACGTGAAGTATTATAGATATACCTACAAGGCGCACAAACCAAAAACAAAGCGCACACTCAAGGTACTCATAAACAACTGATAATCAACAATATCGCTGCGTCGAACCGGGAAGAATTGCACATACGTAGCCCATGTAACATTTTTCATACGTTTACAAATAATATATTTGTCTGTATACGAATAACAATTAAGAATATCTATACAAAGCTAATACTGTATGATTATCAGTTCTCCTTTCCGGCACAACAACTCACTATAAAGTCGCAAAAAAATATAGGAGACAACAAGTGAATACAAAGAGCACACATGAACACTAATAAAAAACCGTACTGAATAGACGTCTACACAATCACTCGCACACAAGATAACAAAACTCGTTTAAAATAGCATCCACTATTTAGAAACACCGAGATAAGGAACCACAAACTAAACATCGCATAGACCAACTAAGGCATAATGAACACGGAGAATGAAATACTGTATTGTACCGAGAGGGACAAAGAACCTCTGTTACAGAGCGTAATTTGTTATCATAATGAACTTTAATTACGAGTCTTGAGTATAAATAGACTAATGCTGTTTATCACTAATGACAACAGACAAGCTGGATGGTTATGCTTCTTTTATGAAAGGAATAATCATTCAAAGAAATAAGTTGTTTGTAGTTTTATAAACTTAAAACAATGTTTGCAAGTCTATGCTCACTTTGCCGCCCTCCTGGCTATGCCGCCCGGGGTGGCTGGCCCCTTGGCCCCCCCTAGCTACGCCTCTGCTTGGTGGTAATATCTTAGGCTCTTTTTTCTTATCACCAAGGCTTAATGTGAGACAATACTTACATTTTTTGCAAACGAATCTGATGGAACTCTTGGAAGATATTCCACTTGCAGATAGAGTGCAGATGTGGTTTTTGAATGACGTTGCATCTGCTTACTACTGTCGTGATTTAATGAACCATTCAAATAATACATTCGGTAAGCGATGGATTGGTCGAAACGGACAAGTAAAATGGGCACTTCGATCTCCTAATCTCACGCAGCGGACATTTCCTTTGGGGTTGGATGAAGTCGTTAGTTATTCCGCTCGTATTGGCACACAAGAAGAATTGAGACATCACATAATAGAATATGAAGCTACTGTTAAAAATAATCCTGATGCTATAAAACGTGACCGGCTAGCATGAATTCGCCGAGCTGGATTTTTGCAGCTTTACAATTTAACGATTCTGATATTTAATCATTTGAAGAAAAAATTCAATAATATAAGTTTTCAATTTGTTTACAGTTAATTTGTTGTGAAAACGTTTACGATAACCTTTGTTCTGTTTAAAATTGTAACACTTTTCTGGAAATTAGAGGTGGTCATTTTACTGGTGCGTTCCGACCAATTCATCGCTTACCGAACACCGCTTCTATTTAAATGGTTCATCAAATCACGACAGTAGTGAGCAGATGTACCGCCATTCAAAAACCACATCAGCACTCTATCTGCAAGTGGAATATCATCCAAGAGTACCACCAGATTCGTGTGCAAAAAATGTAAGTATTGTCTCACATTAAGCCAAGAAAAAAGGGCCGAAGAGATCACCCCCAAGAAGACCCCACCACACATTAAATGGAACAGTATTTTGGTCATGTCTTGTAGCAGGCTCGTGGGTTTTCGTCTGCCTAAGTATAGATGTTTCGAAAGTATACAATGCCATTTCTTGTAAATTGTAACACTTTTCTGACGCATTTTGGTGTGTTTTGTTTTTAATTAAAGTCAAATTTCTCAAAGATTTACTTATTTTTAATAAACATTATCCACATCAATTTTCTCATAATTAAATTCTCTACAAAGTTATTTAGAAATTTTTATTTGTTTATTGGCAAATTAACGAAGTTATTTTATTCCAAATCTAAAACTGTGTGTTTTTCGACTCCAATGTTGTGTGTTTTACACAGTTTTCCTTATAAACTAATTGAGATAAAGCTCTGGGACCTCTTTTATTTAATTTTACAGATCAAAAGCCATAAGAAACTACTAAACTTACCCTTCATTTTATACCCCACGAATTTCAGTATGGCATCATTTTACACTGGGAGCAGAAATCAGGGCGAACTAGTTCGCCAGCCGTAACTCGCTAACGAACCGTTTTGGGACCTATGTTTATATGAACTTTATATCTTGTTTTAAGTTGTAGAATCAGTCCCGAGAGATTTCCGTGAAATTTTGAATAACCTTATATATAATAATGGAATATATATATTGATGTTGTGCCCGTTCAGAGTAAGCAGCGAGGCAGCGAATTAACTTAGCTTCTGACAAAGAAATATTAATTAAAAGGACCGTGTTCATTGAAATATAACGTTTTACAATAGCATCTATATAAAATACGTACTATCACACACAACACACACACACACACGTACCCGTTCCTCCCCGTTCATAAGAACCTACATTGTGAGAGTCACTGTAAAGCAGAGAGCAGAGTGTATTGTAATAGCTGTGGTGTTCGACCGTATTTGGAAATTAATTCATGGTTGATGAACAAGTCGTGGTGACGTTGGCAAGGTACTCTGACTACAGTTTGGGACAAAACATCAAGGTATTTTCTTAGCTTATAAATCGACGAAGCTGTTTATCATAACAACAAAGTAATAAGAGGTGATTGAATTTAACCATGATGTCATGCTTGAACAGTCTTATGTTCATGTCGCGAATCTACGCTGCTTCTAGGTAACTTTGTCGGTAAAAAGATAGCAACGACAAAGGAGAAGAAGAGGTATTTTTAGGGGTAATTTCCAGTCAAATCAAAAATTGTTCTTGAGGGAACAGTTTTGGAAGAAGTCTCTGACTTCAATTACGTTGGTGGCTAGGTTCCGCTGGAGACCCTGTACAGCGAGGTATAGCGCTGTCTCCTATCTAGGGTTGGTACCCTTTGCTAAGGAAGCTCTAGAATACTCGTATAATTCATGGAATGAAGGACGGAACTTAAGATAAGATGTAGGTAGGTTAGGTTAGGTTGAAGTTTAGATTAGGAAGAAGATGGCAGGAATGAAGACAGTCTAAACTCTGAGGTGAATAAAAAGAAGAGGATCATCAAGTAATAACAAGTGTTTTCTTCCTCTAGCCTTTGACGAACCAACGCAGGATTGCAAGGCGGCAGCTAAGAAATTAGAAGGAAAAAGAGAGACACCCTAGCCCTCGAATACTCTAATAGCGTCGGGGTCGGAAAAAACAAGAGTCGGTCAAGAGAGACTAGACAGAAAAGATTAAAGGAAGGGATCTCAACCAACATAAGTTGAAGCAAATTGAGAATCTAGCTAGAGCACATCGGGATTGCCAAACCTGTCACCACAAGATGTGGACCCCTGATGGATCACTCACTCAGTCTTATATTTCCATTTTTAATTGTTAGGAATTTCTGATTTTGAAAAAGTAATTCACCTCAATTATCCCCTTTATTATGTTGTATATTTTTAGAAGCACTGAATTTTTATCTCTAATTTTTATTACTGTGAGAGTTACAAAACATTTTCTGCAGTTTTACTTTTTACATTCTACACGGCAGTTACATGGCATTCTACAAGTTTATTATTTTACACATATGTCTACCCCAACACATATTTCTTCTCTGAGGATTATTATCATCTCTTTTTAGCTACCAAGGGATTATCCTACATTCCGTAACACATTACGTACAAGCAACACGTAAGCAAGCTGAGTATTGTTATCCTAATACAGGGCTACCTAGAATATTCGACCGTTACTACCCCATACTATTCAACATCTATAATCTGAAGTAATTATTGAAATTATAATTAAAATCATCATCATCATCATCATCTTCAAGGATTAAACTAAAGATGATTTGTTCCGGTCTCATACAGGCAAAGTTTGTAGCTGGTCCATTCCAACGCTTCCTCGGAACACCCACACCTCTCCGTCTCCTCGGCTTATAGTTCCATAGTTGTTTGGGGATGCGGCAGTCATCCATTCGGCAAAGATGGTCCCACCAATTCAGACGATACTGGGCAATCCTGTCGAGTATACTCATGATATTCAGTTCCTGCCGTATATTTGTGTTTCTTCTATGATCATGGAGAGTATACCCTGCCACGTAGCTGAGAAATCTCATATCAGCCGCTTGGATACAACTGGCCTGGGCTTTCGTTAAAATCGAATTCTCAGACCCATAAACAAATGTGAAAAGGGTCATCACCTTGTAGAATATTAGGCGTGTTTCTTTACTTGCTGACTTAAGAGTTCGCCTGATGGTCCCGCACATAGGGTTGAACTTATGCAACTTCTTCACAACGTCGTTGCTTGTATTAT
This sequence comes from Magicicada septendecula, assembly GCA_034769895.1. Lineage (NCBI taxonomy): Eukaryota > Metazoa > Arthropoda > Insecta > Hemiptera > Cicadidae > Magicicada > Magicicada septendecula. The sequence goes on from CM068373.1 coordinate 381,015,303, forward strand.
AAGACACACTGTTGCTCAGGTATTCAAAAATGCTGACTTGTTCCAGGACAGTACCATCTATAATAATTTTTGCCCGTACGGAATCAGTTCCACGAAATTATATGATAATTTCAATATAAAAGTAATTAAAGTGGCCTCTATTACTTTGACAAGTTGTGTATTATCACAGTCTATGCGAAACAAGCGTCTCCTAAAGTACTGACGTTCAAGTACCGGTTCATAACAGATATCGTTATTTCTTCGTGCCTTACAAATTCTGGGAAGGCTTTAAAAGACTGTATAAATATTTTTTTACTGTCGCATCATCCATGTTTGTTATGAAGCCATTATGAACCATTTCTTCATGCTCTACCTTCCACTCAATACTCAGGCATTTCGTGTGGTTTCCGCTTCTGCATTGGAGCAATGTTCATTGTGCGTGTACATTTTACGTTCGCAGTCTTGGCCTGGCCAAAATTCGTACACACTATTCAAGAATTGGATTTCACCTTGATCAACGGCTCACCTGACAGAAACATATCCAAATCAAACGAAGGCAGTTAGATCTCGAGGTCTGAAAGACGTCCTGGCTCTTAGGCAAAAGTCTAAGCTCTTATTAAACAACAAACTACTACTATACAAAACCATGTTGAAACCTACATGGTCCTACGGACTTTAACTATGGGAGTGTGCCGCCAAAACTGCAAGAATAAAAACTATCCAAAGATTTCAATCAAAAGTGCTGCGAGCTATAGTGGATGCCCCATGGTACGTCAGCAATCAGACACTTCACACGGAACCTAAAAATACCTTTCATAACAGACAAAATCAAGAGGATTACAACAAAATATAGCCAACGAGTAGTAGTCGTGAAAACCAGTAAATAGAGCAACTATACAAGAACGGTACCGACGAGGCAAGACTCCGAAGAACTTGGCCTCAGGATTTTGCTACATCCTTAAAAACAATATTCCATAAGGAAAACACCAGTGGATATTTCGCTTTCAAACTAAATTCCTACATCCCATTTACTTAATGTTTTGTTACAGGTGTAGATTACAAATTGCAAATTGTGAAAAAACTATTTAAGAATGTAGATATTTTTATGCTCACTATTTTTTAAGTAGATATTTTTTTCACTGTTTGTTATTGAGAGTACAAAATAAATGATATAGCAGTCGAATAACGAACAGTGTCTTTTAGAAAATAGAAACGTCTGTATACGAGTGTGTGTTGTTTAATAATTTTGTAAGTTTAACAGAGAGTTTCATTATGATAAGTACGGGAGTTCTTGAAGTATGTAGAGAGAGAGAGAGAGAGAGAGAGAGAGAGAGAGAGAGAGAGAGAGAGAGAGAGAGAGAGAGAGAGAGAGAGAGAGAGACAGACAGACAGACAGACAGACAGACAGACAGACAGACAGACAGACAGACAGAGACAAAGATAGAGAGAGACACAAAGACAGACAGATAGATAGATAGAGAGACAAACCAGGCAAACAGGCCCGACTTACAGATAGACACAAACAGAGTCAAAGAAAGAATGGATGGTGTGTGTGTGTGGCGAGATACATTCCTATGGCTTTTTTCTTTTAAATAACTTATCACGAACGTATTACAGTACTGACAGACATATTTCGATAAGTACTACGGAATGTACGTGAATAACTTGATATTTGCTGCCAAAGTTAGATTCACTTGCGCATGCGGACGACAACAAAGCGGACTGTATACGTGAATGTAGCACGTGAAAACTTGTAATATCCGAAACGATCACATTCACAACCCAGAGAGAGGCGCGTATTACTTTCTATCAGTTGGTATTGTGATGTTCCCTTATCGTATCCCTCTGCCGCAGCCCCTAGAGTTCGCGCCGTGCACACAACTTCTTTGCAATTCCAATGTCTCCTCGGTTTCGACACTCTGCTCAACTTTTATAAACTAAATATTTTATCTGGCTTCCGTGACAACTGACTTCTTTGCGCTCGGAGCGTATTTCTTTTCCACCGCAACGAAAAATATCTAAACGAGTACAAAAATACGGTTATTGCTTCGAGGTGAAATGAAACACAAAACTTATACAGACCGTATACTTCTAAATTAGTTCTGATGTGTACGTGAATTTAATTGCATTAATTACTGTAAATTAATCGTTCTCAACCCGCAAGTTAAGACTTCAAGAGGAACTACAATGTTAAAAAAAAAATTTTGTATAATATATTTTTTTTGTTACAATGATATTTTCTGCTCACTGTAAGTCTCGTGACATGCAATGCTGTTAATGAAAACAATTAAGTTTCCTGGCATTTAGCTACGATTGAACAGTTAGATACTCACTGGCGTATCTAGAATTTGGCCTCTGGGGTGGGGGTTCGGTCGAGTAGGCTTCATACAAAAGAAAAACCAAGTTAAAGCTAATCAACATTACTATTTACAAAGTGGTTGAAAACCCGTATGATAACATCCTGAAATCAATTCCATTAAAGTGAACTGTAATATCACAATAAAACTAAGGGGTTGTCGGTACTGGACGGGGGCGTTACCGTCCGCTTACCTGTTTGTACTCTTCGCTTCAAGAAAGGTTATTTTTATAGCCACTAAAAACGTGCATCTATTGTTAAAAGGGTTTTAAAGCAGTTACTGAGGTGGCCCCATCCAGAGGATTGAGTAGCATTTTAGCCCGTTGCATATAATTTTAGTTGGCTCAAAAGTTACATTTATTTTATTATTATATAATGATAACAGCGCAACGATTATATAACATTATGTAAAATATTATTGATAATATTACCGTTATATAATAATAATAAATGATGAATGATGATTATTATTAATTTATAGGCCTAATTTAGCACTAAAATAATTATTTCATTTTTGATAAAAGAAATTTAATTTTGTTCATATAACGTGTTATACATAGACTGCGACTTCCTTCAAAGGAACTCACCGGCATCCTTCCTACCCGTCGCCTCATGTCTTTTTCATTTTTGACCAGTGGTTCTTGATGTTCTGTGTATGGATGATCATGTCACTGCAGCATACAGAGTTCAGCGAAGTGTTAACTCGCAAATGAGTATAACCTTTACGTTGTAGAGAATTGTAGCACCTGAGTGGACGCTGACGGCCCCGTCCTGTACCGACAACCCAAAATATGTGATTTTGAAACATTGTTTAAAAGATACTTACTGACTGGACTGATTTTCCAATTATTCATATTTCCAATGCAAATACTATGTAATAAACATGTTTGTATATTTAAAAAGGTTTACAATATTCGTGTGCGTAGCTGAAAAAATAATAAAACAGCCTAAAAATTAAGATATTATCAAAATTCGTCAACTTTTTTCGACCCCCTCTATGGGGGAGGGTCCGGTCCCGTTTGTCTCTCCGTAAATACGTTCCTGCAGATACTTACGTCTATATTGATCCAAAACATTCTTTTGGGACTACAGGTTTATAATATCATGCTATTCGTATCTAGCTGCCGGTTTTCTTCTAATCTCATTTTGTCCTATTCACATGTTAATTCCTGCCTGACAAATCTTGGGGGGGGGGGGCTTTCTCGTATTTTTCTCCTGCTTAATATCCAAAGCATGATCTGTTGTAGTAATAAGTCCTTCTCCACCCTTCGCAAACGTCTGTACCAAAGTATACCTGTTTTTGTACGCTATCGGTCAGCTTCAGAGTTGAAGTTCATTGTCTCCCGTACTCTGTCTTTCGTGACCGTGTTAAAAATTGGGATAATTTTATTTATTGTGTCCGAAATTTTCTGTCTGTTCCTAAAATGGCCGCAACTCGTTTATTCTTCTAGAGTACAAGAGTTCTATTCTTTCAGAGTTGTTGTATTGTTGCCTTTATTGGCTACAATTATTGACTATTCCCTTATATACATATTTGCTTTATTCCCTTGATGCTTATTTGTTTTATTCTCTTATATTACATATTTTTTTTATTCCCTTGATGTTTATTTGTTTTATTCCCTTGATGTTTATTTATTTTATAGGATGCTACACGGCGCGCTTTTGCTTTCTGCCTTTCGTATTTCTTTCCCTAACGGCAGAATATAATCTTTCATCTTGACCATATTGACCTCATATTTCATCTTTCATATTAGATCTCAGTAATATTGCTCTCCTTAGTAACTTTTGTTATATTTAATAAATAAAATAAGACTTCAATCTTACGGTGAGCGAAGAAATATTTTTCAAGAACGATAATAAATTAAGACCCTTTAAAAATTACAAAATAAAATTGGTTATAAAATTTAGAATACAATGCGAGGTATCTACATGTAAGCCTATTCACATTGATATTTTGATTCATTTCTAAACTGCCCGTTTGATTCAGTACAGTCTTCATGAGATCTTAGGCTGTCCCATTACGTTATTAGAATAATCATTTTTATAATTATCAAAAATAACAGACAACCTATCACTAGTATGTCTATTTACTCTATCATTTATTCATATTAATATTATTATCTGTTCATATATGTAAGACTATGCGCAAATAATTATTAAAAAAAACAATGTAGTAATCGGTATTTTTTGTGTATATTGTAATCACAATGTAAAAAAGTAATAATGGGTGCTTGCTTTAGAAATGTTATTTTACTAAAAAAAAAATAGCAGAATAATCAGGGGTTTCGTAATTATTCTGGTAGTTAAAAATTATCTAATATTGAAAGAAATACGTTGAATGAATTGAAAGAAATATCTAACAATAAATACTTTAATTCAAAATAGTGAGCGAGTTGTGCAGCACGGGGATCTTAGTAGTTATTATACACTCTTGACTGAATTATTGAAGCAAATACGTTTTACTGAATTAACGAAAAAGTATATGCCCGTGCACTGTATCATCCCTTGCGCTGAGGCAATTACTTCGCCTAAGCTTCTGTACATCAAGGATTTATTGTAATTAAAAAAAAAACACAGTATTGTGACTCAGGAGAAGACCGTTCTTAATAAAAGATTACTGCTTGGGTCGAGATCCTGTTTATTTTATTTCCGCCCCTTAATTTCAATCTTCTCATCCCCGTTGAGTTTTTAATTTACTATTTTTTGGTTTCTAATTATACGAAAAGGGAGTTTCTCGCTGCTCTAGAAAATAATTAAATAGTCATAAAATTAACAATATAATACTTTGGCTTTTAGGTCAGCTGCAAACTAAAGTAAACACTATTAACTGAAAATTACTTCTTTCTTAGAATTTAAGACGGTATAACCTAAATTTACGAGAAGACTCAGTAAAGTTCTAATCTATTCAAAATTATTTCTTTCGAATTGTTTAATACTCATCAAGATACAAGCTTTTGCTTTTAAAAAATTGTATGAGCCAATATTTACCACTGAAAACGAAATTGATGAATTTTTCAGAAATAGAAGATGCGAAAGATGGCGGGAATTTACATAGTTACTTATTCCTAAAGGATTTTTCGCCCTTACAGGTGCTGACGTTGTCCTTTCCATCTGTTTTCTTCGCCTACTCATATGTTGGTGCCACATTCTTCTAACAAGTTTCAGGTGTCTTCTTGTTAATCTTATTCTCCATTTTATTTACGTCACCAAACAATGTCAGTCCCTTTTCTGTCCTTCGTTCAACCGTCGCAGATAGGTTTCGTTGATGTTTGCTAAAACGAATTCAAATGTTATTTTATATGTGTGTGTGTTTGAACATTTATTAATAATAATATTTGTTACTTTTAATAAACAATAAACTTTTGTATGTTATTACAATGTCTCATCAATATTTTAACTATCATCGTTAGAATATTTAGAATTTAATAAAATTTAAAAAACCGAACACTATATATCTAGTCAGTTCCGTCACCTATTTAGAATCACATTCTGAAAAGGCGGTTAAAACACTGTAGAAATATTGTTATTATATTCAAAAAATATATTCTTTTATAAAAATGAAAAAATATTATTAATTATTGATAAAATAATAATTACAGTTTGATCAGTTTGCCTGGAAAAAGCCAATCATTTTGTATACCTGAGTTGAGATATTATTTATGTGTCTGAAGGGTTATTGGAAATCAGGTAGCTATATTATTTACTAGATATGTGACACAACAAGGAGGCCTCAGAGCAGGCATTATAGAAAGAAGACACAACTGAAATTTTAGGGTGATGTCTGTGGGAGCGTTATTATGTGCGTGTGAGACGTGTGTGATTATGGAGAGCGATGGAACCAGTATTCAAGTGAAGTTGCTTCGATCTGTTAACGGTTGCAATAAAGTGATCGACTTAGGAATGATGTTGTCCGGGAGAAGCTCGCCATTATCCGCTTTGTCGAGCGGGTTCATGTTTATTGTAAAAGACGGTACGATTGTGTGTTAAGAACGGCAGGTGACAGGTTGCCAAACGCTAGCTTTCCAGTTGGAAGACACTTTTTGGATGACGAAGTGTCGACCGTCGAACTGTGGAGCTGTGGAGCATGAGCAGTTTGCAAGTCCTTATTCTTGAATCTAACGACGGCGGCGTTTTCAATCGCTGTCCATACATTTTACTTTTCATCTTTTTCATTTTTGTTTTCCTTTAGGCTTGTCAATGATAAAGGGTTTTATGGGATAGAGTCAGCACAACGCACAACCCCCAACCTGGAGGACCAGGGGCTTATTTTCGGAGTCCCAACTCCCATAATAGATATTGGAAATCAAGACAACGACATTCCTAAGTCGATCACTTTAATGCAACTCTTAAAAGATCGAAGCATACTATAATAGATATTATGGGAAGGCCAGAGAATGATGTAAAGAAGGCATTCACGGCATTATATCAGTTGAGGAAATTGGGCTAAGGGTAAATCAGGAGAAAACTAACTAAAACTCTATCACATTTAAAAATTATGAACTTTAACTTTGAAAGGGTCTCAAGTTTTTCGTATTTGGGCTCTCTGGTAAATGAAAACAATGATATAAATGAACAGATAAGTAAAAGAACCCAGAATGCTAATAGACGCTACTATGGGCTGATGAAATACTTTAAATCACAACTTCTACTCAGTGAAACCAAAGCTGGACTATATAGAACATTAGTAAAACCGATCCTGATGTACGGAAGTGAAACATGGGAACTGACACAGGGCCGACCTGTTTCGACTTGCATATTTTGTAAGGAAAATACTTAGGAAAATTTATGGACACAATTAGGAAAATATTGTGACATCAATTATGATAGTAGCTAGTCTGAGATGGGCATGACATGTACAGAGAATGAATGAGAAGGATGTTCTTAAGAGGCTTACAAAATGCACACCAGAAGGAAGGACAGGACGTGGAATACCCAGATTACGATGAATTGATTGAATCCCAGAAGATGTGAAAGTACTTGAAGTGAAAAATTGGTGGACATTGGTTAAGTTAGCGAAGTCCGGAGAAAAATCCTGGGGCCCACGGTGGTCTGTAAAGCTACTGATGATGATGATGATGATAATTTTGATTTACCTTCAACTTTTTTTTAAACATCCAGTGATACTTGAGCTACATTGTAACTTTCTAGGAGAGCACTAGCGATAATGTAAAAGAAAACACGTGAAATTGTACTGTAGTGTTTAAAATGTAAACCTTTTCTACGAAATACTATTAAATGTAAATGTTTCTATTCATGCGTGGTTCCTGTCATTCTGTCACATTCTATCATATAGCTTGGATTTTTCTTTAAAGCCATTGCTTCAACTAATATCAATAACGAACTATTATGTACTTCGTAGGCTTACACGACCGAAGTCAATGTTAGATCATAGCGGTCGCAGTGTGTTTGTCAGCGGTGAGTGCGTGTCAATGTTAGATCATAGCGGTCGCAGTGTGTTTGTCAGCGGTGAGTGCGTGTTTCCCTCGTCTTCATATGGAGTCCGTCCAGATCCAGAAACATGCTGCGATCGCTATGAATCGGCGGCGTGAAAGCCTGTCATTATGTACTCTGTGGCAAGGTGTGTTGGGAGCCTCTAATACACGTTCTTCTTTCTGATTGGCTGGTGGTTGAGTTATGACTGTATCGTGGCACTTAGAGAATTTATAAGTAGGAGTGGTGTTCACGGTACTTGTCCAGGCTTAACCACAGTACTGTGGTCACTAACGTCTACCACCTTACGTTAGCGTAACTCAGAACAGCCCGGGAATGAATTTTAACAAGTAAAGGTTATGTTTTGTAATAATCGTGTACCTTCGGGCTGTTGTCCTCGCTTTGCTGCCTACGAACACAGTTTTCTGTCTGTCACACAGTCACGTCTGTTATATTACTCTGTTTCTCTTCTAGTCGTTTGTAACGAAAAGGTGACTGTGTAAACCTCTGATGTACTATGCCACTTCTCATCCGTTACTTTCCTTACAAGGTACCTTTTATTATAAGGGAATCAAGAGGATGAATAAAACATCAACAGGATCCATGAAAATAAGAAATCACAGCGAAATAAATATAAATAAGAAATAATGCCCTCAAGTGGCCAAGTCTGGAAGCGTTACTTACCCTATGATCGTATTGTTGTAAACTCCCTCGGTCAATCTCCAGGGAGTGATTCAGACCCTAACAGTTCACTACTGGTGAGCAATCTAGACCAAGCAGATAAATTTGAACGTCACTGATTTGTAAGACTGCTCTTAAAAGAGTGTAATTTTAAGGTAGTTATTACGATGTGATAATTTGAATCTATATTTAATTGGTAACTTGTTTTTAATTTAAGAAATTAAACTCTAAATTAAACTTGATTCTAGTCAAAAACGCCGAACAAAGTAGTAAAACAAAGGGTAGGCCTATGTAAATAAGAGTAAACGAGAGTAATAGTTTCCTTGGCTGACTTCATAGTTGTTAGAATTTATTGATTCTTAGTGAAGATTTGATGTGTTGTAGTTACTTAAACTACTGATTACTGATTGCCAAGTTCACTGTTGACTCTATCAATGAGATCTCGCAGAAAACGTTAAGTGTAAATTACAATAATGAATTCTATATTTTATAATGTATGTGTATATTACACTATCACTTATTTATTAAAATTTATATATTATAGAATGAAATTATTAATTAATTAATCGATGTATTAATAATTTATTTGTTTATTGTTTACTATATTAATTAGTTATTATATTTATTTATTTGTTATTATTTCTTAATTAAATTTTATTATTTATTTGTTTGTTATTAATTATTTATTACATTTTATTATTAAAATTTATAATTTATTATACTAACGATAATTATTATTATTGTTATATTGTTTATATTATGTAATATGTGTACGTTATACGTGTGTACATCGGTAATATATTATATAAGTGTTACATATACCCTCGACGTTCCACCATCTGATCGACGTATCGAATGAAACACACTGATAGACTGCCACGTGCGCTCCCTCTCTCTCTCTCTCTCTGAGGATGATATCTGAAAATTTTAAAATAACGAGAAATAGGCTATATAAAGAATGTTGTAGTAAAGTATTACAAAATATATAAAAAGCGCAACAACAAAAATTGAACTGCTGTAACATTTAGGCTACTACCTAATTACTCTTTATATTGGTGAATATTGGTTTCCCGTATAACAGACACTTATTTTTGTTTACCCTCTGAAATATTTCTGAAACATCCTTTCAACATGTTGTCACTAATTTTTTCTTGGTACACCTCATACAGTCCAGCCCCCACTGAAAGATACATTTGACTGTTCTTGAATTCTAAATTGTTATCCAACATGACCAATTATCATTGTCATCATTATGAGAGCCCTTTGTGGGCCCTGGCCTTCTTCAGAAGATTTCGCTATTCATAGCCACATTCCTACAGTTTCTAATTCCAAGAGTACTGATATCCTGATTCATCCCGTCACTCCATCAAAGTTTTAGCCTTCAAATTTTCCTTTTACCTTCTGGCTTTGCATTAAATATCTTCTTAATAACTCTGCTTTCACAAGCACGTATAAAGTGTCCATCTTATTTTAATATTTTTAACATGACCAATTATTCCATTCTTTAAAGTCCGACGAAGCCCCCAATATCTTCGTTGTTTATACTATGCTACTTCCATCAGATCATTCCCCCCCCTCTCTCTGTAAGAATACTATTTAAACAAATCTAGAAATGACAAGGAAAGAAGCTGAATGGTGTAATCACAACAGCAAACACAGAATAAAGGGAAAGGGCTGCGAAACTTTAGAAGAACACACGGACGAAACCGTTGCGTTTGAAAGGGGCCACACACACGCGCGGGTGCGCGCGAGCGCGTGGTGCCTGTTGTGGCTCAGAAACTTATACAAATTCTGCGAAGCAGTTTTCGCCACGCTTTAGCAGATCAAACTCGAGAAATACTTTCAGAACCACAATTCCATCAGCGATTCAATGCAAAACTACGAAAATTAAGAACGATTTTTTTTTGCAAGCGGCTTCACATAAGCCAAGTATTACACACTTATACGCGGTGTGGAGATTGATTACTTTCTGGCGGCGATATGACGTGAGCTGTACCACAGCCGGCGAGCGCAACAGATGGACAGGGTTAACGCTCCAGGAAAGATAGTGATGACGATTATCCTTTTGGTCACATATCAAGATAACTATCACGGTCAAGAATGTAGGTGGAAGTCCTTTACGGATGAAACTGAAATTGGAGAACTACGACTTACAATAAGAAAGAAAGAAAAAGGGGTTGTAAATCAAATCAATTCATCCGTATACCTTCTAGTTGACTGTTAGATTTAATATTAAATCACATTAAAGGCTGTTGATGGTTTAGAGTCTGGAATTTTTCCACGGACAGATTATAAATTAGTTGAGTTAGAATGTTTTTAGATAGTCAAATAAGGAAAATTTACTTCTTCTTATTCTTCCTCCAGGGACCTAGGCGAATCACCTGTTCCTGTCCCAAAGGAGTATATCCACTTCACCAACGCTTCCTAGGCCTTCCTATACTTCTTTGTCCAATAGGCTTGTATTGCCAAACTTCCTTAGGCAACCTGCCATCTGGTATCCTAATTCAGATGAGCAATCCATCACTCTTTGTTCTCTGCAATACGATCTTGGATATTAAAAATTAAAATAACTCTTTCGAAGTCCTCATTGTGGAGTCCATCTCTTCGTGTGCAGCCTTTAACAGATCGCAAGAATCTCATCCCCGGTGCTTGTATCCTACTCAGACGTTGTTTCGCCGAAACCCGAAGTTTTAAACCGTACAGTAACACTGGCACAGCCGTTACTTTATAAAATTTTGGTCGAGTCTCTGCCCTTGTTTTTCTCAAAAACACTCGACGAATTGTGCCGCTGAAACTTAGCCAACTTGTGATGAACATCATAAGTGATGTCATAGCCAAGACAGCGGAAATGTGACATATGCTCTAAACTCTTATTATCCAATACGATCTTAGTCCACAAGAGATATTTGTCCGTAAATGTCAGAGTTTTTGTATTGTGAACAGAAATTTTCATGTTGTAATTTGAACTAACTAGCTGTGACTGGAACATCAATAGCTCTGGAGCTCGCATTCATTGTTTTGGATGATCACTTGATCATCCGCAAACAGCACTGTATCATGTATGTTCTATTATTTATTTTTCCGTTTGTAATTTCCACTCTTTAAGAAAAATACACAATACATTATTAAATGTAATAACACACTAGGAAAAACGCTAAAAAAATTATAAAGTAAAGGAAAACACGATGATGCGGCATATGTAAAATTTAGACAGGCATTGCTGTTTTTCTGATCAGAGAAGTATAAAATTAAATGTACGGATATTTAGGGGGTGGGTCTGACTTGTCGCACCATTGAGTGCACATCTAATACAGCAGTCTGATAGAATAATTGAGTGTACAAACGGTTACTATGATAGATTCATCAGTATAAAGACCAAAACAAGGGTTGCCACAATAATGGTAAAAATCAAAGCCTGTTTCATGTAGTACACTAGCAAGAACTTTGAGATAGTTCACGAAAGAAAGTGCTCAATCGTCAATCCTGAGGTATAGTTTGTAAGGGTAGCAAAAAGGATAAAGCCTGAGATGAAATTCGCATAGCTGTGAAATGTCTTCATCATAAGGCGACAGTTACTGTGTAACTTGGTGAAGAGAGAGTAAACAGTTCACAGCTATTGCGGCAAGCTGACCAGAAAGTAGGTCTTGGACGACCACATATTAAGTAAACTGAACAAATTAGACCTTACAAGCAGATAATATTTCTGAGTAAGAATGTTGACTTACACAGTCGTTGTATTATCTTACAGTTTACTGCCTTCACTATTAATTTAACCTTCGAAATCTACACTGTGGTTTTGAACAACAGACTTTTCAAATAATGGTTGAATCTACTATAAAAGAAAGCAGGTTGACATCAGTAGGCGCCGTTTCTCTACACATAACGTTTTATTGTATAGTAAAACTAATTATTTAAAAACACCATGAGTTCTGCAAAGAAATTCGTTCAATACTTTTTTTAAAGTTTTCACAGGGCTAAATTTTTGTGGCTAATGTTGAAGAAAAGAGTAACTACAAGGCATTTGATACACATACAAAGTAGCCTACTTCGCGATGACAAATAACTATTGTTTTACTAAATTTTATGAAACATCGAACCACGACACAGTCAAAAATGTTTGTAAAAAAGGAAAATAATCTGCCATGTGATAGGCCTACATAGTATTGACACGCAAGTGACCTCAACTCTATTATTTGCATAAAACCAGATATTAATCGAAGTAACACAAAATTATCTTTACCTGGCAATGTACTAATTTTATTGTTTATGACCTACTTAGAATTAAAATTTTAGTAGAGTAACCGCTAACTTACAATGCGAGAGCGCTGTTGGGCTTTACGCAAGTCGTCCAAAAAGTTCGTGTTCTAAATATATACAAACGCTAGACCGCTGCTTCATCAGCTCTAATAAATGTACCGTGGCATACATTTAAAACGCCATTGTGAATTTTTATTTAAAAATTGGTATTTCGAATACGGCTGGAGACATACAAAGCGCTAGCGACATATTTTTAGCTTGGATAGAACACAAAAAGCAGTCGAAGTGAGTAGTAGCGCAGTGACACATATTTTATAGTACTGACACTTACAAACTTACTGCTGAAGCCGTTGTTTATGATCGTTGGAAGTCGTTTCATTTCACTAATAAGAGTGTCACGTTTTAGATTACGAAGTTGACTATTCCAAACTATTGGACGGAGCATCCAGTACGATTGTGACATTCTTCTTGCAACATTCAAAATGTTTGATTTACTGGGCTGCGATGTAACAAAACCTATTACAATAGAGATAGATAAAATTTGAGGTCATCAGGAAAGCTGCTCCTTGCGCCGTCCATAGGAGGGAAGCAAAATGAGCACAGACTTAAAAAAAAATTGTTTTCACTTTATAAAATTACAAACATGATTTCTTTGTCAAGACAAATACAGCATATAAACAGATGAGTCAAGACATTACAGATAGAAACCTACAAATTGTTAGTAACGTCTTTACAGAATTGCCTTACTTTACAGATGCGTGTTGCTTCTTGTGACAGAACGTTTTGTAAACCGAAATTGATCAAGTCACACCCACGGTTAACGATATCTCAACACAGGTATCAACCTGACAGTACTTTCAGTAGGAAACGTCATTGCTTCAACTTTGAATTACTGTGATATACAACCAAATCTGCACCAATTAAAGCCAGTTACGTTTTATAACATCTCATTTTCAATATTTATTGTTATTATAAGCTTTAATGTAAATTCTTATATTAGGCCCTAATATTTAAACGTGTACTTTTTCTACATAGTTGGAACATTATTACCCGGGTTGTTAGGCCGTGGTCTATAGTTTCTGTTGACAGACGTTTCGGCCTAACCAGCGAAGGTCATCATCAGTGTCGGAAACAATTGGCACGGTGTCCGCCAATTCACCTCAGTGATGAGGTAAAGACTATGTATTTTGCCAAACACATAGTGTCTAGTCAAAATACACAACAAACCAAATACAATTAAGCCAAATACATAGTCTCTCGACAACATAACAAAATAAATTTAGGTACATTTTTCATGGAAACCTGATGAGATAGAGTCTTGAAATTCTTAAACGTGTTATTTGTAGGCCTATATGCTTTATGTCTACAGAAGCAGAATTAATTAATCTTTATGTCCACAACAACATTTATATTTAGTATTTTAATTTTATAAGCTTTCCAAGGAATATTATGTTTATGTTTACAAGACCAAAATGTAAACTTTAGTTCTACAATTCTGCTTTAGTTTGGTAGAAAATGGTGACTTACATCAGCTCAAAAAACCTTGATGTCCTACGTAGCATAGTTTCTGAGATATAGCCTACGTACTTAAGTGTTGAAAAATATAGTTTTTCAAAAACACGTTTCAAGTATATTAGTGAGAACTGACTAAAACTCAAATTCATGACCAAACACTACATTCACGCACAGGGGCGGATTAGAAGCGTGTGGTGTCCTATGCTGCCATCAGACTGGTGCCCCCCCTCCCGATTCAAAAATCAACCTTTTATCCATTATTGACACTCATAAATGGCACACACAATTTCAATATTCAATCGTGCTAACGAAGATAATCTCTCATCTCCCATAATTGAACTCGACATACTTTATTGCGTTTTTATAATCTTTCAGATTTGCAGTTAGCTATTGGAATCTTCAAAAGCAGGCGATAAGCATATATTCGGAAATACATCAATCGTTTTACAATCAATATTCCAGTTTAATACTTTGAGGGAACAAACTGTAGTTTCATGGAATCTATCATCTTCATTCGAATGATTTAAAAAAAAAAACTCTTTATTGAAATTTTACTCGTGGCACACAGTGCTTCAATTCTGTTAGAATATCGTTACTCAAATTGTTTGAGTAAACTTCTACAAAAGCTGTCGCTTGATTTTTCCAACTTGACACTCTCCGTGGTTAATAACTGCATAAGAAGACCAAACAATTGCGTAATGTGATCACAAGCTATGCTCAGTCAATTCAGCTGCATGGTGCCCCTCTGAAAGCTGAGGCCCTGGTGCTCGGTGTTGCAGCATACCCTAGGGTTATGGATAACCCACCATTGTTTACGCACAAAAAGAAAACATACATGTATCCATATTCTTTACTTTAGCATTGCCAGTATGAAGTACAAAACATCCCTTTTATACAGTGAAGACAACATCATTTTAAGTTAGGTTGTTTATAAAGGTGTACTATTGAAAATAATCGTGTACAAAATTGTAATGCTTTTACAGTGCTCAAGGTGTACTTTTGCATTATTCATAAAATGTGTTTCTGAGTTTATTTATATCATAAATCATACACTATTTTATTCAGAAAAGTTTTATTTTTTGCCTTCAGACTCCCATTAAACCTGAATCACGCTTATAACGTATTAGCCTGTATTAAATCATTATTAATTGATTGTCATAATTCACTTATAAACTGATAATTTTTTTTGATTTTGACCATTTTCACCTACCAAAAACAATTACATACGTTACTTACAGTTTTCAACATATTCAATCATGATCTACTCCGATAGGAAAGAGCGCTGTGGTAATATATTTATGACTATATTTTATTGTAAGGTTTCCACCAGCGAACACTGTTCCCACTATTATCATAATACACTTTATTGCAGTGAATTATTTCCAACGGTAACATCGCTCCCCGCCCCCCTCCTCGCGCAGACTAACTCCCGGCTTCCGTTTGACATGGGAAGAGTAAATCTACCGTCTCGCGAGCATATTCTTTTTGTTTTTCCTCCACAGTAGTTTAAACCATAAATATACGACGGCAACTTCCCACCCCCTCCCACCGACAGACTCATCGTTACGTTAAATTATAAATAAAACATGCAAACAAAAGAGTCAGGATTTTAATTTACCCCTCGTTTTGTACCTTAATTTTTAAACCTTACTCGCTCACCACCCCTTTCTCTGCCCGCTTTTCACTCAACCGAGTTAATTGGAAACGTTTACTGCATTTTCATTTATGTTTTTTCCTGCTTCACTAATACAGAGTGTTTGCTAAGCACGCAGCCGTCGGAACGCAGTCCAATTTAGTTTTGTCTTGCGTTTTCCTTTTCGGTATGCATTCACAAAAGTGTGACGGAAGAAAGTCACGTTTATCTGAACCAAGTGGACATTTGATTTAATTTTTACGAAAAATTTCCTTTAAATTATTAGTAGTCATATAATCCCTAAAAATATCAGATTCTCTTAATAGTTTTTGTGATAAGCCAGTAATAGCTGTTTGCATTTTTCTTCTGCAGTGTTTTGCTTTGCTTAATTAGTGGAGCGTCTTTGCACCCGTGACTTGACTGTAGCGTCCGGGAAGTGCCCGATGACTGCCAGATGAAAACAGTGCTGTTCTTTATGAACGAGTACCTAGAATAGGAGGGGGCACGCCAACGCTGTTATCCGCTAGATGGCGCCGGAATTTTCTTGTGAATGATCAATTAATGCTTTTGTAGCATGCCTCTCGTGGCGACTCGGACAGCAGATGCCCTCCGCGTCTCGGACACAACAGGCAGACGTCTTCAGGCGTCGGCCGTTTCCCGCGTGGCAAAGAACCTGCGTTCCGGTGGTAAGAGGTAGCAGGGACAAGCAGTGCGCTAGAGATATGCTTGGGGAAGGATTTCCCTGAAGAGAGAGAGAGCGGTAAACAGAGAGGAAAGTTACTAGAAAGTAGCTATTCAGAAATAGCTTGGCGAGGCTGATATTACTGTGGGTTATCGAGAATCGCCCCAGGGCGTTTGACCCTGATTGGGGTTGGCGGTGCAGACGTACTGATGGTTTGTAGCTAAGGGAAGAAGGACGTCGCTGCCGAAGCAAAGAGAGTTTTGGTGAGTGTCTGGAGCGCTAAGACGTGCCTGTACAAAATGAGATTTAATTAGAGCAGAATAACTTAATCCAATTAAATAATACTTGGATTAAATGGGGAAAACTGCTTATTCTTACACAATACAATTCCACAATAAAATTAGTGTTAATTTTCATTATGTAATACTCCAGTCTTACAGCGTATTCAAGACATTAGTGAATAACGTTAATGACAGTGTAATCATTAAACAAAATCTAAAGTAAGTAAAGAAAAATGAAATCTAGTGCTAAGCAATGGTATGTTACTTGTTCATTTGGTCTAAATCTAGCACATTATATCTTTTCATTTTACTGAAGTTTAAGGAGTAGTAACCAATAAGTTAGATAATTCGGACGTCTCTTAAGCCTTTCTTGATAATTTACTGACTACGCAATATCCCGATTCACCGTTCTTATGCCAGAATCGATTCGATAAATAGTAAACGTAATAAATTCGATAACACGATAGATAATAAAGACTGCATGCACACGAAAGTTCAGTACAGAATACAAATAGGAGATACTGAATACTTTTATACACTACTTTTGTACACTACTGAGAAACAAACTCGTTAGTCGCAACACAAAATGAAACTCATTAGTCCAGTTGTTATTATGGAAGTGGAGAGTAACAAAAACAGAGCAAGAAACGCTGAGAAAATCTGAAAGAAGAATTATGGGACATGTTTATGGCCTAGGTAACGAAAGTAATGAATATAGATAAAGGTATTACTAAGAAATAGATGAGATGTTAAAGCATAAAGATATCGTAAGATTTGTTAAAGCTCAACGAATACAGTAGCTAGGCCATTTAAAACGAATGGATGAGCTGCGTATGCCAAGGGAAATCCTTAGAGAACAGGTATGAAGAAGAAGAAGAAGAAGAAGAAGAAGAAGAGAGTAGAATATTGGCAACAGTCTCTACGTATCGTTCAATCAGTCGAGGATCTCTATGTTGGAAATACTTGCAGTGTCTCAAAGTTGTATTCTGTACGTCGAAATGGCTCTTACGATGATCTTAATACGAGTAAAAGTAAATATTATATATTCTACAACGATCTGCTTATACATTTTATTAAAAAGGTTAAACAAACTTATAAGTGAATGTTATTAAAAACTTTTTCAAGATTGAAAGAGTTTTGTCCTTCGCAATGAAATTAATAAAGAATGATTTTATACTACAGGTTTACATATAGTGTTTAATCGGTTACATGAAACGCAAGTGATGAAAACGTTTCTGTCTAGCCTTGTTTAATCAATTCTGTGTTTTGTCCCCCCCCCCCCCCTGTCAAAGTCTGTAAATGTACACGTTGTGTCACAGTTGAACTGTTTCTCATTTAAAAACTTCTTTTATTGTACATAAGGGTATTTCATTAAGGGCACTCGTAACCGGCAAATCGACCAAAAAATCGATTTTGTTTTTTTTTTGTCTTAAAACAATTTTAAATACTTTCTGAATAAGTTGATACTAAATTTATGTGAATACGCATAATAATAATTTTTTTATTTAAAAAGAAATTGAGATCGTAGGAAAAGTTCTCTCAAAAGTGCTGATAATGTTACCATTTTTTACAAATCTGTAATTCCCTTATAAAAAATCATGAAGATACGTAATTTTTGCCGTTGGAAATGGAATGCCAATAAGCATTCACTACCAATATCTGTCATAAAGCCAATATTTGTTGATTTGAGTCATCTTAATTTGTTTAAAAATGTCTTTATGGTAGTGCACAGAATGCAAACGAGTCGCCGAACCACTTGATTTGGAATAGTTTGCCAAAAAATATATTTGTTGGAGTGGATACTTTGGTCTTTGGTGTACACGATGCTGTGTTGACCTTCAGATTTAGGTAATACAGTTATAAGTAAGTACAGTATAAGTATGTATAAGTAAGTGTCACGTCTTAGAAAAAAAAAGTAGGGATCAAACGAGGAGGGGGGTATGGTAAAGGTAATGAAAATAATTGACTTGCAAGGAATCCTTGAAGCAGAGACAGCAGTAGATAAATTGACGTAAAAGGTTAGGCAGTCAACTAGAAATGTGAAGAGAAAAATAAAGGAATAAGTGGATATAAATAAAGACGCTGAGAATGGAGCTGGACTATTTTAAATAAGGTAATACAATAAAAATCTGTTTCAAAAACTTTAAATGCATTTTTCTGAAAATCTATTTTTTTATATAAATAACCCATTATTTTAGAAACCAAATAAACTATCAAGCTAAACTTTTTTTTGGCCATTGGGTTCACGGCGATATAACTACACTAGTAGAACTATACAGTTTCAATGAAAAATAAAAACGTACAAAAATTATAAGTGTGAATTTTGGATGCAAATTTTTAGAGCAAAATATTAAAAAATTATAAAAAATCAGGAAATTGAGATAGCTGTATAATTGTAGTAGTGTTTGTGGTGGATAAAGTGCTTACCAGGATGTTAAAATTTCAGACTTATATCTTGTATAGGTTCTAAGATAATGGGTCTCAAAGTTGATGAATTTAACGTAGTAATCATAGCCGGTTACGAGTGCCCTTAAGGGAGCCCAATTTTCTAATTATATCCTCAGTTTCTCATATCAGGTTAAGGTTGCAAGCCTGTAGTGTCAACCCAATTGGTACTAAATTGAAGAAGAGAAAACATTTCTTGTATCTCAACTTGTTTCGCTTACAACCAAAAGATTATGCCCGTCCTACCAACAAGAGGATCCTGAAAACGACGGAATTTGTTTTCAGTCGTCTTGCATCCACCGGTTTCTAACTGACTTCTAAAGTATACGGGACAAGACGCACGGCAATCAGTGCCTAGAATCTCCCTCACACTTCCTGACTCTCTCAAGTCTCCCTGTGAAATAAATCGCATTAGAAAATAGGCCTACTAAGCCTACAATTTGAAATATCTTTCCATAAAAAAAGTTAGCCTACATTGCGAGCTCAAATAATTTTGTATGTGGTGTACAGTTACATTCATAAAAAATAACAGTTTTTCCGGACGATGAGCTTGTGAAGCAAAATGGGCCTTACTGCAAAATTTGTGTGTGAAACGATCCTAAAAGTTTGTAAGAAAACTAAGTATTACTGGTAAGCTCTTTGAGCTGCAGAACTCGCTCACTGTTTTGAACAGAACACGTTTATTAGAATCATATGCATGCATAATGGCGTACAGTTACATTCATCAAAAAAAAAAACAGTTCTTCTTCTTCTCTTCAACCCAGAGGTTGGTGGGCTTGCAATTGCTTCCCTTCCGTCGACAGTCTCTTAATCACCACATACCTTCTTTCTCCATTTATCTCATCCATGTACACCTGTCTAGCCCTTCCCCTCCCACTACGCCACTTGATCTTCTTTCCGCAATGGTTCCAAACAATCTCTCTTCAAAACCCTGTCATTAGGCACTCTTTCCGTCCACGATATTCTTAGGCACTCCTCTAGTACCACATCACGAAAGCTTCAACATGGCTTTTCTCCAATTTCCTCAAAGTCCAGGTTTCCCAGCCGTATGTCCACATGCTCCAAATGAAAATCTTTAAATTTCTTCCCGCTTTCGAAAACACGTTTCTTGACTCCAGAGAAGATCTTCTTCTTTTTCTTTTCCTTCTTCACTTCAAGGATTAGGCTTGCAGCCTGTTCCGTCTTCACAGCCACCGTTTTCTTGGTCTACTTCTATCTCGTCCTCCAAGAGGCTTATGCTAGATTATCTGTTTTGGTATTCTCGAGTCACTCTTTCTATTTATGTATTTTATCCAGTTTTCTTTATTTTGTCTAATTTTTTCATTCATCGAGTATATATTCAGTTCATCCCTTATGTCTGCATTTCTTTGTGATCTCTTAGGGTGCACCCTTTGACTCTCCTTAAGAATTTCATTTTAGCAGCTTCAATTCGTTCCCTCTGATATTGGGTGAGTGTCCACGATTCACTCCCGTACATCAATACTGGTGCCGTCATTACTTTATAACATTTAAATCCTGTATCTTTTCATACTTTGTTTCCCAGAGTCTTATAAATTGTGTCACACATAAGACACAATGTCTGTTTATTTTATTACCGATATCGTTTACATATTCACAGTATACCATATATTTCACTACGCTGTAGTGAGATATTTGTCCAATAATTTTATTGTCTATTACTGTTTTGGAGCGTACTGGGAATTTGCCTTTAAACGCCATTATTTTAGTCTTTGTCGTGAAAATTTTTAAATTATAGGCTGTTCATGGCAAATTTTACTGAATTGATACACCACTTTTTGTAATCCATATTCGTTTTCTTTTAGGATAACTTGATTGTCAGCAAATTGCAGAGTGTTAATGGAGAAATTATCGGGAAGTAAGTAGATACCAGGACCAGTTCGTTGTTTCCATTGCCTTACAACATCGTTAATCTATATGTTAAATAAAGAAGGTGATAAACTGTATCCTTGTCTAACGGCTCTGTTAACAGTAATAGGTTCTATTTTCTCCTTCCCGGTATTTATAATAATGTCCGTTCTTTCATTGAAAGTGCTCCTCTTGCTTGTGCAATTCTACTTTATATATCACTGGTGAAAGACTAATTAAGTGCATAATATATAGTACTGAAAACAATGTTATGAGTTGGAAAAATGTTTGGTTGAAAATTTTGTAGGTAAAACTTATTATGAATGTGTGTAACAAAGAAATTTCCGGCCGCACTGTAGAGAAACTGGCGCGGCTCTCTTTATGTGTAACACAAAAACTCTAAAGTGTTGAAGTTATTTCAGTACGAAATATTTAACAGGCATTTTCACCTAGCTATTCACCGGGCTCCCCCACTAAGGTGAAGAATAAAACAGATTTCATGTTACAGTTTTTTCTTCGCGTAATGAAAATTAGTTCTGCCTTTTTAACTGATCTTGCTTTAATACACGGTGAAAGGGTTCCGTGTACGCTTTTCACTGTTTAATTTAATTCTACAATATAAACGGGTCACTTTAAGCACGCTGACCCCCCCTCCCCCCAATTATAACATGGCATCAGTTCACAAAATTACGGTGGAAAATGCTTTTTAATTAAAATTATTTAAGTTGTAGGTGAATACTAAAACGGTAGACTTCCTATTATCTTCCTTATACCAAATAACCTGTTATACCATAGAACATGTTTCTATCTTATGTTGGTCACGAATAGTTTACTTTTCACGTTAGTAAATATTTATTTCTTTGAAGAAGAGGCTTGAAGAACAGTTGATTATACCACTTGGCGAGAATTACTCGTTTCAATACAAGTTAGGGACGAAGGGACCTATTAATATTTACACAGTGCGTCAGAATTTTCAACTTCTTTGTGGTAATTTGTATATCTGTATTAAAACTTGTTTGTGCGTAACAAAAACAGACATCTCACTACACGAGTATGACAGTGTGGATATTCGTTTTTATACAAATGTTACTTCAGGTCTCCAAGAATTTCTCTGCACTATCAGTGAGGAATCTGAAAAAGCATTATTACCGTTTAAACAAAAGAAATCATGAGTAGCATTCATTACAAAACATCAGTCATTTCTATAAACACGTTGCCGATTTAAGTCGCATCACGATCGCTACTGTTTATCTGATGCACTGTTTATTTCTGAAACACTGCCTTTGCACCCATTGTTTACTACTACTAATGAACACGGTCTCCTTGTAGTATTGGAAAAGGTTGCTACGTATTTATTATTTCTTATTATAATTTAGAAGCCTATTGTTCGGTTTCTAGGTTTCGAAAGTTTAGAACGTGACTGAAGAAAGGTGACTACATAGTGAGTAAATGTCGATTGCAACAACACAGTGGCCGACGTAACCGTAAAACGTTTAACACGGTATAGTGACTTGCTGGATAATTGATTCCTGAAAGGTTCTTAACTAGACCACAAACGAAAGAAAGAGGGATAGCTTTGAAAGTTCTGGAAGATAAATGATTGAATGTATATCACAGAATTACAAATAAGCAAATGGGTAGAAACCCACGGCGTGTGGTATACGAGAGAAATCTTGACCGTCAAATAAGAACACCAATAACAAGGCAGAAGGGTTTTATGAGGAAGAAAAAGATTTTTTGGGATCATCATGTTGTGCTGGTCTCTACTAACAAAAACGTGTGTAATATGAATAAAATACACCTGACTTTGATCGTGATTTTCAGAAAATGTTCTTTTTTTTACTTACATATATCTTTCTCACGAAATCTTTTACACAGATATCTGAAACTTTTCAGACAATTTTGTGGAACAGTTCTTCCAGACTTGCTAAATACAGATGTTTACTGTTTTCATCATCATCTCCACGGAATAAACCAAGGATGGTTTGTTCCGGTCTCAAACAGCTAAAATCTAGAACTGATCACTCCAGCGCTTCCTAGGACGTCCCACACCTCTCCGTCCTTTCGGCGTATAGCTCCATAGTTCTTCGGGGATGCGGCAGTCATCCACTCGGCAAAGATGTTCCCACCAATTCAGCCGATATTGAGCAATCCTGTCGAGTATACTCACAATATTCAGTTCCTTCCGTATATCTGTGTTTCTTCTATGATCATGAAGATGTACCCTGCCACGTGCCTGAGAAATCTCATTTCAGCCGCTTGGATACGACTGGCCTGGCCTTTCGTTAAAGTCCAATTCTCAGACCCATAAAGAAGTGTGGGAAGGGCCATCAGGCATGTTCTTTACTTACTGACTTAAGAGTTCGGCCTGATGATCCTGCACATAAGGCTGAACTTATGCAACTTATTCACAACGTCGTTGCTCGTATTATAAGACACACTGTAGCACAGGTATTCAAAATTGCTGACTTGTTCCAGGACAGTACCATCTGTAACAACTGTACTGTACTGTCTACATATTCTTCATAAAATTAATATTATCTCCCTTTTAAAATTTCATCGCATACTTGTTACAGTAAGTACACCTCTCCATAAACGATACAATAGCGGCAAATTAACAAAGATTTTGGAACCATTATTACAGGAACTAGCGTTTGAGCGATGTGAACCATGCAACATGCACTGGGCCTTCAGAAGCTTCAGGACGATTTAGATTTGCATGTCGTAATGAACACTTTTAGAAGATATGCAACGGCAGAGTGTTGTCGATATACTTATCGCTGAAGTCATATAGTATCGTTGATAGTTAGTCAAAGTAAGAATGGCACTTTACAAGTGTAGAGAAGATAACTTTTTCACCCATTTCAGTTCATTGTTTCAACAAGGAACATAATGTACGCCATAACATGGATGTTATTTCACCACACCATGACATATGTGTTCCAGAAGGCATACTGCAGAAGTAAATAACAATAACGTGTAGAGAAGTCATATAGGAGTAAAAATTTAAGTGATTGAAGAATCAGGACAATCTCACAGTGGCCAAACGATAGGCTGTGGGAGATGGTGCTATCAACTACTACTACTACTGCTACTACTACTACTACTACTACTACTACTACTTGTAGTAGTATTAGCAGTAACAGTAGTCTAATACATAAGACAGTGACTGGTTAAGAAATTCCCAAAACACAAATTTCTGTTGAAACAATTTCAGCCAAGGGTTGGCGGTGGAGGAGACTGTTGTGAAATTAGCAGTCGCAATGTGGGTTTGTTGCGGGGTTGTTATTAAATCAGCAGCCTTAATGCGACGAGAAGAGGGAAGGGATGCAAGTAAGTGAATAATTTTATTGCTTCAAGTCTTCCCCCCCCCCGCGTCTACACCACCGTTCTTTAAGAAGAGAGCATCTCTTAGCATCTTCTTCCCCGTGAAAGACCGACCGCTCGGCATTCATTACTCAAACCGCTACCGCTCCGGGAAAAATCTGTTCCAACCAGCGGAATATATATTATTGAGTTATATATACACAATTTTTTCTACTGGAAGAAAGGGATTTGAAATATGTTTTATAATTTTTAATTTACATTCTTCCTCTCCTTCCTACCTATATCTCTGCTTACACTTATAAATAAAAGTTACTGTTTAATTGTACACTGAGATGAAGATATTTAAACTTTGAGTTTCACAAATCCCCCAGGTCGCGGTTTTTTTCATGAGTAGTAGAGAATCATGAGTTTTTCTGCTTGATCACAGATTTTTGTTTTTTTGCTCGATGGTTATACGCAGGTGTGTAAGTAACGTGTCTGTAAGACCTGGAATGAGGAGGCCCAGATTGAAGAGTCTTTATGTTTTCAAGTTTAGTGTCCTGCCATTTTATTTTACTATTATGTCAAAGATTTATTTTACACTATGGGCTACCTGTAGTTTCAAGTTTATTCTTTAAAGTGTGTTTGAACTCTTATTTACCTATTTCGTTTACTGTAGACGCAGAGTTCGTGGTATTTCTCCACTGTTGAAAAATAAAACACGTAATGTTGTCTATTGGCCCCTACCACTTTTTTATTGAGCTATTGGTACATATTTCTCGGGGCGCTTACCACCATTCAATACTTGGAACATCTAACGGTAACTATTAATTAATTACATTTCGCTAAGCAATTTGTGTTAATTTAAGAAAATTAGTTTCTGTTACCGAAAAAATATTTGTTTTTTAATTTTCAATGTCATCACCATCATCATCAGGAACCCTACAACCCTGGGTAGGTCTTGGCCTGCTGAAGGAGACTTCACCAACGCTCTCTGTCCGATGCAACCATCCTCCAACTGCAGATTCTCGGAAGACCACCTCAGCTTCGGTCTCCCCATTTTCTTTTTTGCCATCTGGATCATACAGGCAGAGGCGCTTTACAGGGTCCTGAGGATACATCCTGACAACATGACCTGCCCATCCTATATTTATCTTCTTGACTGTGGCCGTGCCGTCTAGCAGGCTACATAACTCTTCATTAGTTCTTATTCTCCAGATACATCCCTCGTTCACTGGCCCGTATTCTCCCCTCAAATATTCTCAGCGCATTCTCAGTGCTTCTGCTGATAATCCATGTTTCCGATGCATATAATAGCAGTGGTACAACCAGTGTCTTGTCTACGAGCCTCTTTGTTACCCTTCACAGCAATTTGAACTCAAATTTCCTTGTAAGCTGAAATAACTCCTGTTAGCAAGAATAAGCCTTCTTTGGATTTCTTCCTCCAGAACGTTTTCACTGGTCACAAATGAACCCAGGTAAGTAAGTGCCTTCACTATCTCCGATCTGTAGTCCCCAAAGCTGATGTTCTGTCCATATCTACTCCTTCGAGCTTGTGATCCCGACACAATCACATATTTTGTCTTGTCTTCATTATTTTAGGCCTACACATTTTGCTGCTAGTTCCAAATTAAGAAATGACCGTCCCAAAATATCAGTGTCATCTGTATATGCTAGTAACTAACTCGACCTATGTTAAACGTAAATCATTAAAATCATTCAAACTATATTTCTAAGCTCTGGTTCTTAAGAAACGTATCACGCAATTGGATCCTGCGGCTGTCATAGACCTACACCCTTCAAGTCGTCAATAAGATCACTGCGTCCCTGCACGTATGAACATCTATAAACATATGTACAACAATCGTGGCTTTACAGTACATTAATGTTCAGACTTTTAACAACATACACGAGGTTATTAATGTTGCATAAAACAATAAGTTTGTATAACCTATGAATAACAAATAACCTCATCGAACCATTTTCAGGATCCAATTTCGTTAGAATAAAGCGAAGATGAGACGTAGTTTATAATAAATGTTCCCAGCTACACAACATTTCTGGTTTATCTGATGATAGAGTCTGAAATTAAGCGATGCTGTATTGCTGCAGTAGAGGTGGGCCTATATACCTGTAACAGATATTTTGGAACGATTATTTTTGTGGAACAGATATAACAGTGACTGAAAAGTTGAAATACCTGTTCCGATTCAACGATAACTGAAAAGTCGAAAAACCCGTTCCGATCACTCGCGGGACCCCCTTACCGAACTAACAATAAAGCGAGCTCAAAGTAACAGTTATTGGTGCTGAATACTTGATTCTGCGCGTGTGCCATTGCCATACAAGTACGAAACGAAGCAAAACAGCGAGGTTCAGAATATCTCTATGGCAAAGCTGTTTTTAATAAATGAAAAAAATTCATACTGATGTGACATTTATTCTCGTGTGTTATCCAGATATATAATACAGATTATAATAACAAATTATGTATTTATATTAGTCACCAATTTGGTAAATTTTGAAAAAACGAAATATATTGTATTATAACCTACAGAGTACAGAGTGGCCATATAGTACTTTTTGTTAATGTGATTTCGGAGATGATTTTTGTTTGTAAAATTGTTTTTATTCGTGCACTACTACGTGCGCTCTAAATTTCTTCAGTTCGTACATTCTCCGACGCTCTGTTTAGCATTTCAGGGTGTCATACTTGTTTAACAAAATTCGTCAGAGGAAACGCAACTGAATTTGCCTGAGTTTCGCAACTGATCTGTTTAACCCAAGTGGAATCAATAATTTAAAAATTATAGTATAATATTAAATTCTTAGAAATAATATTAAATTATATTTTTACAATAATATTATATTTTATAGGCTTAATATAAAATCTATGTTTACTCATAGTGAAAACTTAAATTAGTATTCCCAAATGGAGATAGGTCTATAAATTCTCTTGTTTCTTATTTTCTTTTAAACAGTAACAGCTGAATAAAGTCACAGTTTAAAGTAACACTGATCATACTTTTAGTTTCAATTTATTTCTTGTAACAAATTATATAATACAGGTATATGTATAATAGGTATATAATAACAGGTATTTGTACGTGTTATTTTTTTTAAATGGTTTCGTTTGTACCTGTTATTTTCAAATACTAGTTTAGCACACCTCTATGTTGCACTTCCAAAACGTACCAGGCAAAGCAACGTATACAAATGTGTCAGGTTTTGAAGATACACAGACCGTAACGGAATTCAATCGCTACTGTTGCCCGCAAGGATTTATTCAGTTTTACTAGAAGGAAAGATTAAATGACGTCATGTTATGCTGAGACAGGCGTAAGGTGTAGAATGAAAATGTAAAAGCGAGAGGGAAGTCTTCTTTCTCATGGGGGGTGACCGGTAGTAAATCAAATCGGAGTTGCGAGACGGGGTGGTCAGTGTCGCACAAATGACCTCTTTAACCAGAGTCTTGGGATCGCCTCCCTGATGGAGTGATCCCTTGACGCCAGCCCTTTTTCCGCCCAGCGTGCACATTTGTCAATAAATATACCATCTTTCCAACAATTTTTCTTGTCTTTTAAAGACTGCGTTTGGCAACAGGAACTTGTTCAGTTCGTACATTCTCCGATGCTCTGTTTAGCATTTCACGGTGTCATACTTGTTTAACAAAATTCGTCAGAGGAAACGTCATAATATCGTTAGTAAATTAATTATAAAAACTTGTATACAATTTGAAAAACTTATAAGAAGATATGTATTTTTTTCAGATTGTATAATTCTTACAATATTATATAATTTTCATAAAAATTGTAACAAAATTGAAACTGCAATATTCAATATTTTTAAGGCAGAATCTCTTGGCTAAAATTCAGTCAACTAAATAATTACATACAGTTACATGTACGACTATTAAATTACACGTAATTAGTATAAGTGCATCTTTTACAATTGGTATAATACATTCAATGATGTATCCATAAATTGCATTACAAAAGGTTTGGTATAATTCCTAAAAATATTGTCACGTCTTTTTAACCAGTACATAAAGCTTCTACGTTATTTATTTTACATTCAGGGGCGAACTTATGGGGGTGAGACGAACGGAACCGGACCCCCCTGTGGGTCGAAAGTTGACAAGAAATTTTGTTAATCCCTTAATTTTTAAGCTGTCTTATTAATTTCTCAGCTCTTTACGCTAATACAATATTAACCCTTTTTGAAATCTATATTCTACAAACAAGTTTATTACATAGCATTTGCGTGTACGTTTGAAATATGAAATATAGGAAAGTCAATAAGTATCTTATAAACAATGTTTCAATAGCGCTTATTTTTATTGTGTTACTACTATAACTTTTTCTGGATGCCCTTCGTGTTCGGGTGTCAATTGTAACTATTATTTAAATTTTAAGTATAAAATGCTGGGCGCCAGAGATAATTAGGAATTTCAGGGTGTTGTTAATAACAACTCTTATGTTCAGATGCTAATTAAGCAATACTATATTTACCATTTGAATACATTTAAATATATAACATATAATATTATCATCATTTCAATTTTACAAATTAATTACTCCTCAATTGCCACTAGCTTCTTATCCCTATTTAATCATTACAAGAAATTCATGAATACATTTAATATCATTTACTATTTATGAATGCTGAATTAGTCCATTGACTATTCTCTAAATTTCATGAGATTAATTACACATTGAATATTATTCATCATTAATAAGAGATTAATGAACACTTGAAATATTATTTATCATTAACAAGTTACTCTTGACACTAGAAATCTCCTTCTTTCTCAACATAAATTAACTTTGATCAATGACATGACTTAAGATTTAACATTTCAGAAATATCAAACTCTCATTCAAAATTTATATTAAATATTTATACTTTGTACTCTTATTCTATGTCGTAAGATATAAAATACTCTTCAGCATCTGAACAATTCGTACGTTCTTTTAGAATGAAACGGGTTAAACTGAGGTAGACAAATATATTACATGCAATTATTTGATTACAACATTTAATTTGATACGGTTACTTGAATTTGATTATCCAAATTTTCCGTCTTGCTCGTTCCACACTTTACACATCACAACACAATTGATATTATTCTGCTTTTGTTTTATTCACCACTATCGCGATAACCATTCGTCTCCACGTCCTCCGAAACTTTGACTTTTCATACGGTCGCGCACATAATAAATAATACTTCTTCGCTCTTGATGCCGCGCACAGGATAAATAATATTACTTGACTGACTGATTCTCCGACTCTTGATTTCTGACTGCCGATTGACGATTGACTAATTTACTGAACGACTGAGTAACTAATTAACTAACTAACTAACTAACTGATTTGACTGCTTTGACTGATTTTCTAAGTTCCTGCATCAGTTACTTTTATAGTTGCACCTAAACTTCCCTTAATGCCGCTACTCTTAAGATTACCATCCTTGGCTGAAATTCGAACGTGTTGCCGGTAAGTTTGAAATTGTCCGGTAAACATTCGAAATAACTTCGCGCGCAGAGGTGACGCTTTCTATGATTGGTGAAATCTTATAGACGCGCACATTTTGCCGCGAAACCGTTTTCTCGTTAAAAGAGAAATCTGCTTTCTCCACCACCCTCGTTTATGACGTATCACTCTTTGTATTTTGAAGGCCGAAAACACCCTAAATCTAACGGTACTGCATATTTTTTGGTGTTTTTTGCAAATAAAGCGTTTTATATCTTTACGACTTAGAAAGTTGTACTTACAGTACAATTTTACACTGGCTAGGCGCCGACGTGTCGCCTCGCTAACACACCTCGCCTGTATAATAACTACTCGGTACAATGCTCATCTGTATGTCTACTTACTAACATTACTAAAATTAATATTAATAGTCTACATCGAAATATGTAATTGATATAAGTGTGTTTTATTATACAACTAGCTGTAACCGCTAGTGTTACTTACACTACTTTAATGATATTGATTTAAGTATGTTACTAAACGTTATTCAGCCACTTTAATATTTAATTACTGTAACACTGAGTAGTGTTAACTTACTTTTTTCTATTCTATGAAGCCGACTCAACCGGATCCCCACTCCAAGACCAAATTCTTGATTTGCTACTGTTTACATTTAGGCCTACACGTTTTTAGGTATACAATTTTTATTTTCTTTCACTATTAGCATAATGGATAGATTATTTTCAAATTATCTTAATCAAGGGAATATACTGTATATTCTTGTATATTGTACACTGTTGCACTATAGTTATATTTACCCATACTACCATGAATGACAGTTAGGTACAGTGCCAATAGGCCATTATTGCCCCAAGGCTGTTTTTTTTTTTAAATTTTCGATTTGAACCGTAATTCACAACATCCTATGTAATTATTAATAGGCCTATCAATAGTTAATATTTATACTTATTCGATCTTGTTTTAACAAAATTTGACACTTGTCTCACAACGTTATCTGGGTGCGGCTGCAATACAGATGTTAAGGCTAGTAAGAGACAAGACACTAATATTTATCCTTATTCGATCTTGTTTTAACAAAATTTGACACTTGTCTCACAACGTTATCTGGGTGTGGCTGCAGTACAGATGTTAAGGCTACTAAGAGACAAGACACTAATATTTATCCTTATTCGATCTTGTTTTAACAAAATTTGACACTTGTCTCACAACGTTATCTGGGTGTGGCTGCAGTACAGATGTTAAGGCTAGTAAGAGACAAGACACTAATATTCATTTTAAGTTTAACAATACACAGTGGTTTTCACCTTTAATATTTTTAATAATTGTGCAAAATAAAAATGCCAGTAATTTTCTTACGAAGTCTTTCCAACAGCCTAAAAGACAGTTGCCGACAAATTTATCACTGAAGGTAAACGCTGAAATATATATATTTTTTTAATTTATTTTATTTTTGCAATCTGTTTACAAAATAAACATTTGGCAAAACTAGTGACAATGTATGGCATGTAGAGGGTGGTCCATTGATCATTCCTCCTTAAGCACTAGTATTACATAAATCTAGCCGGAATGTCCACTTGTTTGTGGCGTTTGAGTCTTCTTGTGTTGGTGCCTGCGTCTTCCATGAGCTTTTGAGCTATTTCGTTGGGGTGCGCTGCTAGTCTCTTACTGTAGTTAACGAAGAATCGTTTGATTTCATGACGGACAGAAGTCACTTGGAGGTCGTTCTCGATGACATTATTCGGTACGTACCAAGGAGCGTTGACCATAGCTCGGAGCACCACATTCTGGAATCGTTGTAAAATCTCGATATTTGAAGTACTCGCTGTCCCCCACAGCTGGATGCCATATGTCCAGGTTGGTTTAAGTATGGCTTTGTAGATAAGGAGTTTGCTTTCTAGAGTTACAGGGGATCTCCTTCCGAGTAGCCAATACATTTGCCTGTACTGTAGTCTCAGCTGTTTGCTTTTGGTAATTATGTGCTTTCGCCAGGTAAGGCGGCGGTCCAGATATATACCGAGGTATTTTACATCTTCCTTTTGCGGTAGTTGGCAGTTATCGAGTGTTACCGGCGGGCAGCTGTCACGTCTCATAGTGAAGGTAACGTGGGATGATTTAGTTCCGTTCGCCTTTATCCGCCACTTCTTTAACCATTGATGGATTTCATTAAGGTTGATCTGTAGGTTACGTGAGGCGCAGGCAGCATCTGCGTGCGAGACCAGGATCGCCGTGTCGTCGGCGAAAGTTGCTGTCATAACCTGATTTGAAGGTGGAAGGTCTGCGGTATATATTAGGTAGAGCACAGGACCCAGTATACTTCCTTGTGGGACTCCAGAGTTGACTTGATGCAAGCTTGTAAATTCATCTTGACGTTTGACATAGAAGTATCTGCCTTGGAGGTATGATCTGAGGACAAGATAGTAATCGTTTGGAAGGAGTTTCTTCAATTTGTATAATAGGCCGGTGTACCAAACCTTGCCAAAGGCCTGGATTATGTCCAGGAAGGCTGCAGAGCAATATCGTTTACCTTCGAGATCGCTGCTTATTTTATTTACAATGCGATTGACCTGTTCTATGGTGCCATGTTTTTTTCTGAAGCCAAATTGGAAATCAGGTATTGTCTCCCTCTCATTGGTTGGAGTCTTTGAAGAAGAAGTTTTTCAAACACCTTTGATAAAAGAGGCAAAAGACTTATAGGTCTATAGGATGTTATAGCGTGCATTGGTTTACCGGGTTTGGGCAGCATTACAATCTGCGAAACTTTCCACTGGTGCGGGAAATGGCTGAGTCGCAGGATGGAATTGAAAATCGGGGTTATCGCTTTCAGACATTTTTTCGTTATCTCTTGTAGCACTTTGCCGGTAATCAGGTCATACCCTGGCGCTTTCTTGGGGTTGATTTCCCTAGTGATGACTGCTTGCACCTCCTTTAATTTGAATTTAAAGCTGGTAACGTCATCTGGAACGGGACATTTAGGAATGCAGTTACCTCGTCATCGTGTTCAGGTTCATCAGAATGATCTGGTTGAAACACCGTATCCAGATAGTTTGCAAATGCGGCGGCTTTTTCTTTACCATCTCTGGCCCACTGTCCACTGGCGTCCATAATTGGGGGTATGGATTGTTGCGGTCGTTTAATACGTTTTGTGGCTTTTCAAAGCGAGTAATTATTAGCTTCTGAGGCTGAGAGGTTCTCCAGATATTCTTGAAGTTCTTGATTGAAATATTAAGAAACAATATTTTGATTAAACACAGACTTCAAAGTTGGGTTAAATAAAGAATTAAAAATAAAAAGTGATGAAAATTTTTTAGATATTATAACTAGACTTGAAGATATATTGAAACATCACTCACGAGAAAAAATGATGTAACGTTTACAACAGTAAATACTACAGCCTGAACAGTTAGACAGTTATCATGCCCCGACGGTTAGCAACCTCGACTGACCAGAAATTATCTGAGGACGCAAGAGTCGAGTTGGTTAATTGACCAACCTAGTTATGAACGTTTCGTGGTCACCCTTACGAGAGACGTATTCCTTCAAACAGTGGTTAACTCACTTATGAATTTAGAAACAAAAGCTCAACACTCACAAGGCAAGAGATATTTGTACTTCATATGCTTACACATGAGTGGCGTGTTGTCACAATGTAGGACTACGGCATATTTCAGTTGTTACTAAAACATAGGAGGCGTGTGACAGGCTGAATCGGAGCAAACTATGGACAATACTAGCAAGGTAAGGTATCCCACAACATCTAGATCTATACAGAACCTTCATGTGGAGAATAAGATCTTAATTGAAGCAGGGAAACCGAGAAAAGCTCCTAGATTTGGCCTGATCAATTGCGGAGTACGACAAGGGTGTCCATTATCATCTTCTCTTTTTAATTTATATACTGACGATGTAATACAAAACTGACAGACGCATCTTCCGGAGCATTTTATGATTGAGCACTCTGCAATTGACACTTTGTTGTTTGCGGACGATCAGGCTATTCTGTCAGAATCGGAAAACACGTTGCAGATGGGTATACATTTGTTAAGTCGAATCTGCAAAGACTCTGGATTACAAATATCCACACTTAAAACGGAGGTGATCGCTTTTCATGGAATTGATCCCGTACTAGCAAAAATTGTTATAGATGGTACTGTTCTGGAACAAGTCAGGAAGTCAGGCGTATTTTGAATACCTGGGCTAGAGTGTCTTACAAGACAAGCAACGATGTTGTGAATCAGTTGCATAAGTTCAACCTTATGTATGGGACCATCAGGCGAACTCTTCAAGTCGGCGAGTAAAGAAACGCGCCTAAAATTCTACAAGTTGATGGCCCTTCCCACACTTCTTTATGGGTCTGGAAAAGCGGATGTTCCAATTCCGTTACCTTAGTGACGACATCGCTTGTAACGTACGTCGCAATGTCGATTACTAATTATCTAAGTTTCATTCAATGTATAGAAAAATGTGACGAGTTCTGTTAAATAAAACAAGCTAAATTTTTATTAGGTGTCCGTGCCAGTGTTGCTAATCGGCTCTGAAACTCGGTTCGGATTAACGCAAAACACACCTTCATAGAATACAGGCATCGGATATTCTTGCCACGTGTTAAAGTCTGCTCTCAAAGGAACGGACTCTACAGTGACTACATAAGTAAGCAGTCGTGTATAGGCTACATAGGATAGTAGGTCGGCCAAGGAAAGCTGGCAGTACAAGCCTATTGAGAGGAAATGTATAGGAAGCGTTCGAAATTTGGATTTATCACTTTTGGTCCTAAACTGTTGATTCGCCTACTCCCTGATCAAACAAGAAGAAGTAGAAGAAGAAGAAGAAGAAGAAGAAGAAGAAGAAGAAGAAGAAGAAGAAGAAGAAGAAGAAGAACGTAACCTTGTACTGGAAGCTGTGCCTATCGTTGTTCCTTGTCGGGTTATTAGGTCTAATGCTGTTTGTAACAACAGACGTTTCGGCCACACAATTGGAGGCCATCTTCAGTGTTAAACGACTGAAAGTATAACTGGAAAGATGTGGACCAGCTCCCACAGTAGGCCTACTGTGGTAAGCTTTAGTAACAGTGTGATAGTCGCCGGCCGTCAGAGCCTAAGACGTTAATTACTTGTACTGGAATATTCAATAATTGCGACTCATAAAGTAGTATACAAGTAATATTAGTAAACTGGATGAATAACAGAGGAAACATGAAGGGATAGAAAATAATGTTCACAGAAATATCTCCTAGTGATGGAATACTGCTGCTGCTGTTGATGCTGATGATAATAGAGATGACTCTAAGAAAGACTAATTCATTATGTACTGTGATTAATTCATTCGATAATACTAAATAATATATAGTAAGTTAATATGACTCATCAATTTACGGCCAATGGGAAGCAAGACTAAGAAATAAAATCAAGAATTAAATTGGGAAAAGTGGCTAGCTCTACATTAAATGGAATCCTGTGGAATAAGCAAATTACAGCAGAAACTAAAACCAAAATATTCAAAACCATTGTTAGAGGTATCACTACATACGGCTCAAAAGTTTGGACTACCAATAAACACACGAGAAGAACATTATTGACAAGAAGAAGAGATGGACTTTTGGTGACGTTCGGCAAGAGAGAATCCAGAAGTGAGACAATTAGAAATGAAATTATTAAGGACAGAATGAATGTGAAAAATTCAATTGTTGATTTTATTCAGACAAAAAATTACAATGGCATAGACACACAAAAAGAATGGCACAGGAAATATTACCAAGGAAAATTATGGAATGGGCCCCACCAGGAAGAAGGAAAAGAGGAAGACCACCTATCACCGGACTATATTGAGGGAAAGAGAAATTGAAGAAAATCTTTTGGATGGACTAGCAGCAGTAGAAAATGAGAATTCAATCAATTCTGTAGTCTTTGGTTCCGGAAAATGTGTGAACATTGTACAGCCGGAATAATAACAATAATATGCTATGACTCATCAGACCGTTTTAAGGCTGGCAGTTTGTTGGTGACGATGATTACATTTGATTTTATGGTGGCATACCATTAGCATAGACAAGAAACACATAGGCTATAGTACTATTACTCTAATGTACCCTGTACACCGCAGTACGAGGTCTCTTCATGCCAGCGTTAGACATTAAATAGGTCAAGTTTTGTACTTACTTGAAGAGGCAATCACGTGACTTCTTAAAAGAAGAGAGAGACCCGCCCGATGTTTATGTGATACTAAACACAAGTATACCCGCCCGATGTATACTTTAGCGATACTAAAGCATTTCAATCTAAACATTTATAATAAAAGTATCGCGTAGCATATAGCCATCCGTTATGAGGATACTGTATATTGAAACTGAAAACCCCTTTCAGACTCTCTCGGAGTGCACGAGCTAAATACCCAAGTCGATATGACAAAGCCTTTAGCTCTACAAAACAGTTCTTAAGCCAGTTGTCATGTACGGGTCCGAAACTTGGACAATGACGATGAGAGTGGTTGCGCAGGTGGGAATGAAAAGTCCTCGGGAGGATGTTTGATGCAGTGAACGTCCAAGCAACATGGGGAGTAAGAACGAATGCAGAAATCCATGAAATCTATGGAAAACCAGATGTCGTCATCGACATAAAGAAAAGTAGAATCCGATGTGCAGGGCGTCGCCAGAAAATGTGAGAGACATCCATATTGAAGAAAATATTTACGAGGAGATCTGGTGGAAGAAAAAAGGAGGGGTCGGCCCAGAAAACGATGGTTGAATGATCTTGAGCACGTCCTACGCAGGCTCGGTATAAGAAGACGGAGTATGAGAGCAGAGGATCCTGATGACTGGTGGCGGATTATCCATATCCTTGGCGGAGGCCAAGGCTCTCGAAGAGCTGTAGCGCCAATTGAGAGAGGGAGATATGACAAAGTCAAAATCAGTCTATAAACCAGTTCTCACAATTCTACACGCCACAAAAAGTAAGTGTAATTGGTACGGCTAATAGGCCTAAGTTATATATAGAGTGAGAGAGAGAAGAAGAGTACGTTGTGGTTGTGTGCGTGGACGGTTTCTACGAATTTCATTAAAACTGTGTCACCGAGACCATATGCTTTTAACGTTGACATCTGTTCGGCCCGTTGAACACGGAATAACATGGTATTTTTTTAAAACAATTAATTGTATAATTCGACATTCAATCGAGAACGGGAATTATAAACATTGTCGCGTAATTGACAGTTTACGAACGACTGGATGCCATACAATTGGGCACGCTCCGTTGCATACGGCCCGTTGGTTACACTGTTGTTTGTCCTTTTCGTTTTGAGCTTGTTGTTATTTTATTCGATATAATTACAGCTCGGACACGGTCGCCCAGTACTTGTCCGTCTGGGACAAATCGTTTTAAGGTTAAAAAAAAAAAAAAAAAATTTACCGCACTACGGTTGTTTCAGTTTGAAGGAGTAGAAGATTATAATTAGACTCATAAAGGAATGGATATTAAACTTAAACGCCATTTATAATCTCAGTTACTGTCGAATTAATCGTAAGGTGAAGGAAGTTTTGTCATGCTGTAATTTATGACACCGAACTATAATTAATAGCGGCTTGCTTTACTTGCGGTAGCGTACATACCGACCTTGATTCGACTTCGTTTCAGCGCAGACAAAAAGCAACGTAGGTTAGTCAAAGATTAAAATGCATAATAATATGTTGTTAAGAAAATATCGTCTCTCGTGATTATAAGAAATGTTTTGTAAACTCCATAAATTACAAGCACCTAATTTTTGACGAGTAAGGACTGCTACATTCCGAAATTGGATCATTCAGAATCGTTTGTAAAACGATTAAACAAAATTGGAAAACAGTTTTAAGGGCACTCGTAACCGGCAAGTCGACCATAAATCGATTTTTGGTTTTTTGTCTTAAAACAATCTTCAACATTATCTGAGTAATCTGATACCAAATTTATGTGAATACGCACAATTGTAAATTTTTTATAATTTTTTTTTAAATTTATATCGTAGGAAAAGTACTGTGAAAAGTGCTGATATATTACCATTTTTACAAATCTGTAACTTCCTTATAGCAAGGGCCATGATAACTGGTGAACTTATTCACACAAACATTCACTACCAGTGTATGTCATGAAGCCAATATTTGCATCCTAATCTGTAAACAAAAATGGCTTCATGGAAATGCGCAGAATGCAGACGAACAACTTGATTTGGAATAGATTGCCAAAAAATATATTTGTTGGACTGGATACTTTGGTTTTGGGTGTACATGATGCTGTGTTGACCTTCGATGAAGGTAATATAAGTAAGTATCAAGCCTTATAAAAACGAAGGATCAAATATGGTTAAGGTAATGCAAAAAATTGACTTGCAATGAATCCCTGGGGCAGAGACAGCAGTAGATGAATTGATTAAAAAGGTTAGACAGTCAAATAGAAATATGCATAAAAAACTAAAGGATCCAATAAGATAAAGGACATAACTGAAGACCCCGAGTATGGGACTGGACTAGTTTCAATCAGCTAAAACAATAAAACCCTATTCTAAAAACTTTAAATGCATTTTTATGAATTTTTTTAAGATAAATGACCCATTATTTCAGTAAACTATCAAGCTGAAATTGTTTGTGGCTACTGGGGTAATGGAGATATAGACTACTAGAGAACTATTGTCTCACACTGAAAAATAAAAACATAAAAATATATTTAGTATCCTTTTCGGATGAAAATTTTTAGAGTAAAACATAGAAATTTATAAAAATATCAGGGTATTGAGATATCTTTTATTGTAATAACGTTTGTAGTGTATAACGTTCTTACCTGTCTGCTAAAATTACAGACTTCTATCTTTTATAGATTCTGAGATAGTGGATCACAAAATTGATAAATTTAACATGGTAAGCATAGCCAGTTACGAGCGCCCTTACGTTGGCTTGTATGCGTAATAATAGTAATGTGGATAAGTATAATCGCAACATCATGTGTATGGAAATTTCTGTGTAAAACAGAATCGAGTGAAGACGTCTTCGTCCAGCAAGCCGCTTAACTTGACAAGTGTAGTCATGATGCTATAATCAGACGGCTAGAACACAGATTTTTCACTACTAAAATTATAGTTGTTAAGCATAGATAAACGTTGAAACAATGTAGTCACAACTAGTAGGACTTAAAAACTACATTAGACATTAGGTAAAACGTTAGCAATTAAGTAGTATTACAATGAAAACTAAAATGGCAAATATTGCTCTATACAACATAAATAATATAAATTTATGTATGATATTGTAACGAGAACCTTATCGAACAGCAGAGAGCATCCTCCACCGGTCCATCCGCTAGTCGAGCAGGTGTAGCCTCAGTCAAGGCCGCACAATAGTATGTTTCAGAGTGTTCAAGAACACTTGAGATACGGATTAAGCTGGCGTTCAGTAAAGATGGAAAATTATTCTCGAACACCTGTGCTGCCTGAAAAAGGGACAGAATTTGGGTAGTACGTTGTAAATCAGTTCACGTTGAGCGATTTCCTTAGTACAGATCGAGTCCCTTACTGTTCTGGAACTCTATTACTTGACATTATTATTGAATGTGGACAAATTTAACTTGAATTATTGTTCGAATATAATCTTGTTGAATAATTTGTTGATTGTAAACTGCAATTTGTGATTAATTAAAGCTGGTGGTTAGTGACTTCGACTGGTGTCTGTATTTTGATTCCACTATCTATACCATACGACCATCAGCGAGACCGCTGTAAGAATATATAAATTAGTTATTATAATTTTTGTCGTCGCTAATGACCAATGTTGTTGCAGCAAACTGATAAATAAATAAAAAATACAAAAAAATTATGAAGCTTGTAAGATGAGATTTTACTTCTGTCTAACGTTTTTAAAGCATAATAAGTGTTTAGGATATTTAAGGTAACATAAAAGGAAAGTAATGTATGAAATCGTAGCCGATAAAAATTAAGAAGAAAATGAAACATTGAAAATTTGAAACATTCAGACAATTATAATATCGCCCTTGGGGTAAATTGTCAGATAAACTTGACAAGTAACCCTTGTGGCAGACAGTTGCCGTGGTAAATAGTGTTGCTGAATAGGTACCTTGTTCGTCATTAGGACAGTACAGAGTTCGTTCTATACACACTGCCCACCTTTTCGGCTACATTAACAGTTTCAAAAAGCGTTAGCTTTAAGAAATTTGATATACGAGTACCAGTAGAGTCGTGTTTTTTTTAATACAGGCATGTATACATGTATTTTTAATCTGAAAAAAACACAGATTTTGCCCATTTTCTCTTTACTTCCATGATATTTATAACCAAACAGAACTGGCACATGTGATCGTGTGACAGTTGTAAACAAACAGCTTATTGTGTGCAGATGAATACAGCGCTGCAACGGCAGAAAGGAGACGTACGCGAAGTGGTCGTTGCATTTGAACTGCAACCCCGATGTGCTTATTACGCAGACAACGGGTAAACTGAAAGTAACACTGCCTACTGTACATTACAGCGTGCTGTGTTAACGTGGCTGTTGCAGTTGGCCAGCAACATCCATACCTGAGCTGTATGAAGCTGAATTGGTAGCCAACGCTATGACTGCTTGTTCTGTATGTTGTAAAGTAACATTTTTGTAATTAAATTATTGGTTTAATTTTCTTGAAACATTGCAACAAGGAAACCTGCCGCCACTGCTAAGTGTTGCACACGCAAGTATCAAATCTTCGTATCCTAATGAAACACAAGAGTGGGAAGACGTCGCAAAGCATTCCGAAAAAAAGTTATTATTATACAGAAGAATGCTATTTCCAGTTTGCACGCCCGGTATTGAACACGCTTTGTGGGATACGCCAAACCATTAAACTAGAAAATCCCACCGATGTTCAGTCAAAAATAAGCTCTCTATAAAAGCATGCATATTTACATGTATCATGATGACAAACACTCCATGATACATTTCCAGCCAAACCGTTCACAATAACCTACGAAACTCTAACGCGAAAGAGAGAATCACACTATATAGGATATAGGCCTACCAACAGATATCAAGAGCGGGACCTGTATCAACATAACAAACTCGTGGTAGAATTATTCCATCAATTATCTCAACAGTGAATAGACAATGGCCAAACGATTTATCTAGATAATCTTTGTTATCAACAAGTTATCCAACCAGATTAGTCTCGTACAATAATTCAAGTTAAATTTGTAGACACGCAATAATATTGTCAACTGTTAGAATTCCACTCTTACTATAACTCAATAACACTTCACCGCACTCGTGTAAACCGGCACTCGATCCGCACTAAGGAAAATCGCTCAACACAACTGATCTGACAAAGCCAGCTTCTGTCTCTCATATCGTACCGCACGTGTTTTAGAAATGTTCCATCCTCATTGTGGTGTGTCAGCTAATACGTATTTCAGGTGTTCTCCAGACTACTCTGGAACATACTTGAGAGCGGCCTTGACTGAGGCTACACCTGTACTACTACCGTGGAGAACGGATGGAGGACGCGCTCGGATGTTTCAGGCGGTTCCATTCGTTTCAATATAGTTTCCAAACTGTGACACACGTCAAGAACATATAACTAACATGCATTTATTACTCCCCCCCCCTGTGCTTTACAGTTAAGAAGATCGTAAATATCCATGAAATGAAAAAAAGTATACAAAATCGTACGCTTGTCTAAAGCAAGCAGTAAACGGTAGGTCATGTAAAATGAAGAAATTAAGAACTCCTACTGTCTAGGACACCTACTCTAGTCACGTTGTAATCTTAGAAAGTCTACAACATGATTAATTTAGTTCGGATCTTAGGTCAAATGGGTGAAACGTGGAATAGGTAGAAAATAGTAAACCAATTTAGAATGTGAAATATTTGAAAGAAGTAACTGATTCAAGAAATCTAAGTTGGAGTGAATGTTGGTAGATAGCGGCAGTTTACCACCATTCTATATTTACGTTTATAATAAACGTATAAGGAACTTGCAATTGCACGATGCAATACATAAGCGGGAAGACAAAAATTATAACGGTAATGAGCAACACTCAAAACAACAGGAAGAATGTAAGTTCGCTGGTCTGGCCCAAGGCCGTCACCTTGTAATTAAATATTTTGTCAGTTCTTTTGTGTTCAAAACATTCAAGACAACAAGAACTTTTGTCTACGCAGCAATTTGCTAGTCACAGTTAAATTAAACAGTGTAGAAAAATCTATACACTTGGAGATAAATTTAAAAACGCCGCTTCCTAGATTATACACGAAGATTCAATGCCTTGAAGCGCCTTGTACAGTTCAATGCATAAGATCGTTAATATGGCCATCATCATGTTCAGCACTTCCACCCTTTATGACCGCGTCTCTGTCTCACTTCTCTGAAGAGACAAACAACAATAAAGCACGTGTCCTTTCTTTGATAACAGTTTGTGCCCTTTTACTAACATCTGAATATCGGACGCATCATGACTGTTCTGGCTATTAAATCTGGCCCCGTTAAGTTTTGTTGATTTCGAGCACGTAATAACTTAACCTCGTGTGGTCAGATTTCCCAGGTTTTACGTATAACAGTCGATTGGATTACCGCAAAAGAATCTGTGAGATTATAATTTCTCGAAGAAGTAGAAATAAGGAAATTAGAGCACGATCAAGAGGTGGTATCGATATGACCGATCTATTGTGACAAAGAAGTTGGATTAATTTAGTCACACGAAAAGAATGGCGAAAGAGAAGTGTCTCAAAAGAATAACGATTTGGTGGCCAACGCCATCATGATTATTTAGCGATATTGTTACGGCGGTCGCCACGTTGCGTCCTAGCTGCCTCGAGGCCGATCCAAACAGTCCTCTTGCGTGAGGCCTCTTGCACTCGTGCCGTCTTCAACATCTTTTCTCCAGAAATGCCTAGGCCTTCCTTCTTCCTTTCACTGAGTAGTGTCCAATCACATACCTTCTTTGGCCACCTCTCTCCTGATGTGTACTTATGTGTCCGAACCAATTTAACATTTTCACCTCTACCGTTTCTATTACGTCTACGCCAATCCCCATTTCGGCTCTTATAACAGGATTCTCAATTCAATCCAATTTAATTCGTCTACAGCATCGTTTCTAATAATCCTTCTCCATAGCTCTGGTCCTGGATTTAATTCTTTTATTTACCTTCCACAGTTCTGCCCTATACAAGCCTACGCCCAAAAGGTATAAACCAAAAGGAAAAGTATGACTAACAAAACTTTTGCGGGAGAAGGGGCGTATTTACAAGGGGGACGAACTGGACCGGACTCCCTCCCCCAGAGGCTCGAAACAATTTGTCGAATTTTGTTAATCTCTTCTCTTAACTTTTAGGCTCTTTTATTATTTTTTCAGCCGTGTTTTTTAGCTAGTAACTTTTTTTAAATATTCAAACAGGTTTATTACACAGCATTTCCGCATACGTATGAAATAGGAAAATCAATTCAGTCAGTCAGTATCTTCTAAACGATGTTGGATTAACTTATATT
The DNA here is from genome assembly GCA_034769895.1 of Magicicada septendecula. Lineage (NCBI taxonomy): Eukaryota > Metazoa > Arthropoda > Insecta > Hemiptera > Cicadidae > Magicicada > Magicicada septendecula. Next base: position 381,058,708 of record CM068373.1, read on the forward strand.
TTTGCTGTGTTATTACCGTTTACTTTAATGGGATTGATTTGAGGATGTTAAAACACGTTTTTCAGGCACACATTTAAAGATAGTAATGTTGATTAGTTTTAACTTGTTTTTCGTTTGTATGAAGCCAACTCGAGCGAACCCCTCTCCAAGACCAAATACTAGTTCGGCATTGTGCGGGAGATGAAACAAAGAAAAGTGTATAGATCTGAAGCGGCCTACACACGATCATTTCGGTGTGTCATATCAGTGTGTTGTGCACATCGGACTGAAGTTATGCGTTGCCTACACACGTTCACATCGGTATGCCATGAGTCTCCGACGTATTGTGTTGGAACGCACTCCCCGTGTACGCATTCGCATTGGGTGTTGTGCCAAAAGTTGGTTTTTGTAGTTTATCGTGTCAATGAAACAGAAATTCCTATTTTGGGCTTCTGTACCCTGCGCGCTTGTAGAATGAAAGAAGAATAAACGAAAACGGTGACTTAAAGATTGGTTTCAAAATTCGAGCAAAATATTCACACACAAATGTTTTGACGGAGCTGAGCTAAAGCTTACATCCTAAAGACTGGCACAATTATTTAAAAGTATAGGAAGAAACTTATTTGAAACTGCTGTCACTAGTTTCTCAGTGCGGAAGCAGAACGGACTGAACTGAGCTGACTCCTACACACGCTCATTTCTACCCGATGTCATGCCGAAGTGATTCACCGCTTGATGCGATTTCATCATGCCGTCAGCTCACACTTTCGGTGTGCATTGACATAATTTCGGTGTGCCATATCTACAGTATGTGACACACCGAAATGATAGTGTGTAACTTCTTAACAACTGCTAGAAGAAGACGGAGAAAGACAGACGTAAATAGAACATAGAATCCGAATAACGCAGGACTGCGTACCTCGACTACGCTCATAGGCTACATAGTAGAACATCATACACATTATACTGTACATACGTAAATAATTTTACCGGAGAGGGTGACAGTTTGAACGACCTTGAGTTAACCTGTGTGAAGTACAGATATAGAACAGGTGTAGGGAAGCGACTTACTGTGACAAAGCCGGAAGGAAGCGCACAGCCCACTTAATAAACATGACCCCGTCGTCTCCCTCGGACGCCTATCATGTTATTAAAAAAACAAAAAGTAAACCGTCCTTTCTGTAATCTACCCCTTGTGTTTCGCCCTCGTAGAATACTACAACACACCTTGCAACAGATCGTTTGGCAGAGCATATTGCTTTAACACACTGTGACGCCGTTATGTCCCTTGTTAGCAGTCTCTTGATAATAAGCGTTTAAAATTAATTCTTGGGTACAACGAACTAGACAAAATCACCAAGTTAGAGTAAGACGTAAGCTGTCCCTTTGACAATAACATGTAACATACCTATATACCTACATGTAACATAACACTGTCAAATAAGTTTAAAGCGTATTTAAAGAAAATTGTATAATTGTTTTCCCTGTTCCTTAAAGTGTGCTGCTGTCCAACTGAATTTACTACAAATGACGTTAACTAATTAATTTTGAAACGAAAGTGGGTTAATAGTTTATTACCGTCAAATTATGCTACATGCAAAACTGGCTAACAGCATAAATGCTTATTAAAAGAGTAGGCCTATTTGAGGACATAAATAAATTTCGAAATTTCTTATGTTACAGTGCAGAGTAATACGTTTTTCAGTAACCTATTCACAATGAGACACATATTATTATTCTATACAATAAATTACACATAATAACTAGTACATGAACAGTTACCGCGAAAGTTCTAGGTTTTCATTATCAATTCTGTAAGACCGATTCACAAGCAGAACGAAAACGAGGACAGTAAACGTGCACATAATTCGCATTTCGAAGACTTCGAGAGTAAAGTGGAAATCGTAAAGTACAGAGGATGTCAACGGCAACAAAATGAAGAAATCAGCCGAGGTACACCGCAAGGTACTTTCTCATACTGGTACGTCAAGGTAGCAACATCGTTTCTCATTGAATATTGAATACATTTTATAATATTTTACATACTCTATATTGTCTGAAACTCACACAACTGATATTAATGTTGTTAGTTTTCATTACTGAAGTGCGATGATGTGATTTAGCTTGTATGATACATCCCCATATTTTGACATGACGATGAAAATGTAGTAGCACATATTTAACAAATTGTCAAATACTTATCCTGTGTGTAAAAAGATGAAAGACTAAATTCTTTGTGATAGCATTCGTAAGTGCCGAGGAAATGCCGATTCAGTGCTTTAACGCATCTACAAAGCCTCAGTCTTACCGTACAAATACTACGTTATTGACTAAATACCATGACTGGCCAAGATATACGCCAATGGTGATATTTAGGTTATGAAAATGTTTCTGTAGAATTATAATGTAGTAAAGAACGGAGGCTTATTGAGATAGACGTTTTCCAGCGTTTGTTAGTCCATCTAACCTATGACAGAGGGAACATAACTATAAAACCCATTTAATTGTTATCACGGTGATGGACGGAGAATAAAAATGTATTCTGGTCGATCGAGAAGGGCAGCGAGAGGGTGGATGGATGTAATGTTTCCGCTAGCGAGTAAGAGTTGCTAACAATTGGCAAGTGTATTCAGCTAATCTATCACCAGCCAGAGATCTGCTGGTTCATTCATCACATGTGCTGTTGGCAACGCGGGCGGAAATTTTACAATGCTAACTCCACCTACATTAGCCGGCAAACTTGCCCCAAGATTAATAGTCATCCACGATTTCATCCCAAAGTTTACTAAACCAAACACACGCACGCACTCACACATGCGCGCGTGCATACTATTAACTAAGTTTATTAAATCGTTACCATCTGACAGCAGCCTGACAGGAGCCGGTCGATGTTTCTTGATTCTGTTTCGCAGCCCAATGCTTCATGTAAATTGATTATACGTGAATAGGTTAAGCTATGCAGTTATCCCCGGATATGCGCGAGGACTGTGTTCCGCTAGCTGGTACGATCAGTGAGACTCAGAATGGTGAAACTAAATACAGACTAAAAATGGCTTTCCGATCTAATAACATACTCAAATTTTAAATTACAACTTTTGTGATTTTTGGTTTCTTAACCATATTAAGGGACATTCTATTACACGCGTTTTTCATATCCCTTTGAAATATACGCAGAGTACAGTAATTTTAAAAATATTTTGAAATCTGTATATTTGTTAGTAACAGTGATGAAAGTAGTCGTTTCGGTGAGCCGGCTCAATGGAACTGGATCGTAGTATTCAGCTGATTGTGGCAACCGGTTCAAATGACCGACAGGTTCTCGTGATTCGTCTGGATCTTTTGTTCATTCGTTCTTTAGAGATTGTTCGTTCATTCTGTTTACTACAAGTCTGCATTAGCTGCGGGAAAGTAGCGGACCATACTCGTTCGTTCATTCCCACTACACTCTGCGCTGGCTAACGGAGGACAGAGAGACATTTATATAGGCCTGCTTGTTGACTCGGTACTCAACTCACTGCATTTCACGATGTCACGGAAAGCAGTTCCTTTGTTTGCTTATAACAAGGACAAACCAGGCCTGTTTATGAAAAATAAACTTGATACCAAATAAATGCATATTGTAACGAGAATCCTATGGAACAGCATAGAACATTCTCCCCTCCCTCCCCGGGGCAGTGTGCTAGGTGTTGCCTCAGTCAAGGCCGCTCACAAGTAGGTTCCAGTGTATTCAAGAACACTTGAGATACGCATCAAGTGGCGTGAAGTGAGGATGGAAGATTTCTAGAAGGCGTGCGCTACCTATAAAAAGCCATAGCAGCCGGCTTGTCAGTTTAGTGGTGTTCAGCAATTTCTTTAGCGCAGATCGACTGTTTGTAGCGAAGTGTTGTTGTGTTATAATTAGGGCGAAATCCTTTATAGTTGACATTAAAATTGCGTGTGGACAATTTTTACTTGAATTGTTGTAAGAGGCTATCTTGTTGATTACAAATTATTGATTGTGATAATTAAAGCTGGTTATTAGTGATTTCACTGGTGTCTTGTATTTTGTTTTACGCTGTACCATACGACAATAAGTTATATTCTTTGCAACGGATTAATATAAATTTATCGTCTTTTTTCATTCGTTCGTTTATGAAAGATATTTTCGTATCACACTGTATAGTACTGGATATCATGCACTGTGTAGTTCTGAAATACTAACCATTTCTCGTTTGAAAGGATTTTACCATTTAAATTCACGGTTCACAGTAGTATTTTAAACATTATTCTTGCATTAAAAAAACTACTGGGAATTTAGGATATGCAAATTTAAGTTTGTTTTTCCAACATAAAATAGACAAGTAAATTGTGCAATTTTTATACTATAATAATATCATACTTCTGTCGTACATACTATAATAAATAAATTGCAGAAATAATGTATCATAATTACGATATAATTTTACCTTCAATTAATTTTCAGTTTTAACAATTTCCCATTGTTATAAGCCGTATATCGTACGTGTAAATTAAATTTAGAATAACCTACTAGAACACCTACGCTTAGGTTAACATAAAAAAAAATTTAAATAATAGGCCTATTTAACCGTGTCATTCATTCAATGTGAAGACCCGGGTTACAAGAACCGGTTTGTTCGTAAACCATCCATCACTAGTTAGAAATGTCTAATTCTTATTTGAAAAGTAAATATATTAGGAAATTACACTTCCTTTACAAACTATACATAACAGTTACATCTTGCAACCGATTAAAAAAATATTCAGTTTTCTTATTGTGTGGAGAAACATATTTTATTTATTTATTTTTTTTACTTTCCTAATTGGTTGATTTACGCCCATTATAGATCTTACACAAGAAACATGTCAACATTGTTTTGGTAAGTCTACTCAACGAATTCCCTGTGAAACATCTTCACACTTTTATTTTGTTACTCTTGGATGAGGTTCTGAAGACCAGAAACACTCTGGCTTTTCTACGTATGACGTATTGAGCTTCTTCACAAGGCATAGAAGATTCTTCCACCGAGTCTAAAGAGAGCCGCTAACTAGGCCATGAGGATAACTGAGGATATTACATCAGGTATGATGAGTCCGAGTCAATTCTTGAGTTTACGAAGTCTGTGAGTCTGTTTACGAAGATTGAAGATAGAATTTTCCTTATATCTTTATCGAACGCTCGGCAATGTTATTTCCATGATTTGTACGCACTTCTACTATGAAGTATTTATGATGTCACTGATTCAAAAACAGTTTTCAGTTACTAATAAAATTAATGGAGATTCGAAACGTGATTATTCGAAATGTAATCCCAGAAACGTCTTCCACATGTTCAAGTGTTTCTAATGTTACAGGTTTTAATTTTATCATTAGTGAAATTCAACGCGGTTTTACGTTCAGGTGTGGTCACGTAGAGATTGTCTGTGTATTTCTTGTTTATTTCTTGTAGAAGTTGTTTGTTTGTTTCGGCCAGTTGGTCTTTAACTTAATCTATTAAACACGGGATACGATGATCTGTAATTTAAGTGGTATATGCAGCTTGAGGTACGATATACGAATTATTTGTGATAGATGTAATATTTATAGAGAAGAAGATAAGTAAATTACTTTCTGTGAAAATACACATGCTCTGTTTGCTCGTGTACTTTTGTAATCGTAATAGACTTTGTTGAAAATCACTCAGTATTATTATTAATATCACTTTCAATACTAAACATTTTACCGTTCTATGATGTTCATTTGATGTACTGGTTTGTATATTTTTACGACGGAGAATGCGGCACAATAGAAGGCGAACGTTTAATATTGTTAACAATACTAAACAGTGCTGCCACTTGTATCCATACTTTCAACAATACAGTTGTATCAATAAAAGTGGACGTAAATCGAACGAAGTGTTTCTCCGTGCTCTCTAAATATAATTAACACTTTAAACTCTTTCAGCGTTATACAGCAATGCAGTAGTTGTATATTACAATTATATAACCGTTGGGACACTTTTACATCCCATTTGTAAAATATCGGTATGGAGAACCATACATGACTTCCATATTCTAAGATTTATATTTAAAATCATTTTCGAAATGAAATATTACCATAGAAACTACTTCTTTCTACTTACTGCTTCAGCCTTAACCACAGGTCACTAACGTATACCACCTCACGTTATCGCACTCGATTTTCACTGATGATCGAAGTCGATGGCATTGCCGAAATGTCTGGTTTTGTAGAAAACATTGGACTACGGCCAAATATCCCGGGAAGGAATTTTAACAAAAACTACTTCTTTGTTGCCGATAACGTTGTACACATATATATAAAAAATTGCATAAAATTAATGGCTTGTGTAAGTTAATGATTGATCTCCATTAAGTAGTGCTCAAGTTTCCAAAGTTTTAATATTATGATGTCCCTAATTAAAACATCAGAGCAGGTTTAGTGTGAATGAGGGTACACCGTGGACTAAAATTTTCAACATTTCCTATTGAGCGTTGCTTAGAGTAAAGCTGCGAATCTACAGTGTATGTTTCACAGAACAAACACGCGAAAAAGAAGGAACGCTCCGAAGTCACTCATGGACCGTCAGCATCTTGCAGAGGGTTCATTCCCTAAAGACGAAAAGTCTGTCTATGAATCGTTCCTCTGTAAACACGTGCAGTTACACTGCCCAGCGATCCACAGGAAGCAAATTGATGTCCATTTTTTCGGCTTGCACGCGTTATGTTGGTGTGGGTTTCGGCACTTTCCATTTAAAAAGCGTGCAAATGTAAGAAAATAAACATGAGTAAGACCAGAAATAACGCGAATTTTGTGTGTGTGTGTGTGTGTGTGTTCACTGCCTTTTTATTCCTGTATTCATAATAATAAAATGGAAACGTAAACATTACATAACTGAGATATGCTTACCTGCCACGAACGATATATTATTTTATACATGTATATTAACTCATACATAATTTACATTAAAATGAAAAAATTATAATTTTATTGCCTGGCAACAAAATTATTTTATTTTTAACAATTACCATTGTTTGAAAAAGTTTAAATGAATTTTCAAGTACTTTACTGTTGTTAAAACGTAAAATGTTGCAGGTAAACTACCCCTTCCCTTAACCGATCTTCACCAAAATCGAAAGTCCTTGATATCTCTACAATTCAGGGACGTATGCAAAAAATTATTTGATTCTGTTTGAATTTGCGGCTGTTATCTTTTGCCATAGAAAATACCCTTGATAAAAAAACGTTGCAGGTAAACTACCCCTTCCCCTTAACCGATCTTAACCAAAAACAATAGGTCTTGAGAACTCTACAATTCAGGGCTGTATGCGAAACATTATTTGATTCTGTTTGAATTTGAGGCTGTTATCGTTTGCCATAGAAAAAAATCTACAGACACGCACACAGACACTTTTCGAAAAACGACTTTTTTTCATGTTTTGAGTGTAGTACAATCAGAATCTGCAATAATCTCGAACACGATTTTTTTTGCCATCACCATACTTCCATTTCCTTAAGGAACATGGAAGTAAAATTAGTTTGTGACTGTCCGATTCAGCTCTCACTTTTACTTCCATGTTTTTACTTCCATGTTCCTTAAGGAAATGGAAGTATGGTGATGGCAAAAAAAATCATGTTCGAGATTATTGCAGATTCTGATTGTACTACACTCAAAACATGAAAAAAATTCATTTTTAGAAAAGTGTCTCTGTGTGTGTCTGTCTGTGTGTCTGTGTGTCTATCTGTACATTTTTTTTATGGCAAACGATAACAGCCGCAAATTCAAACAGAATCAAATAATTTTTTGCATACAGCCCTGATTTGTAGAGTACTCAAGACCTATTGTTTTTGGTGAAGATCGGTTAAGGGAAATGGGTAGTTTACTTGCAACGGTTTTTTTTAAATCAAGGGTAATTTTTTTCTATGGCAAACGACAACAGCCGCAAATTCAAACAGAATCAACTACTCTTTTGCATGCAGCCCAGAATTGTAGAGTTCTCAAGACCTGTTGTTTTTGGTGAAGATCGGTTAAGGGAAAGCGGTAGTTTACCGGCAACGTTTTATGTTTAACAAGGGTATTTTATATGGCAAACGATAACAGCCGCAAATTCAAACAGAATCAAATAATTTTTTGCATGCAGCCCTGATTTATAGGGTACTCAAGATCTATTGTTTTTGGTAAAGATCGGTTAAGGGAAAGGGGTAGTTTATCTGCAACGGTTTTTTATCAAGGGTAATTTTTTCTATGGTAAACGATAATAGCCGCAAATTCAAACAGAATCAAATAATGTTTTGCATACAGCTCTGAATTGTAGAGTTCTCAAGACTTGATGGTTTTGGTGAAGATCGGTTAAGGGAATAGGGTAGTTTACCGGAAACATTTTATATTTTAACAAGGGTAATTTTTTATATGACGAACGATAACTGCCGTAAATTCAAACAGAATCAACTACGTTTTTGCATACCTTTTTGAACTAAAGAGATCTCAAGGTCTGTTGATTTTGTTGAAGATCGGTTAAGGGAAAGGGGTAGTTTACCGGCAACGTTTTATGTTTTAACAAGGGTATTTGCTAAGGCAAACGATAACAGCCGCAAATTCAAACAGAATCAAATGATTATTTGCATACAGTCCTTAATTGTAGAGTTCTCAAGACCTATGATTTTTGGTGAAGATCGGGTAAGGGAAAGGGGTAGTTTACCAGCAACATTTTATGTTTTAACAAGGGTATTTTCTATGGGAAACGATAACAGCCGCAAATTCAAACAGAATCAAATAATTATTTGCATACAGCCCTGATTTGTAGAGTACTCAAGAACTATTGTTTTTGGTGAAGATATGTTAAGGGAAAGGGGTAGTTTACCTGCAACGTTTTATGTTTTAACCAGGGTATTTCCTATGGCAAACGATAACAGCCGCAAATTCAAACATAATCAAATAATGTTTTGCATACTGCCCTGATTTCTTGAGTACTAAAGACCTATTTTTTTGGTGAAGATCGTTTGAGGGAAAGGGGTAGTTTACCAGCCACGTTTTTGTTTTATCAAGGGTATTTTGTATGGCAAACGATAACAGCCGCAAATTCAAATAAAATCACAAAATGTTTTACATACAACCCTGAATTGTAGAGTTCTCAAGACCTGTCGTTTTTGGTGAAGATCGGTTAAGGGAAAGGGGTAGTTTACCTGCAACGGTTTTTTATCAAGGGTAATTTTTTTCTATGGTAAACGGGTAAACGATAACAGCCGCAAATTCAAACAGAATCAAATGATGTTTTGCATACAGCCCTGTATTGTAGAGTTCTCAATACCTATTGGTGTTGGTGAAGATCGGTTAAGGGGAAGGGGTAGTTTACCTGCAACGTTTTATGTTTTAAAAGGGTATTTTCTATGGCAAACGATAAGAGCCGCAAATTCAAACAGAATCAAATACGTTTTTGCATACAGCCCTCTTTTGTTGAGTACTAAAGACCTATTTTTTTGGTGAAGATCGGTTAAAGGAAAAGGGTAGTTTACCAGACACGTTTTTTGTTTTATCAAGGGTATTTTATATGGCAAACGATAACAGCCGCAAATTCAAACAGAATCATATAATATTTTGCATACAGCCCTGAAATGTAGAGTTCTCAAGACCTGTTGGTTTTGGTGAATATCGGTTAAGGGAATAGGGTTGTTTACCAGCAACATTTTATGTTTTTTTAAGGGTCATTTTTTTTTGACGAACGATAACTGCCGTACATTAAAACAGAATCAACTACTCTTCTGCATACCTTTTTGAATTATACAGAACTCAAGGTCTGTTGATTTTGTTGAAGATCGGTTAAGGGAATAGGGCAGTTTACGTGCAACATTTTATGTTTTATCAAGGGCAATTTTTTTTATGACGAATGATAACTGCCGTACATTAAAACAGAATCAACTACTCTTCTGCAAACCTTTTTGAATTATACAGAACTCAAGGTCTGTTGATTTTGTTGAAGATCGGTTAACGGAAAGGGGTAGTTTACCGGCAACGTTTTATGTTTTAACAAGGGTATTTTTTCTATGACGAACGATAACTGCCGTAAATTCAAAGAGATCAAATAATTGTTTGCATACAGGCCTGAATTGTAGAGTACCTAAGACCTGTCGTTTTTGGTGAAGATCGGTTAAGGGAAAGGGGTAGTTTACCTGCAACGGTTTTTTATCAAGGGTAATTTTTTTCTATAGTAAACGATAACAGCCGCAAATTCAAACAGAATCAAATGATGTTTTGCATACAGCCCTGTATTGTAGAGTTCTCAATACCTATTGGTGTTGGTGAAGATCGGTTAAGGGAAAGGGGTAGTTTACCAGCAACATTTTATGTTTTAACAAGGGTAATTTTTTATATGACGAACGGTAACTGCCGTAAATTCAAACAGAATCAACTAGGTTTTTGCATACCTTTTTGAACTAAAGAAAACTCAAGGTCTGTTGATTTTGGTGAAGATCGGTTAAGGGAAAGGGGTAGTTTACCTGCAACATTTTATGTTGTAACAAGAGAAATGTTTCAATGACGAACGATAACTGCCGCACATTCAAACAGAATCAAATATTTTTTTGCATGCTTCGCTGAATTGTACAGGACGGAAGGTCTGTTGATATTGGAGAAGATCGGTTAAGAGAAAGGGGTAGTTTACCTGAAACATTTTATGATTTAACAAGAGTAAAGTACTTAATTTTTATAAATAAAGTATCCTGATAAGAAGCTCATAGTAATCCACTGTAGAAACGCAGATGAAATATCTATAAATGAAGAGGTTAGGTGAACTGGGTGGGGGTAATTTTCTATTATTAAAAATTATAGTTGAAGGTGGAGGGAGAATTTTTTATATGTGTACTACGTTATCGGCAACAAAGAAGTAGTTTTTTGTTAAAACTGCTTCCCGGGCTCTTTAGCCGTAGTCCAATGTTTTCTGCAAAACCAGACTTTTCGGCAGTGCCATCGACTGCCATCATCGGTGAAAATCGAGTGCGAAAACGTGAGGTGGTATACGTTAGTGACCACAGTACTGTGGTTAATGCTGAAGCAATAAGTAGAAAGACGTAGTTTCTATAGAAATATTTCATTTCGAATATGATTTTAAATATAAATCTTAGAACATGGAAGTCATGTATGGTTCTCCATACCGATATTTTTCTATGGCAAACGATAACAGCCGCAAATTCAAACAGAATCAAATGATGTTTTGCATACCGCCCTGTATTGTAGAGTTCTCAATACCTATTGGTGAAGATCGGTTAAGGAAAGGGGTAGTTTACCTGCAACATTTTATGTTTTAACAAGGGTAATTTTTTTATGACGAACGGTAACTGCCGTAAATTCAAACAGAATAAACTACGTTTTTGCATACCTTTTTGAACTAAAGAGAACTCAAGGTCTGTTGATTTTGTTGAAGATCGGTTAAGGGAAAGGGGTAGTTTATCAGCAACGTTTTATGTTTTAAAAAGGGTAATTTTTTTTATGACGAACGATAACTGCCGAAAATTCAAAGAGAATCAAATAATTTTTTGCACACTTTCCTGATTTGTAGAGCACTCAAGGTCTGTTGGTTTTGGTGAAGATCGGTTAAGAGAAAGGGGTAGCTTACCTGCAACATTTTATGTTGTAACAAGAGAAATGTTTCCATGACGAACGATAACTGCCGCACATTCAAACAGAATCAAATATTTTTTTGCATGCATCCCTGAATTGTAGAGGACTGAAGGTCTATTGATTTTGGAGAAGATCGGTTAAGAGAAAGGGGTAGTTTACCTGAAACATTTTATGATTTAACATGAGTAAATTACTTAATTTTTATAAATAAAGTATCCTGATAAGAAGCTCATAATAATCCACTGTAGAAACGTAGATGAAATATCTATAAATGAAGAGGTTAGGTGAACTGGGTGGGGGTAATTTTCTATTATTAAAAATTATAGTTGAAGGTGGAGGGCAGAATTTTTTATATGTGTACTACGTTATCGGCAACAAAGAAGTAGTTTTTTGTTAAAACTGCTTCCCGGGCTATTTAGCCGTAGTCCAATGTTTTCTGTAAAACCAGACTTTTCGGCAGTGCCATCGACTGCCATCATCAGTGAAAATCGAGTGCGAAAACGTGAGGTGGTATACGTTAGTGACCTCAGTACTGTGGTTAATGCTGAAGCAATAAGTAGAAAGACGTAGTTTCTATGGAAATATTTCATTTCAAATATGATTTTAAATATAAATCTTAGAACATGGAAGTCATTATGGTTCTCCATACTGATATTTAAATATCTGTTACCGGCAAAGTACAAAATCAGGCATTATATAGAATGCCTAGGAATTTCATACAATGCCTAAATCCAGCCGGCAAAGTATGTAATAAAACACATTTCATACATTGCCCAAGCATTGTATAGAATGCCTAACATCTTGTAGGTAATGTATAGAAGACAATGTCTGGCATTACACTCTGGCATCAAAAAATCACCCTATGAAGCTCTCTTTGGATGAAAAGTTAAGGTAGGGCTTACTACGTACTCGATTCCCCATGATGTGTTAGAAACTCTTGAAAGTGAAGAAGATCTCGAACAAGTCATCAACAATATACAGACTACACGAAATACCAATAACGGCATAACTGAATCTATCGACCCTACCATGCCTAACCTAATTCAGGCAACAGAACATGCAGGCACTTCAACAGTAAGGATTGATCCTGTAGACCATTCTAGCGCAGCCAACACCACCGACCCAAATTACCCTTTAGACGCAGCCCATGAATCCAGCCCAAATCAGACAACGACATGCTGTGTTTGTTCAAAAGAAACTTTTGGTTCTGAAAAGTGTGTAGAGTGCTGCAGAGATATGGTCAGTACGTGTGGACATTTTTTGCACACTACTAGCTATAGCCTAGTGGAGATAAGTGTGACGATAGCAAGAATCTGTGTACTTTCTGTTTCAAAGCAAAAAATGCAACTGAAGAAAGAAAAAGGTCAAAATCATTTCTAGAACTTCAGGCAAAGAAGATGAAATCTGATTCTGACGAAAAATTTTCTCCAGGTTCTGTGGGCGCGTCTATTCGTGTTCCAATTCCTGAAATTGACAAGGGGCGGGGAGATGTTCTAAACATCCTAGCAATCGTCGTGAGTGTAACAGAAGACGGATTTTACAAACTGGGAACCACTAATGGATTGCTAAAGCAGCTGTACACAAGATTGCAGTTCACTGTATGCCCAAGACCACTAATGGGGGTTGAAGATGTTCCTGAACAAGAAACCGCACTTCGTTCTGCTGCCACTGCCCAATCATCAGGATCCGGACAAGGGTTCGTAAAATGTATGTGAAAGGCTAAATGTCAAAAAAAAATTTAATTGTGTAAAAAGTGAAAGAAAATGTATTTCAAAATGTCACAGGTCTCTGTCCTGTTGTAATAAATAGAGTATACTTCATATATTTAGAATTAATAAACACCAATAATATCTAATGTATTTTTTTAACCACATCGCTTAAAAAAAGTTCTTATACAGTATAATTTTAATAAAATAGTATCTGAACATAATTAAGTAAAGAATAGATATCTCGAAATGTCATGCAAAGTCCTCATCTGTGTTAAAATCAAAGAATTAATAAAACTGTGTGATTTTGTAATAAAACGGTTTCATTTTGAACGTAACGTACAGTACTAAACTTATTTTGCACTTTGTCTAAAGAATTACTGGCATTATATAGAAAACCTAGGCAATGTACAGAATACCTGGGAAAAGTATTCTATTCTATACTTTGCCAAAAAACTCCAGGCATTGTATGAAATACCTAGGTATTCTATAAAATGCCTGGTTTACATACTTTGCCGGAACATATCCATTAAATTTAACAGGGCCTTAGTAATTGTTTTTAATTTTAATTCACGTAAACATTTACTGACAAGTTGGCACTACTGTCGGCGCAGAAACTATGTGCACTCGAGTTTGAACCTTAATTACAAGTTAACTGTTACACTAATCTTAAATCAGATTATACCAATTTTTAGCTTATTTCATTGTGCGTTGAATGGTGGGAATCAAAATTTTTTTGTTATTTTTTGTCAGAGTTGCGTTGATCGGAATAAAAAAAAATGCCCGTTTATTTAACCTATTCTAGAGAAACCTCAACTTTAAAACAGTACATAAAAACGCGGCGTCCGACTACAACGAAATGCGGACACGTTATAGAATGTAATGTTTTCAACACATGTAGGGTCTATAAAGTTAGAAGTTGTTATCAGTTTCGTAAAACATCTTTTTCTCATTGCCGACTAATCTGAATAAATCGCGCTTGGGTTCGTTTTAAATGTCGTACGTTTTCTGTAGGAATTCATAAATTACAAAAAAAAACGTAAAGTGATAACTGTATTTTATAATGATTTTTATTTGATAGTGAGGTAGTGTGCGCTATCTAGTAAGCAATTAGATAAAAATTAAAGAACGTTTGGGAAACAATTATAAATTTCACATTCAAAGCTCTTGAGTTAAAAAGGACAACGTATTGAAGAAAACGAGGTAGTGACGGAGTTATTGCTCTTTCTCACTCACGCGCACACGCGCGTATGTACATACACAAACATTCACCACAAGTGAAAAAAATTGCAAATGGAATGCTGTCGTCGCAAAGATTTTTCAAGACGAATGTGTGTGTGTGTATGTGTCTGCGAGGAAAACTGGCGTTTGGCTACCTGTGTTGTGTCGATGCCAAAATATCTCCCTTCCCTGTCTGGAGATCTTTATTCTGTCCCATTCCACAGCGCGCTATTGACACTCTCTTGGAGAAGCTCCATATCATCCGACTAACAGCAACCCTTCTTTGTACTTCAGAAATTATAATTTATTTTCCCGTATATATGTTACACGCGACCCGTGTTTGTTCAGCTACACGTCACCATACGCGTGCGCGCAATTGAGTAGAGGAAGTTGTTATCAATAATATTGTTAATACTTCAGTAATTGGCTAAATTAATCGCTTTACGACAGGAAACCCTGTAAATTATCAGTACCTTGATATTTTTATTAAACAATAAAACAGTGTTAGAAATTCACAAAATTATGATAATATGATGCATTATAATATACACAAACTTATTGGTTACTAATGGTACCTATAATCTCAATCTTCTATTGTAGTCTATTCACTGTCCATAACCTAAAGATACCGTACATATGATTTATAACAAAGTTTTAAATTACTCACATTCTATATTTCTATCGATTTTGGTCCTAGATCATCGTCAGGATATTCAACTATACATTCGCGGTCACGATATTCCGAAACAGTTACTATTTACAGAAAAAACTAATTCGAAAACAATGATTATGTTCGTGAAACGTAGTTTGTGTTTAAAGTTTCTCGAGGACTGATCTTTCTTGCCGAGTGTTTACATTCAGGTCTATATATTATAACAGCTGAACGTAAACGTAAATACTTGAAAGTACTTCGAAGAAACTGCATTTCAGCACTCTGAATCTTGCCGCATTCCTTTTTTTGTCATGACCCACGCCTCACTCGTATATGTCAACGTGGGTATTGGAATTGTCTTAAAAAATGTAATCTATGTGCTGTGTCTTGTTATTGCTTGTCTTGCTGTTCCTTTATCTTTTCTGCCTAGTCTCTCTTGACTGACTCTTGTTCTTTTCTGACACCGATGCTATTAGAGTATTTGAGGGCTAGGTTGTCTTTCCTTTTTAATTCTAATTTCTTAATTTTGGGTGGCTTAGGATCTTAGATTGCTCACTGGTGCTGATAGGTGAGCACCGGAAACACTAAGAAACGTTCAGTATTGGAATAACTGATACAAAGCCACCAAATCATGTCTCAGAAAGAGAAAGGTGATGGCGAATCTCCTGCGCCCCAAAACAGGGGCCTTTCGTTTAAGGTATGGGGTAACCCTGAACGAAGAGATTCTGGTCCTCCTGGTAGGGGGTTGTGCAACAGGCCAGTAACTTGTTTATGTAAAAGTTTATGATACTTCTAGTAGCAAAAGCAGCCACGGAGTAAGGTCTTGGAAACTGTGGCAGTTAAGACCCTGGCAAAGGCTAAGGATTTACTTATAATTGTTGTTCGTAATCTGCTCAGAGCTGCCGAATGTTGGCAGTACAATTAATTCCCTATGAAGACTAGAATACAAGCTAGAAGGCTGATTACTAGTGGCTCATTACTATAACTAATTTGTCTGGGTATATAGAATATGTCGTATACACTGTCAGTCAAACATTCCTTCCTTTTTTTTTTGTAATTACAATCTAGTCAGTCAGTACCTAATAATATTGCAACCTAAACTTGCTAGTTAATTTAAATTCAATAGTTTAAGAGAATGAAAACAACCTCCAAAGGTCGTTGTTTTATCTTACTAACATTTTAACAGATTACAATCTAAACAAAAGTTATGGCTCTTTCTGGTGCAAATGATATTAGAACAAAGATTGTCATACAGGACTCGCCAATCGAACAGGTGCCTAGGGTGCAGAATTACGTATCAAGATGATAAGGAGATTGAAAGCAAAAT
Source organism: Magicicada septendecula (assembly GCA_034769895.1). Lineage (NCBI taxonomy): Eukaryota > Metazoa > Arthropoda > Insecta > Hemiptera > Cicadidae > Magicicada > Magicicada septendecula. Next base: position 381,075,201 of record CM068373.1, read on the forward strand.
TAGTCTGTTCCAGTCGCTTTGTGGTTGTATCATTACACACTTAAATAGAATACACGGAAAGAAACGCAATTGAAATGGCCATAACTCAACTACTGTATGGTAGGGATACTTGGATTAGAAAGGTCAAAGAAATATCTAGAATACAAGAAGCGGAAATTAGTTTCTTGAGGGCTGTAAAGGGTTGTAGCCTACCATGAGAGATCTGATCAAAAATTATCTTATTAGAATGAATCTAGGCATAGCTGACAGCTTAAATGAGAAAATCTCTCGGTACAAAACGGAGTGGCGGTTAAACGTAGAGAGAATGGGTCCAATTAGATTTTCTAGAAAAGCCCTTGACTATCATCCAAGGGAGAAGAGAAGGATGGGAAGACCCCGTAAACGATGGTTGAATGACTTCCATTGAGACTGGAACAGGCTACTAGCCTAAGGAGTAAAGGATGACGACGACGACGACGAGTTTCTCACAATGTCTCTTGTTCTATTGGTTCATGTGCTAAGCGGATGGAACCAAGTTAGTGACTGGTTGGATCTGACAACTGTTTGCTCGTTCCCTGCGAATGATGTAGGCACCATTAAAAGTCACCGGTTCCTTATGCATCACACTACTCGTCTTTGCTTCAACGTTTGACTCTTTAATACTTCAGACGGTTGTTCTTTTTTTCTAGTCTCCAACAGTCTTCAGTATTTTCTCGATGAAATAGTTTTTCCTTATATTTCCTTACAATCTTCGAATTTGATGGTACCCGATCCAGATCCAGTTCCAGATCTCTGTGGAGATAGATGTTCCAGGTAAACCAAGGCACAACAACGACGTTCAATGTAACCTTGTTGTTATTCGGTGCAATTTCGAACTTGGTTTCATACGGGGTTTTAAATCTGTTTATACCATTGAAGTTTAATGTAAATTGGTAAAATTGTTTTCTCCATCAGGCAACGAAATTTTTTTGTATTTAATTTTCAATTCGTCTCCATTCTTTCCAATGGGTCTTCCATTTCAGTTTATTATTAATTAAATTTTTCTTAGTGTTTTGGTCGGTACTCAAAACCGATGTAGGGCTATAGGACAGGTAAGGTACGCTTCAGTTAGCGTTGACAAGAACAACTGACCTTGCCTTGAGTGTCGCATACGGAAGAACCGTTTCTGAGCACACATGTTGACACGAGTAGTCTACATTCAGAAACCGTGGAAAGCCTGTAATATTAGAGGAGACACGTCAACGGTAATGTTTAAATGCAAACAATGGTTATTTAGTGATGACCAAATTGCCATGTCTTTACTACATTCACGCATACCTCAAAAAATAAAAACGGTTGAGATAGTGAATACTTCGAAGCTGACTAATGTACGACATCCCGCTTTATGCGTAAGACCCTTAGTAGGATAGACGCTACGACACGATCCTTAATATTTTACGAATAGAATACTGTTATTGCGATCGAGTAGAACATGGTACGTCAATTACAGACATATCTGGGTTGTAATTATTCACATTACCGATACTTACTGAAGACCGTAGGCAAGAAATTGTTTTGTGATACTCGTCTCTGTTCCTTTCTTTCCTCATATTCATCGTTATGTCACGTCAGATTCCGGGGTTGAACTATTACTGGATTTATCTCCTGTTTCATCTCTAGTGGTTCTCCAGTTTTCTTTATTTTGTTAAATTTTGTTGTTTATCGAGTATATAGTAACCTTTTGCCTTATGCCTGCATTTCTTATGTGATCTCTTAGCGCGCATCTATTGACTCTCCTTAAGAATGTCATTTCAGCAGCTTTAATTCGTTTTCTCTAATTTTGGGGTAAGTGTCCACGACTGGTCCCGTCATTACTTTATAAAATATTCCTGTGAATATTATGAGTAGATGTAGTTTCCCTATCAGAGGTAACCAGCCGACTCCAGCTAGGTAGTTAGGTGAAGAGGCTGCCACCTTAAGAATTCCCAAAGTGCCTGATTTTCTGTTGGGGGTTTCTCCCTTAGCTTTTAAGGATCCCTCCACGCCACAAGGCAGTGGTTTTGTAATTTTCAATAAAGGTTTTCCTTCTCCAGCCTTCGACGAACCAACGGGGACTGCAAGGCAGCAGCTAAGAAATCGGAATGAAAAAAGGAAGACACCGTAGCCCTCGAGTACTCTAATAGCGTCGGGGTCACAAAAGAACAAGAGTCAGTCAAGAGAGACTAGACAGTTGAGATTAAAGGAAGGGATGCCACCCAAGACAAGTTGAAGCAAAGTGAGAATCCATCTAGGACACATCGGGATTGGCAAACCCGTATCCACAAGAAGTGGATCCCTGATGTATCGGAGCTTCTCTGGAGTCCAAAATTCGATGTTTTTTTTTTTCGGTTTGTAATTCAATATCAGTTCGCGAATACAGCAGCCGTCCGTTCTGTTCAGATGTTTCTACAACTTAACTCGAGACTGTTTGGCTTTATACATTACTAAAATTTTCCGGGCAGGAAGGCAATCGTCCAAGATGTCTATATTGCGTGCCAAATCTTCAAGGTTGCCATGACGGTCAGCCCTAGTGGTGGAGAAACAGAAATCTCGATTTCCCGCGTTTAATTAAGAGTAAAAACTTTTTCTCTTTACTCTTACTCTTAGTCTACTCTTTACTTTTTACTCAGCACTTTATTCTAGATAAAGTAGGTAGGTCTTTTCTCTTAGATGACGAGGTAACAGCCCGGAAAATTTAAGTAATACTGACACAGGTCGTAACAGCTTACGTTCTTATACGGTTTGACTTTTCCCGCGTAATTCACGAAGCGTTTGTCTTGACCAATCGTTTTAGCAATTTTAGCCTAGGCTTCTTCTTAAAGTCTGTTTCTCAGGTCAATAAATAAGTCTGGCAATGGTAATCATCTTGATAATTTTGAACGAAGTTCTTTTATAGCCAACGCAAGATATTATTTGGCTTAAGCTTTAACTTATTTGTCTTATTAAGCATATCATCGTTCTTGTTACAAGGTACGCACTAGAAAATTAGTCTGAGCTGTTAGTTTATTTAAAACTATGTTGTCTGTTCAATAACTCTATGTTAATAGTAATTAACAACTATGTCATGACATATGTTCTTCTGTGTACATACTGGGAGACACAGTTTCATGTTCGTCCAAATCGACAGTTTTGGCTATAGCGTGCACGGTTTCTGTCTGTTTTAAACAATTCTTATTTTTAAGAGTTTTCACAACAAATACAGCGATCGCCGGTTACTACGTCATTTTATAACCTAAAAACGGATTCTAGTCACAACATTTAGTGTAGTTTTTCCGGTTTTTATGAACACGCATTTTAGTTACGCAGTTTAAGCAAATTTACAAAACTATAATTACTTGAACAAGGAGAAGACTGTATTTTTGTAGTAAAGTATAAGCTTCATAAGTTCACTACGCATGGCACTGAAACAAAAAACGAAACGAAACAAAGACTTATGCTAACGACATTAAATTATAATCTTTGAACTATACATTTGCAGTTCACTCAGTAGACAGTTACATTATCACATTGGCTACACATGATGTTGCAGGGACTTTCAGGCGCTTTTACAGTCTAAGCTAGAACAACGTTTGCGTGCGCCCAAGCCACGCGCAATCGTGACAGATTTATCAAAGTAGAGTAGCCTCCTATCGACATTACGCAGTTGCGCCACATAATAATAATGAAAACATTTACGTGATATCAGATGTACCCATGTTTAAAAACTACAAATCTACAACGTAACTATAGAATCTAGACTTACACATACTGCAATTAGTAGGCTACCTGGACTGTACTACATCAACTATTTGATCACTACAACTAGACATCAGAGAGTCTAGATCAGTTATAAAGCTACCTCCTTACGACATAAACGGACTCGAAAGCATCTAATCAGGCTGTCTAGACACTGACTTAACAGCATCCTGTTAACAGCATTTTTGAAAATCTTAATTTTTTCAAGATTTCACACACCATTTAATCTTTTCTAAAATCCTGTTAGACATTCCAGTTAAAAAAAAAAAACAGCGTTCTCTTCAAATCTATTTAATACTTAAAATTATTAATTTTTGCTTTTAATTGTACGCAACTTTTATTTTCATTTATTTGTCGCAAATAATACATTTAATTCACTGTTTATGAGAGTCGGGTAAAGACTTTGGTGGTCTTTACTTTTACGTACGATTAAGAAGATGTCAATAAAACAGAAGAAGAACAGTAAACATTGGTCTAAAAAACTACAATTATTTTTAATTAATACAAATAATGCGATGTCATGGAAAGCGAGCATATGTAATTGTTGTGGTCTGATGTGTTTTATGCTCCACAAAGTAACCATTGTGTTAGAAAATGTCACAACAACCTTCACAAACATGACACACGTAACAGTACATAATGTAAAATTTGATTTCAACACATAAACAGTGCATTAGATTAACTGGAGAGAAACCCGCCCATAGTTATAGTGAATACTTACATTGAACACTCAAGTCTATGATTCCAGTAAACAGGAATGTGTGTGTTTTATGTGGTAATTCTTCTGCGGTATATACACTCGGTTTATAAGAATATAACGTTGTTCATCATCATCATCTGCAAGGATTAAACCAAGGATGGTTTGTTCCGGTCTCAAACAGGCAAAGATTAGAACTGGTCCCACAGACCACACCAACACGACTTCTTTCCGTAGATCAACAATTCTCCAGGAAGTCGCATCTCATATCTCAGATGTGAAATCGACCATGGCCCAACCTCAAAACCTTTTAGTCGCAGCCTTCCCCGAATCCTAACGTGCTTGGGCTGTAAAAAGGTTGTGACGCAGTACTGGAAGAAACTGACGGTCGTCGGGCTGCACCCAATCCCAGATTGAGTATCTTCTGTTTGTCTGTCTAGAAACAAATAACGTCATAGTACTTCAGTGTTACACGAGTAAGGTCTTGTATAGAATAGCTCTGGCTGATGTACACATGCAAGTTGAACTTCGTCCATTGTTTCTCGTATCATAACTTCAAATTTTGTGCCTATTTCTGAAGTATTCTTCTCCCCATAAGTGTTTCATAATACCTTTTTGTTTTCTCCTCTTTTTATTTCTGAAGATGCTGCCAATTCCACACTGTTTGAGGCATTTTTCAACCAGTCTTTTTGTCAGGTGGCCATACTCATTTGCTTCACCTCGTATCATTTCTTTATATCGATGCCAGTTGCCTTGCTTCATCTAATTAGGCCTTAATTAATTAGGTTCTTAATTGATTCTTAACCTGTAATCTAGACACTATAGTTGTGCATTCTTTTCCCTGATATCCACTGCAAATGTTATAAGGGGGATTAAATAAAACTGAAAGTCTGCATAAGACTTGTCGAGAAACTTAAATTATTTAAACGATTTTAAAATTACGAACGATGAATGAAACATGTTCAGCAAGTATAAGAATATCGAGGAAGCCGCAGCGAAAACGGTCTAGTCCAAATACTTGCTGCCAATGCAGCAAGTATAAGAATATCGAGGAAGCCGCAGTGAAAATGGCCTATTTCAAATGCTTGCTGCCAGTAGAACGTACCCATTCCTTTCTAGTTTACAATCATACACGTCCGCGAACTTCATGTTTAATGTGTATAGTTGTATAAATAAAATCATAACAAATAAGAATATTTGTGTTTATTTAATTACTTTATAATAATCAATTCCGGAATCTATTGGATTTTTTATTTACGTCGCTGGACCTGTTTCACTTCGCCAGCGTTTTTTAACGGACATCCTACACTTCAGCGTCATGTCACGTATGATTTTTGTTATGTGATTATCGTCCATTCTGTTCGGTTGTCTCTCGATTCGTATTGAATCTCTGTACTGTCTCCTCTAACTACTACAAACTCAGCTCGATCAGTATGTTTCATTTTTATTCTGTCCGCTTTTGTATATATTTTTTTTTAAATTTCTTCTGAAAAATGTCGTATCTATAGTTTGTAAGTCTGTGTTTTGTAGCCTTTGATGACGGCCACGTCCACACTTCTAAACACTATTGGTGAGCCAGAGTATTTATATAACCATACTTGTGGCTTACATGCTGCTTCTTTCTTAATTTTTTGCTTTTACTCAACACACCGCAACACATAATGTAGACTGTTATTTAATATGATTTATTTTGTAACACTTAAGACATTCTGACTATAAAATTTTCCAGTGGTTTCGAAACAGATGAATTAATCGAAAATATGTTTAAAGATACTATTTTAAGAGTTTTGTTGGCAAATGGGAGAGCACACATTATCACTAAGAGTGGCCACACAAATCCTCACTTTAATAGTGGCCATCGATCAATATATATTAACGATGGAAGGTGTAGAAAGGATCGGTCATTAAGTAGGCTATGAAACAAATTTTACATTATTTGTGTTCACGTTTCGACAGTATTTATTGTCATCATCAGGACCTGTGTACGTAAAAAGAGAAAATATGAAACACTACAAGATCAATTAACCGAATGAATGTGAGTAAATTTGTGTGTGAGTGTGTGTGAGGGAGTTGAGACAATTTGTTTTACACCTGGAAAATTACATTCAGCACATAGGCCACACATAGCACATAGGTTGTGTTTTACTTAAATACATAGCCAAAATTATAATACTCCAAAGTATAATTAATACAGTATTCAGTATTCCAATTTAAAATATTCATAATGCAATAATACCTTAATTACAGTATATTTATAAATAATTATCACTAAAGAGCAATTTGAAGAAAACAACAACTTCAAAATACGATATGGAAAATTCGCGCGCGGATTCAAGTATACGTTTGGGTTTATTTAAAAAAAGTCACTCTAAGAAGGCTTAACAGCACTTTTAATCTGTAATTATTCTTACATTTGTTCAGCCGTAATCACAAACGAAGCGGCCGGCTCAGCCTTAAGTTTCCCTGGATTACCGTTATATCTACTATAGTTTTTTCTTTTCTTTTTTTTTTTTTTGTTTGGATCCGTTTTACCGCGTGATGTTTATGTTACTGCTGTTGTAAAGACGCGTTACGTTTGCTCTGCGATATCTTTTGGACCAACTTTTCTTTTTAATCTCAGTTCTAAAAGTTATTTCAGTTACTATAAAAATTAATTGCTCTTACTAACTTTTTTTTAATCATTAAAATTATGTTAAAACTATTTTTGTAATCTTGACTTTTCTTCGCATCGCAAAAGTAACACACACGCGCGCGCGCGCGCGCGGTTCACGTGTTTTTGTATGGCATGATAACGAAATACACAATAAAAGAAGTAAATAAATATTTGCATTCAAAGCGTACGACATTACAACTAAAATAAAGCTGTGACTCATTGCCGGGCTATTAGCGCGTGGTATAATGCTGTTAATTTGAACAGTCGTTTGAGCCCCACCGTTGTGGGGCCGTCTTCAGTGTAACGCTTGAAAAGGTTACTAAGACAATGTTCACCAATGTTCTTTACTGTGGTAAAGATTAAGTTGTGGTCCAAAGCAGGCCTGCTTAAGCCAAAGCAGGGCCTTATTATACCGGGCCACTCGAGTAGCTCGCGCGCGCGACAGAGTAGACGCCCGGGTAAGCTACCGCTGTGGCCTAGCCTAGCTTCCGCGGTTGCCTAGGTTGGCTACTCCTTCACTCAGTATGTGAGATGTCGTCGTCAAGTGATGAAGACGAACTTTGTCTGCTTCTATTACTAAATATAAGGAAACGTAGACGAAACAAGGCGATTGGTGTGCATCCATTACTATGGAAGACCCTCTAAAGGAGTCTTTTGCACTCTTTATGACGATCTCAGGGAAGACGACAAGACGTTTCGCCATGATTTTTCAGTCTCAACATTGTTAGAATATTCCGGTTTAGATGGATCCCATATTGCAGGTTCTGCTTCAATATAGCTTATAAAATCTTCGACATTGAGTGTATCAAGAATTTTAACTACCCACTCTGGTGTTTCTTTTTCGGCATTGTGAACGAGAGCTTGTAAACAAACCACCTGGTCATAGAACGCCAAATGGAATACTGAGTCAAGGTCGAGGGTGGGGACGCGACTGTGGGGCGCGTCAGTGGCCCAGTATAATAAGTTCCACAAGAAACAACGGCCCGCTACCGGGGCGACAGACGCACGGGTGAGCCACCGGTAGCGAGGGTGGGCGTCTGGAGTGGCTAGGCCGCGCGACAGACGCCTCCCGTAGCTTCCGCGTTGGCCCATTATAATAAGCTCCATATGGTTACGTGTACTGCTAAGAGTGGCTTGTCTGAGCGTCTGAAGCTGTCGCGCGAGCGAGCTACTCGAGTGGCCCAGTATAATAAGGCCCTAAATAAATACAAAGAGTCTGCTTTAAGCGGGCCTGCTTAGGACTACAACTTAATCTTTACAACAGTAGGCCTACTGTGGAAATTGGGGAGCACCGTTCCAGTAACCTTTTCAATCGTTACACTGAAGGTGGCCTCCAATGGTGGGATCGAAACGTGTGTTCCAATAGACAGCATTAGACCACGGCCTAATAGCCCGGCAATGAGTCATAGCTTTAACAGAGTTGACGCCGGCCGTGAGAGCCTAAGACATCAAAATAAAACTCGTAAAAATATTCAACACACACACACATTTATAGAGGCTTATACACTTTAATTATTATTACTGATATTATAAATTATTTTATACAGCAATTCAAATAATATTTATGCATATTTTGAAATCTAACAACTTTCAAAAACAGTATTTTTTGTAGACGTATGTTTTACAAGAATATAACATTACTGTTTCGAGCTTAAAATCTAGTTTTGTGGTGTTATTTGGAATTTTATTATTATTGCTGTATTAATATTTGCATCTTATATTGTTAATTAAATAAGACGAGAGCTACAACATTTTTGCAATCCTGAATACTTTTCAGATGGCTCTAAATTACTACTTACGCAACCGTCCTATACAAGTGCCTTGCCGCATTTCCCCACAGGAACGTACTGCGGTCTCCGGGAGTCAAGACCAGGGAATTAAATATGTTTCTCTTATATGTCACAAATCAGGTCTACCGAGTCTGTAGACTTAATCGTGTTTTCGTACTTTTCGTATCTGTGAAGAAGAAGAAGAAGAAGAAGAAGAAGAATCCACACACTGTATTCAACTTTGTGTGCCTTTAAGAGAGAAAATATACACACAAATATATGTTTATTAATACAAATGGAAAAGAAAAGATTTTCCATTTGATTTCCATAGGACTGGCTCGGTCATATATTTCAGATTCAAATGGAACGGACTTCTGTACACAACCTTCCGAGCATAACAATTTTTTAAACATCTTCATTTTTCATCAATGATTAGATCAAAGGCATCGCTGTGAATCTAGTTCAGAACTGAGAATCATAAAATGTTCACAGAGAAATATTATTTAAAATAGTCTGTCTAAATAGTTTAAGCCTTTTATGTATTCAGAACGTTTTATTAGGAGAATTACACTTCATTGATGTAATTGATGTAAAAGTTAATTCACTTAAATACATTTTCTAACTAACGAACTGTATTCAAATTACTAAGTATATTAACTTGGAAGCCCTATTAAATAATTTTGAAAAACTTATTGCTCATTGTTTCGTGTTAATAAACTACTTGTATGTTAAATGTTTTCACTGTTTGGACCCAGTGTCTTCCATACAGAAAGAGGAATAAAATATATGCTACACTACTGCTGCTAATTTTTATTTAGACTTTAGATAATTTTCTATCAGGATCTAGAAAAATGTGGAATCCGGGCCCACATTTTTAATAAATTTAACAAATAAAATTAATAAATTTAATAAAAGTAATAATAATAAGCCTATACAGGAAGACGTAGTCAGTAGAGAATAGTTAAGGAGGGAAATTGCGGAGACGAAGAATCGTTCTTAAGAGAAAGCAAGGAAAGCTAAACCTGCGTTATCGGAAAAAGAACAACCAAGAGGGAGGCGGAGAATTATGTAACAGTGGGGAAGGAGAAAACAACTTAAAAAAGTGAAGGAAGCCGTGTATAGATGGCTGAAACGAAAAATGAAAGGAAGAAAAACGGATATTTTTAATATTCTCGTTGCGTTGCGTTGGGTCGTTGTAGCGGAGCGTCTCTGAACCCGTGGCATGATTGCAGCATCTGAGACGAACCCATTGGCTGCCAGATGATAAACATAGTGCTGACGCAGAAGACAGATGACTAACACTGGACTGGAAAACTGGACCACCAACATGATCATTCGCTAAATGGCAGGGAAAGAAGTCTTTAATGTAAGACACTAAATGCTGCTGGAACCGATTCTCAAGGTTAAGCCCAGCAAGCAGATGCCTTGAGGCATCGGTCGCTCTCCGCGAGGCAGCCAGCCTCCGTGTCGTGACAGGGGTAACAGCAGCAAGCGGAGTGGTATAGGTGCGAGGAAGAGAGGAAGGACAGTTTTCGGTGGTTAATTCGAGGGCTGGAATACTAAGTTATAAGCCTAAACGAGGACGTCTTTATGGCGGATCATAAGAATTACCCGAGTGCGTTTGACCCGAATCAGTGGTGGAGGTTGCGTGGTGCTGATGGTCCATAGGTGAGGGAAGGATGAGGTCGTAGCTGCAGTAAATAGAATGACAGCTAACGACCGGACAAAAACAGACAGGGTAGGAACTCGAATTTAATATTCTGAAAGTGAATTTATAGTAGTACATGTATAAAATACCGTTATTAAAATAACAAACGTAAAATACAAATACGCTTCTGGAGGGAGTTATAATATGTTAACATTGAAAGAGAGCCTCAATTCAGGTCCCTGTCGTAGTCCTCGAAGGCTGAAATATGGTCAAGTCCCACACACATTTATTCTGATATCACCGCTATTTAGTTTCTTAAAAGGTAATATCGTACTATCTTAACGTCAAAACCGTTTATCATCATCATCTTCACTACAGGGATTAGGCCCTGTTCCGGAACCTATCTCCTCCTCGGTCTACCAACCGTTTATTTCGAATTAACAAGGAAGAGTCTGAGTGATTTTTTCGACCGCTTTCCTGTGGACTACATTTTAATTCGAAAATGATAGAACCAGGAGGACTTTGTAATGTAATTACGATCCGATGCAAATAACAACAAATTAAATAAGGCTGTACTGACTGTTCGTCTCCAGAAACTGTTTACTTTGTCGAAAATCTCGGTTAAGTTATTGATATTATGTCTGCGTTGAGCGGTTGGCGCGGACGGTTCGAGATCGTTGGACGGAGAATTTCAAATATTGAATGTTGGCTTGTTCGTCAGTTCAAACAGTGTAAATTAAACAATTGACGTGACTTGACGAGAGAAAGGCTCCACTTGTGTTTGATTAATTGGCCTGTCAATAACATGATTAACCCCTTCGTTATGCCATTAAAATATGCGAGAAAGGGGCGGCGCGGGGCTAGAGGCCGTCACGCCCGTCCCTTTTCTGTTGATTTTTGTACTCTTTTGTCAGCGCAAAGTTTAAAAAAAAAAAGTAAAATGAATCGACAGGGTTTTGTAAACAGTTCACTTTTTAATTAACGGTAGTCAAAAACACGCGTTTTGTGTGGTTTACTTTGTTTCAAAATCTCATCGCGTTTTTCGTGATGAAACCGATACTGGAAGCACCCGTGTGCTCAGCGGCACGAGCGTCCATTCAAACACATTCTTGGTTATTTATACGCAAATAAAAATCAAACCGTTTACGCGTGGGATCCTAACTTCTTGCTTCTTTAACTTCCTTTTTAGGACTCTGTCCTGTTCTATAACAACGGTCCTACATGCTGTCACTCCACCTCTTCCTTGGCCAACCTATGCTTCTCTTGGTGTTTGGTTGGCTATCTCTTGCCTTGGGATCTAAACTATTACCTAATATTATTTCACCCCTGGTTGAAGTCCACACTTAGCGATCGTTCGCAATAGTCGGTTCCAGTGATCAGTCAGCTGCTCTGCAACTGAACGAAATTCGGTCACCGACAGTTTTACTGGGCGTAGGGCAGTAACACAGAATATGCAGAAGACGTAACAAGGGCAATACACTCACTGATGCGTAAGCTGCCATGTGTGTACAACTGGAAGCATAGCATCGAGTTCTTTCCTGTCTCTGCCAAGTTTATTTAATAAACAAACATGTGTTTGTTTAATGTTGGACTTGCATGAGTAAGTCATAACTAACAAGTACAGTAGTTGCAATATGACTCTCTATCCGCACTAATAAAGGTAATGAACAAAAATTCGTATCTTAGTATTACTGTGGACTAAGAGAGTGGCTGCACTACACTATAATTTAAATACACAGTAGACCGTATGATAGACGTGATTTTTGGATGATTTGACAATTCTGTTCTGTGAGCAATGCCACTGAGCAGTCGGGTTTCAGAGTGAGTATAGAGAAAGTTAAATACGTGACATGAATTCAGTAAATTGCAATCCAACGCAATCGACAGTCTAGTAAAACGTAAACGAAATCCAAAGATTTAGTAATTGATCTTCGTATCTTTGAAAACGTCACAGAATTTATATATCTAGGCTCCCTGGTAATACGTGACACAGACAAAAAAATTATTGCCAAAATTAATGCTTGAAACAGACGTGGAACTAACGCTAGATGAGAGTAATACGTGGACAGTAACACTTATACAACAACAAAAGTTAATGAGTTTTGAGAACAAATTCCAAAATAAAATTATGGGACGGTCTATAACACAGAAAACAACAGACGGCGAATAAGAGAAATCGAAGAAGAATAACAGGTCAGCCCTTCATAACAATTGAAATTGAAGCTAGAAGGTTAGAATGTATTGGTCATGTTTTAAGAGCAGAAAATTAGAGACACGCCTATATACGTGCAACCAGTACATAGGGGAAAAGCCGCCAGCGAGACCTCGATAAAAAGAGATAACACAAAAAGAGACCTAGAAGGACAAAGAATAGCATTTCCTCGGAAGAAATCACCCAACCCTTAGAAGTTTAAAAGGATCTACAAAGAGTAATAGTGGTGGTGTGGTATCAGCAGCAGATGATGGATAACCTCTGCTTCCCGCAACGTCCACTACTAACCTAACCGCCACTCCGTTTTGTACCGGGAGATTTTCTCATTTAAGCTTTCAGCTATGCCTAGCTCCATTCTAATATTATCATTTCTGATAACATCTCTCCTGGTATAACCCTTTACAGCCCTTAAGAACCTCATTTCCGATCCTTGTGTTCTAGACATATCTTTGCCCTTTCTAATCCAAGTCTCACTACCATATGGCCATTACATTACAATAATTTAATGCGTCTCTTTCCTTGTTTCCTTCTTTAAATGTCATTTTTATTGTTAACAATTTTTACGTGGAGTAGACAATGTGCAATCAATTGCATATTTCGAACTGTTCCTCTGCACACATTAGTATGTACTGGACTGTTAACATACATACATTACAATGTGATGAATAAACCGTTTCCATGAGACAGAACTAAACGGGTGATAGATTAGTCGCTGGCAAACCAATTGTTTTCTCTTCAACTCGCGGGCTCAGAACTAATACATATGTATCGGAATGTTACGGTTTCGTTCACTAATAAACATAGAAGAAATAAATGCACATAAGAAATACATTCGGAAGTCTGCGACAAAAAATTGTAAACTCTACTTTACACGTTTTTAAACACAAAGTCTCTATAAAATTATAAAGCACATTTAACAAGTTGTTTACGTCTTCATTTTACATTTAGGAACTCAATATACAGTCGCCTATAAGATTAGGTTTGTTCTTTATGTAATTTTCAAGGTAATACATATATTAGTTACGATCTATTAAATCTTCTAATATATAAATTAAATAATTTTAAGTTCACTGACATTTACATTTTCTTTAAAAGTTGTCAATGAAAGGTTTCTGACATTAGGCCTACTAGTGAGACGGATTTCTTCCATCACTGCTCTTTTTTTTATTTAAAGCGACACTTCGACTACACAACAAATCTGTAGCCATCTTCAGGCAAAAACAAATACTAAAACATCACAAATGAAAGATAAACAATAGGCTGTCCCACAGCCGACAGAGAGTCAAAACAGTCTAAAGTATTTACATGATATGTATGTAACAAACAAACAAAAATAAATAAATGTATTGTTCATGTTATCCGGGCTGTTTGGCCGTGGTACATGTTTATTACAACACCAAACGTTTCGGCAGCTCCAATGGCTGCCATCATCAGTGGTATAAAAATCCTGAACGTCGGGTGTTCACGTACAGGGCCACAGTACTGTGGTATAGGCTGAAACACGACGTTCAGGATTTTTATACCACTGATGATGGCAACCATTGGAGCTGTCGAAACGTTAGGTTTTGTAATAAACCATGGACCACGGCACCGGCCGTGAAAGCCTAAGGAAAAATAAATAAAACCTACCAACTTGTCCAGTAAACTATAATCTGAATATGGTATAAAAGAGAAGATAAATAAATTTAGGAATATTTGTGGTACGATTTATAGAAAGCTTAGAAATAAAACAAGACACAGTACAAGGATTAAATTTTATAAGACAATTCCAATACCCACATTGACATACGCTAATGAGGCGTGCATCATGACAAGAAAGGAATGCGGCAAGATTCATAGTGCTGAAATGCTGTTTCTTCGAAATACTTTAAATTATACATTGTAAGATAGAATAAGGAATGAGGGTATCAGAGCAGCACTCAAAGTAAATGACATAAATGAAATTATTTCAACTTACAGAAGACAATGGTGGGATCATCTGCAAAGGATGACAGAGGATCGATTGCCGAAAGCGACACTGAACTATAAAGCCATTTGCAGAAGAGACGTGAGTCGTCCGAGGATGAAATGGGTGCCTGAACAGGTTTATATAACCTAATCCTTGAAGTAAAAAAGAAGAAGGAGAAGAAGAAGAAGAAGAAGAAGAAGAAGAAGAAGAAGAAGAAGAAGAAGAAGAAGAAGAAGAAGAAGAAGAAGAAGAAGAAGAAGAAGAAGAAGAAGAACTTAGCAACTATGGTGTCTTATAGATTTTATATTAATATTAATTCTATTCCCCTGGAAAACTTTTGATTTCTGTACTTTAGGAGCACCACGACTGAAAAATGAAATACAATTTTTGAAAAAATTGAAGAGCCTATAGGGGCTGTAGCGTAACTAGAGAGGGGGAATCAGGGTGTCAGCCCCCCCCCATAACTACTAAAAGTGTCATCGAAATTCCAAAATCACTTAGCGTAGGCCTATTTCTTCCCCGGTTGCATGTGTTCAAATAAGGCCTGTAAATAATTGAAGAAATACGAGAAATTATAGTACATGTAGATTAATAAAATAAAGTTAAGAGTTTTCTTAATAATGACGGTAACGCGGCGTTTAGTAAATAATGTACGTATTCGCAGCCTTAAAAACACAATTACGCACGCGTCAGTATTTGAGACGTAAAAAATTAAAAAAATGTATTCATAAAATGATATTAATATTTATAATATTATATATTTATATAAAATTATATATATTTATAAATAATTTATAAATACTATAAATCTAAATTACCCAATATTCATGGGGGGGGGGGGGGTCATTTTTCAAGCTAATACATCCTCTCTCTCAGGAGCAGCTTCTTGTTTCGCCACTGATGTGGACCATCAAATTATGAGGCATTCTATTCAAAATACGGACTCGGTGTTTTTAATAATTTGAGAAAATTAATACCTATCAATATCCCTTGCAAATTCTGGACAGCCTTCAAAAATGTTAGTTTGCAAAATTCTTTGCATGTTGTTACATACATTTGTGAAAAGTATTCCGTACAGGCCTGGCTATACATACCTGTCGAATCGTATATAAACTTAAAAGCTGGACTTAATTATTTATCAGTTAGGCACTATAGTTATAGCCTAAATATAACTAAAAAAAAACATTCTGTGTTCCTGATTTTTTAGTGTTTATTATATTCGTAACAATAAAAAAGTAATAATGATTCTCTGCCGTCCTATTATTGTACTAAAACGTATAGTAGAGTAGTTAAAATCTGGATTTCATCTGATTGTAAAAGTAATTACAATTTTACTTTTTCGATTCGTCCTATAATAAACGTTCAAAATATTAAGCGAGTTGTGTAGCTCAGGCAGCTTACTAGTTTATTTTTATCATAAAATTGAATATTCTTTTTAAAAAACGAAAGCCTATTAAATAATATTGTTAATTTTTTAAGCGCAAGTATTTCTTGCTAAGTATAAAAGAAATACGAAGAATAATTATGATATTTAGTCTTTAAAATTTTAGAAATATTAGTCTTAATATAAGTTTGGAAAAGAATTTTCTAGGTGTTAAATAATTTTTTAAAAATAATTTTGTATATTCCGATTACTGATTAAGTATGAGCCTACTTAACGCAATCAGAACGTATTAATAGTGTTTAATGTAATTAGGATTTCTTAACACACTTTGAAAATTTACACAGTTACGAATTAGCTTTCTTTATGGAGTATCCGACGCCTACTTAATTTTAAAAAGATTTTTAAATAATCGAAAATTTTTTGCCAAGACAATCGCAGAGCCATGAATCCACACCTAAAGCCTGATAAACTGACATTATCTATAGTTTTTCAAAAATTAAAAAAGGGATAATTAAGAAAGCCATTACTAGACGGTAGCAGTGCTTGAGAAAATAATTACTAAGACTAATCATCATTTATGACAATTCAGTTCGTATATATTACGACGAATAATGTATAAACTAATGTCTATAGAAAGGTGAGAACTGACTCTTTGTCTTAAGTACACAGTAAAATGTAATCGAAAACCTAGAAATTCATAAACATAGGTGTGTGTGTGTGTGTGTGTGTGTGTGTGTGTGTGTGTGTGTGTGAGAGAGAGAGTGATTGAGTGAGTGTAGGTGTTTGGGGCGGGTTTGTTTGCGTTTATTTTATCTGTGTTAAATATAATACGTATATATGTAAATAAGTTTGTCCAGTATAAGTGGGACCTAATTCACTATGCTAATGACTTCTAAAGAAGTTGCGGGAGGCAGATGGTCCAGATGAAGTATGAAGAACCACCCCCCGGCCCCTGCTTCGCCTTCATGCACTTCTCTTAGTACAGTTTAAGGAAACTTGGGTTTCGCTGTTGAGAAATGGTTAATTAAAACCCTCCCTCTACTTCTACCACAAGCTTCTATAACTCAGACTTATTATGCCATCCCTTCCAAGGCTTAATCAGGCCAGCACTTGACAATCTCATCCCTTCTCATATATATATTTAAGTTCTTTCCTTTCCCACTGTACCCTATATTTTCGTTTCTATACTCTCTTTACACCCACGGGGTTTGAGGCAAAATATATTCTTTATTCTTTCTTTGACAGTTTTTTTAAGGGTGTTCCCGCATACACAAGTGACACTACAGTATTTTAATTTTTTACTAAATACGCTTCTTGTAATTTATTGTTTTTTACCCTCTAAGTGAAAGTTGGTGAGACAGTGATTTGCTAATGCTTACAAGCTCATACACAGTAAATCATTGGCGAGACGCATCACAAAATTAAGCTTTCTGCAACCAAATTACGATTAGTAATTAACTCCAATAAAGTTAATAGGGGTTTTCACTATACAAGTATGTGTGTGTGTGTGTGTGCGCGCGCGCGTGTGTGAAAACTCTTCGGAGTCTTTAAGATTCAAGTTTCTCCTAGCTAACCGCTGTTTCCTAATTCTCTTTCTTCCATCTTCTTCTTCTTCTCTTTATTTAGGAGTTGATTGTTTACAGCCAGCTTCATTGCTCAGTAGCCTATAATCGCCCCATTACCTAGTGCTGGATTTCTTCCAGTAATTCCATTTTTTGCACAAGATCATCCAAGTACAACTGTTTTATTTTTACTTCGTAGAGCAACTATTTGGCTATTGTGTTCCTTTATTGATTTGTATGTAATAATAATAACAACGCCTAAGCTGCCTAGTCTAGGAGCAAAGCAGGGAGCCGTTCGGCATGCAAAGAACGTATTGTGCCCAGAATTACGCTTCAGCCACCCATTATTACCCTGGAGTATTATTCCGGATACTCATTTCCAGAGGTTTAGTCGACTTGGGGGCTAAAAAACGCACCCTTGATTTTATAGTCCACCTTGGAATGGAACCCGATACTTCTAGATTAATAGTCAGCTCCCATAACTGACTTCTACATAGGCCTACTTGACATAAGCATAGGCCTACAGATAAACACTGTCTATCCTCTCCGCGTATCATCTTTGTAAATCGTTATAATTTGTTTTAATAATAACTATCATAAGCACTCTATAACATCTCAACTTGTGTTATAACATAGGGAACCCGCATTAATTGGTTATGCCAATTATACAGGCTGCCTTCGTTGTGACGAGCTGAAAATTAATCACAACACCAAAACAAATAATATAAAAGGAAACTGGGAAGGGGAGACTGTTGATTTATGCACTCAGTTTAGTCTGTACTAAAGATGACATCTCTTTATTACATAATGAGATTAATTGCTCTACTCAAAGTTCTCAACATATATGGTTCAACAGCTTACAGTTTACAAGATGATTATATATTTTATTCTTTCACAAAGGGCCCTCAAAATAAAGATGTACATCAATTTAAGTTTATTCCCCGGATCCGGGATTGAATACAGTATGTTAATAATGGTCACCTGCCCATATACAATCCTGAAAATTGCGCCATTTGAAGAATGGACTTTATTAACCTTTTTAAAACAATAATACTTTCAGTTTAAACTTTTACTCTTTTACTACAAACTGTTTTATTAGATTACAGACTACATCTTACATATAATGTCTGTTTTTTTAAAAGTCTTAAAGTGGTTAGTTAAATTGTCTTTTGTTGGTTATAATTTTAGTATCTCATAACCATGGAAGACAAGCCTCCATGTCACCTGTGGTTTCCTGTAGTTGATGCAGATTTGGCTCTTCGGTCCTCGGTGTGTTTCCTGAAGGTCTGTCGTTACCTTAGTATCCGGTGACGGTGAAGTTCCTGATGTATGTTAAATCATTCTGGGTGTGGTACTCTCTTCTTAGATGACTGTAGTAATTCTTGTTGTTAGAATAAATAAAGCGAAAGTTTGTTTCACTGATATTCACTTCACATGATTATTTATTAGTTGAATTTCACCTCATGGTTCTAGTACTGTATTAATTACATACTTTCTTATTTAAGATTTGATAGAGATGTCATCGGCGCACAATTTAGTTATTAAGATATTCTTTAGCGAACTTTCACATATTTATCTCTGCGTCGCGAAACAACGCTGTGCGCAGCTTACGGCGTGAGCGCTCCATTGCAAGTGGGTTAATAGTTAAGGGGTGAGAGTAGTAATCTCGCGTCATTTACTATTCAGCATAAAAGTAGTACCATGTTCCTTCTTTATTTAAAGGATTAAAATTTAACTATTAATTAAGCAGTGATATTCTTAATTACAGACGTTATTAAAGTACATTACAGTGGTCTTGTTTAATTATTTTAATAAAGTCAAATTTACAAGTATTATTAGTTTGTTTACGGGTCGGAATTCAAGTTAATTCCGGTTAGCGCATGTCTATGCAGGATTAATTAACAAGGTTTACCCTTTCTGTACACTCGTATTCCTTTTTATTTTATTATTATAACTCTTTATTAAATATTATTATTATTTAATGATAGCAATAAGATTTAGTTTAAATGTGCGATTTTAATAAAAAATTTAAAATTTCTCAGCCTTCACATTACCTATTTATTAATTACCATATTTTTATTAATGAAATCGTCATATACTCCGCCGCTTAAGAACAGACTCCGGCTTATTTGGTCAGCAATGTACCGGGAGTATGCTTGGGGATTACCGTGTGAAATTTCTTGGTACTCGTTTTCTTTCTTTCGTGAACTTCCCTTTATCTCGTTTCTTGAAAGCTAACTTAATTTTATTTCTACTATTAATTTTCGTAACCTCACAACATCGTGGCCCGACTGATTACATTTTACATACTCTAGCTCTAGTAATTAGTTTTCTGCACTTTCTTTAACCCTTGTAAAGAACTTTCTTTAACCCTTGTAAAGAATTTTTCAGTGCGGCGCCATTGTGACTGTGTTACATTACATATATAATTCTTAATTACCTCTAATATAATCTAAAGCGGATCCCATACTCCTCTTTAGATTATTTCTACTCCTAATGAGATAAGCGGAACTTCACGAAGGGGAATCTTTATTTACTTTTAAAACGAACAGCTGTAACACACTAAGCAGGAAGGGACAAACACTTTACACAGGGGTGTTGTATATACACATGGTCGCGGCTATTGTTTACTTCGGTACAACTTTAAGATTCCATAACAATCTGGGGTCGCTTCCTACAATACTAAACACGATTATTTCCTTTTACTTATTTTACTAACACACTTTTATAACACGTTAGTATAGTTTAAGATATTATTAAACTTTTATTTAAAGGACTTATCATTTACAAAAAAAATTTTATAATTTATATTTTTGTTATTTAGGACACGTTTATATACTTCTATTTAATTTTACTTAGTTTAAAGGTTAACATTTTACTTTGTTGCGGGGTAAGGGGTAGAGCACTTTATTTAACAATAGATATAGTAGTTTTCGCACACTAAAACTTATTCTACTATTCGCATTAAATTCTATACAAGGCTTCTTTTTTTTTTTTTTTTTACACAAGAAAAATAAAAATATAAATCAATTGTATTCTTACTCTTTTTTTTTACAAATAAACAATTAAAATGTGAACTTTAATCATTTTACATTGGTAGAGAGAGAGAGAAATCTCACACAGGCTTCAATATACGTTCAACAAAGGGAGAATCCTCGGTTACTAAGCACAGGATAATACACGCTTCTTATAACAATAGAACTATCAAATAGGGTAGCGTATTGTCTAACTCAACTTGCGGGAGGGTAACTAGGACAGTTTTACACAGGCGGCAACAGGATATTTACCTGTCCGAGTTTGTCGTCAAATTGACACGTTGATGAATGAAATTTTTGGACAAGTACGTACATGGTTTTGTTTACGTGGGTCAATATGTTAATATAAGTTTACACATATTATATTTACAATTAAAGTTACCTATACTATATTACTATAATAATAATTATGATTTTTATTTTATTTAAAAGTTTGACACATATTAAAGTACATGAGTGAATAGATCAACAGCTTGTGTGTGTGTAATATTGGGACACAATTACTTCTTAAACAACACAAGACACAATTATTTTTTTTTTACAAGGGAGCAGCAAATTTAAATTTAATAAAGCATAGCAAAAGAAGCAATAGCAGCAAGAGCAGCAGAGTAGCACAATTTATAACATCTCAACTTGTGTTATAACATAGGGAACCCGCATTAATTGGTTATGCCAATTATACAGGCTGCCTTCGTTGTGACGAGCTGAAAATTAATCACAACACCAAAACAAATAATATAAAAGGAAACTGGGAAGGGGAGACTGTTGATTTATGCACTCAGTTTAGTCTGTACTAAAGATGACATCTCTTTATTACATAATGAGATTAATTGCTCTACTCAAAGTTCTCAACATATATGGTTCAACAGCTTACAGTTTACAAGATGATTATATATTTTATTCTTTCACAAAGGGCCCTCAAAATAAAGATGTACATCAATTCAAGTTTATTCCCCGGATCCGGGATTAAATATAGTATGTTAATAATGGTCACCTGCCCACATACAATCCTGAAAATTGTGCCATTTGAAGATTGGACTTTATTAACCATTTTGAAACGATAACACTTTCAGTTTAAACTTTTACTCTTTTACTACAAACAGTTTTATTAGATTACAGACTACATCTTACATATAATGTCTGTTTTTTTAAAAGTCTTAAAATGGTTAGTTATATTGTCTTTTGTTGGTTATAATTTTAGTATCTCATAACCATGGAAGACAAGCCTCCATGTCACCTGTGGTTTCCTGTAGTTGATGCAGATTTGGCTCTTCGGTCCTCGGTGTGTTTCCTGAAGGTCTGTCGTTACCTTAGTATCCGGTGACGGTGAAGTTCCTGATGTATGTTAAATCATTCTGGGTGTGGTACTCTCTTCTTAGATGACTGTAGTAATTCTTGTTGTTAGAATAAATAAAGCGAAAGTTTGTTTCACTGATATTCACTTCACATGATTATTTATTAGTTGAATTTCACCTCATGGTTCTAGTACTGTATTAATTACATACTTTCTTATTTAAGATTTGATATAGATGTCATCGGCGCACAATTTAGTTATTAAGATATTCTTTATATCTTAATATTTATAAGATGTATTTATAAGATATTCTTTATGCGAATTTTCACATATTTATCTCTGCGTTGCGAAACAACGCTGTGCGCAGCTTACGGCGTGAGCGCTCCATTGGTTAATAGTCAAGGGGTGAGAGTAGTAATCTTGCGTCATTTACTATTCAGCATAAAAGTAGTTCCATGTTCCTTCTTTATTTAAAGGATTAAAATTTGACTATTTAATTAAGCAGTGATATTCTTAATTACAGACGTTATTAAAGTACATTACAGTGGTCTTGTTTAATTATTTTAATAAAGTCAAATTTACAAGTATTATTAGTTTGTTTACGGGTCGGAATTCAAGTTAATTCTGGTTAGCGCATGTCTATGCAGGATTAATTAACAAGGTTTACCCTTTCTGTACACTCGTATTCCTTTTTATTTTATTATTATAACTCTTTATTAAATATTATTATTATTTAATGATAGCAATAAGATTTAGTTTAAATGTGCGATTTTATTAAAAAATTTAAAATTTCTCAGCCTTTACATTATCTGGACGGTAGCGCGATGATTTTATTTTACTAGGTTGGCTAATCTGATTTATATCTCATCAACGTTCGCGTAATCGTACTTTGACCAGTGCGCATTCAGTAATCTCGGCGTTCGGTTCGCCGGACCTTTCCGTCAAGTTAGTGTCGACATTAGATGTAGGCCTTAGACCTTACTATTTTCTATCATGGCCAACTAGCGCCACAACTTCATTCTTAACTAAATTTATTAATTATTGATTCAATATGCAGCATTAGCCAGCCTTCTTTCAATTTATTACAGCTGTAATGTGATCATTCAAATTATTAAAACTATTCGTATACAGTCCACTTCTCTTATTTCTTAATGTAATTTAATACATCCTACACAACATCTTCAATCATAATGGAAGACCAGCAGACAAATATTTAATGCAAGATACATAATTTTCGCCCGCTCGGGCTGAACAAATTAACTCTTCCGGTCCGCACTTGCGGGACGTTACTTTTCTTAAACTGTTTCGGCCCACTTGGGCCGGGATCAGCCATATTTTTGGTCACTCCGGACCTGGATTTCCACTTAATGTCTTTTGTATCTTTTTCTGGCCATCACGGGCGGGTTAGCACGTCAGCTAATGCGACCGTGGCGTGATTTGCGTCGCCACTTCGCTCGTCGTCTTCAGGCAACGTGATAGCAAGTTCCTGCCGGCTGCAGTGCCTCAAGGTGGTCATCTTGCCAGCTGTTCACCATCATCATCAAGGAGCCGACGCTGCGGGACGTCGCTGACCAGGTACCACCAGCAACAGTAATAAGGTGCGTAAAAGAATGTCTGAGGAAGGCCTCAAGGTGCTGACCAGAAAGAGAGGCGGATTAAAGTCCGCGATAGTGCGGATACAATCCGCGGTAAATTCATTTGACATTAATTTAACCACAAAACATTTTTTGACTGTGAGATTAGAAAGTCTTAAGAGCTTGGCCTCGAAGTACGACGAGGTACAGTCTGAGATAGAGCTTATAAGTAAAGACGTGAGCACTGCTCAGGCAGACCGAGTCGAGGTTGAGGAAATGATATACTCAACTGAGGCAAACATTTTACAACTTCTTGACACTGTTAATACTCAGACTGTGCCTCCTGTACTATCGACGCCTGTGCATTTAAAACCGATAAGTTTGCCCTGCTTCTCAGGCAACATACTTGAGTGGCAACATTTCTATTCAATTTTTAATGATCTGGTGCATTCAAGATCAGATTTAACACCAGTACAGAAACTGCATTACTTGCATTCATCGGTGAAGTGTGAACCATTAGACTTAATTAAATCACTACCAATTTGTCAAGAGAATTATGTAATAGCGTTGAACTTGCTGTCCGATAGGTACAATAATCCATTTATATTAGCAAAATATTATGTACAGAACCTACTTCAGGTTAAGTCCACAATAAAGGACTCAGTCCAAAGCTTGGCTGAGTTTACGAATACTATAACGTCTTCTGTTAATTCGCTGGCGGCAATGAAGCTGTCTGTAAACCTATTTGAGTTTATTACTATACAATTGCTTTCCACTAAACTTGACCCTATCACTTTAAAACGTTGGAAGGAGTCTATAGACCCTGACAACTTGCCTAGTTTTCAAGACTTTACTCATTTTTTGAATTTGCGCCGACAGCTTTTAGAAAATACTATGCCAATTGAACCCGGACAGCAATTCAATAAACCTAGTGTAAAACCAAACAATAAGTTTGAGAAATGTAGTTTAAGAAATACTGCTGGCAGCAGTACCTTTAAGAGTTATCATGCTACGGCAAGGCATTATTCATGTGTATGCTGTAAATCTGATCACCCGCTTTACATGTGTAATAATTTTCGCATATTAAGTGCCGCTGAGCGGGGGCAATTGGTGGCAAACCATAAATGTTGTATTAACTGCCTTAGAGCAGGTCATTTGATAACAAATTGTAAAAGTAAACAGGTTTGTAAAATTTGTTCAAAGGGTCACCACACCTTGCTGCACGCTAATTACGTGCCGAAATCAGCAGCTGCCAGCAGTAACTACTGCTCATTTAAATTACAGTGTAAAAACAATGTACTTTTATCCACTGCAGTTGTATATGTCATTGATCAGGCTGGCAATAGGCATAAGGCGCGCGCACTTCTTGACGCCGGGTCTCAGATCAATTTTTGTACGAAATCATTTGCGAAAAGATTGCACCTCAAACTAACCCGATCTAATATTCCGATTACAGGAATAAGCAACACAGCGTGTTGCGCTACTGACGTTGTTTCTATGTGTATTATGTCTCGCTATCAGAGACATAGTTTCGAGGCCAAATTTGCCGTCTTATCTAACTTAACTCATAATCTGCCTTCAATATCGTTTGACATCAACCGGTTCCACATTCCAAATAAAATTTTCTCGCCGACCCAGATTTTAATATATCTTCGCAGATCGACATACTATTGGGGGCTCAATTTTATTTAGATTTAATATTAGCTAATAAGTACACACGCGGACCCAACTTCCCTATCATTCAGGAGACCAAACTGGGTTACATTTTGGCCGGCAATCTGCCCAAGCACTGCCACACCCAGGGTCCTGCTGTTTCGTTCTTGGCAAGGAACAATGACAGCCAAATCCTGCAATCTCTTGAGAGATTTTGGGAGGCAGAAACGATCCCCGGCGATACCCCTAATGGCGAGTCGGCTTGCGAAGAGCATTTTATGCGCTACACTCAGCGCAACCACGAGGGTAGATTTATAGTGTCGCTCCCATTCAAGTCTGATAATCCTCACTTAGGGGAATCCTACACAAGTGCCGAATCAAGGTTTTTAAACTTGGAGCGTCGATTCAGGCGCGATCCCAAGCTCGCTCGCGACTACGCAGACTTTATCGGGGAATACATGAAGCTTGGGCACATGACACCCATTGATCATGGCGCTATCAATTTAGGATCGTCAAATATTTATTACTTGCCTCACCATGCCGTGTTTAAACATTCTAGCTTGACCACAAAATTGCGCGTTGTCTTTGATGGTTCCTCCAAGACTACAAATGGCCTTTCGTTAAATGACCTATTATTGGTAGGCCCCAATGTTCAGCAAGATCTCTTCTCTATTCTGTTGCGGTTTCGCACACATAAGTATGTCCTGATTGCTGACATCGAAAAAATGTATCGTCAGATTCGCGTTGCTGAAGAGGACTGTCACTATCAGCGTATTTTGTGGCGTGACTCTCCCCTCGAACCACTTAAGCATTTCGCGCTGCGAACAGTAACTTACGGCACGGCTAGCGCCTCCTTTTTGGCCACACGGTGCCTTTTACAAATTGCTAGAGACAATCAAACTTCCTTTCCCCAAGCGGCTTTAGCCATCACTAACGATTTTTATGTAGACGATCTACTTACCGGTTCTGACACTATCCCCGATCTGACTAATCTGAAATCCGACCTAGGTGCGTTACTTGCTCAATATGGTTTCACGTTGCACAAATGGGCATCAAATGAACCCACAGCGGTCGCAAGTCATCATAACCTTTCACGACCCCTAAATAAACAGGACAATGTGCGTACCCTGGGCATTCTTTGGAACAACACTGCTGATTCATTTTTGTTTGATGTCAACCTATCTCCGGTTCTTCATAGCATATCCAAGAGGCAAATTCTTTCAATAATCGCCGGAATATATGATCCGCTGGGTTTAATCGGACCAGTTGTCTTTTTGTATAAACACTTCATGCAGCGACTCTGGCTTTGTAAGCTTAGTTGGGATGAACCGCTTTCCGGTCAGTCACTGTCGGATTGGCATTCTTTGTGTAACAAATTAAGTCTGATTGGTAAAATAGTGGTCCCGCGATCTATTCGTTGCAACCATCAGGCGGTTACAGTTCAGTTGCATGGTTTTTCGGATGCTTCCGAGAGAGGGTTCGGCTGTTGTGTGTATGTCCGAGTCATTTATCAAGATGCTACTGCTTCCTGTCGTCTTTTGTGTTCAAAATCTCGCGTGGCTCCCTTGCGCCAAGTGTCATTACCTCGTATCGAGCTCTGCGCTTGTTTGTTATTATCGCGACTTGTGTCTAAAATTATTCCTGCTCTTCATTCATTCATTGAGGATGTACATTTGTATTCCGATTCTATGGTGGCTCTTTACTGGATTCATGCGCAGTCTTCGCGTTGGAAAACATACGTCGCTAATAGGGTTGCTGAAATTCAGCGTCGCACGCAAACTTGTACCTGGCATCACATTGATTCGCGACGCAATCCTCCTGATATTATTTCTAGGGGGTGTCTCCCGGACGTTTTGCGCGATTGCTCGCTTTGGTGGCACGGTCCTGGCTGTCTGTCTCAATCGTCAGAGTCTAATCCTTTCCCATCTTTCGTACCGGCCACTCCATCATCTTCGGAAGTCATCGCGGAAGAGAAAACTACACATAACCGTTCGCTAATGTCTACCCTGGCTGTTGACTTATCGTTGGACTTTTCCTCGTTACACCGGCTGACACGTGTATACGCTTACTGTTTTCGTTTCATCAGAAATATTAGGCACTCATCTGCGGACAGGCTTTCGGGCGATCTGACCCCTGCGGAAATTCATCAGTCTCTTAATTTCTTTATAAGGCAATCTCAATCGACCCACTTCCCAGGCGAAATTAGTTGTCTTCGGAACGGATCTTCTGTTTCCATCAGAAGCAAGTTAGCCTCTCTCGACCCGTTTCTTGACGACACTGGAGTGATACGCGTGGGCGGACGATTGCAGCATTCCCAGTTATCTTACGACTCGAAACATCCTATCGTACTACCCCCATCGGCGCATGTCACACGCCTTATCATCGAACGCGAACACATTCGTTTGCTTCATGCTGGTGCGCAGCTCGTGCATCATTCACTGCGTCAACGTTGGTGGATTGTTAATGCCCGGCTAGTCATCCGTTCCATTATTCGTAAGTGTCTCAAGTGCATCAGGTTTAGCGCCACACAGCAGGTTCAGAGGCTTGGCATTTTGCCATCCCCTAGAGTCACTCCTTCAAGGCCGTTTCTATTTTGCGCGGTTGATTATGGTGGTCCCTTCATGATTCGTCATGGCGGGCAGAAGTCTAGAACTCTTACTAAGGCGTACGTGTCTCTGTTTGTTTGCTTAGCAACTAGGGCTATTCACCTGGAATTGGTGTCCGACCTTACTGCCAGCGCATTTATAGCTGCTTTACGTCGTTTTATGGCACGACGGGGTATACCTAGTCAACTGTACTCCGACAACGGCACGAACTTCAGGAAGGCCCGCACCATCTTACATGACATTTACAACTTTTGGCACGATAAGGATGCCATCACCTCGATCAAGTCATTCACATCCTCTCAGGGGATATCATGGTCATTTATTCCGCCCTCCTCACCTCATTTCGGTGGCCTTTGGGAGAGCGGCATCAAGAGTTTGAAATTTCATTTGCGGCGCGTGGTAGGCAAATCTATACTAAACTTCGAAGAGTTCACAACCGTTTTGTCTCAGATAGAGGCATGTCTGAACTCTCGACCTTTATTTGCCATTTCTTCGGATGTTAATGACCCGGTGCCACTTACACCTGGCCATTTTTTGATCTGCGCGCCCCTAACTGCGATTCCTGACCCAGACCTTTCTCACGTTCCTGTTTCTCGCCTTGGTCGTTGGCAATTACTTCAGAGGTTTGTCCAGGGCATTTGGAAGGCGTGGTCTCGCGATTATTTGCACCAGCTGCAACAGCGTCACAAGTGGAAGTTTGCCAAAGATAATGTTTCCATTGGTGACTTAGCCTTGCTCATTGAGGACAACTTGCCTCCATTAGCCTGGAAATTTGGCGTGATCATCGCCACATTTCCCGGCCCAGATAATTTGGTTCGCGTCGTGGACATTCGCACGCCTACGGGTGTTTTGCGGAGACCAATACATAAATTATGTCTATTGCCAGCGCGAGACGAGATGTGACACTATGGTTACAGCACAATGCGGCTTTATTCCGCCATTGACTTATTATTTATTACGACCATTTGGTCAACATGATTGTGATGGATTGTCACAATATTTTTGTCAATTTTGCGTCATGGCACGCTTCTGAGTATCACAGTTCTGGTGATATCTTAATATTTGTATTGTATGTTAATTTTTGTGGCATACTATGTCACACTTTCATTGATCTCATGGGGTGTACTGCATGTCTTTGGGTGGTCTTATTTATTAATGTTATTACATAATATTCGCATGTTTGCTGTCAAGTAACCATGCATTCATTTCTTTATATTGTTGCTGATAAATATGTACTATTTTGTGAATGTCTTAAATTGTTAAATTGTTTCTGTAATTTCAGTATTGTATTGTTGGCTGACATTACAATTATTTATCTTGTAATTATGCAAATTATTATTGTTGTATTCACATAAATTGTGTCGATGTAAACTATTGTAAGCGTCTACCGTGTGTAACTGCCTTGTCTAATTTATTTATATTGTACTTATATTTTATTCATTTTTGTAAGTAAGCATGCACAATTCTTTATTTAAATTATGACATACACGTCATATCTGGGCTACATTCAGCATCTAGCTTGCTCACACGTTGGCATACATTGTAAATTCCTGAAACTTCAGGAATAGCGTATTTAGGTCGATACATGTCGCCCTCCTGAATATACAATGAAACATGCAACTGTAACATGTTCAACAACAATTTTATTCATGTAATGAACTTCTGTACAGGTCTACGGACCTTAGCTAGTATTAAGCTAACTCTATGACTTGCATATTATGTATTTTTCGTTCATGTTTTGTAATGTTACGTACTGCGCACTTGTGTCAGTAATATTGGTTAACCAGACTTAGTGGTACATGAAACAGCTGTTTGCCAAACCTTGGCCTACAGTCGCCTATCTGCATGCTTATCTGAAATTAGCGGCCGATTGCCGTTATCTAATATCAACTCAAGGTTCAACTCAGCCTTGAAGCTGATTCTAATTATTAAAACTCCACTATTTCAAATTGAATTGTAAATGTATTATAATTTATTAAAGAATGTATTAAAAAATCTTTTTGATTTTTGACGGGCAGCTTATGGACGGTAGCGCGATGATTTTATTTTACTAGGTTGGCTAATCTGATTTATATCTCATCAACGTTCGCGTAATCGTACTTTGACCAGTGCACATTCAGTAATCTCGGCGTTCGGTTCGCCGGACCTTTCCGTCAAGTTAGTGTCGACATTAGATGTAGGCCTTAGACCTTACTATTTTCTATCATGGCCAACTAGCGCCACAACTTCATTCTTAACTAAATTTATTAATTATTGATTCAATATGCAGCATTAGCCAGCCTTCTTTCAATTTATTACAGCTGTAATGTGATCATTCAAATTATTAAAACTATTCGTATACAGTCCACTTCTCTTATTTCTTAATGTAATTTAATACATCCTACACAACATCTTCAATCATAATGGAAGACCAGCAGACAAATATTTAATGCAAGATACATAATTTTCGCCCGCTCGGGCTGAACAAATTAACTCTTCCGGTCCGCACTTGCGGGACGTTACTTTTCTTAAACTGTTTCGGCCCACTTGGGCCGGGATCAGTCATTACCTATTTATTAATTACCGTATTTTTATTAATGAAATCGTCACAAATCAGCAGGGAACCCGTACAAATTGATTTGTTAAACTGTGCTCCCAAGATCACTGTGGATATCCATGCACTCATCATGTCTACTCTCTCTCTCTCTCTCTCTCTCTCTCTCTCTCTCTCCCTCTCTCTCTCTCTCTCTCTCTCTCTCTCTCTCTCTCTCTCTCTCTCTCTCTCCCTCCCCCACCTCCCTCTCTCCCCTCCCCTCCCCCCCCCTCTCTCTCTCTCTCTCTCTCTCTCTCTCTCTCTCTCCTCTCTCCTCTCTCTCTCTCTCTCTCTCTCTCTCTCTCTCTCTCTCTCTCTCTCTCTCTCTCTCATTATATATATAATAAGATGTTTTCAGTGAAACGTGCGTAAGGCAATACTTGCAGAAGAAACAATATTGAAAAATATATCACAATATTGATGTCTCCATCGCGACAAAACATATGTTAGGCATAGTAATAATGGAACAACACAGACAGTTATCTGGAGCAAGGTTGTATATTTTAAGACAAAATTTTTATATGCTTTGTAGTTCACAAAATATTTATTTTACTGCAAAATTGTCTCTGAAATCAGATTGATCTGATTTTAAAAAGAAATGTCAATTTGTTACTTGGATGTTGTTTTCGTTGGTTGATTCGTCTTACTGCCAGTCCTGTGAATCGCCGCAATCTGCTCCTCTCTCGTCTCCTCCTTTCTGCACACTCCCGCTTCGCTGGAGCTCCTCTTGTACGCGCGCACGCCGTCACACCGATAATCAGTCTAATCTTATCTCAGGGCACAAATTGGGTTGTAATTTAATCTTACTTATTTTTGGTGCTTTAAGCGTGCACCTTCCCGCGTCTTGAGGTGTCCTCGCGATCACATAGGAGTATCCCGGATGGATAAACCTTCCCTATGCGGAAATCTTGACTCACGCGATACTAGCACTGTTTAACAATATTGAATAGCTTTTTCTTTTGTTATAATGAGTTCGTACCCAGTCAAGGTATCAGCAACGGGTAACTCGTCGCTAAATTGACCCTGATCACTCGTACAAAAGCACGTTTCTGCGCGAAAAACTCGCACAGAGCATGTCCGTAATATTCGAGCTGCAGGATGGAACTAACTAGATTTTCGTCGGCGGAGACCCAATCTTAATGGAAATTGGGGCCGCTGATTGGTCGAAACAGCTTATCACGCGATTGATGGCTACAACTTATAGATGATTTCTTGAAACGATTTGCAGATTTCTGCCGAAGCAGGTATAGATTTTATCTATGAATTTTCGGACTTCTTGAAGATAAGGACTTTACAGGAACTGCTTTTTACTAACAAAATCCCTATTAACATACTACGTAGCAAGTCTCTGACATCCAGAAAAGATAGCGCTATTTAAGATGCTTGCGCTGTCCAAATCTCAGTTCGGTACGCTCATTTATACTAGAGCTATTCATACAAATACGAATGACACGCGCACTCGCGCACTCGGACCTTTAACTCGCACATGACATGATCACAATTACATTTATGGGTATTTTAATACATAATAGTGTTTTACCCAATTCTTATTTCAATACTTACATCTAATTTACATATTCAGATAAAAATCAAATTTTAACAAGTCTATAACGTCATAACCTGTTACAATAGCATGTAGTCCTGGCTACATTTCCCGCTTACTGCAATGTTCTATTGCTATATATATATATATATATGAATTTCTATATTTGCTAAATTTTAAAACGAGGGAAATGTTATAACCAATGTTTTGTATTAACTACCTCGAGTGAGCCAAGATTGCCTTTAACAAGAAGAGGAATCTTTTTACCTCTAACAACAACATTGAAATGCACTTCGGTAAACACACTCGGGGTATAGGAAATGCGAATAGTTGTTGGTGTTACAGGGGAATGCTAACGATTCCGCGTACGCGCGCACGTGTGTGTGTGTGTGTGTGTGTGTGTGTGTGTGTGTGTGTGTGTGTGTGTGTGTGTGTGTGTGTGTGTGTGTGTGTGTGTGTGTGTGTGTGTGTGTGTGTGTGTGTGTGTGTGTGTGTGTGTGTGTGTGGACAAAGTGTCGAACGAGGAAGTGTTGAGGAGGGTTGGGGAACCAAAGCCGTGCCTTTGGGAAACATTACAGAAAAGACGAAGATACCTCGATAGGGCACCTCCTGCGGCATGTGAGTCCGCACAACACCATCATAGAGCGCACTGTGGAGAGTAAGGAGGCACGGGAGACCCAGACTGAAGAACATCAATCGTATATTGGAGGACACCGGCTGTCCTCAGCTACACAGCCATGAAGAGGCTTGAGAAGACCGCGAAGCCCGGAGAGCTGCTGCAAACCTCCGCGCAACGAGTACCGGATAAGAAAGCCTTGACTAAAGCGGCCCACTCTTAGCGATTGATATGTTCCACTGAAGTGATTTCTAAATGTGAGAAAAATTTTACATTCAAGAGCTATGAAGAAATCCTTGTTTTATGTTTGAATTAAAATGTTTCAGGACGACAAAAATTATTTTTCCACATCAGGATTAAACATCACAAAAAATGGTGTCCGATATGTTAAGAGTGGGTTGAGAACACCGCCCCTAAAAACAGAAGGAACAAGAGAGGACAAGGTGTTTAGAGGTTAGTTGTGGAATATAAGAAACAGAGGCGGTGACACGAACCACTAAGTCTAATAGCAAGGGACTAATGGGACAGTGTTTGTCCCACTGGTCCCAGTGGTGTCTGACTGGTTAAGTCCTATGGTAAGAGGCAAAAGATTAAGATTTACTAAAGTATCTGTGGAAGAGGAGTAAGTGGCGGCGCAGAAGGAACGATCGGATTGATGATTAAAGATTCATAGGTAGTGGCATTTCGAGTCAAGGAACCGATAAGAACAAAAATAATGATGAATGATCAAAGTCTAGAACAGGTGAGTCATTTTAACTATTTACCTATTACTGTATTAGCTGTGACGGGGATTATGATATTGACATTAAGTTAAGTAAGTTCCAGACGATCTGTGGGGCAATCGATTGTATTTTTAGCAATAAGATTCGTCGAGATACAAAATTAAAGTTTTATAAAGTTATGTCAGTCTCTTCACTGTCCTATCGGTGTGAATTATAGACAACAACCAAGAAACAAAACAGTAAAATACAGGACTCGGAAATGGCGTTCTTAAGAGGAGCTAAAAGGTGTTCCAAACCTGGCCGTATAAAGAGTGAAATCATAGAGAAGAATTACAAGTTTTTAACTTGAATGAAAAATTAACAGTCACAAACAACAGTGGAAAGAACATTTAGAAAGAATGTCAGGAGTTCCAGACTGGCCAAACAAGTCTGGAAATACAAATCTATAGGACACAGGTGTGTGGGTAGACCCAGGAAGAGATGGCTGAAGTATCTTTGAAGTCAGAACAGGCACATTAGCTATGCCGTGTTGTGCAGATTATGATGATGAATATCACTTTATGAAGGTAATGTCACACGTTTAAATCAATTTAAAGAACACGAGGGGTGCTTATCAAGTACCCATTGACATGCGCAGTGTGATGCTTATTTCAGTAGTCGTTATTTTGCATCAAAACGAGAGAGTATTTTTTATTTTCTCTAAGTTTCCTTTAGAATTCCCATGACGGCAATTTATACCAGAAAACTGCAGACATGAAACTGCTTTATGTCTCTGCTTCCCGTTTCCTCATCTGATTAATGATTATTTCAGTCACCGAAACACATTAACCTTCACTCGAGCTAAATGCAGTCAACCTACCCCCTTCCTTCCTACGGAAGTTAAATATACACAAAAAAACTACCCCTATTCGTCATCACCAAAAAGTGATCTCGTATATACAACAAAGTTGTGCAGTTGAGGGTTTGACCACTCGAGGGGGAGTTTGTTTAATTGTGAACCACAAGTGCACAAGTCTTGGGGCGTCAGATGTGTAACACCCTCTCTTGGCCACATATTAATGTCTTAGCGGTGGTTGTCCGGCGAAAATTTACTGTCCACCCTTAAACCCAACCAGCGAGCAACACTTTAGACTTTTACACAATGTATATAAATGTTCCACTTATATATACCGAGCTGTTAAATATTATTAACGGGGTTTAATTTCGCGCAACCAACTTTCACCAAATGTTGTCTGCTTGGTTAAATATATTGTTCTACACACTGTTTCTGAGAATATTCATTATCGCTGACTAAAGGTGTTTTAATTCTTAGTCTCCGCTTACGCGCGTTACTGATAACACTAATTATTATTACACTATTACAAATTATGGCACTTACAATAAAGAGAATCACCACTTTTATACCGTTGAAAAAATAAATAAAAGCAGTAAAATAATTCGTATGAGACTTGATCAAACAGTTGAAACAAATATCCTTTTGCTTAAAACCTGTTTTGAAGAGAAAGCAGAAATTGTGTAAAAATCAAGTAAACAAGAAAGTAGGGCGAAGGTTTAGCATCGTCACATGTGAACGTTAGACCTACTGAAAAAAAACCTAATTACTTATTATGTTTTTTTTTGCACAATGTATCAAACAGTTTTTTGAGATATATTGAATTGAGAATGAAGTCTCCTAGAGCGAAGTCGTTTATATTCCGAGATTAAAGCCGATTTTGATACATTTGTAGAAAAAAAATACAGGAATATCTGACTAATCAAACTCCAATTTAAATGAAAACTAAAGAAATTTCTACATCTGTGTTCTCTCAGATATGAAAACTTATTCTTTTGAAAAAATATATTTGTTTTTTAAGTTATATTTTTGCAACGGTACTGTGTATGTTGCTTGTAATCAAAGAAGATACCCGAGGTAGCACAAGCTGTGTGAGTCGCTGCCCAACGAACAGTAGCATATCTCAAATTTGGTCTGGGGTGAGGGGGTGCGGTCGAGTCGGCTTCGTACAAAAGAAAAAAAACGGATCAAAACTAATCAACACTACTGTCTTTAAAGCGGCTGAAAACTTGTGATAAGTATTGAAATCAGTCCCATTAAAGTAAACTGTAATAACATAATAAAAATACTCGTTATTGGAACAATGTTTACACGATACTTATTGATTGAATTGACTTTCCTAAATTTTATGTATTAAATGTATTTCAAATGCTGTATAATACACCTGTTTGTATATTTAAAAAAATTGTTTTTTTTCTATATTACCATACACAATTGAAGACATTATAAAACAGCCAACAAACTAAAGGGATAAACAAAATTCATCACCTTTTTCTACCCTCTGGAAGGGGTGGTTCCATTCGCCCCCTCCCATAAATACGCCCCTGGCAGTTTCTTCTAGTTCTGCTCGCATATGTGTTTACAGCACAATGCAGTTAGGATACGAATCCCCTCCGCACGAAGAAGTACAGGAAAACTGAACTCGATATTGTGGTTGCAATGCTGCAAGCCCCAACCCGTTAGAGGCATCTGCTCCATGGATTCTACACGACACTACTCTTCGATAAGTTTAGAGCCGCGCTGGCACGGGCGATAAGTCACGGCAGATATGGGGCGCCGAAGCCGTGACCGGCGCTTCAGCAAGGAAGAGCCCGACTTTAGGACAACAGTGCAGCGAAGGCGGCTTTACCAGGTTCTTGCAGTTCCTGGATAGTGCTTATCTGTTTATCTGACCGCACAGCTGAAGCGATGGCAACGTTACGTCCCCTAGGGATGTGTATTAAAGCTTAGAGTCCATTGACATGGGGAATAAACCGCTTTTGGAGAGGTTGCTTGGGCAAGACCGGCGGTTTTCGCAAAGACGCCGTGGCAATCGTCACGGAAGTCTGGGCACGAGCGATGTCAGATGTGACATACTGAGGAAGGGGACTAGTGGAATACCAAGTATGGCGCTTATAAGCCAAGAATGAAAGTCCGTAGGATACGTCAAGGAAGGTAATAGCGTCAAACTATCTATGCCGCCTGTAAACCAGAAAGTGTACACGGTGTTGACAACATTCAGTTTTTTGTTGAAATAACGATTACTGTGACTTTAACGAAACCGCGACAACAAGAAGGCAAACACAAGTTGCTGAGATACAGTAACCGAGAAGAATAATGGGCAGGACGCTGCGAGATAGAACAACAATTGTCTTCTTCTTCACTACATGGCTGGGGCTATAGCCCGTTCCGACTTCACAGAGTCTCTGACCATTTTTCCCAGGGTTTTCGGCGATCTCTCGTCCCCGCTGGCCTATATTCAAACGCTTGTTTAGGAATACGCGTGTCTACCATGCGTTCCACATGGGACTTCCAATTCTGCCTGTTTTCCTTTATTCTCTCCTGAACCGACTGTAACTTCAGGTCTCTTCCCTTATATTGTCGTTTCGTAGATGATCTCTCAAACTACATCCCTTAGCTGCTCTTTAAAATTTCATTGTCGAGGGCTGTATTTTTGAAACATCTTTTTGCAGGAGAGTCCATGTTTCGCATCCATACATTAAAGTCGTCACAGCTACGACCTTATAGAACTTTAGCTGTGTCTCTCTCTGTGTTTTAATCTTCAATAGTCGTTTTTCAGCTCCACAGGTGTAACTAAATTTATTTATATTTCCTCGACATCTGTGTCCTTCCTATATGAGATATCACATCCAAAATAATTAAAATGTGATACCTGCTCCAAAACACTTTATCAATTACAATTTTTGCTCTTACAGCAATTGTCAATATTCGAAAAACATCCTATGTGACAGGTACAATGGATTGGATAAAGGAAAGACGACAACAACACTGGAATGACCGTGTCGACAGGACGGATAATGACAGGTTAGTTGAGAGTGCCCACGATAATTGTCCGAACGACAAAAGACGGAGTATACGACGACGATTGCGATGACGCGATTGTATTTAGTATTTATAAACAGGAGAATCTGCTAAATGAAGAAGAAGAAGAAGAAGAAGAAGAAGAAGAAGAAGAAGAAGAAGAAGAAGAAGAAGAAGAAGAAGAAGAAGAAGAAGAAGAAGAAGAAGAAGAAGAAGAAGAAGAAGAAGAAGAAGAAAGTGACTGCAACAATGTAAAAATATGCTTACAGATTAAGTGAAACAACTAGCTTTGCAAATAGCCCTGTTCTATTAGTGAAATGAGCAGCATTTCTTCGGTTGAATGGGGACGAATAATCTTCTCGACTGCAAAATACAATCCGGCCAAATTCAGTATGAGTACTACGAAGATTTCGTGCATTGTAAGTTCGGTGTTTAGTCTTAATAGTTCACTTTTGAAATGAGTTAGAAGAGTAAATTTATAGCTAGTTACCATAGTAACCGTAAGAACTCTATGTGATGCTGAGTCTTATAACTAGTCAACAACAGTCTACAAATTTTAAGCTACACATCTGACGGACGATTAAATCACTCCGTTATTGATAAAAAAAAATTACAATTATTTTCAGTCGTAAATATGTTATATAGAGACAGTTACGGATTAATATGATAAAGTGTCTAAAATATTTCTATAATAAAGATGTAGGAAAAATAACTAAAATTATAAGAGAGAAAGAGAAGAGGTTTTCTCCTTTGAGGTCACTAGATTACACGTAACAAAACGTTTAATAAACGTGTTTACTACAGTGAAAAATGACGAAATAAAGTGAAAACATAATACAGGAAAACCGTAAAAATTTAACTCTTCGGATACAATAAATACACAATATATAAGCGGTTTATATATTGTACACACGAAGACGCAGAAGGAGGCGAGGTAGTCGGTGCGGTATGTTCGGCGTATTAAAGCAAAATGAAAGCTTAGCCCCAATAGCAACATAATCACGGTATTAAAAACGCTATAAGTCTCTGCACAGTTTATGGTCTGTTTATAGTTGGAGTGAAGCGAGGGGCAGACGGAGGGTGAGCTCCTGGTTGTAACTCACCGTTACGACAGCCATCTCATAAAACAGTTGCCTTCTTGTCTAAATAATAGAGATTTTATTGTGGAAAACCGCTTTATATAAAAAAGAAAGAGGTGAGCGTGAGCAATATGAGATGAATTGTCTTTCTCTAATTTTTAACTCCAAAACGCATTCTCAATAAAAAGTCTTCTCAAATTGTAATTAATTTTTACACCAATTGAATATAACGTTTTTATTGCGACGTTACACAAAAAAACAGTGGTTTTCGTATCAAGTTCTATATTACTTTATTACTTTACCTGTAATATAATTTAGACCTAATTTTTGTTAACCTAATCTAGGTTAGAACATATTCGGTGCATGTTTTAGCCTAAATAAATAATAATAGAGGACGTCAATCACCCAAACCCCGATCATCCTAGTGTCAAATTATTCAAAATGCTCAAATTTTCAGTAGCTAATCAGAAAATGGTATGTAATAGACAAAAGCCTATGGCATTCGTGTAGTTTTTCTTTCAAATAAAACCTATTTTTAAATGCTAATATAAAAACTAACAATACTATTTCTCGATGTTCGTTGTTGAATCAATGCGTTTTTCCGTGTTTGCAGTAGTATTTTTAAAAATATGTTTTAATTACTGGGACAAAAAGTTTTTTTGAAATAAATGCAAATTTTTCAATCAGTGGAACAAAACGTTTTATTGAAATGAATGTAATTTTTGGATTTTTTCCGATTTTTTTGTACATTTTTATGAACTGATGTATATGAGGCCTATAGTGAACAGCTGATGTGGGCAATATTTTTAATTCTAAGAACTTTACTAATAAAAATTTTATATTTTGGACTACAATCGGTGTCCTGTATAGATTTGTAACAGCTTCGAGGTCCATTAAATTAGGCCTACTAGTGACAGTGGCGATTTATTGTTATACTACAGCAGTACAGCAGTCGTTCAATTGTCATGTAACGTGATATAATGTGATTAAGTTGTCATCGGAGTTACCCAATACCTTAAACGAAAATAATGCTTTCCACTGAGCTTACGAAGAATACTGGACCATTAAATTTTTATAAACATATTAACACAAGATAACATATACAAAATAAATTTGTCACAAGATTTCTTTATTATGACAGAAAAGTCCCGTTAAATTGGTTTATACAAAAATGTTGATGAGAGATGATACTAAAGGTGTGCAAAATAAAAATGAAAAACTGATGTTAACCAATTCCAGAGTGAATAACGCGATACCAGGATTCTAATCACTTATTGTCACTATATGGTATCAGAATCACCAGTTTTTTTTTTTTTTTTTTTTTTTTGTAAGAAAAGAATTATGTTTCCATGCTTTGGGAAAATTACAATTGTTAAATTAGGCCTAATTATTCTTTCCGGTCCATTTCATGGAACAAGTCTTAATCTTTGAGTTATGTCAATAACAAAAGTTAATCTCATTAAAATAATAAAAATACTCGATTATCTTTTACGGTTGTTTGTTTTATTTAATACATAATAAAAGCATTACCTAAATTTTTTGTTACATCATGAACAACATTTATAAGTTTTTATTTTTGTAAATTGTTGTAGCATCTGACCAATCTTAATTATTTAAAAACAGAAGACGATTATGATAAGGCAGTTCATGATTACCTTCACCTCGGATAGAATAAACAGCATTTGTACATCTGTCTGACATCAGTACATGATATTTACAAAAACGGTGTAATGACCAGAAGCAACTATATACAATAGGAAGTTTATGGAAGAAATCATTTCTCCCCGTTATATCCAACCGGTGTGACAAAACGGGGATTCAATTTCGAGTAAAAATTAATTATCAAATGTAACTTGTAACTAATTGTGATTTAGTTATAAAAATTTCATAAGCTGTGTTAATAGCTGTAAGCAAGAAAAATTTAAATTAAAAAATTTATATTATGAACGATATTAACAATTAAATATTTTTGTTTAATAATATTTTAATTTAGATTAAACACACATTACTGAGTTACCAAAAATATATCATATAGGCCTAACACGTTTAGAAACATGTTAACTAAATTTCCTGGAAACAGAGTAAACTTACACCTAACAAAAATTATTAAACACTGAATTTAGCAAACGGTTAAACAAATTTAACATTTTACTGTAAGAATTAAATGAAGGTGACCACAGTCACAGTTACAGTATTATTTTAATTTAAAATGTAACATTTATAATCAATTAAATATAACAAATTTGAAAAATAAAAGAAACTAATTCACAATATTCAGATACAAAACAATAGTCATTTTCCTCAGCTCTACTACTAAGTTCATGTGTCCAGGTTTTGTACAGTACAAAAATAAAATTCAGTTTTAACTGTACGCGTATTTACAATAATTATACTATTTTTAAAATATAACAAAAATAAATAGAACGTAGATAACTGAAATATTAACAAAATTATCAGATACTTCACATTACTGATTCGTAATCTATTATTGCCTCTACTATGCTTTTATGTGTATATAAAGGTTTTCATTCTCTTGGAAACTGCCAAATAACACTACGTAATCTCTTTATAGCTGTTCTCCCTTGCCCCAGACGCATTTTTATACATATCTTCTTCGCAATCAGCCTTTTTTATCTATTGATATTGATTTATCTGTGTGTGTGTGTGTGTGTGTGTGTGTGTGTGTGTGTGTGTGTGTGTGTGTGTGTGTGTGTGTGTGTGTGTGTGTGTGTGTGTGTGTGTGTGTGTGTGTGTGTGTGTGTGTGTGTGTGTGTGTGTGTGTGTGTGTGTGTGTGTGTGTGTGTGGTACTCTTGTATATACAATTTTTGTATAGTATGATTTTTTAATATGCGGTACAAAAATCAAGAAAAATAATTCTGCTAATGAATAGTATGAAATTTCAGTGAAATAATTTCAAACATAGTCACACTAAATGCTCCTTCCGCAGTAACGTTATGTACTCGTACGTTTATCGGTTTCTCTCCAACTCCGAGTCGAGTCTGACGTATTTGCCTTTCATCTGCTCACATGTCAGTTTATCGAGTAAGATGTTTCTGTATCGCTAAGCAGACATGCCGATGAAAAATAATAATACTTCTTTATATGAGAACAATATTGAATGAAGACGGCTTATAGGAAAAGAGGGTTGACTGGCAAGTATCTGACAGTGTGGGGATGAAAGGCCTACTGCGCGGTGCTTCGTATTTCCATAAGAAAGAATCCTCCGCCGGCTACCCCAAACTCCCTAACTGTTTGTTAGTGGGCGGAATAATTGCCAGCAGATTGACAAGAAGCCATATTTCACCCAGTTAGCCATTGTTTGCACCGTCACTGCACTGCGCCGCTCGCCGCTCATAGCACCGTTATGTTTATATACTTATTCATTTTTGAGTTTATGACTTACGGAAAAGTTTATTACAACCTTCCTAGGTTCCGTTAATTTTAAAATATAAAGTGTTAGAAAATTATTATTGAGTCTTTAAAACATCAATGAATGTCTCAGTTATTGACAACAGTCAAGTTGCTGTTTGACATGAACTGGTTAAGCAAACTTCAGTGAAAGTTTAAATGACATGTTC
Organism: Magicicada septendecula; assembly: GCA_034769895.1. Lineage (NCBI taxonomy): Eukaryota > Metazoa > Arthropoda > Insecta > Hemiptera > Cicadidae > Magicicada > Magicicada septendecula. The sequence continues at coordinate 381,116,932 of CM068373.1, forward strand.
GTGTCCTCTTTTGACGGACTGTTGCTATTACAAATACAGGTATACATGCTTGCATTGTTTGCCTATCTTTCTCCGTCTCTCGGTTTATCTATCTATCTATCTGTCTGTCCCTCTCACTCTCTCTTTCTCTCTCCATTCCTTCCCGCAACAAGCAGATGTCTCTCTCACTTATACTGTAAGTATTAACCCGTAAAGTATAGCCAATTAGAATTACCCGTTTTTGCTACTCCATCGCCTGCTCTTGAGTAAACACATATCGTCAAAAGATTTTAAGAAATTCCATTTATCAGTGAAAAGGAAAATCGTAAGTATACCTGCCCTGAAAATATGGGATGGTCAAAATGTAACCCAATGCAGAAAACAATATAAGTAATTATAAAAAATTAATAAATAATTAACAGATAATTAAGGGGGGATACGTATGTTAATTTTGAAACATAATTTTGTAATAATTCTTGAAAATGTCGGTTACCAGTTTCTAGACGAGCTTTCTAGATCTATCTTAATCATTTTTTGTGTAGTTTTGTCGGTAGTGTCTCTAAGCAGCACATACTTCAAAATAAATTACGTAGACCGTATAATTCATTCATCACATTGTTGAGAACGCATGCGCTTTAAAAAACCTTCAGTGTGGCCAGTACTGTAAGTCTAAAATTCTCCTATATATCCTTACTTTCGAGATATTTGTCCGTTTTCAAATTATCGGGTGCGTGAATCTTAGACCAACCGTTATCAAAATAAATCCATAAATTAATGTTATTCTTAGTTTTTCATGTTTCTAAGTCTCTTACTGAGTGTGCCTTAAGCCAGATAATTCGGCTACAACTGAGCCAGCCTTCTCCAGTGACCGTCTTGAACTGGTTCATCACTGTACGTTAGACGTTTTGATTTGGGGCTACATAAAAAAAAAACGTAGACCTGCATAACAAATAACGTAGTTCTAGTTTTCAGCTTTATATTGTCTTCATAGATATCTACAGTGTCTATATCTAACACTTTTCACAAATATGAATGACTGATAAAGTTTTTTCAAACATACTTTACAAACTTTTTTTTGAAGGCGATCCAAAATCTACAAGCAGTGTTGAGAAATTTTAATTCTCTAAAAGCATTAAGCTATGGAATTTGTATTTTGAACAAAATTTCTCATAACTCGATCCCCCACATAGACCTACATATTTACAAGTTTCTTCAACTTTTAGAGCTGTTTTCGGCACGCGGTGACTCTAAACTTAAAAAAGAATCATAATAAACGTTACATTTGCGTATGGGTTAAATTCTCTGGAACCTGGTTTTTAAAAATTTTCTTCAAATTTTGGTGCTTTTAATGATTTTGGAGTCCTAATGTTTTAAAATTTTCAAAAATATCGGTATAGGCTATTCAAATTTTAATTAAAATTCTTTTTAATTGATGCAATTCGATACCCTACACGCATTTTGCGATTTTTTCAGTATGTTGACTGCCTCATATTTTTTCTTCTGTCAGATTTTTTGTGTGGGGGAATCAACATCAAAAGAGTAGAGATCTGTAGGATAAAATAATGGACACGTCTGCCAGGTTTTACGAATATCGGTTCATTCATTCAATAGTTATCGTAAGCCACACCACAAATAATGATGATGATAATGATGACGATGACGGTGATAATGACTATGATGATGATAGTGATTACAATATATGATATTTAAAACGTGAAAGTAATTTTTACAAGTAATTTCTATAACGTTTTTGGAGGTTTACTTGACTAGTAGTGAAATGTACAACGAACTATACCGACAGCACGAAAGGGGTGAGTTGATTTCTGAACCTGCCGCTGAAGGCTTATGTACTAATATTGGTACAATGAAAGAGAAAACAGGAGGGAGTAAAGTTTTTAATAAATTTTCCAATGTATAAATCGATACATAAGTCTTTGGAAAGAAAGAAAGAACGAGGGTATCGAAGATGGAGGGCAGAGCAGCTGCGTGGTGGGTATTATTAAACAGGAGACGTGAAGTGAAGGGGGGAGAGAGAGAGGAAGGGAACAGAAATCAACTGATTGATTCATTCACTGTATTAAACGTTTCTTCGGATTTCTCTTGCAGTAATCTACTTACACCTGTTGGATTACTACTGGCGAGCACAGGGAAAATTATATTTATTTCGTTTGCACACAAATACACACACACACACACACACACACACACACACACACACACACACTTATACATACATGCGTATAATAATATATATAGGCCTACGTTATAAGGTAACAAGATTCCACCTCCAAAGAAAGACAAGTATATCATCAATATTCACTGTGAAATATGCATAAACGCAATCTTATTAGTAATAAAAGACATAGAAGAATAAAATAAACTTAATAAATACAGAAATGAAGAGACAATGTATTACTTAAAGATAATGAATATTTTCAAGGAATAAAAAGTAATCGAAACAAAAAGGGAAATATAATAATAAATAAATAATTGGGAAATAGGAAAATAGAGAATGCAAGTTTAGGAATTAAATAGTTTAATGACAGTGACAAACAATGACTGACGATGACCATAATACCCAGAAGTGAAGATCAAATGACAAAAAATGTAAATAGTTTAAATAGTTATTAGTAAATAATTATAATGTACAAATGTTAAACTTAGTATGTAAGAAATAAGACATTGAGTATAGCCTTAGATTAAAACTATGAGGAGGTCTGCGAACCTCAAACAGTTATTTTGTATAAGTGAACAACAGACTGTGAGTAATATAAAAATTACAAATATAATAATATTGAACAATAATTATAAAAGTCAGGTAGTGTAACAGTGTAAAAGTTGAGAACAACAGTGATAAACTTTAAAAAGAAAAAACAGTGTATAGTGTAAGTGAATAAACATATTTACAATATGAACATTGCATGAAACATGTAATTTATATGAAACAACAAGGTTTCATAATAAAGTGAGATTAAACCAAGGGTAAATAATTAAAAAATAAAGAATCTTCCGTTACAAACTTATAATATAATAATAGTGACGAAGATAAAATAAGATTCTACGGAATCATATTAATTATAAATTGTGAAATGGAACCTGTGACCCATAAACGTATCATTGCCAAGACCTGAAATGAATGAATTAGTGTTTTAGTAAAAAGGAAGGTATTGTTGGAAAAATATTGAAACCAGGCAGAACATGTCAATTTTTACTGCTGGATTTTATACAAATTAAAGGCAGATACAAGACGAAATGGTTCAGAAAAACTATGGAAACAACTAGAAGAATGATGTTTTAATCGATAGTACAAAAAACTTCAATTCCAGAAGCTAAGAATCAAGAAAGAAGCTCGTAAAAAAAACTACCAGATGGGTGAGATGTCTCCAATGATCAACCAAGATAATTGAAAACATTTTAATAGTTAAAGATCGAGCCACAGCGATATACTATCACAAAAACAATAAAAACTTTATAATAGTGAATTCTAATTGTACACAAATAATTATTAGTATTAAGAGTTTCTTTTTCAATTGTTCATTTGTTCTTTTGTATGATCCAAAGAACCCACTACTACACAACATACATCAACAACACCTAATTGCCAAACATTATTTATAAATATTATGTTTTACGATATGTTTACGACTTATGTACTATACTTTGACATGACTTATACATGAACCCTGAGATTGAGATTTTACATGCTCTAAAACAGAAATGAGTTTCAAAAGAGTAAATAAAAATACTGTAATTGAATTTTAAACAAGAACGAATAAGGAGTTAGATTATTTATTTGAAACAGAATTATATATCGAATAAGGGTAAGTTTAGGAAATAAGAAATACAGAGATTTTATTATATTGTTACAACGTAAATAATTATGTGCCAAAGTACGTGAGTATTTTGACACTAGCGTAAATTCGAAATCGACACCAGAGTTAGTGACATCTCCGTAAAGTTTATTAACCCTTTTATACAAACTGCACTTATCTTAACGACATGTTCTTTCATAAAGACTATAGTTGTCATCTGTTGCAATAAGTTTTATTCCAAGATATAAAAAAAAATTCTAACAAGAAGACGAAAAATAATTTAATTAACTACAAAAGCTCATAATCATCATCATCATCATCTACAAGGATTAAACCAAGGATGATTTGTTCCGGTCTCAAACAGGCAAAGTCCCATAGATGGTCACTCCAGCGCTTCCTCGGACTTCTCACACCTCTCCGTCCCTTCGGCTTACAGTTCCATAGTTGTTTCGGGATGCGGCAGTTACCCATTCGGCAAAGATGTTCCCACCAATTCAGTCGATACTGGACAATCCTGTCGAGTATACTCATAACATTCAGTTCCTGCCTTATGTCTGTGTTTCTTCTATGACCGTGGAGAGTATACCCTGCCACGTGCCTCAGAAATCTCATTTCAGCAGGTTAGATATAGCCTGGCCTGGCCTTTCGTTAAAGTCAAATTTCCAGACCCATAAAGAAGTGTAGGAAGGGCCATTACCTTGTAGAATTTTAGGCGTGTTTCTTTATTTACTGACTTAAGAGTTCGCATGATGGTCCCGAACATAAGGTTGAATTTATGCAACGTATTCACTATGTATTCACAGTGTGTGTAGACACACTGTAGTCCAGGTTTTAAAAATTGATGACTTGTTCCAGGACAGTATCATCTGTAACAATTTTTACCAGTACGGGATCAGTTCCACGATAAGTCATCACCTTGGTCTTAAGTGTAGATAGGCCTATCTGTAATCCAGAGTCTTTGCAGATTAGATTTAACAAATGTATACCCATTTGCAACCTGTTTTCCGAGTCCGACAGAATAGCCTGATCGTCCGCAAACAACAAAGTGGTCAAACATAAAATGCTCCGAAAAACACATCTTGTTTGTATTATAAGACACACTTTAGCCCAGGTTTTCAAAATTGCTGACTTGTTCCAGGACAGTGTCATCTGTAATATGACATTACAGATGTCATATACATCGTCAATATATTAATTAAAAAGAGAATGTGACAATGGACACCCTTATCGTACTCCGCAATTGATCAGGCCAACGATAGGAGCTGTTCTCTAGGAGCTGTGTCTCAAATCTGTGTCCGGACTAGCCGGACGGATCAACTACAAACGCTAACAGCATTAGTTCATTCCTAGTTAACATTTTTCGTCTTATCCTGTGTTCTGTTTCCGCTTTCTGCATGTATCCCGACTTCCCTTTGTATTTTATCGATTTATTTTAACTTTATTGATCAGTGTCTATGAATCTTCGAGCACACTGATCGTTTTTGTTCTACGTTATAATTTTGTGTTCCCATGTCAAAGTGTACCAACAGCTACCAATAGCTCAAAACCACGAAATCATTTCAATTAATGTAATGCGAATTAACCCAATGATGTGTATAGCTCTTGCACTCATAAGGTTTATATTGGGCTTCGATGTAATAATGCGTTCTCAGAAGTGATGAACTGCCTGCCTACGTCAATTAGATTGTCCTTTTAGTAAAATTCAATCCATGTGTTCTAGTGCCATTCAAGTGCCAATGCCATTCATCATTCACCAATGAGGGCGACTTGTTGTGTCCTCGTAATTCTCCTGTGTAGGGTATATTTAAATGACGTGTAGAAACATGGCAACAGCGCATCTACATAGACGGAGTTTAGAAATCATTTGCGACTGATAATGGTAACTTGGGTTATAGAGGTTAATGGTTTAATTTCAAAACAAACGCCATAATAACTAAAGATACATTGTTAATGGATATAACTGATGATAAACTATTAGATGTAAATCCATATGCAGCCTATATCTTAAAAATTGGACGACATTGTTTAGAATATATTGAAACTGTTCGTTATATCGTTCTAACGTTACACTCATAGCATATATTTCGTTTTTTAGATAGAACAGTTATATACTTTAATCGTTCTCGTTAGATTTCAATCACATACGGGCCGATTAACAAATGTATGTAAAAACAACAATCTTGTATCAACTTAGTAGAACTATGTTTAGACAAAATTGATCTGAGTATGCAAACAGCTGTAACCGAAACGAAAGAAAAAACGTAAACTTAAGGGCACGGAGAGCGGAACGAAGAAATTCGAAGAGTATCTGAATAATGAGAAGCAAGGAGTAAATTGGAGAAGTGAAAAAGTAAAAGTAGTGCTGATAAGGAGTATAGTGATGGCGGTTGTACTAGATGAGGGGTTGAAGTTTTAATCCAAAGCGAACCATTAGCTGGAACCATTTGATTTTTTCTCTGTTGGAGCAGACTGTGCACGACTTTATTGGTGAGGCGAACAGATGACGCTCTGTCAATATACGTCAACAGACTGATATCGGCCCATCTCGCTGCGCTGCCTCTGCTCCGCTCCTACTTATTTAATAAACTTTTCCATCTTCGCGAGAGAGCAAAACGAGCAAAAGGAAAATCGGTAATAAAATTAATGTTCGTCATGACCCTACGAGAGCAGTCGTTTGATGTAAAGTACGGCTGAATTGTCTTTAAACAAGTCCATACTTAAGTTTCTCAAAAGCAGTAATGAGGTAGACTGAGATTCGGCAAGATGGAAAGTGTCTGGACACAATTAATAAACCTATGTCAAGGTCAAGAATAACGCAAAACACAGTTAATCATAGTAACAATAATCATTTCGTAACATGTTATTTAGGTTATCTTCTTTCTTGTTGCCATTGTTATTCGTATATAAGTTACTATATATGTATGTAATATTGTGGTACACATAAGTTATACTTGTTTCTGTGTGTGTGTTATGGGTTCAGCATATGATAAACTCTCATCTACGTTTAGAGTCACCATAGCATTCCCATTCCCTTCCTTCTAAGACATCCTCAGTCTTTCTCTTCCTTCTGTTCAGGAGGTTCGACAGAAATATCTTGTGATTATCAGCACACGTTTTTGTTCGTTCTTGTTTTATTTCCATCGCTTTCTCCATATTGTTTATATACTTCAAGACACAGAGTTTATATCCTTTTTCAACACAGAGTTTTTGTTGTTTACAAAAATATGCCTGTCCAAAAAATACAAAAAAATGTTCCGCCATAAGTATTATTAGACCATTATCAAGTCACTAGCGGTGATTTTTAAGCAGCAGTCAAATCGCCACGGTTTCGGCTGTTAAACCATGAAGTCTTTACGTTAACCAGTCTTTACGTCTACCGCTTTACGAACAAAACTGTAGTGAAGACTGAACACGTATAATGGAACAGCAACTAACATTTTTTGTGGAGAACTTTTCTCCCATGATTTACTCTATAGCTGTACAACCTGTGCATCATTACGTTTGGCGAAAACTGCAAATTCGTATAATTAAACTTATTAGTTTTTGTTGCAGTATTTTCAAAAACAATTCGTAACATGATGTAATAAGTAAGTATACTTTTCAAATCAATAATCGATTTAATGCTTTCATTACGTGGATAAAATCACGTTTTTCGTTTCTCTGTTTCGTGGACACAGATAAATATGTATCTAAAAAATGAAATATGAGTATGTAGCCTATCAGATAAATATGTATATAAATATGTATTTTAAATGTGTATAAATATAAAACTAAATGTTTCCTCTACTTTGTTTTTGAATAAGCCCAAGTTCCTTCGTTGTTAAATTTAGTCTTTCCGAAAAATAGTAGCTGAATAATTAATATGCGTAATTAACTACCTAAATTCAGTAGTGTCTTTCTTCCATTTTTATTTATATTATTAACTTTTGGTTCTGGGGGATCACAGTTCTTTCTTCAGGTTACAACCCTTTAACATAATTACAAACACAACAAAATTTTTGTTTACAAAAATTTATCCGTCCATTTCATTCTGTCAATTGTTTCGGGAATATAAAGGGACCAACTTTCGTTAACACTTTACTATTGCTAATTACCACGTTATTCTTGACAGTTTTGAATCTTTTCATCAAGTAGCAGTCCTTAAATCAGATTCCTTACGGTAATATGTTCTCGCTATGTTCAGGTTCAAGATAAAAACTATACGTTTTAAATGAAAATACCCTACCTACAGGATGCTGTAGTATTTGACAACACGTAATTGAACAGCTCTCTGTCCAGCTTTATGATGACACATATGTCAGGGACGCTGACGAGCATAGGAACTCTGTAAACTGTTGCTCACTGTAGTGAGTATCTTAGAACAGAAGTCCAAAGATCAATTTCTAAATTATAGTGTAACTACGTTTCCATACAAAAGCGAAAACGGGATCCTTTTATGACAAAACTGCAATTGAAAGAAGTAGAAAGACACCGTACTTAACAGACACATAGGTAAAGGTATTAAACATGATGTAGGAGATTCTTGCCATTCTGTTACAGAATTTGAAAATGGATAAAAGAAGACTTCCGAAACGCGATTTGAGTTGTAAGACGTTATAAAGAAAATATACGGTTTGACCACAAAAGAAGTCGATCTGTGATGTTAGGATAGCATAGGACAGGGATAATGTTGGAACAAGGAGAAATGAGGTGAGAAAAAAAAACAAAAATGAAAAGGAAAGACAAAAACATTGAACGACGATTTTAAGCATATCTACAGAAAAATAAAATATCCTCTCTCGGAAAAACATTCAGTTTATCATATGACTTCGTATGACTTCATCACTGAAATATTTTTCCAAGCTATATATAATCTCCATAAATAAATGATATAATATGTCCATAAATGCTACAAGTAATTATCATCGTCATTAAAGCGTCACAAATAACAATCATTGTCACTCGTTTTATTACATTCGTTTCATATGTAAATGTATATTCATGTCTAGTCATAATTCTATTTTATATCTTCAGTTGTGAAAATTTCTTTAAATATTGGTTAAATATTCATATTTCTGTTGCATTAATATGACTTTATATTTAACAACGTATGAGGTTTCAGCAAAAATTTCGTCCGTTTAATTGTTTTGAATTTCCCGAGAGAAAAATGTCCCACCAAAACATTGTTTTATAGTGACATTTGTACACCTAAATGTAACAATCTTTTAAGTTTTTAACTATATTCTATGGATGATTTAGGTTTTAAAGCTGAGTAACATATGTTTGGTTTATTAGGCGACTTTTTGTTAACGTTCTTCAACGCTGTATTGAGAGACTTGCATTGAATGTCGCATAGGAAATGAGATAAACCGATTTAAGTTAATGAAAGTGTTGTAGAAGGTTTTAGATGAGTCTAATATATGATCAGTTATAAAACTGTACGAAATTTCCAAATACAGTCATGAATGAGTCGGATGTGGTGAAATGCATTTTGGAGCGCCACTGCAAGCCCCATACCAGTTCCGAAGACCCCTGTAACCTGTGTCTAAGTCTACCATTACAACAACCACATACGCTTTCCAGGGAAGAGCAGGAAAAGTCTACTTTCTCCGTCCACTGGATACGTCAACGACCGGGTCTGGAACCCTGTCCTGTCATGGAAAGTATACTGTTTTAAATTGCAATGAATGGGATTGGAGTGCAGTGACATTGTAGCCAGACTGTGTCCTGTCTCGCGTCCATAGCAAACGTACAAATTGACTGTTGCTAGGAATCCAAAACTGGTCTTCGCTTGTCATGTAATTTTGTTAACATTATAAATTTAATGTACGAGGCTTATCCAGAAAGTAAGTACCGTCTGCGCATATATCCCGTGCATATTGTAGTACGAAGGTCGCGCATGCGTAGTTACTTCCTTCTATTCGACGACGAAGTAGCCAAGGTATATTGTTTGTATACGTCCGATTTACGTTTACTATACATCGGTAATCATTTTTAAAAAAATCGATCGGCCCGCCAGTTGTGAAATAAGAAGAGTTATTAGGTGTTTGAATGCGAGAAATCTTCGTCCTTATAAAATTCATCGTGAGATTTGTGAAGTTTGTGGACAGAATGCGATTAGTGAAGGTATGGTGAGAAAGTGGGTTAGGCTGTTTAACGATGGAAGAGAAAATGTTCACGACGAGGAGTGTACCGCATATCGGACGTGTAACGACGGCGCTTGTTGATTCATTACGTTGGGAACAATTCAGTCATCCTTCTTACAGTCCAGATTTGGCTCCTAGCGATTTCCATTTGTTTTTGCATCTGAAGAAATTTCTTGCCGGCCAGAAGTTTGAAAGTGATGGTGAGATAAAGGGAAACGTCCAGCAGTGGTTGAAGTCGCAGGCGGCCGAATTCTTTGAAGCGGGCATATTTAAGTTAGTGCCAAGATACGACAAATATCTCAACTTGCATGGTGACTACGTAGAAACGTAAATTAAGGTATGCTGAATTTTTTTTAAATAAATGAATTTGAAAATAATTTGTATCATTTTCTTAATGCCCAAACGGTACTTACTTTCTGGATCAGGTTAGTATATAAAATACATATAGTTTTAAAAAGGAAAGTTCAGGAAATTCTGCAGCATAAATATTAGGCTAATTAAAATAACGTTAATATTTTGTATTCCTATTAAAACAGGAACATATTTTTAGTTGTACCAAACATACAAAAAGTAGTAAGAGAGGAAGTTTTTTATTTTTTTGCCAGTTGAAAACTTCCAGAGGGAAAGTTCTAGTAAAAAGACCATATTTTATTTTGACTTGAGACTTTATATTTTTAGGACTACCTATTTACAAATGAGAGTGGTTTTTCTTAAAATTAATTTTCTGCGGGCCGCGCACTGTATGCTTATTTTACTTTTGTTATTGTTAATTTAATTAAGAGTTGTTTCTTAAACAAAATCTTTAATTATCTATCTTTATATTTATAGATGGCCTACCATTAAATTCAGTATTTTTTCTATATGGTTTCGTAGAAGTAAAATTCAAGAGGAGCATTTTGTAATTATGCTTTAGTGTATAATGAGAAAAGATTAGTGTATTATCTTATACAGCATCATTATAAATATTGTTTTTGGAAGAAAAGAACAGTATTGATAAATATAGTGCATTTATTACTTACATGTACGGCGATATTACTTAAATATAAAAATTCTGTAGATAGTCAAAAAAACAGTTTCCTTAAATTTCGGAAACATTTTAAACTATTCTAACTTTTGGTGATAATAAAAACACTCTACTTCACGTGTGTCTCTGTCATCATCGGTGTCACTGTACACACAAAACAAGTCATCTTCTTCATATCGCTTCTTGTTATCTTCATCGCCATTCAGCCATTAACCAGGTTTCGTCAAGCCACACGATTTCGTCGAAGGTTTCCTTCCTTATTTGTCTTAAAATCCTGGAACGCCAAGCAGTAATATCTTCTCTCTCCAATAAGAGTTAATGCGCACATACCTTTTTGTGTACCTACCAATTTCTTTAAAAATCACCAGAAGTGATGGCACACTGCCATAGATTAAATCGGCATTTTCAACGACCAAAGTTTTTTCTCAGTGTTGGGTGTTATTTCCTGCGGAAGTAATCGAATTGAGCCAGTCTGTCAAGTTTTGTTACACGTTTCTCAGTTTTCCTTTTTTTATTCCGTGTTTCTAATTTTAAACATTATCCCTGAGCAACACTTTTTTCTTTTTGTCGCTGCAGATTTTTGTAACTGTGTCCTTGCATATTTGTAATGTCGCAGACGTTCGCTCAAGAACTTTTATTGGAGGCAAAAGTAGTCTATTGTTGTCCCTCTTTCTTGTACTCCTCCATGGAACAAACAAAGTCACATGCTTGACTTCGCAAAGTGACACCACGACAAGTCGTCTGATAGGGTGAAGGCTTTTGCTGACCATAACGTATACGAGGATGACCCCATTTTTTACGAAGTTGACTGTCTTAAGTGACTGTCATAAGTGACACCCGTTAAAATAAAAGCACTTTTATATAAACGAAGCACTTCCAATAAGTAGTATTTCAAATGACTGTGTGAATTTAACTACTGAAAACCACTAGCTAAAACCAGCAGTAAAATCGCAACTAAAACGAGCAAATGTTAAATGTTGAAAATCTCAGCGGAACTTCACGTGTTCCAGCCAATGGTGAAGAGAACTGACAATGCGCGACAATTTCCATGGCGCTGATTGCACGAATCCACACGAATCCATGCCGAGCCTCTCGCGCTGACATCACGCAAAATCCCATTTCAGTTTAAAACAAACTATAACGCCCTATACTACGTGTAAAAACGTAACTTTTGATACAAGACAAAACGTTGTCCAGCGGGGTCCTAGTGGGAGCGGTGTTTCGGTACCCGGACAAGCGGACGATGAGGGCCAGCCACCGTATTCGAGTCAGGTACAGCCGACTACACAGATCCGAAACCTCGGGTCGCGCTACCGAGCGCTGGACGTACTCTGCCAGCCCTGATACCGTCGAAAATCGGATAACCCCCGACCACGGAAGGCAGCATGCGCTAGGGTGGGTGTTCGGAAGGAGAACAGTTCACCAGTAATCAACAGTATAGCTACAACCCGCAACTTTACAAAGTCGTAGCCCCAGGCCCACCTGGTTAGGATCAGCTAGCCACGCGGCGATTCGCACTGAACGGCCCTCTCCCACTGTAACAGGGGTACGCCACATAGAGACTATCAATGCTACTGGGGTTCACTGCACATGATATTGGGTAGTAGGCCTGTCACTGGGACAGGGGTGCTGGTCCTAGTGCAGCTACTTTATCAGGGGCGAGGAACCCTGGCTCCCTATCGCTGGACACACGCCTTAGCCCAGTGTGAAGAGGCCCCATTCCGGCTGAAATACCGGTTCGCCCCTGGGCCGTGTTGAGGCGTGGTGTGTCAAGGAGAGATGGCAGAGGTCGGAGCCACCTTCCTCTAGCGCTATTGGGGTCAAATCCCAGGTCTGAGGTGAACATGGTGACAGTAAAATGAGGATTATAGAATTACGTTCTACGAATTTTTATCATTTCGTTCTATATCAATAAAGAGTACTATTCGCCATTCTCGCCACTTGCATGAAGCTACTTGTAGAAAACGCCTTGATTTTTGTAAGGACAATTTATAGAGATTTCACCCTGATAAGCCACCAGCACATCACTGTTTGTTCACGAATTTTATGGAAAAACATCGTAACCACACCGCAAACTCTGTTTTTTCATATATGTTTCCAAGTGATCATTTTCTCTGTCGAAGCATACAAAAAAGGAAGCATACGTTTTGCGAATATTGAAGATATAAAACAAAAATCGCTGAATTTCCTCAAGGCTATGCCAGAAAGTCCACTCCATAAACGTTTTGATGAGTGAAAGTGTTGGCATAATTGTGTTATATCCAGTGAAGATTACTTTCAAGAGGCAATATAAACATGAACTAATTAAGACACTTTTTTTTTTTTAAAAACTTGAAACTACGATAAAAATCAAAACGCGTTGTTTTGTTGTATTAGGAAAGGGGTCAGTGGTTTAAACCGTTTGATGTGGCGTCTGCAAACATTCAATCGGTTGCTGTTATGTTTACAAACGCATCGATAATAATCTTCACGCGTTTACAGTGTTTACAATGCTGGACGAGTTTCACATCATTAATTACTTCACAACAAGAGGAGACGGTTCTGAGAAACTACAGAATTTGTGATATTTATACCACCACAGAGACAGTACTATACGTAATTTCCGGTCGCTTACTGACTGACGACACGATAGACAAAGTTCTTGACATAATAATTTTTTTTTTACAAACACTATGTTAAAGTACAGGAGAAAGAATTGTTTTAAAATGTTTCGTCGTCGCAGAACCTTACACTAATTATAGTATTTGGTTAATCGTTTTATTTTAAATTTTTACGGAAAGTACAAATATTGTAACTCGTCTCCGTTGCATTAATTTTTTTTTTTTTGTAATCCGCTCTTAACTTTTCACACTCCCATACGTAAAATAAATTTGTGTGAGATGTTATAGGAATATCTTTGTTACTTCAATTCTTGTCTCTTCCGAGACAGCTGTTCTTCCATTCTTCCAAACAGCTTAAAGAATTATCTAAGCGATTCTTATTTATGCAGAACACAAAATAATGTTTTTGAAAACGTGAAATGGTGAAGAATGTTAAAAAATACTTTTAAAATTTAAAAAGTGGTTAAAAAGTAACGAAAATAGTATATTGCACCCTCAAGTCTGTGTTCTCTTCCCATGCTTACGATTTCATGCTTATTTATTAACAACAGGATTCCTTAATGGAGCCGCCACCGAACATACGTTAAAAATTGACAGTCTAATAATAAACTCTCATTATGAATAATAAATATATTATAAAATTGTCTTAAGCTTATAATATACAAATCGTATGCGCGCGTTGTTTAAATAGTCTCGTAATGCCATATAGCATACGTATCATGAATCCGTTCTCAGCTTTGTGATGCCGCCGTTCTTAGCAGTCTGAAGTCAACCACCTTGGAGACTTGTCATGTTAAAAGGAAACAAGGTAAACGAGAAGAGGAAGGTAGAGAGAGAGAGAGAGAGAGAGAGAGAGAGAGAGAGAGAGAGAGAGAGAGAGAGAGAGAGAGAGAGAGAGAGAGAGAGAGAGTAGAAATGTAAACGTGAGTGCATAAGAACGAGTAACGTAGAAGGGGCTTTTTATTAGCATGTGAATAAAGATTGTATGTGTACTAGTGTTATGTGATCCATCATAAGAAGTGTCTAAGCCGGAGCAAAGTGGAGACGGATTGGTGTCGGGTCTGTTTGTACCCCCGTGAGAACACACTCTCTCACTCCTTACACGTTTCAACAGTTACGTGTCTGTGTTGCTGACAATGTCTCCTAACGCTTGCTGTCACGCGGTTCTGAACGAGTATAAAAAAAGTAATGTAAAAAGTAAAGTAACAGTTCACCTGTTATAAAAAAAAGTAATTCAATTTTTCGCACAAATACAAAATATAACCGTCTAGCCCTGACTAGCTGATAGTAGTATTAAGACTACATCAGTATTTCGGTAAAATTGCATTTGCACGTTTGTTATTAAAATTACTAACGGTTACCTTAATAACTTATATTTTACACCTTTATAAAGAAAACACATTTTTACGTAAAAATTAGTCATTATTTTAGAAGTAAATATAATTATTTTATAAATAATAATTGGCATTGTCGTTATCATAGGACTTTGCATAGATAATAGTACCCTCAACGTTATGGAGCTTGAATTGCTCACAATTCAGATGTGGTAATTGCTCTTCAATCAATTGTATTTTGCATGAACAAATAAGTTACGCGACACATTCTGCATTTATATTTTTGGAACTAAGTAACATACGTGTGAGTGTATGTGCATCAATATTATATTTCACAAATATAAATATTTGTATCAAATTATTTACAGAATAATTTTTTTTATCGTAAATACTGTATGAGAATTCAATCGAAGGACACGCCATTACAGGCGCTGGTCCAAACATGCGTTTTCCATAAACAAAGGTCGACGCTTATCAAAACTCGAGTGCCTCTGCTTTCATAAAACATCCTCTCAAATATAAATGTTTATACACGGACGTTTTAAGACGAAAAAACGTTAATTACGTTTCTTGTTTTATGAATGAAATACTTGAACGAACACGATTTGCTTATCAATTATTACGGTGTGAGAGCAAAAATATTTATTCCAGTGCAAACAATTGAAAAAAAATGCCCACATTTTATAACTAAATGACACGATTAGTAAACATAAAAAAACGAGGCAAGAAAAATTTCAGCTGGTCATTGATAATTAAAGAATGAATTAATTAATGACCCGCTTCGTGGTAAAATTTTGTTGTACGCCATGTCCCACATCCGGTGTTTTCATTATAATTTTTTCTTCTGTGAATTGCACAAATGCGTGAGTAAGCCAGAGTTTCAACACAGAAACTGATACGATTGTTAATCACTTGCATTTCAAGGCGGACGATGTTACCCAAACAGGATGCACTGAATTTTTTAATGCACACCCACGAATGTTACCACACGAATTTTTTAATGTAAACTAATTTATTTACTTGTTGTGACAGGAGGCTAGAGAAGGAGAGCACATCCAAATTGGCATCTATTCCTTCGAAAAAGTCAACAACTTTGTTTATTTAGGATACCAAGTTAACGCCGATGGGGAAACAACAGAAGAAATAAAGCGAAGAATCACCTCAGCTAATAGGTGCTTCGTTGGTCTCAGACCCTTGTTCTAAAGCAGAGTCAAGCCTGCTGGTTCATGAACGCAAAATCCTCCGCAGTATATTTGGTCCAATATGTGTAGGAGGTGAATGGAGGAAAAGAAATAACCAAGAACTGAACACTCTTCTGAATGAACCTGATATTGTGAAAATTATAAAACTTGGTAGACTCAGGTGGGCTGGACAGGTGATCAGAATGGGGGAGAATTAAATACCAAGAAAGGCATTCACAGAACAGATCTATGGCACCAGGAGAGTTAGTAGACCCAAACTACGTTGGGAAGACGGTGTGAACTACGATGCGCGCCATATCCTTGGGACCCGGAACTGGAGAGCAGCTGCACTTGACCGGGACAACTGGCGGAGGCTGTTAAAAGAGGCCTTGACTCAGTAATGGGTTGTTGCGCCGCTGAAGAAGAAGAAGAAGAAGAAGAAGAAGAAGAAGAAGAAGAAGAAGAAGAAGAAGAAGAAGAAGAAGAAGAAGAAGGAGGAGAAGAAGGAGGAGGAGGAGGAGGAGGAGGAGGAGGAGGAGAAGGAGAAGGAGAAGGAGAAGGAGAAGGAGAAGGAGAAGGAGAAGGAGAAGGAGAAGGAGAAGGAGAAGGAGAAGGAGAAGGAGAAGAAGAAGAAGAAGAAGAAGAAGAAGAAGAAGAAGAAGAAGAAGAAGAAGAAGAAGAAGAAGAAGAAGAAGAAGAAGAAGAAGAAGAAGAAGAAGAAGAAGAAGAAGACTATCAATAGGCTAACAATGCATTCAGGGAAGAGCTGTAGATTGTGACAGTATAGTCAAGGATATGCCAACTCTCTGAGGATCACGATAGGTGAATACAATTTCTACTTTTTCGGGCATATGCACGTTGCCAGAATTGGTGGCACAGCACACTATCCGAATTATACCAGTAATCTCCCTGAGCTGCAGAACTCGCTTGCTATTTTCAACGAAGTAGGCCATTTATCGTTGCCGTCATACTTTACGGCTTAGGCTAGTAGCCTGTTCCAGTCTCAATGGAATTTATCCAACCATAGTTTACGGGGCCTTCCCACATTTCTCGTCCCCCCTGCACGATAGTCAAAAACTCTTCTTGAAAAATTCTCTCTAGGTACGTGTAACCGCCACTCTGTTTTGTATCGGCAGATTTTCTCATTTAAGCTTTCAGCTATGCCTACCTCCATTCTAATATGATCATTTCTGATAAAATTTCTCAAGGTACAACCCTTTACAGCCCTCAAGAGCCTAATTTCCGCTCCTTGTATTCTAAATATGTCTTTGGCCTTTCTAATCCAAGTCTCACTACCATACAATAGTTGAAATATGACCATTACTTTAAAATATTTTAATTGCGTCTCTCCTTGTTTCCTTCTTTAAATGTTTAATGATACATCCACAAAGCGACTGAAAGAGACTAATTTTGCTTCCAATCTCTTATCATCTTGATATGTAATGGTGCACCCTAGATACTTGAAATGTGGCACCTGTTCTATTGGCGAGCTCTGTATGACAATATTTTTTCTAATATGATTTAACATAGGAAAAGCCATAACTTATGTTTTAAATAAGTAAATGCTTTGATTGTAATAAGTACATTTATTATTACATAAATTTCGGTCATCATCATCTTCAGCAAGTATAAAAAAATGGTTTGTTTCGGTCCCAAGCAGTAGACTAGAGTTGGTCACTCCAGGGCTTCTTCGGACACCCCACACCTCTCAGTCCTTTCGGCTCCAGAAGATGGCGCCCCACCATTGTCTTACCCTGCGATATACTAGTAATAAATCCAGGAGACATATATTTACCAAACTGTCGCAAGAAAAATGTGGCCCAACCAAATGAATCAAACGTTGACGACCATAATTTTGATATTAAACAATTTTTCAATGAAAAACTTTAAAAATCCCGATTCCTTTACTGTTTCTTTAGTAATAATATGACAGAGCACACAGTATTACAATAAACACTAAAAATTTGAAACATTCGCATTTGTGTTACGATTCCTTTTAGTCTGGCACCCTTTTAGACAGGATTTTCATAATTTTTTCAGCAGTTTTAGTCTCATTTTTAGGGTCTGGGATCCTAAAATTTTGAAATTTCCGAAACTTAACATTACGTTCAGAGTTAGCTAAATTTCTCCTTGAATGATACCCCACTTGAATTTTTTCGATTTTTCAAAATTTTCACCCACTTTTTGGGCCCTACCCCAAGTAGACTGATAGATAGGGAGACAGATAGGTGAATTCCAAACGGTCGAGTTGAAACTGAGCGACTGTACAGTTAAATGTAATCTCGCTTAAGTTATTCTGATTAAGAATGGATCGAGCTGAAACTGAGCGACTGTACAGTTAAATGTAATCTCGCTTAAGTTATTCTGATTAAGAATGGATCGAGTCGAAACTGAGCGACTGTAGGCTACAGTTAAATGTAATCTCGCTTAAGTTATTCTGATTAAGAATGGATCGAGTTGAAACTGAGCGACTGTACAGTTAAATGTAATCTCGCTTAAGTTATTCTGATTAAGAATGGATCGAGTTGAAACTGAGCGACTGTACAGTTAAATGTAATCTCGCTTAAGTTATTCTGGTTAAGAATGGATCGAGTTGAAACTGAGCGACTGTACAGTTAAATGTAATCTCGCTTAAGTTATTCTGATTAAGAATGGATCGAGTTGAAACTGAGCGACTGTACAGTTAAATGTAATCTCGCTTAAGTTATTCTGATTAAGAATGGATTATAAATACTATAACTCGTTGCTTTTGAAAGTTCTTTTCCTACATAAAAGTGATTCGTCTTCTGCAAAAGATATGAGTATAAATGAACATAATAATAATAATAATATTTTATAATATTTTTTTATAGAGGGGGAAAATGCTTTATGAACCGTCAGAGGAGGCCGTGCTTCGTCTGGTGTGTTGGACTCTTACCCACTAAAAAACCCACTTCTAATTCAGGCATTCATATTCATCCTGGAACCACATAGCGCATTACTTCAGGATGGAGCCTATTGTGCCCTTATCGGGCTCCTAGTTGTTCCCCATCTTCTACTGCCCTTTTCTGCAGTCGTTCTTCTTGTGGCCTGGTTCTCCGCACTGTATACACAGCCCCATCTGCCTTCTGTCTGGTGCCTTGTAGATAGTCTACCGATGACCATAGCCAAAGCACGAATAATAATAATAATAATACATGTTTATTAAGCATGTGTACATAATGTTTTAAAACTTTTCTTTCAAACAATATAATATAGGGCTAACTCTTAAAATGTACGAATATTAGAAAAAGGTTTACGTTTCTTCAGCGATTTTGGATTAATACTAGAGCTCGGCTCCTTTATTATCCCGGATAATCGGTATACTCTCTAATTTGCTACTTCTATCACGGCCCGTTGCAAGCCTACATCGTCATATTATGTAGACACACACACACACACACACACACACACGCGCGCGCGCGCGCGCGCACACACACACACATGCGTGTATAATTACAGGCCTATGCACCTTCTTTGTTTTAATTAAACAAGTCCGGAACGCTGACATGTTGGTAATTAAGTTAAGTGGGGGAGGTAATGATTTGTGAACGCTATTTTTTAACTTTGGCATTATCTTCTCAAAGTGCTAAAAACTCCAGAAATGACGTGACAATTTTTAATTAGTTTGAAATATTAACAGAATACAAAATACTATTTGTATTTCCAGCAAATATCGTTTGAATTAATAAACCGTGTTGATGGACTATGTTAACTACTAAAATTAGAACAGCGGTTTCCGGTTAATAAATTAAATTATAAATAATGAGTAATACTACATGCGTAGCGACAGTGACCAGTGAAAAAAATACAGTAAATGGTAAAGATAGTAACAACTAGTGTTGTAGTCTTGAGGATGTGGCGCATATTACTACCCCACACATGACATAAATGTAAAATCAAAGACGCGTTTCATTGTACTGATTATGTCAGAATTCGAAATGAGTGTCTGAGTTAACAATGAGATAACTGTTGTAACGACACCAAAATTCTAAAAGTAATAAGTACATCTTATTTAAATAATGATGGAATGAGATATTGTAAAAGAAAGAAAAAAGAATAATGATGTTCAAACTAAACAAATAATACCAAAATTCTAAAAGAAATCAGCACATATTATATAAATCAAGCATAAATAATACATTTAGTAGTATAATAATAATAATGGAGCGCAATATTAATGACAATAGGTCTAAGAGAAATTTAATGAACTAATTAGAAAATGAACTTGCTGAAGAAGAGTTGCAGTATAAAAACAGATAGAATAATATAAGGATAATTAAAACTACCATATTACAAGAGGTATTGAATAACAAAGGTGAATGACATTAAGGCTAATAAATCATTGAATTCTGAAGTGAAGTTATATAAAAGAGAAAGAAATCTTCTTAAGAAATATACCAACAGTAATATTGAATATAATAAATAAATGGAGTTATTGGAAGGCAAGGTAGAATAAGAAAAAATATTCAGAAGATAAAAGATTCCAATGGTATGCATAATGATATAAGATTTATAATTATTTTTATTTATAGAGTGTAGAAAGCTAAGGCGCCACTCTAGAATTATTTTATGGGCAGCAGCCAAAGTGCACTGTACCAGGTATGTGAATGTTCGGATAAGCAATTGGACGTAAAAGGGCCACTCAACGCCGATATTCATTCATAATACCATATTAATATAGGGGGAATCATTTAACATTAGTATGGAATCAATGTTAATAAAAGAATGGAATATATAAATAAAATATACAATGAACCAACAGAAAACTCAAGAATTACAATTCGTTAAAGTCACCAATACAAATAAACAAACTCCAGAGATAAAGAAGAAAATAATTGGTATTGATAAGAAAAGTAGGTTTCAATTTGCCTATAATAATGAAGAATTTGTTTAATAAATATCAATCTTATCACCAAGCAATATTAATACCATAATATCATACACCTCAAATATTGAAGACATCAGCAAGCAATAACAACAATTTATATAAACAAATCAAAATCAAAGTAATTTGAAAGAGGAAACAGTAATAAACGAAAGTGTGAACCTATTTAAAAACCAAAAGTCCTATAACAGACATTACTATGACAAATTACTATACTAGATAGACAGTACCCAGTTAGATTTGGAGTAGTTCATATACAAATAACTAAGGATGATAAATTTAATAAATAATGAAAAAATCAAATACCACGGCACATAAAGTACAATACAAATTTAGAAGTAAATGTAAAATGTAATTAAGATGTGATACAAATGTAATATAAGACAAGTGTAATTACTTGGTAAGAGGATGTGAGATACAGTGGTATTCAATTAAGAATAACTGTGAGTGGGTAGTAATTATAAACGATTATTTAAAGAAATGAATTACTAATCCATAGTAGCAGATGATACAGACATTAACATTTAGTTTTTTCTTTATTAGTGTTTGTGTTATATAAGTTTAATAGATATTGATCACACAGACAATGGTTTAAAAGTGTGCATTCAGTTAAGCCCTAAATATAATTATAGTAATTAGAATGTAATTGTTAATTAATAGTTTGTTTATATTTAAATAAATTAATTAATATCAAACAAGTGTAAGCAGGATCGATTATGAGTCTTCCAATATAAAAATATAATCAGTCAACATAGGCCTAGATGATTATGTTCAGTAAATAATAAATTATTCCAAAATATTTGTCAAATTACAAATAACTATAATATTTGGTATTAAAATTGTTCATAGTTTTGTCAGATAAAATAATATGTAAATTGTATTACGTATTATGATGTAATAACTAAAAAACAACTTGTACATAAAAGGTAAAATAATGTATTATATAAAAATAATATCCTATGACAACTAAATCTCAATTTGAACAGATATGACCAGAGTATTTATGTGTATCCAGGAAACCAAAAGAGAAAAAAAGAATTTTATGTTATTATTATGATTGAAAATAAACCAAGAAGGAGAGTTGGGTGTAATTTTGGAAAAAAGGTAAATATTTACACAAGAAACATATGAATCTTATTAAAAAATAAAATAAAAACGAATGAAGTTGTGGAAAAAACTAACCTTTAAATGAAAACAAATTACCATTGAAGAACAACTACACTTGGATTAAATTAAAAACAGAAACACTGGAATTCAATCATTATGACACCAGAAGATTGCAGATAAACTACATTACAAGAGGTAACATCTATTGATCACAAAAGAAGCGGATTTCTTCATTAGAACGAAATAAACAAACTGAAGACATTGGAAATTTCCATCACGGATACCAGGAGGCTGTGTGAAACTGAACTGAACTGATAAACATTGTGTAACGTATATATATTATTATAATTAATACTAAATTTATATTATTTCATTATTATATTGTTTGTAATGTAATGTACTTTCTGTACGTGTTTTTCTTTATAATCACTGAACCTTTATATCAGCCAAAAGGACCTAAAAATAATATTAACATAAAAGAGAAGAGAATCGACCCTGAGATTTCTGAATTATATCAATAGTTACAATAAATGGACTATATCAATTTTTGAATAAAATTACAATATTATTATTATTATTACCAGATACCATTCCATGTGTTTTATTTATATAGAAATAGAATTAACAAGTTTTACAAATTGATGTATACAAAGAGAGGGATAAAATAAGGTAAAACCCGTCTTGTTATAAATTGACGCATCCAAAGTAAGGCATAAGGA
This sequence comes from Magicicada septendecula, assembly GCA_034769895.1. NCBI lineage: Eukaryota > Metazoa > Arthropoda > Insecta > Hemiptera > Cicadidae > Magicicada > Magicicada septendecula. The sequence goes on from CM068373.1 coordinate 381,139,719, forward strand.
ACCAGTAATTCCTGAAGTGTTATAATTTGGCGAACCCAGCAGTGGGGTTTAGAAGATATTGATACGGGACAAATCCGTGTGGTTATACTGTATAGACGGTTGACTCGGCTTAATGCTGTCACACTGCCTTTAATTTACACCATAGACTCACTCAGATACACTTGAAATAGTAAGCCATGAAACGGTTCGCGCAGATTGTTGTGTGGGGACAAGGAACGCAGTGGAGGAAGTGGGATGTGAAGTGACCAACCATGATACACAAACACGAGACACACCAACTATGCAGTTGATCTGAACACAAAATGATTGTACAGAAAACAAGGTGTCAAAGTTACGCATGCGCAATGAGATCTTTTGACACTGCGCATTCAAACACCTGTTTCATGACTAATTATTTTAGCTGTAGTATGTCACTCCCATAGCATTTCAATTACTATATTGAAATTAGGGAGCAAGCGCCAAATAGTTTTATGGAAATTGGTATTTAGCCGTAGGTTTTTAGCTTTTAAAATAATAATACATTTTGAATTAGACCAAAAAACACCAATCAAACAGACGTGACGAAAAAGGCGGATTGCAGAAATCGATAGCTTTTTAAACAAACATAGTTTAGAGAAGTCATCATTAGAGTGGTCACACCAGAACCGTTGCAATCAGCACTAGAAAAGAAAATAGAATTCCAAGGCAGTATAATAAGAGCTAAACTATTTTTAAAAGTTGTAGGACTCGTGTATAAAACAAGAGAAGATAACCAAACGATTCTTATTCTGCGTGTAGACATTAGAAAAACCAGCCACCCTATATATTCAGCGCATGAAAACGTTAGATAGACTGCATACACGTGTGAATCCTACGTTTTTCGTTCTTGTCAATTCAGAAAAAACCTGCATGTATTCGGGCCGTTCAAACAATGCCTGCGTAAAGCTGTGTCCAAAGCAGAGCACTCCTTTGGAGACAGGGGAAGGAGAACACTCTTTTGTTATTCACGATGAAGGATGAAATTTTGTTCCGAATACTCCGACAATGTAGACGGCAGGACAGAGTTCATGGCACTACACCCAGGTCCATGTTTTATGTTTATGTTAATGCCCTCTGACAAGCTGTTGCCCAAAGTTTCTAGCCACAAACACTCCTGCCCCTGTCCACGTACCGTATATAGCCCTACATATCTACACTTAGGCCTATGTTCGGCCTACGTAAAACTTTTTTACATATACATACTTTTTATTATTGTGTGTGTATGTGTGTGTGTGTGTTATACGATATATACCTTAAATATATTCCTGAAGGGACCAGAAGTTGACTTTATCAACAAAACTTTATAAGGCCTAACTATTATGTTGACTAGTTCATTTTATTTTGGGCAAATATTATTTTTATAGGTAAGCCTACATATAAACTAACAAATGTATGCGCGTGTAGGCTTATGATTACATTAATTTGTTCATATGTTATATCTTTATTTTTCACCCTACCAAAAACTTCTTTTACAAACGCTCTTAGGAAGAATCTGATACTGCGTTACACTTTTGACCTTACACGCTTTGGCGAATTGTCTTCAGAAAGCAACCGGCTGATCATTGATTATTCTTTTGAGTGGGACGATTGTAAACTCTTCTTTAGTTTAATAGTAACTTTACAATAATCCTTTACTAATCGTGTTTAAAATTATTGAGAAATGATAGTCCTAATGTTATGGCCGGTTGCCTTGCGAGAAGACAACTGTAAAAACTTTTAAAAAAATGTAAAACTTTACGCGTGTTTATAATCGGGTAGACTACGCATTTTCCCAGCGGGTGTATCATGCTGCGTCCTCACAAAATGACGACAGTCACTGGGTTCAAGCCTAAACGTAATGTGACCAGGGGAAACTCGGGATTCGTACCGAATTGTAAACGCTTGTCCCATTCTCCCGAGAACGGACTATCAGCCCTCTGATTGTCTCATATTTTAAACGAGTTTTTTAAAAAGAAAAGATCAGTCAATCTGATAAAATGAATTCTTATGGATTAACAGCTTGGTAATTTCTATCTTAATTTAAATATAATATGTTAGTCCTATAAATACAAACAATTCCCAAGAGAAATAGGATTTACGAATGGAACAAATGGATTTTGTGAATTACGTTTAACTTAGTTATATGTATATAGGAAAAACCATTGTCTTAATGTGTTTGATTGGGTACTGCTTATTGAGAAACCAGAGTAGAAGAATATTGGAAAGACCGTTGTTTCTCTTATTTAAAGTAGTATTAAAGTTAGTAACTGTTTATTGATCTCATAAAAGTTTTAATAAATGTCTGGGATGAAAAATACAAGAATAGAACGAAAGAAACAGCCATGAAAAGTGGGAAATTTCATTATTTTATATTACAAGTCTGGGACTTTAATTTTTTAAACCTGTGTAACTGTTTATTCACTAAACTGTCTTACATCGCCAAAATGGAAAGAATACATTCGTGTAAGAAAATTCAATGATCTGACGACAAAAGTTAAAAATTATTACATTTGCTGCGGTTCTTGAAGTCATTAAAAATTTTCAATTGAACTGGCGTAGACTTTTATAATAAGTTCATTTATGGAAAAAACGAATTCTAACTATTGCAGGTACTCATAAAAATATTCATGGTTGAAGTCTTCAGCATCAGAATCATCAAACTTTATGTAATATGGTGTGTGTGTGTGTGTGTGTGTGTGTGTGTGTGTGTGTGTGTGTGTGTGTGTGTGTGTGTGTGTGTGTGTGTGTGTGTGTGTGTGTGTGTGTGTGTGTGTGTGTGTGTGTGTGTGTGTGTGTGTTTATAACAACGAAACTTAATAACAACAAAATCTGACGATTCGGCCTCACCGGCGGAGGGCATCTTCAGTGGTAAAGAGTACCAACAAATGTTTGCGTAAACACCTGAGTACAGAGGCAAACCATGGTGTTTACGGCGAACATCTGCTGGTACTGTTTACCACTGAAGATGGCTTCCGCCGGTGAGGCCGAAACGTTTGGTTCTTCAAACACGAGACCACGGCCTAATGGTCCGGCATTACACCGTTTCGATAATATTGACGCCGGCCGTGAAAGTCTAAGAACTCAGTTAAGACTGACAAGATTTATTTAATACTTGCCTGTTACAAACTGTAGGCCTACATCATAAAGAAGCTCTCGTTGGTAACAATCTGAATGAGTGTTAAGTCTTATTAAATTAAAACAATACATTAGAATTAATTATACTCTTAACAGTTGCCGGCTATCAAGTCTGTACAACGGGAGGTCCCTTCGTTCGTAGAGGTAGAGGAGAACCAAAACTGGTACACCGGTTATCGTGAGAAGGAGTTACGTTTACCACTTTGCCGAAGATGTTCCTAGTTGGGTCGACAGTAAAATAATTTAGTAAAACGTTAGTCGTATCCTTGTTTCATTTTCCTTGAAATTAATTTGGGCCAGAAAAACAGTTATAGGTTTAATCATGTTTGGGAGCGTGAGACATGTTGTTTGTCCATCTACGAAACATAAAATAGAACAATAAGAAGGTGTATAAGTATGTGTGCGCGCATAGACTTGACAATCCGCAAAACCTTAGGCAGGTAATATTTCTTGCCTCATGCCTGGAACAATAGTCACCTTTAGTAGTGAATTCATAAAAATTTACTTATTTGTATATAAATATATACACTATATAAATATAAATATATATACTCTTTCACAACATACATTATTCACATACATTCACAATAATACCAATTTAAAATACCAAAAACCAACAGGAAACCATAGCAACAACCAACCACAACACAACTACTCAACAAGATCCAAAATTAAGATGGCTGAGGATGGGAAAAAATAGGATTCCCGAAACGTGTTCCAAATAAGGAAAAAATATATCTCGAGGTTAGAAGTTACAAATATTAAATAAACATTGTGACTTAGAACGGAAACGAAATCGTATCATTTACATTTACTTAACTTTCAAGGCTGTGTGTGGTAGAATTTCGACCCCCTCCCCAAGTCAACACAGATGACCTTTCTTGTAATGTTCCGTGTTATAGTTACAGGTGTGTAAGGACAAAATACAACGAATAATACTAGCACGATAAACGGGAGTCGGATGTATTAGTTTCAACGTGAGATTTTCCACTGACACAACTGGGAGCAGACTTCACGACTACCGCTCAGATATTTTAAGTTTAAATACTGCTTTGGCAATGATTCCGTAGCACATACGATAAACTCCTGTCCATCATGGTGTATAAGTTGCGTATCAAACTACCAGCAAACGCCAGAGAAAGCTTGACATCGGGAAATGATGTTATATATATTTATATCCATAACCTCAGATATACGTAATGTGGTTGATAAAATAGCCTATAATATTTAGAATAGAACAAGCTCTCTACTTATACGGTGTATATGCCATTATAATATTGTAATAAAAGAGGTATTGGATAATATTACAACAAAACTGAAAGTACTGATTGCACAACCGAAACGCTGGTTCCGTATGCACCATACGCGTGTCAGCTTGTTTTTGTGAGCGAGCAAAATGTTTGCCATTTCTGTAAGATTACGAATGGTGCAAATTTACACTAACTACTAGATAAAGCACTATTTCAGTTAAAAAATTCAGTTTTCGAACATAGGTCTACAAGCTAGGAGGCTATGTGGTAACCTAAATCGAATCTTCAGGCGTTAACAAAAATTTGAGCAGTATTATAGTAAAATATAAAAGACTTTCTTATTGCAGTAGTATAGTCAGTGACATATCTTAGCTTGGGGGGGGGGGGGCAGGTCGAGTCGCCATCATACAGAAAAAGAAACAAATTAAGACTAATCAACATTGCTACCTTGAAAGTGGTTGTGTGATACCATCCTGAAATCAATCCTTTTGAAATGAACGGCAATAATACCATATAAATTCGCGTTATTGATTTTTCTGTACAGTATTTCATATTTCAAACGTAAACGCAATCGCTGTGTAACAAACCTATTAATATATTTAAAAATAGTTACTACTATATTAGCGTGCAGAGCGGAAAAAATAATAAAATAGCCTAAAAGTTAATAAAGCAACAAAATTCGTCAAATTTTTTCGACCCTTGGGGGGGGGGATTCGGTCCCATTCGTCCCTCTTCCCGTAAATACGGTCCTGATTATAATGACATATACACTATAAAATATAAAGCTGACTGCTATTGCTGTTTTGTGAATATTATAGCCTTTCTCGTCAACGATGATCAGGTATCATCGTTATCAACATTTTCCAGCGTTAACAGTGTTTATAAAAACGATAACGCGGTAGTAGAAGTGTATCCGTTGAACAAACGGGGTCGTCACATATTTTCTTGCTGATATAAAAGCACTTAAAAAACATGTTTATACTTCAAAATGAAAGTTACCTTACCCGGCTCGTTGGGACGTATCGTGTAATGTTCACCATGGATGTAGGCGATGGTACACAGAATCACACAAACAAGACACACCAGATGCACTAATTAACACGGTGAGACAAACGTGCACGATCGAGGAGGCACCGGTATCGGACACACCGACTAACTGTTCGGGCACACGGTCGCAATCAGAAACCGCAGTGAGCGCGCCAGACTTACTTTGAGTTTTCATCATTTTGTATCCAAAATGAGCTTGAAAAGAGACCAATAGATGCAGGAATACATGAGTGGAAGCGAGAGGGGGAACGTCATCAGGAGGCTAATGAGACGGAGAGGGCAGGAATGGGGCCCACAAATTGGTATCTAATGGGCTCCTGCATTAAGATAACTTGTGATAGCGGCGGCAGAGCGTACGCAAGAGAGAGAAGGAAAGAGAATGAGACAGAGAGAGAGAGGGAGCAACCTACTGAAACACTTCTTTTTTTATGGTATCTCTTATTATTATATAACACTATGTAGAGCCCCTTCCTCACCGGCATCGTTCCACTTCGGTTTGTTTAATCAATGGCCTCCATTACTTTATGTGTTAATTACTTCACAAAGGGTTGCACTCGCATTCCCCGCTCGGTAAACGCGAATCGGTCGAATTACATGGACTGTGTTTAAACACGGTGAAATCGCATTTAAAATTTATCACCATTATCAGGACAGAAGTGAGAGACTTGAAGAACAATTGCTCAGTTTCTAAATTGACAGGAGACTGTCACACTTACCCATTTCAAGCTCAGTTAATTATCCAACTGTAGAATACTGTAGAATTTTGTTTATTGCGGATATTTTTGTACTTAAATAGGATATTAAACTCGCCGTGTTTTAAGCCATATCGCGTACGTATGTACGCCGTTACCTCTGCTGTGGCGATAGCATTAAACAAGAAATATTTTATTGCATTGTACCTTTTTTTTTACAAACAACGCCATAAATCTATAGAATATACGAGAGAAGACCATCAGTGGAAATAGGACATACTATGCTGGCAGCAGATTACTGAAAAGCAAATTCATCAGTCACAACACAAAAATTAATATATGTAAGACACTTATCGGATCGCGTGTTACTTATGGTGGTGAGGGGTGGACATTAGCTAAAAAATGAACAGGAAACACTAAGAAGGTTTGAAGGAAAGCCTGTGCGACGTGTTTATGGGTCGGTTAAGGAAGACGATGAACGGATAATACGGAATAATCAGGAGATGAGCTATTGAAGCATGAGAACACTGTAAGATTGGCTAGGTCACCTAGCGTGCACCGATTATCAGAGTATGCCAAAGACAATCCTGAGGGCACAGGTATGTAAAAGTAGAAAGAGGGGTCGACCTAGGATAACACGGTTCGATGATGTGATAAATCTCAGCAGAACGGATGTTAGGGGTTACGATGAGATGAGAACGGATAGGAAACTTCGGAGAAGATGTCTGCCACCCTTGTGAACTAAGATTGTATTGGATAATAAGAGTTTAAAGCAGGTATCACACTTCCGCTATCTTGGCAGTGACATCGCTTGCGATGTGGATTATGACGTTGATCATAAGTTGGCTAAGTTTCAGTCAATATATATGGCACAATTCGTCAAGCACTATCGAGGAAAACAAGGAAAGAGACTCGTCTAAAGTGAAGGCTGTGCCAGTGTTATTGCATGGTTCTGAAACTTAGGTTGCGGAGAAAAATATCCGAGTAGGATTCAGGCATCGGAAATGAGATTCTTGCGATCTGTTAAGGACTGCACACGATTAGATAGAATCTGCACTGAAGACAATCGCAAAGAGTCGAACATTTGAATATCCAAGATCGTGTCGCATAAAAGAAAGAGAGATGGATTGCATATCTGAATAGAATGCCAGACGCCAGTTTGCCTAAGGAGTTTCCAATACAAGCCTATTGCACAAAGAGGAGAAGCAAGACCTAGGAAACGTTGATGAAGTGGATGTATTCCTTTGGGTCTGTACCAGGAGATTCGCCTAATCGCTGATAAAAGAAAAAGAAGAAGAAGAAGAAGAAGAAGAAGAAGAAGAAGAAGAAGAAGAAGAAGAAGAAGAAGAAAGAGAAGGAGAAAAAAGAAGAACCTAACTTGACCTAACCGATAATCCATTCGAAGTAATGAAAACAGTAAGTGCACATAATTACAAGCGCCCGCACGCGTCTACACACACACACACACACACACACACACACACCGCAGCCTATGTATCCATGGGAACACACAAGGAATGAGTTGCTTTAATCAAAAAAGTACTTCCCTACACAAAATACATTCCCTACACATCTAAACATTTCAATCTAAGCGCTACAAAATGCAGTTTCACTGTCGCCAGTCCTGCCCGTGCATTTCCGGCTTATAACTGTAGCAAAGACATCCACAGTTCCAGTAGATATCAGTTTATTAATGACTCCTATATCGGTCGTTCGCTTCTTTCAGACCTGCTGTCAAAAAGAATTAAGGAAACCGTTTTTACTATTTTGCGGTGCGACTGGGCATAAGGTGAAAATATCGTGGCAGAGCACAGATGGAAGCGGAGGTCATTAAATAGTGGTGTGTATGAGTGATTGGTGGGCGGACAGCACTGCGTAGCTGTAGGCCGAGGAAAGGTAACGCTGGTGGCGCCCAGACACCCACCACCGCCTGTGTGGCGCTAAGAATGCCACGCAACAATGCAAATATCTATTGTTTGCACTACGTCAGCTTTATTTTCTGTTTTCATTGTTTGCATCATTCAATTCCCTAAGTTAGTGTTATTGTTCAACTGGCATGTTTGTTCCACACATGACCTAGGAGATAACACTATATCTCTACATAGTATTACTCTTGTAGTGCGAAAATAACAGTTATTCGGTCAAATCTGATAAAGCTCTTCAGCAAAAGTGGCAGTTATTTAAAAATACGCTATGCAATCCTTAGTCTAATTTAAACTACTAAAACAAACTGTAGGATAGGATTGTATCACGTACTACCATAGTGTGAGTATTTGAATAATGGATAAGAAACTACTAAAAACAAAATAGATACGGGATTGATCGGTAAAATAATAGCATATACAAATCAATACTTACAAATCAATATTTAATAAAAATACCAAACGTTTTAATAATGTATCGTAATAAGAGGTAATTATTATTTATTTTCACTAAATTATTTTAACAAAACTTTATTTGCTGTCTAAGTTTCTTAGTTACAAGCTTCTTCTTCTTCTTCTTCTTCTTCTTCTTCTTCTTCTTCTTCTTCTTCTTCTTCTTCTTCTTCTTCTTCTTCTTCTTCTTCTTCACTCCATGCCTTTGGCTACAGCCGGTTCCGACTTCACAGAGTCTCTGACCATTTTTCCAAGATCTTCCACGATCTCTAGTCCTCACTGGCCTATATTTAAACGTTTGTTTAGGAATACGCGTGTCTCCCATGCATTCTACATGGGACTTCCAATTCTGCCTGTATTCCTTTATTCTCTCCACAACCGACTGTAACTTCAGGTCTTTCCTTATGTCGTCGTTCGTAGACGATCTCTCAAACTACATCCCTTAACTGCTCTTAAAACTTTCATTTGCGATGCCTGTATTTTTGAAACATCTTTTTGCAGGAGAGTCCATGTTTCACATCCATACATTACAGCTAGCACAGCCACGATCTTATACAACTTTAGCTGTGTCTCCCTCTGCGTTTTATTCTTCAATAGTCGTTTTATTGTTTCACAGGTATAACTAAGTTTCTTTAACTTTCTCTCGATATCGTTATCCTTCCTATATGAGATATCACATCCCAACTAATTAAAATGTGATACCTGCTCCAAAACACTATTATCAATTACAATTTTTGTTCTAATATGGTTTTCCCTAGGAAGGCCATCACTTTTGTCTTATTATTTTAGATAATAAAGTTGTATTTCTAGGAGATTGTATGCAAGCTATAAACAGACATTTGTAACTCATTTTCACTTACAAGAAACTCAAAATTATAAACATGGAGTGTACATTTTTTTACGTTCATTTATGGAGTCTGTTAATACATAACCATAAGCATAATTAATAAACTAAATTACCTTTCAATAATCCGCCGTGTGACTTCTTATAGAACTCTTCTATAACGCGTTTCGGAGACTATGCTCCATCTTCACATAGTAAAATCAAATGAAACTATGTCACTCTTACGAGATCGTTAATTAATAAAATGTATAATTATTAATCTGTTACTCACTTGAGTAGCAGATTGAACTCGAACGGGTCCGCAATCAACATCGCGTACACTTCTTATGCACATTGACATTTTATTAATTAACGATCTCGTAAGAGTAACATAGTTTCATTTGATTTTACTATCTGAAGATGGAGCATAGTCTCCGAAACGCGTTATAGAAGAGTTCTATAAGAAGTCACACGGCGGATTATTGAAAGGTAAATTAATTTATTAATTCGATTAAGTGACTTGGATACCATATTCAACATGAATATTAAATAAGCATAATTGTTGACAGAATATACTACATGGCATGGAGAGAACTATTCCTATAAAGACAGGGGTAGTGTGTGTGATATATAAAAGTGACATATGTGCAATGTATTTAGAGTGTTAAAGTCTAATTAAGTCCAGCAGAAATGTTAATTTCAATCGTCTTGTCTGCAGGCTACATCTAGCAGATGTATGGCTACAGAATTTGTGTGCTCTTCAAGCCGTTTCACATATCCATCGCTGAACATGCAGTGGTTTCACTGGCTGAGGGCAGATCCAGTTGCTATAGATGTCTTTGTTGCTGACGAACCTCGGTGCATTGGTTATGCACGCAGTACCTTAGCCTACAGTCTTTCTATTATAGCGATGTTGGATTTAGGATCAGTTCTCCAAAGTTGTAAGCCGTATGTCCACAAAGGCTTGAAGACAGTATTATAAAACGACAGCCTATTTCGTATCGACAGTAACAATTTTTTTCCCAGGTACCAATAATGATTGCGAAACTTGGTGCCAGTTGGTTTTTCTTTGTCCAAATGTGGGCTGCGCCATGTAAGTTGTTTGTCTAGGTGGATCGAGAAGTAGAGTCGGTTACCAGGATAGCTAAGTCAGAGTCGGTATTGTGTCGTGAAGACGACGTGTGCTGACTTAGTTTCATTTAATTGTATTCTCCACTTCTTCGCCCATTTTTGAATCTTACGTAGCGAATTCTGTAGTAAAATCGTTGCTTCAACTGTGTCTTTGTTTACAGCAAGGATCGCAGAATCGTCAGCGTACGTAGCAGTGATCACATGATTGTTAGTTAGGAGATCTGCTGTATAAATGAGATACAAATTTGGACCCAAACCACTTCTTTGTGGAACTTCTGCTCTTATTGGAAACATTAGATTGGCGGAGTATACATACACCTCAGATGTCTACTGTTCCATCAAGTATGAACAAATTGTGAGGTTCTTTACCAGAGTCTGCTAGTCAGCTCTATAATTCGTCGGCTTATAACATGCAACTTAGCGATACCGATAAAATAGGCTTTCGAACAAAACGTGTATATTAGTATTATTCATACACCCAAATCGCTTGTATCTGAGAAGCAAAAACAAAGCCACAGCAAAGTGTATCTAATTAAAACGAAGTGTCTGATAATTAACGATAACACGACAAATTTGGAATTAAAGGAAGGAGTCCTAGAAATCAGTGCAAATATTTAGGAATGGCGATTGCCAAAGAAGACACTACAAAATAATACGCCAATCTAACCAAGCCAAGTACATGAATTCAACAATATACTACGGTAAGAATATAAGAAAAACAAAGAACAACGAATATACTAGACAAAATAGTAAACAGACGTAAAAAAATGTACACTCCATGTTTATAATTTTGAGTTTCCTGTAGAGTGAAAATGAGTTACAAAGGTCTGTTTATACCTTGCATACAATCTACAATCTACAGACTGTAGGCTTTGTCTACCCCGTTGCGTTTTTTCCAAGTCTTTGTTCCTTAAACAAGGCCGGTCTGTCGAAATGGATTTCCTAAGGACGAGCTATACAGTGCAACTATATTAGAAAGGGTCACAATAAGAAGGTGATTGCAAATAGAGACAAAAATACCAAAACAATGGAAAAGCTGATTGAAATGGTACCTACGGCCATGCCGGAATTATATAAGGCTACTGGTAGCCCAAAAGACTGTTCTTGCAGTCATAATCTGCTCTGTTTTTGTTGTCTACTTGTTCTCGTGTAATTCTCGTGGCTGCTCATCATAATGTTTCTTCTCTCATTTAGTTTACATCGATATTCCTAGCAGTACGCCTGGGTGCACTCATTGAAGTAGGGGTATTATGTGATAGTGTATTGTATACGTCTAACAGAATACCGCTCCATCAGTTAATGTCAGTAGCAACCGACCATGAGAAAAAAAAGGTAATTAATTAACACTGACAACAGTTGCTTTGGTGCTGACTGCCATCTTTCTCAGCGCGGAACCTACTACCTGGAGTCAGTGGAACTCCAAAACGTCGTCACTACGTAATACTCACTCGGCTAAAGGATGGCAGTCGGCATCAAATATACTGTTGCCAGTGGTAATTAGTTTTATATCTTGTATCAGTGCAGTTATGTTGTTGAGATATTTCTGCACATTCAATGAAGAAGATAAGCTGCGGTTGATGAATACTAATTGTGGCAACGCAGCGACAACTGTGGACTCAAAACGTAATCTCATCTTACTACCGGTGCAATCTGATTGGTGCACAGAGACAGTATCGAGAAGTGCCACGCAATTAAGAACACGTTATTACGTCATAGGGTTCCGACTGGCATCCTTGTGGCCGAGGCAGTATTACACAGTTTTACATTACATGAATTACATTATGTGTAACAGCGAGGCACATCGGTCTGTTGACTCGACCAGTTTCCTTAGACGGTTTATGTATGTAAACTACTCATGTAGCCTGTAGTCCAAGTATACAAAACAGTCTCGGCACCCAGTAATGCTGAACAACGACGCAACGCTACACAAACGACCTTAAGTCGTTCCTACAGTCATAATCTGCTCACTTTTCGTCCTCTTCTCGCTCTTGTCTTTTTCTTGTGGCTTCTCTTCGTAACACTTTTTCTCGCATTTCATTTACATCTATATTGTTACCAGCATGTGTTCCCGTCAAAGGAGAGGGTTTTTGCGCTCTCGTTTGGTAAACTTTTCAAGAGAGTATCGCTCCTTCAGTTAATGTAAACAGCACGTTACGGATGTAAGATAATGGAATTCATCGAGCCGTTGTTTTTTTGAATTATTATTTTGTATATGAATTACAGATTTAAATTATTGTAACATTACGAAAAAGGAGTGAAACAAGGCTGTTCCTTGTCCTCGTATGTGTGGAGTGTCCCGTTATATAGGAGTGAATCTTGGGCAACAGGAGCAAGTGGAAAGAAGAAACTTTCTACCTTTTGAGGCATGGTGTTATAGAAGGATGTTTCCGATAAGTTGGGTGAAGAAGCTGAAGAATGAAGAGGTATTTTTCAGAGCTGGAGAAGGTAAATTGTTTCTAAAACAATTAAAAAGAAGAACTCAACTGATTGGACATATATTAAGGCACAACAGCCTAACAAAAAGAGTTATAGAGGAAAAATAGGGGGAAATATTGTAAAGGGAAACCAAATTTGGAAAAAAAAATATATATATATATATGACTCAGTTTATGCAGGACATGAACTGTGATTCGTACCAGGAATTAAAAAGGAGAATGCGAACAACAGGGAGGAGCGGAGACCTGCTTCCACCCAGTCTGCGGGCTGCTAACCAGCAGAAGAAACATTACAGAAGTATTTACTAATAGGCCTATATGGAAATGTTAAATTACATGTTTTTTCTTTTTTAAGTTAAAAGAAAATATCTGTTCAAATTTGGCCATGAAGTTTACTCTTGTTGTTGTAGTAGTTGTTGTTGTTGTTGTTCTTCTTCTTCTTCTTCTTCTTCTTTATCTTATTCTTCCAACTATCCTTCATCGAATCACCAGCTCCTATCCAAGGAACTCATCCGCATCACCAGCGCTTTCTAGTTCTTCATATATTTCTTCGCTCAGTAGGCTTCTATTTCTCAGTCAGTATTTATCAGATGAGCAATCCATCTCTGTCTGATCTTTGCAATGTGACCTTGAAAAAATTTAATTTCAGATCCTTACGTAGTGTCTGTCCCTTCATGTCCTTTGCCAGATCGCAAATATCTCGCTTTCATTGCCTGTGTTCTACAAACGTTTTTTCACCGGAACCTTAGTACCAAAACCGTACATCAACACCGGCACAGGTATCGCTTCATAAAATTTGCTCTTAACACTCGAGCCTCTTCCTCCTTGTAATTGGCACCGCTTGTCGAATTACTTCTTATTGAGTGAAACTTGTACAATTTATGATCAGCATCACGATCTACATCATAATTGACGTCCCAACCGAGCTATGCTGTTACTATCTAAAGTTAAATTAACATTAAAATTAGATGATCTAATGAAACCTTATAATCTAGTTAACATTAGATAAAATATTTTTAAATAGAATAATGAGCCTGCAAAGTATTAGTCCATACAGGGTTAATTCATTGACATACAATGGTATTGTTATTTGATACTTCTGAACAACTCACAGTTTTTCAAGAGTTGGCTTTCTAGTTATGTCTAAAATTTTCAGTCATAAGCGATGATTTCAGTTTGTTTATTGTTCTTTTTTTGCAAAGTATAATGCAAAAGAAAAGTATAATGCAAAAAACAGTATACTTTACAAGAAAAATTTCAGCACAGGTGCCAAGCAGTTTTGTAATCTTCAAACGTAGCTTTCTGAAAAACGTCGTCTTACCGGAAAGAAAACAGTAAATGAAAAAAAAATAAAAGTAACAGAATTATGCAATGCTACTAACAATAAAAAATAATATTAATATTAATAACAACAATAATAACAAATTATATTTATTTTATCATAGATATGACATTAGATGCAAGGTTGAATACATATTATTAAAATAGATAATTACGAAGACACTTCAATAAGTTATTAATTACTAAAACTAAAAATTATTAAATATAATATAAAAATATATTATAATATTAAATATTATATTGATGTTATTCGTATGAGGATATGTGCGTGCGAGCGCGCGCGTGTTTTAATTTCTAATTTTTCAATAAATAAAAATAATTGCTAAAGTGTTGCTGTTGTTGACTAACCCTTTATTTTTCTTCCAGACAAGGCGGTACGAAGGATTATTCGCGTGAAATTTGCTTGTCGGCGGTTTGAAGATGGCAAAGCGCAGGGTGGGTTCGTTCGTGTAAGAAGAGAGGGGTGAGTGTTTCTAAGGGTGGCGAACCCCGTACAATTTATTGCTTTGTAATGACCCACTGAATGGACCCCCAACACTCGTAAATCCCAACAGTGTTGACACTAGTAATAGTACGTCTACAATGGATAATTTGTTTTCAAATACATTTACAAGACATCAGGTAGCTTCTTCGTTTATATATACCTACTGCCCGAATGAATTACGATATGATCCTCAGCAGACAGACAGAAACACACAAACAAAAAATAAAACACGACTTCATAGATATACTAAAACGCTATTGTCTGGCGACTACTGTATTTGTACGGAGGGCAAAAAGGGATGTTTCCTTTTCTTATATTTTTTTAAGTTTTCCCGCTGCAATTCTACATTGTAATACGCATGTCAACAACATTACACACGTATAAAGAGGTGTATCCTCCTCACGGGCGATCGTAAATACTTCAAAAAAGCAATAAAAACGGGGAAGTCAAGGCGGAGAACCGTCATGAAAATAGTTCTCCCTTCTAGCGGAGTTTTATTATCTGGGACGTATCTCGTAACGAAGATCTCATAATCACGGTGCTAATTTTTAAATAAGCGTTAAAGTTTATACTAATCGTGATACAAAAACGTTAAGAACTTTTACGTAAGTTAGTACACTTTTATCGTCAATTAACGACAATTTGAAGTTGCTGTAGCTCACTTGTTATTCTGTGAAACTAGATGTGCCCGCGCGTATGTGTATGTGAGCGTGAGACGTAACCTAGAGAAAGGCAGAACTCGATCTTCTTGTAACTGTAGATACGTTTTACCAAAACCTGTAATTGTTTTTTTCCGTATTTTGGTTAACGGGGTTAACAGATATTTATTTAAAAACGCGCATAATAAACGTACACTCCACTTGTCTCTGCCTTCAGCACCTTCTAATTGAAGGCCGCACTTGTCTACATCCTTCTGTAAACAGTCAATCCTTTTTTCTGGGCTTCCCCCTCCTCCTTCTATTATCATAACGGACACTGATTTGGTTCCGAAAACAATCTACATTGATTTATATTCGGTATTTACTAGTATTAGGTTTCGGGAACTGTTCATAAGTTTCTTGCAGCCGATTGACCCTTGAAGTCTTCTTAAGAATTGAGAGAATAGTATCTTCATCAGCATCATCAGTAGCTCCACAGCCCACCGTGGTCCTCAGCTTCCCTCAGGATTTTCCTCCAGTCTTCCCTATCCTTAGCCAATGCCCACCAATTTGTTACTTTCACATCCTCTATAATTCCATGACTCCATCGTAGTCTGGATCTTCCACGTTCTCTCTTTCCTTCTGGTGTGCATTTTATTATCCTCTTAAGAACATCCTCCTCAATCATTCTCTGTACATGTCCTGACCTACTCAGCCTAGCTATCCTAATTGATGTCTATAAAACTCATAGAGCTCTCTGTTGTACGTTATTCTCCACTCTCCGCCTTCCCTAATGAGTCCATAAATTTTCCTAAGTATTTTCCTTTCTGAGAGAATACTATGATTGTACAATAAGACGGACTTTAACATTATCTGTCGTCTGAATTGAATGTAAATTTTGGAACAAATTTACTAATATCAAATCAGTAAAACCTGGTGCGTATTTAGCCCATGATATCATCATTTACCCCACCATCTACGGTGAGTTACATGGACGAGACAGAGCATCCCCTGGCAGTCGGCACACAGCAAACAAATCGTTGGTTACACTTCACGTAAAGATCGATGATTTTCACGTGTTGACGCCGCCCGAAAGGCTGCTTTTACGAAGCCGCTGTAATTAATTTCTACTACTCACAGAGCAATAGATCCCTCTGTAGATCGTCACAGAGGATTAATTCCTCTGTAGTAATCTACTGTTAACCTAGAAGTTTTAAATCTGTTCAAGAAGTTGCAATTTTTGTCTTGGATTTTTCCACGAAAACTATTCAATACAAGCTGCTTGACAAAAGACTTAATTTACTTCGTGCAGTAGGCCGATCCGTGCATTTGTTTTTTCCTCGCCTCTGTCTGGGGGAAAACCTTGAACTTCTTCCTTATGGATTCAAAAGACCATTTTACTAGAAAGGCTTTATTTATAATGTAATTGACTTGTATGCCTACATTAGCCTCTTCGTTTCAACAGCATTTTCGAAATAAACACTTAATTACGAACTTACAATGCTTTTAAAGAGACTGGATCGTGTAGCTTACAGAATGGAGTATCCATGACGGCTTGCCGTACAAATTTCGGTCACCCGTCACCCGTCAGTAACGTAGGCGGGTGACAGGATTCCAGTGCTAGCAGTGGAATGTAAACGGTGGAAAAGAGAGATGTAGGTCGGCCGAGAGCGAAGTGGGTCCCGGAACAGGTTCAGGATAAGGGTAATCCTTAAGGCTGATGATGGTGATGATGATGATGATAACGTAGTCGTTCAGTCGCCATATCCTGGTCTTAGCTACAAAAATATATGTGCCGTTCTAATGTGTGATCTTACAGTAATATACATTTATCATTAAGAGAATATCAATGTTTAACAAAAACATTTAAAGTCGCATTCTTCCTCAACTGCAGTAGCCTAATTTTTACAGACCTCAATCCTCGTGGAAGCCATAAGACTACCGCCATTCTACCCATTCTACCATCAACTAGACTAACTCGTTATAGATCTTACTAATCTATTATTTGTAAGTAATAATTTATGATTTATTACTAATCTATTATAGATCTTACTGATCTTACAAATTATTTGTTACTAATTTAACAAATAATTCCAAGATCTTAAACAAAATAACTTTGTCGTAATATTCAATTGGTAAACGGTGGATAAACATAATTTTATACTTAACTGTGGAATAGATTAACAGAGTTACCTAATTGTGGAATCGATTAACAGAGTTACCTGATTGTGGAATAGATTAACAGAGTTGCCTAATTTCTTAACTAATTCAAAAGTCTAAAAGGTTTTAATTGTTGGTGAATATTTTATTGAATGATTCCAACTTATTTGTTCTCTAAGGTAGGCCTATCAAAAACATTTCAACATTATTTTTTTATATGAAGTAGGCCTACATGGACCTAAGTTGTTTTTCCGTACTGGTTGTACCACGGATTCGTAATTCAATGAAAGCGCTTTCGAAGCCACTTAAAGGAGGTCACTAACGTAGACACTAAGAATAGAATGGGGTTGAAAGGTGTTAGAGAAAAAAGTTCGTCTGAATGAGAAAAACCGCTTGAACAGTTACTTCAGGCTCTCAAAGTACAACTGTCTTAGCAAGCTGAGAACGAACTACTTTAAGACGTAAAAAGGTATACTTACTTTAATTGAATTACATCTTTCAGATAAATTAAATGCAAAAAAAATTTTAACCACAGTATATTAGTTCAAGGAGTAATTACTGAATGCGTTCTTCGGGTGGACTACGAAAATAATCGCTATGGAAAGAGAGAGTTATACAGGAAACATACGGGAAGTCTGTTTTAAATAATAGTTGCAAAACGTCGAAGTTCTTTAAGTGTAAGCTTGGTTTTGGAGCATTCAAATTTCATCACTAATACGACCTTCAAAAATGTACCTTCAAATTCTATATTAACATTAGCTGGCGATACAAATAACTGATATAAACCTACACATTTGAATTCCACAGAACACAAGTACAAGATGAAGACTGGTATATTTATCATGTACATATGATTCCATAAGTTTGTGTGTGTTCATTTACTTGTTACAGTTATTTTCTAATTTTATGATTTGACTTACACTACACTAGTATACAAACAAGACGATTTACCGTACTTGGAACATGTTTCGGGCATCGAACAGTATGCTAATCGCCAGCCATATTGGTGTTTAATCTATACATATAACCTACTGTACATGTAAAGAGATATCAGAAAACTGTACATAGAGGGCATGATAACTAATATTTTGGATGAAGAGGAAGGAATCGAAAGAAGTAAAATAAATTTATATATTGGTGGGAATTAGGTTAAAAAAGTTGAAAGCTTTCGTAGGGGCAGTAGTGAAACTGGATTTATATTCTACTGTAGATATAAGGAAAAGAACATGAGAAGACGAAGAACAAAAGGAAGGTTAAATTCGACTTTATGGAGTGGGAATATAATGAAGAGAAGCAAGACAACGATCTACAAGAAAATTATTGAGCGTATAACGCTATATGTAGCAGAAACGTGGACGATGAACATATAATTTTCACCAGAAGAGGTTACATTCAACAGAGATGGACTACTTGCGAAGGGCGGGTAGTAGATACAGAATAGAAAGAGTGGGAAATGAAACAATCAGGCAGATAATGAAACTGGAAAACACTGTTGTGGAAGTGATAGAACAAAAAAGATTGATTTGGTAGGGCAATCTCAGAAGAATGGAAGCAGGTAGAATCCCAATAGCAGTGGAAGAATGGGAGCCGGGAGAAGAAGGAGGAGGAGGAGGGGAAACCCAGAAAAAAAGGATTGACTGTTTACAGAAGGATGGAGACAAGTACGGCCTTCAATTAGAAGGTGCTGAAGGCCGAGACAACTGGAGATCCATGATCAAAAGAGAATGACTAGGCGTATTGGGAAATTCCTTGTGCTATCTTACAATAATGTATTTTATATATATATATATATATATATATATATATATATATATATTATATTTAATATTTATACTGAAATTACCTCAAGATATTTTTTCCTTATTAGGAACATGTTTCGAGAACCATTGTGTTCTCATCTTCAGCCTTCGTGATTTTAGGTCTGGTGAAGTATTTGTGTGTTGGCTGGACGTTATTGTGGTTTTCTGGTATTTTAAAGTGGTATTATTGTGTGTGATTGTGGTGTATGTATTAGTATTTTGTGTATTTTCGATGTTGAGTGCTTTGAAAATTGTGTCATGTTTTGTATTGATTTGTATTTGTTCAGGTATTAGTTTGTTTTGTGTTTTATGTTTGTATATTTGTAAATTTTCCCAAATGTTCATTATGGTGCCTTACATACACATACCACACAAAGGTATAAATATATTATATACATCAAGAAACGGACTGTAGCAAAAAGTGTTTGAATATGTATTATATATATGCCTTAGAGACTATCGACGGTTATAAAAAAAATTTAATTCACTCACTGTCTTAACTGCAATAGCTTAATTCTCACTGACTTCAGTCTCGTGAAAGCCATACCGACAACCAACACCATGTGTTTCTACCATCACCTACACTAATTCTTTATAGACCTTACTAATTTTAGCAAATAATTCCAAGACCTGAAAGAAAATCACTTTCAGTTCAGAATATAATGTAATACTTTAATATGTTGAATATGTAATATATGTAACTCGTCATTATACTGGATTGGTAGGAGGAAATTCTGTCAAAAAAAAAGTTTAAGTTCCGCTGAAGAAATTGTGATTTTAGCGGATGATATCAACTATAAGGATTGCTATAATAATTAGCAGATGGGATGGAATAGTACAGAATAACTGTCAGTACAGAGAATTAAAAAAAAATGTATTATGAGGAATACATGATGCTAAAGTGAATGTTGATACATAGCGCAGGTTTATACGAATAGCTTCCTCATTTACACCGTTATACGTCAGCGACAAAGCAACGTATTCGGACGTAGTTAATTGTTTAAATCTCATAAGTGCAGCTACGTTGTTAACATGTTTCTGCACGTCATCAAACAACGGCTACAACGACAGCACAATGACGACGACACGACGGGTGGACTTCATTGAAGGTGATAAGCTGCGGTTGATGAACACCGATTGTGGCAACGCAGCGTTAACTGGACGCAAATCGGTGATATCGTCTTATTAACACAATCTCATGCAATCTGATTGGTGGAGAGAGACAGTGGGTCGCACTTTTCAGAACAGGTTATTATATCAAAGCAGCATTACAGATATACCTAGGCATCATGTTGACCAATGAGCAACAGATTAGAACTTGGAGTGCGGAAGGTCGACAGATAAAATAAACAGTAAAGAGGTCTGTAAAACAATCGAGTAAGGTAGAACACTTCTGCAAGTTTTAAACAGAATAAAGCGAAACAGGATTAGACGTGTCCTGTGGGCAAACAGAGTATTAAGTAACAGCACTAGACAATCGGTTTTTAGGGAAACAGTGGAACAATAAAAAAAGAAAGAAAGGAGAAGAGTGAAGCTCCTGGATAACTTACAATGTGGGGTGTAGTATTAAAAGACGAAAACTCATGCTTTGAGTAATCGCGAACGGAGGCTCGGACAGAATACCATGCAACGACGACGATGACGATGATGGTGATGATGATGATCTGACTACAAAACATTAGCCCTCTATACTAAGCACGTCCTGGAAAATGAACGGTGTCTTCACTGTGCTGTGCATACGTCTTCACAGCACATTGGCTACGTTACGTTCACGTCTAATTGAACTCATCGTATTACGGAGTTATCGGACAACATACACAGAGTAGTTGTAATTGCAACGAGGAATGTAGAAATCTTTACAGTCGAATTTTGGAAAAGTCATTCAGTGAATTTGAATTTTACGTTATGTTCCCTGTGTGTAGCGATAAGGGGATAGTAGGACTGTACGATATTTCATTAAAACAGTAGGATCTTGCAACCTTAGTAAAATTAAAAACATGGTAGTGAAGAGAAAAGTCAAAGTTTATAGCTCTGTAGTAGTATTCTCCGAAAGCGCAGACACCTATGTAAACACTTTTATTGTATTCCATGATGGACACAAGAAGCCGTTTTGTTTGGTACTTATTAAACTTTACTTTTTGGCGGCTAGGACGTTTATATTTTCGATTTAGTCTACCGAGTTTATTACCAGTTATATTAATATGTGATAAAATAAGTAACTTTTCAACTAAGACACGTTTATTTTTGTTACTTCTCTGTCTCTATTTCCTCCAACTCACATTCTGTCTTACACGAACCGCACATTTGTGCGCGCGTACAATGTACCAATAGAGAGATAGATTTGTTTGCACATTGGTGTATTGTAGGTTATGTGTTATCAAATTGTAACGTTCAAGTTTTTTATAATTATAGGCCTATACGTAGACTAAACACGCGCGCGAGCGCACACACAAGTAATATGCATTTTTTAAACATGCATTGTCCTTAAATTTTTTTAAATACGCTTATGTCTTTATTAAAGGCTTTGAACCTTTAATTATTTTGTTACTAATAACGAAACTTTAGTAAGCTCTACAATTTTGTTTAAAATCCCTAATCAGTGTAATAAACGTGAGCGTTATTTTCTAAATATATTTCTTCGCTTTCAATGATTATAACATACATTATATGTTTTTGTAGGTAGCCTATCTTCTACCAAAAAATGTGGTGTGTTGTATGTGTTATTAAATCGTAACTTTCAAGATTTTTATAATTATATACGTATACACGAGCGCGCGCGACACACAGTTCCACACATTGTAACTACACCTCCACTGCCCTCAAATAAATTATTATATTAATTTGGAACCAAAGAACTCGCTTTAATTCTGAAATGAGTTCGTATCCCCTTCGTCAGTGCTTGGCAATCTCTAACTGTGGTCCTTCCGATTCAACAGTGAACCAGGAGAACCAGAAAGAGCAAAACCAGCGATTGCCAAGCACTGACGAAGGTGATACGACCTCAT
The DNA here is from genome assembly GCA_034769895.1 of Magicicada septendecula. Classification (NCBI taxonomy): domain Eukaryota; kingdom Metazoa; phylum Arthropoda; class Insecta; order Hemiptera; family Cicadidae; genus Magicicada; species Magicicada septendecula. The sequence goes on from CM068373.1 coordinate 381,162,031, forward strand.
TTCAGAATGGAAGTAAGTTATTTGAAAAAGTGGTTTAAAAGAAATGTAATTTTGTGTAACGTAAATGGCTACGAAAAAAACACTTAACCTGTTATTTAATAATAACATATGTGAAGATACAACGTATTTCTTTATAAAGGTGCAACTTAAGACTTTGAAATCTTAAAGTAAGCTTAATAATTTACTATTCAAATCATCTAAACAGGATCTACCGAGTTCAATAAGTACATATAAATATATATGCGCATGTGTATGTGTGTATATTTGTATATAAGTACGAAAAGCAGTATGTATGTATGCATAATGTGTATACACTCAGTTGCTACATGTGACCATACAGACAAACGTATATGTATGTACATATGTATGTATGCATAATGTGTATACACTCAGTTGCTACATGTAACCATACAGACAAATGTCTATGTACGTACATATGTATGTATATGTATGTACAAACCTTCCCCACCCCTTTTCAATCCATATATACAACCATCTTTTAACCTCCCTCTTTTTCTCCTCTTTATCCTCTAGCTCCCTTTTACTCCTCAACTACCCTTCAAAACGTAGGAGAAAGAGACAGATAGAAAAGAAGGGAAGAAAAAATATTCCCTTATTTTATGCACGTTCTCTTTTCATCAGAAGCGGAAGTAGGAAGGGGTGTTTTTTCAGAAGGGGGTTGAGGGTTAGTACTGGCCGGGGGAGAGGGGTTGGTTTCAGTGCGAGCGCACGCCGTTAGGTTGCGCTGGCGGCGATGCGCGCGCTTATTCCACATGTTTCAACCAACGTGTGCCAATCTTGAAGACAACAATATCACAGTTTGTTCTTTCTGTCAACTAACCAGTACCGACCGATCAAGTTGTACTGTAGTTACTGAATGCAAACATTTGTCGTGTTATGTGAGTGACGCTGTCTGTGATCGTGTTGTACATCAACTGAGACGGGCGAACCATTTTTTTTTTCGTTTTGTAACAATGCGACCGGCCCAGGACCTGCAGTCACATTCTTGTTTCTCGATTGTTACCCGGCGGCTACACTAATCACTGGTATGTAGTTTCTTCTACATTGAAATTTATTCTAAAATAAGATATAAATAATCTTCATTATAATTACATAACAATGTAACCACCTACTTTTTTTCAACGGCTAATAGTTTTACTTAGAATAACAAAATAAAAAGTGACACTTCTTCAACTGAGTATCTATTGTTATTGGCATATAATTGTATGAACAATAAAAAGTTCAAATTTAGTTAACAATAAATACTATTTTTAAGGTTTAATGGACACAAATAAGCTAAGAAAAGTTGCGGACAAAATTTCTAACTTACTGTTATCAACGCTTTGTATCCATAGTAGGCCTATTCTTTTTTTACTTGAAGATTTTAAGTTTTTGGGGGTAGCTATAAATTGCTGTATATACCATTCAAGTCATATATGCTGTGTTTAGTCTATAGTTTCAATCAATAAATATGTAGGCCTATTTTGTTAACATGAATTGTCCTTAAATTACTTTAATTACGCTTATGTTTTCATTAAAGGTTTTGTACCTTTAATTATTTTGTTATTAATAACGAAACTTTAGTAAGCTCTACAATTTTGTTTGAAATCGCTAATCAGTGTAATAAAAGTAAGCGTTATTTTCTAAATATATTTCCTCTCTTTCAAAGATTATAGCGTACATTATATGTTTTTGAAGGTATCTTCTACCAAAAAATGTGGCTATTTAATTTTGTAATTTAAAGTATTCAAACTAAAAATTTGAAATTTGCCAAAGACAATACTAAACTGTTGGTGTCTACTTTGGTGTCAATGTCTACTTTTACCAATAAGCAATAAATAAGAAAATTTGTTTATAATCCATAAAAATGTATTCAATTTTTTACTCATAATCGAACGTACAAAATTATTGTATATACATAGTTAATAATTTTCTACATTTTAAATTATTTATAAATAGCACACTGTGACCTGATGCGTTTTATCTACAAATGTAACTTTAATACTGTGGCTGTGTAACTGGATAGTCATTTTATAACTGAATGTTATCATTATAATTTTTACATTGAATAGTTCCGTATCAATGTTCTAGCTAAATTCAATCAGGAATTTAATTGAACCATTGATAACGTATTGTCATTTTATACTCGGACTCCGATATCTAGAAAATTAAACTGCCCGCCATTAACTGGGGAACGTACGCCTAGATAATACGAAATCTCTGCAGAAGTTCGTCCTTAAATTGAGAGTTGGAGTACAATAGTAAAAGTGTCATTTTTATTTTAACTTAAATATTCACGATTCGAAATAAAATTGTAAATAACGAAAAACTGAATCAAAATTCGGCCTGTAAGCCTACTTTTCGTTAAAGCACGGGGCGCGTTATCAGTGGCTCATAGTTTTAAGAGACTTTTGTCAAAGCAAGAACACAACTGGTTTATTGACGGGCAGTACCTTGTTGGCTCAGTTGAAAACATTACTTAAGTTTAGAACGTCCAGCGTTTTTTTAACGTTATCCAGCACGAAATAGTTATATTTTTTAACGCAAAATTTTACCGGCAACGTCTCAGTATTTCTTGATTTCTCTCTAAAGAAAATATAAATAAATAACATAAAATAAACAGAATGGAGAACATGTTGCACATTGTGGCAATTAGAATCGATCCTGTTAGTAACTACAAAGATACTAACTACTTAAAGTACTTCGGATTAAGGAAAAAGTATAATTTTGGAAAATTTCAGAGAACTAACAATTCATTAATTGACGTTTCAAGTTACTTGAAAATGTTTACGACAGAGCGATACGGTTTTCGCTGTTTTATTCTGTTACTATTTTGTTATTTTGTAACATATGATACATTTTATTTTGTATTTAAAAAATCGTGAAAGTACAACGTCATCTCATTGTACATCATAATTGAAAAGGTTATTTTCTACCAGTATCCGTCGGATGCGAAAAATTTCAATAATATTTGCCCGTCATCCTAGTAGAGCATTCGTAATCCTGAGAATGCGTTCAAACGCTTAAAAATTATTCCTTTCCGTAAAAGAAATGGTTAAAAATACCATAATCAATTAATTAAATAAATCTCTTTCTACCGTCTTTGCGAACTTCAAAGAACCATCCGTTAAGATCTAATGCTATTCCCCAGATATTTTCCCATCTTGAGCCCCATGTTTGATCTCCCTTGGCATAAAACTTAATTTTTCTCAATTATGAGTTTTGAAAAATTGTCTCAACCTAAATTCATAGGTTGGAGTTGTGTGATAAACTCCACGTTTCTTTAAAATTTTAAAAATGGTTTTTAGGGAAAATAATAGTACTGTATATTACAAGTGTTACTGATATATGGACGATGGTTTCTGGTTATTTATTGTTGATAAACAAATGATATCACAAGGTTTACCTTGTTGATATGGCTTATTGGATATGTCTTAAATATACTTCTCATAGTACGATTGTTAAAGATATGTTTACAGCTTCATTTTTATAAATTATTAAAGTTAATTATTCAGGTTTACAATGGAACGATCAATTCGTGTGTACGAAACATAATATAACCTACACAAAATACAAGATCCCGCGTATAGAAGCAAATGTATAACGTGATACACCAAAATGGATAATAAAACTTTTAAGCGATTTATTCTTTACACGAAATCGCTACAGGGACTCGCCAGGTTCGGGAATTTTCAGTTTCGCGGGTTACCGCTACATTTCTATTAATAATTTTATTACACATTAAAATATTACTTTTTTACCAGAACTTCTTTCAGCTCTTTGTTAGTTCAGCCCGCTTATGTTTCTAATATATTCTTTGGATTGCTATACCAAAACACTATGGCAACAAGCCTTTGTTTGGTTTCATGCCGTCAAGTGTTACTTTGGTTTTTTCGCAATCATTTTATTTTATACACTTTCTTTCTCATTGTAGACTCATTTTTTTCATCAGACTCACCACGAACCAGTTCTTATGAAGCGAACTTGTACATAGAAACATTTCTCGGCAAAGACAAGGAGGAACATTTGAATAATATAGAGGATAATTTTTTATTTCGGTATAGGAAGATATCTTTGTCCGTCGTCCATAGTTTGATACCTTCCTCTTCCAGGCGTTTTTCTCCAGGCGTCTGTCCTGGTCTTTCCAGCAAGAGTGATAAATCTCCACGATAATAAGGTAGATACTTTCAGCTCATAATTTAATATATTTCTTTACTTCTGAGAGGTAATCGTATGTCTAGCAAATGTTCATAATATACTAAAGTATTTTCCCGTAATGATTTTGGTAATGGGTGAAAATAATGGAACCCTTTAATTGTGTAGTACTGTATTTAAATGGCGATAATGAAGACAATAAAAATTAATCATGTTCTTATTAGGGTTACAGACATAAAACGTCATTTGAGATTTTAAAAGGTTTTTCATTTTAAAGTCTCTTGATAGTTAATGACCCTACTTCATAGACTGAAGTAATGTTGTAGTAAACACAAGTCAGGTGTCTAATCGATGGAGCACATTCCATCATAGTTTCAGCTGGACAATTACAGTAGGCCTACTCTATATGATAATCCAGCACCATATTTTCAATGTTTGTGTTTGTACCATCCGATGGGTTTTCAAGAGCACATCTGCTTGCTGAAACGTATTGTGCACACACTAAGACGTTCTAGTTATAAGAATACCTACAAAATGGCATAAATGATATGTATATCACCTGGGACAAAAGCATGTGTTTATGATCTTGATGTCATAGTAAAAAAGTGTAGTGTGTGAGGCAGTTTTCTGCACCATTTTTTTAGACCTTGAAAATCTAATATTAGCGTATTTTAAAGCAAACTACATATATAAATTTTTAAATTACATATATAAATGAAATTAAATTTCAGCGAGACTTTGTTTTAAGGTAATCGTCCTGTATTTACAGTCACAAAATTTTCTACCGGAATGCCATTTAACGAATGAAATTTAGATTGGTAATATTCAAATAATAATAATAATAATAATATTTCCCTCTTGTACCTCCGAAGTGGTTAAGGAATTAGGCAGAGTAGATTGCCTAATGTAAGCCGTCTGGCACACAGGAAGGCAATGTGGGCAGCACTACGGCTTTAGCTGGTAGTCTCCAAACACTGTCACTAAAGTTATTGGTAAATTCACCTTATACGCTTAATTGCCCAGCGTGACGTTTCCCAATATACGTACAGTGTATGCCTAGTCTAGAATGGAGGCTGTGAAATATACTGAAGAAGTACGCAAACTGGTCTAGGGACAAATAAAATATTATTATAAAAAGTAGTAATGATGAAGACAATTAAACGCTGTAACTAAAAACATCGATACTGTAAAAACATTCAGTAGCGTAACTATCGGACACTCAAGGCTTGGGACCCGTTTAACTGGTCCACATGACATGGTAATTTTCAAATTTAAATGACTTGTGTCAAATTCATTTAAAATTTTTTAATTAACCTGTATAATTTTTTTTAATTATTTCACTGCTGAGAAATAAACTGTGTTTCTCAAAATATATTTATAAATGTAGGCCTATGTTGTTAAACATTTTGGCTTGCCGGTGTGTAAGGCCGTGGTCCAATATTGTTAGCAAACGTTTCGGCCGTTCGTGGTCACTGACTACAAAACTTTGTCGGTGTTTTCAGCCTTTTTGCACTGAAGATGGCCGTCGAAGGAACGGCCGACACGTTTGCTAATAACAACATTGGACCACTGCCTTACAGCCTGGCAAACCAAAATTTTAGCAACATGGACACCGGCCGTGAAAGCCTTAGACAGATCTGTAGGCTTAGGCCTATATGTTCCCCATTTGTAGTTTTTTTTAAAGACATTTTGTGTATCTTAATGATTTTTGACGTAATGAGGGATCAATTGAAAATTTTTACGGGGGACGCCATAGTTACGCGACATCCTACATTCTAGAACAAATTTTGTCTATGTACGATCCGAACAGTTAAGTAGAGAAGATCTGTTCTTAAGAGCTGTGTACAATAGATTTGCACTCTGTTCTGGCATCCTTACGTGTCTGCAAATATTTGACGGGTATCCCTAAATCCCGAGCTTCTTACAAAACTCTCCGTTCCGTTCTCGCAACTCTGATCTGGTGTAATCGTTACGGTTCTTACTAATTTTTATCAGCCATTATTAAAACGTATAGAAAACCTGAGATTAACAAGCTACCCAACTGGCAAAAAAACTGTAATCGTAAATAACAAGTTTTGAAACGAATTTTTAAAGTCAACAATAACACAAATTGTATCACACGCTTTGCGTCTGTACAGTACGATATAACCGACATTCCGATGAATGTTTTACAGAGAAATCGTGCTGTCTCGTAAACGGTTGACAATTACTTCAGATATTGTTTATAATATTATTAGCAGTCACTCTCTCAGTCGAATGTAACGTTCTGAAATGAAAGCTGTGCGAGAACGATGATCAAAGTCGTGCTCACTGAAAGTTAGCACGAAATTAACGGGCCGTCGATCAGAAGCGAGAACATGCTTACAGTTGTTAGCGATATTATTTATTATTTTACTATGTACACTACTCAAGTTGTACGAAAAAAAAACATGAGAGAGAGAGAGAGAGAGAGAGAGAGAAAGTTAACAGGTTAGGACGTTCGTTTTCTGTACCATGGTATGAAAACAGTGTGACATGAAAGAATCAAAAACGTCATTACATCGTATTTTTCAAAAACACGCGCTATCGATTACAGTTCAGTTCTAACCTTCCGTCGGTCTGTCACCCGACGACGATTGCGGGTCTCATCTTGTACCTTCACTTCTTCTGACATTAGCTAACAGTTTTCAAGATAACATTCAAAACGCTAACGGAGTAATTTAACAGCTATCAGTGATTCCGAAACAAAAAAAATACTCGAAAGCTAAGAATTCGACGGCCATTATGTGTTCGTTCGATAAAATTCGGTATCTCGCAAGACTTTGATTTCCGTGACTGCATTGTTAAGCCACGTGAATGTAATGTGTTATCCAACTTCGAACTCCGTTATAATTGTAAAGCTTGAGACTAATCACATACTCTTATTCATGTACTTCTGTCGCACTTTTCCGTTGGTCACTGTTTCCTATCGGATACATATTTTATTATCTTGAAACCCACAAAGGGTTTCCTTATGTTTCCTCAAATTTCTCACTAGAATAATATTTTTATTTTCTGAAGCACGACACAGTCAAGAACGTTAGAGACTAAGAATGAAGAAATGTGAGATGTTATTATCCATGGCGTTTCACTTACACAGAAATCCTGTGAGTTTGTATGTTTCACACAGTGCGTATAGTAAATTTTCAATTTTCGCTCTGCTATTATAAAACACAGATATTAATATTATTCGATTAACGAGGACAGATCATGGAAACCTTCATATGCCCTCGTCAGAATGGTTTTAAACAGATCTCGTGAAAAAAATTCTTTAATTTAAGACCTGTTATTTCCACGGAAATTTGTAACCTTAATATGGTTTACACGGTCATGCTACTAAAATATCTTCTGGAGAAAAGTAGCCCTTAGAATCGGATTGAATTTCACAAAAATGAAAGAAAATTAATACAAAAAACAATAACGATATGAGTAAACCGCCGAAACGACACGTTTTTGGTACGTCTCCGACTGCTAATCTGCAACATCTGTAGTAAGAATGACACGACCCGCTTTTTGCGACACTTACGGATATCATTTTGCTTCGAGTTTTAAAAACGTCTTCGTTTTCCAGGTTTGCAAATTAAAGTTTCCAAACGATTTTTATAGCTTGAGAATATGAACTATAGTAACTTACCAACGGGTAACGTAACCAGGGGCGTATTTACGGGGGGGCGAACGGGAACGACCCCCCCCCCCCACAGAGGGTTAAAAAAGTTGATGAATTTTCTTAATCTCTTAATTTTTAAGTTGTTTTATTAATTTTTCCGCTGTGTAGTCTAAAATAGTAGTGACTATTTTTTAAATATACAAAGAGCTTTATTACACAGCATCAGCGTGTGTGTTTGAAATATGAGATATAGGAAAATCAATTCAGTCAATAAGTATCTTGTCAATAACGTCTATTTTTATTGTGTTATTACCATTTACTTTAACATGTCTGATTTCAGCCGCTTTAGAGATAGTAATGTTGATTAGTCTTCACTTGTTTTTTTCTTTTGCACGAAGTTGACCCGACCGGACCCCTCCACACAAAATTCTAGATACGCCACTGGAAAGAACGAATTTCTCATTTGAAGGGCTGAGAAGGTAGCAGCAATATTTTGATATGATAGACAGACGATAGTATGAAACAACTGTTGCTCGTTTGTATAAATGTTTTCAATCCCAGGTCTTCGACTACATTTAAAACTTATATTATAACCTTAACAGTAAGCGCAGTTTAACGTAATAAACAATAGTAAATATGAAAAAATCAACCATTGATAATAATTCTTTACTTTTTTCCAAAGAAGAAAAGCGTTGTCAGCGTTCATTATGAAATTATACGCTTACCGAAACATACCCGCATCGTATTCCTGTGCAACATTACAATTTAAATAGTAGCCCTATTACTCATATTCAAATTATAAAAAGTAAATGAAACGCTTTTATATGGCAATAAACAATACTGCAGTCTTCCTGATAAAACTATAAACATCAACGTGCTAGTTCAGAAACGTTTGGGGCATTCAAAACAAACACGCCCGTTTATAGTTAATAAATAAGATACGTTCTAAACCCATGACTGTCATAAGTCTGTCAAGTCATACAATTAACGAGAAACCGTAGTAATCATTCAATTCGAAAAATCCTATCTGTGTGCGTGCGTTTAAATATTCCGATTCAGATCGTTCAAACAATTCAGGATGAGCTCGTGATTTATTACAAGTTAACTTATAATAATGTGTGATTTTAATTGCTGTAACACGCGGGGTTACTCTCATGTTAACAACTTAACGCATTCATTGTGTGTTTGTGCGTGTGCGCGTGCACACGTGCGCTCATGGTCGCAAGCTGACAGCGTGCGTTAATTCTTTGTTGTCGTCGGCCTCGTGTGAAATCAGATATCACATAATGTCGGTACGCATTACGTCAGCTGTGTCAAAGCGTTGTGTTTTGATGAACCACGGGCCACATTATGGACGTGGCCAGAGGAAAACCTAAACATAATGCACTTTATTTTGTGTCCTTTACTTTGTGTATTTAGTTGTGTAATTCCATTGGTAATTGTATCACATGACACTTGATGAAACATTATGAAAATTGTTAAGAATGTTACAAACTTTGTTTCAGATTGAACGTTCTCTGAAGGTGATCTAAAATTTCTAAACAATGTTCAATGATTTATAAATAAAATTACTGTATATTTATTCTTCTTCTTCACTCCAAGGATTATGTTTGCAGTCTGTTCCGTCTTCACAGCCACCGTTTTCTTGGTATGCCTCTCATCTCGTTTATACAGAATTATCTTTTTCGGTATTCTCTAGTTACCCATTCTATTTATGTGTTGTATCCAGTTTTCTTTATTTTGTTTAATTTCATCGTTTATCGAGTATATAATCAGCTCTTGCCTTATGTCTGCATCTCTTATGTGATCTCTTAGGGTGCACCCTTTGACTCTCCTTAAGACTTTCATTTCAGCAGTTACAATTCGTTTTCTCGGATTTTGGGCGAGTGTCCACGATTCACTCCCGTACGTCAATATCGGTGCCGCCATTACTTTATAAAATTCCAGTTCTGTATCTTTTCGTACTTTCTTTCCCCGAGTCTTATGAACTGTGTCACACATCCTCTCGTATCTGTTTATTTTATTATCGACATCGTCTTCATATTCATAGCTTATGTTGCACTCTAGATAGCTGTAGTGGGATATTTGTCCAATAATTTTATTTCTTTTATGAAATTACTAAACTGCTACAATTTTTGTTTTTCAGACAAAGCTTTTCGTCATCTCTGACATCATCAGGTCTTGAACAACATCATTAGGTCTAGGTTGTTCAAGACCTGATGATGTCAGAGATGACGAAAAGCTTTGTCTGAACAAAAATTGTAGCAGTTTAGCAATTTCATAAAAGAAATAGTAAGGATGGCTGCTAATTCAAACAATATGAAGAATAACTTTATTGTCTATTACTATTTTGGAGCGTACTGAGAATTTGCCTTTAAACGCCATTATTTTAGTCTTATATATTATTCTTATTAATATTTATTTAACATATTAAGTTATGTTAAATATTAAGTTATAGGCCTACTCACTTATGTAACTTTATTTTGAATACTTGCGTACAGTTGTTGGTATAGTACAGAATCACATTGGACAATTTAACCAACCTGTAAATGCTACGACTGTTGTACAGCAAGTAATAGCAAAATTTTAGTGCCTCATTTTAACTATGACTAAAAAAAAGTTACTTAGAGTACCTACGGTATTTAAAGGTTGCGTCTTCGGAAGGAAAGTTTGGCGTATACTCTTACGACATAAAATTGTTGCAATTGCTGTGGACGATCATTGATACATTAATGTCAAAACTACGCTATATAAGTGTTGAAAGCTTGCAGGGTAAGACTTTATGAAGAAACACACGAGTGAAAAGGCAAATAACGTTTAGCGTGCTTGTGGCCGTTCTGGCACATTGGGGCCGATCTCAAAGATTGGTATTATCTATAAAAAAAAAAGAATACAATTTAATCATAATAACGTGTACACAGTTTTGCGACAAAGAACACTAACGCTTTAGACGTATAAAATAAAGATTATGTTTGTCTTATCTAGCTTAAGCTCATTGTGAGTTTCGTCAGAGACGGCCTCTGGTAGCTCGGAGGACACATTACAGAGCCCCATATGCGTACGAGAAGAAATTAGTCACCAGGCAAATGAATCTTGTACAGGCCGCAGAGATAAGCTCTAAAGATACCCGAAAATATAGGCCTTCATACGAGAAACAACACAATGAGAAACAGTAGATTAAGTAATAAGTCGCATACATTCGTGTAAACGCGAAAATCTAAGAATGTAGGTTGTAGGTATATCTAGAATGGAAGTACGAACATTATTTAAACTGATTTTGAAGCCGGTAAATAAGCGAAAAAAAAGATGGACGATATTATAAAAAATAGAGATGGGTTGAATATAGAGATGTGAACAAGTGGTATCGCCTTTCCTTGCAATTGAAAAGTCGCAGTGATTGTCATCTTGGTCGAAAGAGAAGACAACAGGCCTCTATGTGTTGCTTGTCACATGTGTACATGTGACACGAGTCAATCTCGTTTTTGAAGAAAATCGATACACCCTAGCTGAAGATTTCCTTGTACATTTGACAACAGTAAGGCCAACTTAAAAATGCGTTGCGTTCGCTTGAAATGTGTGATTTTCAACACTGTAGTCGCAGTTCTATGAGCACGCGTTCGCAGTTGTTTGAAGATGTTTATAGTTTTGCAGAAGTGTGTAATTTTTTTTAACGCACGTCATAAAAAACAAATAGTGTTCCATGTGAACACACAGTCTCCGCGTATATATTCTCTGTTCATTTTTTACCTACAGAATATACAGCTAAGGAGTATTTTGTAGTAAAATTCTGGACTCTTTAAAGCCTTGTATTACTTGATATTATGTCTTAGTTCATAGAATCTAAAGTAACATTTGTGATGGAAGAATTGATGTGCCGTGTGCGCTCTAGTTTATTGATGGAATTTAGGTTTTTTATCTGTTTTATCACGAAGTACCGACGACGTATTTTCGTACATCATTGAGCTAAATATAGGCCCTGTTATCGTTTACCGTACGTATATATATATATAGGCTATTATTACATTCGTATATGCTCAGTTTTTCTTGTAGGCTATATATACATATTTTTTATATTATTTTAAATAATAACAAAACTTTATTTACAAGAATATAGTTTTTTATTTTGTAAACTACAATGTTTCAAATAACTATCACCATCAGATATATTGATTATATCAGATCATAATCAAATATATCTGATGATGATAGTTGAATACTATTAAAACATTGTAATTCACAAAATAATAAAATATATTCTTGTAAGTATAGTTTTGTTATTATTAATAATAATATAAAAAGTATATATTAGTCTAATTCTTCCCTGTTTACTCTTTAGAATGTAGAGGTATCTCGCTATCTAGCCGCAGTAAGGTCGTCTACCTAGGTATAGTTCTGTTATTATTGTAAAACGCTGATCAATTGCAACTCTATTTCAAATATCCTTGCAGACGCGTGGTAAGTATCGCACAAATAAAACTAACTTATCCCGCAAGTATAAATATTATTTTGCCTCGCTGACGTTTTAAGGGCCTACATCTGTTCATCAGAGACTTAATGTATCTGTGAATATTTATATTGATTTGTGTTTCGATTTAAATTATTGAAAACTTATTTGAATGTTATTTGCACTTTGTTTTAACTTCACAAATGTTTATTTACAAATTTTTATTTACGCTATATTTAAAAAGTATATAAATGATTTGAACAAGTGCATATTACAATTTAAAGAGGGATTGTTCTATAAATCAGTACGGTTTTACTTGACAACATAATTAGTAGGCCTACATTTGTGGTACAATAACGTTATTGTTGTAATGTTATTGCATTGTAATAACAATGTTATGACATCCTTGTAGTAAAGATAACATTAATCTTGACCTGTCAATTTTGTCATATCATGTGTGTTATACGACAAAGTAATTTTAAAAAGATGCGATGCTTGGACAGAATAATTAAAAAAAAAAAGGTTTAACGAAGTTAAAGTACAATTACGAAAAATGTGACAAAAGAAGATGATAAACGACAGCAGTCATGAAATTTACGTCTGCAATTATAAAGATGAATGTATATTCTGGTCTGTGTGTGTTGGGCGGGGGGGGGCTTGCTCTGAAGGAGCCCGCGCACTTGAAAAGTATCTTTCTCCGTACAGGAAATTGGTGAAATTCCTTCTGCTTGTAGTAAACAGGTTTCATCGTAACTAACGTATTAATTAAGAATATTTATTGTCTTAAATAACAGCCTAGTAGGCAAGCGGGGATTGGATGTTAACCTAAGGTGTCCGTGGGTTTTGTACCTAGCTGTACAATCGAAAGTGCATGTTCAAGTTTCGGGTTATCTTACCTGTAGAAATGTGTAAACTGGCGTAAATAATAGGCTGGAAATAGGGTTTGTGTACACCAGAGCACCAACTGGAGAGCTTACACTATTTTCCTCTAGCGTTTTGTTGGTTCCTAAAAGAAGCCTGTTTAATAAATAACCATATAGACCAGGATGCTCCCTGAGCTATTACCTCTCCGCAAGTTCACAGCCTTCTATCGCCAGTGCCCTCACTGGATAACTGGATACAACTAACGCGTCAGCTTCAGTTCTCTCGTAGCTATTAACTAGGGGCATTAGTTATTCTCTCTGGCCATATTAACATGGATCGAGTGGTTCTGCCAAGTAGAGCAAGTGGATCATTTCGATCGCGCGAGCCAGTTTGTGTTCTATTACAAAAGAGTAGGCCTAATATTTAAAAATACATAATTAGTATTACGTATACTAATTATACGTAATTAGTATGCTATTTGAGTTAGTATGCTCTTTGAGCTGCAGAACTCGGTAGCTATTTTGAACGAAATAGATTTATTATTATATAAATTTCAATATTAGGCAACTCTTCAATTATCGGAAAAATTACAAAAAATCCCCATGCCTGTACTATTTCTTTAGTAATATAACAATTGTAGAGCACACAATCCTACAACAAACATTAAAAATTCAAAACATTCGGATTTCGGTTACTATTCCTTTCAGTCTGGCACCCTGCTGGATTTTCATATTTTTTTCAAATTTTTTATCTCTTTTTTGGCTCACGGTGCTCTAGAACTTCAAGTTCCTTAAACTTAAAAACTACATTCAGATATTCATTTAAATTGTCGTTAATTTGATATACCACATGAGTGTTTGTGGTTTTATAAAATGTTGAGACACTTTTTAGACCCTATGTTAAAAAAATTTGAAATTTCCAAACCAAACATTATATTCAGATCGTGGTTAAAATTCCCTTTAATTTGATGCCCCACAGTGGGCTTTTATGATTTTTTCACAATTTTGACCCTTTTATATTTTTGCATCCCCCGTCCTGTTCTTTTGGGGGGATCAATCTCAAAAACAATAGGGTTCTGTAAGGTAAAAGTTGGACATACGGGCCAGGTTTTACGATAATCGATTGATACATTGAAAAGTTCTCGTGGAACATAACGCAAATAGATATGTAGACAGACAGACAGAGAGATAGACAAATACATAGATAGATAGACAGACAGTCAAATGCCAAACAGTCGAGTTAAAACTGAGAACTCGCTTCGCTCGTTCAATAATTTCCTTGTGCAAATATTTATCATGGTATACACTATACAAGTAAATGATGTGATACATGTACGTAAAACAGTAATTAGATGATCATTTTATAATCATAATATAATGATTGTATTAGGCTATATCGTATATAATAAAATCAGGTTGACAACGAATATTAAATTAATCAGTCTTTGCCTAAATTCATGTTAAAGATCTTTAATCTTTTAATTTTAAATTGTATAATATTGATATATGAACACAGACCTGGTGATGCAGCAGACTTACACAGAGTGCTGCGAAATTTTAAATTCCAAATTTTGAATTGAAAAATCGTGTACGTCTTCATTAAAATGTACTTCTTGCAGCGTCTAAAGTGTCGACTTTGGTTAAACATTTAGCCAATGTAAACCTTTATTATAATACGGTGAATTAAGGCTAAAAGCATTCACGAGTGTCGTAGTGTTTCAGGCGGTTTTGAAAATGTGCCTCTAATTTTAGGAATCACTCCTCTACAGTGTTTGAAGAATACCACACATTACATACAGCATAGATTGATTTCCGTGTAACGTGTAGATTATGTGTTTCCAATATATGTATTTCTTCTAACACTGAAGTATAGTCTCTAATTCTGAGAAATGTAGTTAGAAAAATAATTTTACATAACTGAATGCGAAAGCAAATCAAAACAATTAATAAGTAATCTAAATTATTTTTTATGATAATAATGTACACACACACACACACACACACACACACACACACACACACACACACACACACACACACACACACACACACACACACACACACACACACACACACACAGAGATACAATCACGTGTGTCCGTACTTGAATAACGGACATTAATCGTAATGCTTTAGATTTTAGAATATTAAAACCTGTACTCATTGGAAATTTTCTACTAGCCTGGCACTTTTGGTCGACCGTTGACTCCACTAGGGCGATTCGCGCATAGCGGTTTTTGAAAAGAGGTTGGTTTACACCGGCAATTGTTCTATCGTGAGACATCTGTCGATTATTTCATATCCACCAGAACCATCAGGGTCTTTTGCAACCAACGACGAGAAGAGTGTTTAGAAACGAATGGCGTTGGGGGGGGGGTCTATTAGCTTTCAAAACGTTAAAAAACAAAAAAGCACAGAGCTTGGATTGAATCTCCCCTTTATGTTTTTGACCCAAGCCTTACAAAAGTTCTTTCTAACATTTGGTTCCACAGCTACAAAAACGTAAATCAACATTTTTGAAGGCTGATTATCACTATTTATAATATTTAACCGGTTGTTAACCATAGTCAAAACTCAATTTCCGATTAAATACTGTACACAAGAGACGTAAACCTTAATTATTTTATTTTGTAGAGCGTCTACGAACATTATAAAAATGAAAAAAAGGAAAATTACTTTTTAAGAAAATATGATTAGGTATCGACAATTAACATATCCTCTTTTCTGAGGCAATGTCTTCTGTTTTCAATATAAATATCCTCAGTTTGTCTGAATATATAAGGTAACCCTGTCACTTGTATTAGTACGAAAAAAATTTGATTATATAATTTTTCTTTATTTGCTATTAGATTGGAATGAATAAACTTCCAACAGTTAGGTACATTATTAAGTTTTGTAAGCCAACAGGATTAGTTACACATTTTTCCTATTTTACTAAAACTTTACATTTTTGTTGCTTGTTAAAGTGAAAGAAGAAAAAACAGCAACAAACAAACTAATAAACGTAAGAAAAAGGAAAGTGTAAAAATAAATAATTCACAATTTTGCTTCTGTTATTGTGGAAAAATTAAAATTAGTACAAATATCTCTCTCTCTCTCTCTCTCTCTCTCTCTCTCTCTCTCTCTCTCTCTCTCTCTCTCTCTCTCTCTCTCTCTCTCTCTCTCTCTCTCTCTCTCTCACACACACACACACACACACACACACACACACACACACACACACAGATATATGTATATATTGGCTTATAAGTTTCGTATTAGGCTATTCACTCCTAATAGTCAAACCCAATATTCTCGGGATGTTTTCACAATTGCCGTTAATTTACTAGACACGTTATATTATTTTTTTTAATATAATTTCTTATTATTGGTAAGATCATCATCATAGTTTGGCAGATACCCCCCCCCCCTCAACCGCGCACGATAGTTTCCTATAACGGTAAGAGCAGGTCGTTTTTGTCATTATAGGTTTATAAACCCAAAAGTAATCGTTTGAATAAAAGTTGTTAGCTACCGACGAAAGCTATCGTAAACACGGCAAAATGATTAGAAATTAATACGTATATTCGATCCAATAAAATTTTCAACACATCTCTACTCTTTAAGTATTTAGACTACAGTCTAAATAAATCAATCCAGGTTCTGGTTACTGTTAACGGTGAATTTTACAATTATCTCAGTAAGCCTATTCATCTTGTTATTTGAATTAGCAGTCTCTATAATCCCAACTTTGCCGTGGTTGCTTGCAGAACTGTTACTTGTCATGTTTCGGACAAGGCCTTTCATTGTTTCAAATGGTGGCCGTGGTTTAGGACTTGAAAATGTTTGAAAAACTGAAAGGCCTCGTCCGGAACATGGCAAGGAGCAGTTCAGCAAGTAAAAATGACAAAGTTGGGATCAGTAGTTCTATATTGTTATCTTTGCACAACCTTTTTTTTTTATTAGGCCTGCATGGTATCAACTGTTATGAGTATACAAATAATAAAAAAGCAAATTTTCTATTTTTAATATTTAAATTATAAACTGAGCACAAAGGATGTAGTCTAAAATTGTCGATAACCAACAAAACAGATATTGACGCCGGTGTGCCCCGGCGCCGTGGGACGCCATGAATGACTGCCAGAGGCGCAGCAAATGAATATGGATATTTTAAAATATAGGGTGTAGCAATAAAGTGCATCTGAAAAATGTGTTATCTTTAACGATAAATGATGTCACTTGGTTTCAAGAAGCCTCTACAAAGTTCCTATTGAGCCTTTGTTTACAACAATCGTAAATATTCTGGAATGTTTTGTCTGCATATTGGACATGTATCTGTTGGTCGTTTTTCGTAAAACGATAGAGATAAACGATCTATTTTCATTCGGTTAGAAATAAAAAATAATTATCGCTTTTGTCTGATGAGTGTATTTCCTTATCTGTTGTGTTGTGACTGGCGCTAGTGCCTTATGCCTACAACACAAAGACTTCATTCATTCATTAGAAATCATTCTCACTTGATAGCGATAGAGATAAAACGGCTCATTTGGTCGTGGTCTGTTGCGTAAACTGTGAGAGAAAAACTGAGTTATTGACAGCAGAGTTACTTTATACAAATGGTGCTTATTAAAATTATTATCAACGCATTTTTTAAAAACCAAGTTTTCAATGTGATTCGCCCACTCATCTGATATAAACAAAAATATGTTCTGTTTACCTGTTGAAAACTAATAACAGTAATAATTATAATGGTTTATAAATATAATCACGCGAATATACTACTTAGTATTATTACTTTTGCTTAAGGTCTGTTAGCTGAAATTAGTTATGTTTGTACAGCTCACAAACATATCTTTGTATGTGTGTGTGTGTACTCGCGCGTGCGTGTATTCTATTGTACAATAACCAAAATATTCTGAATAAATCATGAAATAAGCGTTTTTATAAAGTACAGTGTTTACAAATTAAGGTAACGCTTAAAATAAAATAAATTGGTTTCTTTTCCACGTTAAGACGTTTAAAACATGAGGGCCACCTAACACCTACTCTTGCTATATTGCCTTGCAACATTATGGCTTCTTGTAAGATTGGTTTTTGCATGTAACTCAGTTCTGGTGGCCAGTAACAGCTAATCTTCAGCGCGTTTGTAGTATTTTATCATGCAAATTCCAAGACTGGCCTACTTTCCGGCGAAATGGAAAACGGCTACAGTCATAGTGATACCCAAGCCGGGAAAGAATTCTTCTCGCGCGGAAAACCTCAGACCCATCAGCCTCTTGTCAGTGACGTCTAAGGTTTTCGAGCGTTTGATCCAGCGTAGGATCCGCGACCATCTAGAAAGACTGGACGTGCTGATGATTCCCGAACAGTTCGGCTTTCGTGAGCTGCACTCCTCTTCTCATCAACTGATGAGACTCGTGGAATCCATTACCGAGGCTGGCTGCCAGGGCAAACAGACGACTGCGATCTTCCTGGACGTAGAGAAAGCCTTTGACCGCGTGTGGCATGAGGGTGTCCTTTACAAACTAACGGAAGTCCTTCTCCCAGATTGCTACGTTCACTTGATCGGCAGCTTTCTGCGAGACCGTAGCTTCCGAGTGAGAATAGACCACGTACTCTCTTCGGAGAGGCGTATTACCACTGGTGTCCCTCAGGGAAGTGTACTTGGCCCTCTCCCGTTCTCGCTGTTTGTCAACTATGCGCCCCTAGTTCCTGGAGTAAGATTGTCGCTGTTCGCGGACGACACTTCGGCTTTTGCCTCAGAGTCGAACGCAAGTTATGGGGCAATCAAGCTCCAGCGCCAACTCGACGCGTATGTCAGGTGGGCCGATGACTGGATAATTGCCGTCAACGCTTCCAAGAGTGCCGCGGTAATATTCTCACGCAAACGCAAGCGGCCTCGGCCGCTTAAAGTAGGCCCCGTCGAGGTGCCCTGGACCAATAGCGTCAAGTACCTCGGGCTCCACGTGGACTTCCGACTCACCTGGCGAACCCATAATCAGTATATCCGTCAACACGCTTCGGCGCAGCTCAGTAGACTTTGGCCCGTCTTATCTAATCCGGCAATGACCCCCCGGCTTGGTAAGCTCATCATCAACTCGTACGTGTTGCCCGTGATTACCTATACCTGTCCTGTTTGGGGATACCTTTCTCGATGCCATAGATCAGCGCTCCAGCTCGTTCTCGACCGGGGACTTAAGTTCACGTGTAAAGTCCCTCGGAGGTAGTCTTCTCGTCTTTTGAGGAGAGGGCTCGGTGTCCGCTCTTTTGATGACACCGCGAGACGCCTGGCGCATAGATTCTATGTTCGATCAGGACGTGTGACCCACAATTCCCTCATTGCCGGACTTGGTAACTACACTCCGAGACCAGGTGAATCTTGGAAGCGACCCCGTATACTAGCCCCGGTGGTATAATCCACCATCGAGGGTCGCTTCAGGCCCTCCATTAATAAGAAAATAATATTATATAAATTAACTCAAACTGACCCAGTGGCAGGAGTCCTAACTGATACTCGGGACACTGCACAACTCCCCAGTCGTGTAAGTAGGCCTACGAGTCTAACTAATCACCGTTTCTGGGATACTATGCAGAAAATCTCAGTTGACTGATGGATAAGCCAGTGTTTTTTGCTCCAGCCGACTGATGACTATGTAGAGTAGGTACAACGTTACAGCTAGACCTTGTCTGTTTAGATTTTAGCAGTTCGGACCAACTGTGAGTTTAATATAAACAACATATTCACAACATAGCTGTCTGGAAAAATTCTTTTTTTGAGCCGCAAAGATTTTTGGCAAAAATTCGGCAAACCTGAAGGTTTGTCTTCAAATGTTTTAAGATCTTCGTTATTGGCAGCCGCGCATCGAGATTTTGACATCGATTTCTTCGTTCTTAAGACAGACAATCTTACGGGAAAGACATAATTCAACGCTTTCAATGATACAAGCAATTTGTTTACTCTCGTGGAAAACTATCTAAAAATTATGGAAGAATTAAATACGGTACAGGGAAAAAAGCCAGTAAAATTTATTATGTCAATTATCTCGTGGATTATTTGTATAGAACGATTTGTTACTTCCGCACAAAACTGAAGCTAGAACATGAGTTCTAGTATCAAGTGGTCAAGAATGAAATAAGATTTTCAAGCTATTCTGTGGAGCTGGTACGGAACGATAACATGTTTGAACAGCTTTGAAACTCCTGATCAGAAAAAGAATCTCTGAGAGCCCTGATAAAGATGAGAAAAGAGAAATAAAAGCTGCAAAACTATGAACAGCAGTTATAAATGAAACATCTAACAAAAATAAACAATGACGGGACCAAGAACACATGAGAAATGAGTATAGAGTCTAAGTAATGCATGCTGTGTGTGAATAATTATTTGGGGCAAGTGTCTTATACTACAAACAATGATATGGTGAACAAGCTGCACAAGTTCAACCATATATGTGGGATCACCAGGAGAACTCTAAAACCAACGAGTAAAGGAACACGCCTGATGGCTACAAGATGATGGCCCTCCCCCCACTTCTCCATCGGTCTGAGAATTAGACTTCAATCCCAGGCTAGTCGTATTCAGACGGCCGAAATGCGATTTCTTGAGCACGTCGCAGGATATACTCTTCAAGATCGCAAAAGAGATGTCGATGTACGGCAGGAACTGAATATTATGAGTATACTTGATAGGATTGTCCAGTATCGGCTAACATTTTAACTGAATGGATGACTGCCGCAAATATGGAATCATGTGCTAAAAGGACAAATAGATGTGTGGCGCCCGAAGAAGCGTTGGAGTGAGCAGCTCTAGTCTGTCTGCTTGCGGCCGAAGCAAACAATTTTTGGTTCATCCTTGCTGAAGATGATAATTATAACTTGTTTGTTCAAGTCACCTAAAAAGTCACTGACCTTAAGGTGAAGGCAATTAAAATACTGCATAATGTCACTTTATATAACAGATAACAAGTAGGTATTATAACCGAGTTTTGTCGTTGTTTCTTTTTAAGTAATATGTATCTGAAAACAAAATTAAAAGTAAACGGAAACTTTTTTTTAGCGCTAGTGGATGCATTTGAGTTCTGAATACAGTACCATCTCCTACACCCGCTATTTCACATGATTACGGACGCTGAGGCGATAATAATTTCTAATTAACTACATAAAATTTATGCGGGAAACGTGAGAAATTCATGTTGCCAAAGAAGATGTTCTCACGTCTGCCTGTGATATTTCAATTTCAAATCGAATTAACGAGTAAAAATCCAAGCGAACCGCGTCATTATTCGGTGTGGCAACTCGTGAGTCGCCGAAACGTCCGTGAAATTCTCAATTTAGAGAATAACTGTATGTAATGCAAGCGAGGAGTGAATTTAGAAAGCGGCCGGATTCAAAGCGCAAGCAGGTGTGAACACAAGAATCGCTTGTTTACCAACATAGAAATAGTCACTGTAGTGAAAAGTAACATAGTTTTCTCCGTTGTAGGCATATATAAATGTATCAAATCGTTAAAGAGAATAACTGCTTTCGTCATCGTTAATTCTATTTACAACTCATTAATATTGATCTTATTAGCATTTATTCCTATTTATGGGCTGATATTACGAACACTTACTTTTGCTGCCAGTCTTTCCCTATCACTACCTATTGTGAGAACTGTGTGCGCGCGTGTATTCTATGTCCGCATCCGTGCGCTTTTCCGTTTTCATAGGCTATAGGCCTACTTAGTAATAGTACTGTTCGTTAGTCTCTAATGCACACATCTAATACCTCGAGGCTTTGCCTTCAAAATAGTGCATCTAATAAACAAACCACACAACTGTTCTTAGAACAGCACAATTTACACGATAAGCAGGTATACATTTTGAACCTTGAAGAGTCTTCGTTAGTTAATTTCAATTTGATTTGTTACGATAATCCATTGCAGTGGCGTATCTAGGATTTGACCACGGGTGTGGGTCCGGAGTTGAGTCGGCTTCATACAAAAGAAAAAACAAGTTAAGACTAAGTGGCTGGAATCAGTCCGCATTAAAGTAAACGGTAATAACATGATAAAAATAGCCGTCATTGAAACATTGTTTACAAGATAGGCCTACTTATTGACCGAATTTATTTTCCTATAGGCTATTTCATATTTTAAACGTATACGCTAATACTCTTTGTATATTTAAAAAAGAATTACTACTATATTAACATACACAGCTGAAGAAGTAATAAAACAGTCTAAAAATTAAAAGACTAACAAAATTCGTCCACTTTTTAGACGGGTGGGGGGGGGGTCCGGTCCCGTTCGTCCCTCTCGTAAATATGCTAAGCTAATTTTTAAACTAATAAATGTATCATTCTTTACATTATGTGATCTCTTAGGTGAAGCCATCACTTTACAGGTGTTAGTTGTACAACTAATAAATATCATTTGATACTCTAAGCACTGAAAAGTGTAGCAAAAGTTCATAAAAATTGCATAAATCAACGCCGGCTATCAAATTAAAGAAAATTTTAACCAAAATATGAATAGCTTACAGTGTTCACTTTTGGAAATTTTAAACTTTAAGCCGCTAGGGCTGAAAAATGGAATCATACCTTTGAAAAAGTGTAAAAAATCCATGTTCGGTATGGCACCAATGTGATTTTTAACCCAGATACGAATGTAGTGTTTACTCTAAAATTTTTTTAACTTTAGGAGCACCACGACTCAAAAATATAAGAAAAAGTTTTGAAAAAATTGTTAACACGTATACTTGACACATCAAATTATGAGCATTTTATACAAAATACAAACTCGGTATATTTAATTTAACAAAACTAATACATTCCAACACGCCTAGCAAATTTTTGATCGGTTTGAAAACGATTTTAAGTTGATTCAAAAGAAACGTTACATATTCTTACCATTTGTTTCTATTAAGTAAACTATAAAGTAGGCCTATCTACACGCCCGCAGATATCTTTGGAAACATACATAGGCTACATCTGAAAACTAAGTTTAAACTACTTATAATTTAGGGATTATGGTTAAAATTTTTACTAAACAAATTAATAATAAAAATTTTGCCTAAAAATGTTTTAATATAAAATGCAATAATGATTGTCTGGTGTACAATTGTTACTTTTACTTAAAAAAAATTAGATACTCCGGGTTAACGTAATATTTCTGATAAAAAATTATCTGATATTAAAATTTATCATGTAGGCTAGTAAATGTACTTCGAAACCATAACCAAGTTTTGCAGGTCAGGTAACTTATTAGTCGGGCCATCGCGTTAATCCATATTATTAGTTAATCCATACACCTCGCGTAATTATAAACCGATTTCTCCCAATATAAGGTTAATGTGCAGAAATCGTACGCATACAGTCTTGGATGCCGCGTCAGCTAACATCTGCTACGTATATTTGAATAATTAAAAATACTCTATAGACTGTAAACGTAGGTATTAATATTTTGAGGAACACGTTGAATGTTACCGCGGTAAAGAATTTTATTTCTTTTCTGGATGCGCTACGATCGTGGGATCCAGCGAATAATTTTCACAAAGTAAGTGTCTCATAATGAAGATTACTGTTTTATTTGTGTTAAATAATAGAGAAAGTTAACTAATTACGACATTTTACCTGCTGATCAAGTAGTAGAACAAAATGAAGGCTATAATACAATGTGAGGAATCGGTGAATGCGGTCGTTGGCCTCCTTGTTTCGAATTATATGAAATTATTTCTGAAAATAATCGCGTCTTCTAGTCGATAAAGCTATTTTAGTCATTCTACAAAATTACGTATTAGGCCTATACTTTTCTGATTTGGATATTATACTTCTAGGAAACGTTTGGACCTCGTATCAACAGTATTAAAACAATAATTTTTTACAGAGAAATCAAAACTTTGCAGTAATTCAAGGGGAGATTGAAACTTAAAATCTGAAAAAAAAATTAAAGTATGAATGTTTCTGAGCATTTGCATACCTAATTTACTTCAAAATTTGAAATACAACTATGTTTAAAATTTTTTTAAGGGTAATCTGTAACAGTAAAATTACCCACTGTGTTACTGCACTACTAAAACTCGCATATTTTTAAAACTATTTTGTCTAGACGCAGGAGGTTTGACTGAGACTGGATATTTTACAACACATGCTGGCTGCCTTGAGAAGCCGTGTGTTTTGTGATATCTTTTTATACGCTAAGAGCGTAAACAAAATAACGAGTTTTTTGTTTATCGGTATCATTGGTCTCTTGTGTGTTTAATCTCTGCGTGTGCTCTTATTTTCAAAAAATATGTTAATTTTTCCACACATTTAACACGTTTTCTCAGAATATAACAAAAATACAGTCATAAAATTTTAACAAATAGTTTAGTATTATGTTCTGAACATGTAGATCTAGAAAAATTTAAACTGTTCAAGTAGTTTCCATTTTGTTTACACGTTAACGTCAGAATTTTGATTGAAAATTGGTGTTTTAGGAAAAAAAATTATAAATAATTTTCTAATACACAGGTTGCTAAAATTCTAGACCAGAAAAATTATACAAAGTGACTAAAAATCACAAAAAATTTCAAGTATATGTCTTTAGAACGTATTCCCGAAATAATGGGACACAAATAACTGCAATTTTAACATTGGCAGTGTAGGGCGTACAATCTTTCCTTAAACGACACTTTCTATGTTAAAATCTACTTTGGGGAAATAATGGAGTAATAAAATTATTTACAGCGAAGGGTCATAAATACTGTTTATAGTAATCGAACGTCACATTTTATGTTTCGATGAATATTAGGCGTTTAAAATGTAAGCTGATGTTTAAACGCGCTCCACACGTTAGTTATTAATACGTCGGCCTACTTATAAAAAGCACATATTGCCATTCATTATATTACTGTTTATTTAGTATTTATAATTTCCTTACCTCAAGATATTTTTTGCTTATTTGGAACATGTTTCGGGACACTTATTGTTCTAATCCTCACCCATCGTAGTTTTCGATCTAGTTGTATATTTGTGTCTGGTGGTTGTTGCTATGGTTTCCTGTTGGTTTTTGGTATTTTAATTTGGTATTATTGTGTGCGGGTGTGGTGTATATATTTATTTTTTGGGTGTTTTCAATGTTGAGTATTTTTAATAATGTGTCGTGTTTTGTGTTTACTTGAATTTGTTCAGGTATTAGTTTGAAAACAAGTTTTTTGAAAACACAAAAAATAAATATATACACCACAATGATACCAAATTGAAATACCAAAAACCAACAGGAAACCATAGCAACAATCAATCGGAACACAAATATGCAACTAGATCCAAAACTACGATGGCTGAGGATGGGAACAATAAGTGTCCCGAAACATGTTCCAAATAATGGAAAAACATCTTGAAGTTAAGAAATTATAAATATTAAATAAATTATATTTACATGAAGAAATAGACTGTAGTGAAAAGCGTTTGAATTATATTATTATTAATCTAAGTTTAAATTATTAGTAATCTAATCTAAATTTAAATTCTTAAATTTACTAAGTCTATATCATTGGTTATTATCATAGGCCTACACTGACTAAATGTAACAAATTAATAGCCCTACACTTAAAAAAACCTATAAACATGTACATTGTAAAAAAGAAATTAAACCTAAACAGGTGTTGTGATGTAGGCCTACATGTACGGCTGTTAAAAACGATTAAGCTCGTCACGTTGATACGATATTTAAGAAAACAAAATATGTAAGAACTTCGGTGTAGATAAGAAAATACGTAGGTTTGTTAAGTATATTATACTGACTTAATGATAAGTTTACTCTTCAAAAAATGTTAGCACATATTGTTTCACTATTAACGTATATATTTATTTTGTAAATTTTTTTATGTTACCAAATATTTTACAGCTGCTAAACTATAGAGACTGCAAAAATTATTGTCTGTATGAATTACAGTATAAGCTAATAATTAGTAAACAAAATTGAATAAGTCAGTAAACATCCGAATAAATAATGTTTTCCAATTAGGAATTAAGTTTCGTAACATAAAACGAGTCGACAGGAGTTATAAGAAAAAACATCATAAGAAATGTACAAATTAAAAGACTTTACGGTTGAATTTATAGAAGGAAAACAAGTGCCTTATTGAGGGACGCCCACAGCATAAGGAACAGACAGTTTGAAATAAATTTGGGAAATAAGAATCAAAAAAGATAAGAAAGAGAAAGAATAGACAAACTTGGGTTAAAATAGTGGCAAAAATATAGGGATAACGTAAAAGAAACCGTTAAGCTTACACATGAAAAGAGTAGACGAAATTTGTGACTAGTGAAAATATACGCCTAGGCCTACGAACGTACAAACTACACTGTGTCAGTTTTCTAGTAAAATTCCGTACAACGAAGCCGTATTGATAGTTGCCAGATATTCCTCATCTTTACAAGCAACCTTAGAATCGTGTAGCTCTGATCGAACATGATTATTGTCACAGTATATCATGTTGTACAAGATATGACACATACACGGTAAATGTATCCTCAACTTGACAGTGTTCGCCTAAAAATTCTAAGAACCTGTTCTGTGTTTTCTTTTCTCTAAATATTACAAACGACATTTTATTTCCAGGTTTATTTTATTTGGTTGAAAAGAAACAAGAAAAAAGCTAACGTAGTTATAAAAAAGTACAAGTGAGGATGTGTAAAAATTAATTATTATCAATATGGTCTGTGAAACCATTACTTTAAAGGGAACCCCGGTCATATTCTACAACAAATAGTAATTATCAATATTCTCAGTTTTTGATTTAAAAACATTTCTTTAAAAAATTGTTGTATTACACCCGCACTTGATTCAGTGGAAGGTTTGAACTATTATATTTTGAACATAGGCTATATTATGTTTTGGCTACCGTGAATCACTATAGAATTTATACTACATTTTCCAATTAAAGCAATTTTTAAATTCGTCTAAATTCTCTTATTCAGGTAAGTATAATTTTTAAAATTAAAAGCTGTTTAAAGTATTTAAATTAATTTTTTTTTTAATTTGACAGCATTAATTTCTCTAACGTTCCCATACAAAACGTGAAGTGTGTTTTGAGCCTAAGGGGTAAGTCTTCTCTTCAAACCAATTACCGTTCACTTCCGCAGAAATGTTAGTAAGCTCAATTTGTCCGGTCTGAAAGTATTTGTTCAATTCTAGGGCAAGGAATAGCCCTTAATATTCTGTTCTATTAGCGACATTTCGATAGGCGGATATAAGTTAGATCAATTCTGACCAATCAGGGTGGTATCGAAACAGACACAGCATTATAATTCTATAGCGATTTCATTTTTGTGTATTTTGTGTTTTTGGTATAGTTTCAGTAGTTCTATATTTCCATGGTAGTATTTAAGTAGACCTATAAATTATTCACAGATAAATGCAGCCTTTCGTAAATATAAAGAAAACAAGTTCGCAAATACCGATGACTAATTTATAATAAAGAAGAGACGTCCTAAATAAATATTGTAATTAACTATCCAAGTGTAATTTAACAAGGCATATCTTTAAACGATACAAAATGGAAATGCTGTATGGAATATTAAGATATACTTATATTGCAGTTTTAATATAAAAGATACTATGTAAAACTATACAAAAATCTCTAACACACATATCTTTTTTAAACATTGTTTTTGTTAAAAAGCCCTTTTGTTTAGTTCTCGATGTTTTTAGAGCTTAATGTGGTGGTGAGGCTACTAGGGCTAGGAAAAATAAGGTTTGTATATAAGCACATAATTCACAATATAGATTTAGCGCTTACTATGTGAACGGCTACTGACGAATTGAAATATAATATTAGAACTGAAATAACATTAATTGTCATTCAAACACTTGAAAATAATTTACTGTTATTTATATTACTGCTCGCTAACATTTAAATTGTATTAATATTCTTGTAAATAAATATTTCCATCATTCAGCGTACTAATATTCTATAAACTCAAAGGTTTTTTAAAAACATTGTTCACTTCCTTAGTCTATTTGGACATTAAAGCAGTTTGAGACTTTTGTTTAAAGCAGAGTTATTAGTTTCCAGATAGGCCTAAATCACAGACTGCAAATTTAATTTTTATATAAGAGAATATTATTTTCTTATATTTGCGCGTACAGATACGTGAGCTTCGTGAATCTGCGCACGGTAGACCTAGTTTTAAGTTTATATTTTGTTTTCCATTTTTAAAAATTCCAAACTGTTTATATTACGTTACACATATTATCAAAATTTCGTTTGCTTTGTCGTTGCACTTTGTCGAGATTTACGACAGAGTTTTACAGAATTCTTCTAATTAATGCGAAAATAAAACTCAACAACAGAAGGAATAACTGTAGGCTATATCTTATGCCATAATAATACGTTGCCAGACGTTACTGTCAACAGTCAAGTACAGTGTAAATATTTGGGGATTAATTTAGGTAAAAAAATTTACTTTAGTTAGCTACGTCAAACGTAACATAGTTGGCGATAGTGTAATATATGTTGGAATATAAAAGTTGGGTGAAACTCGATAAGGAAAAACAGAATTATAAATTTCCAGTTGAACTGTTTTCAGGTTCGAAATAAAACCAAGTGCAAGGGAATAAAATTTATACGTACCCCGTAGTTTGCGGTCTGTAAACGTGTATTGACAAAAGGAATAAATAAATTTAATACATTATAATACAATGAAGTTACAATAAAAAAGAAATGATACAAAATGAGAAGAAAAAAACAGTCCGCGGTGAGAGGGTTTGGATTTAAACAAAACACGAACAGAACTGGCAAACAGTGTTTTGTGATTGGCTGACAAGCGATCACGTGACATGCTTCCATCATAGCAGCACCAAACCTTTATTTTCTTCTTGTTTTCTCCGTACAGGAACGGGTGTTGCTTCTTGTTTAAAAAACATAACATTCTTCGCTTGTAACCACACATTGTTAAAATGGTGGGGGTAAAATATTCTGGATTTGCGTTTTAGCTTCACTAGCGGCAGCAAAGTGAATTTTTGTCTACTCGTACGTATACTGCCGTCTGTGACTTTGTGAAGTGTTTATACAGCGTTAACCGACCCGATACAGACTTAATTAGTTGATCGACATAAAGCTCGGAAGACGTATTGATGACTTAAAGTTTTTTTCAATTAAATATTTAGTGCTGTGTCGTGTTCAGTGTACTCAAAAAAATTCAGTTCATGTGATTTTTGTGGTCCGTAAGATCAGTGCCGTCCAAGATGATTGATGAGATTTATCTGTTATATAAACCTAATATACAATAAACGGGAATCGTACAGAACACTGAAGAGAGTTACGTAAGTAAATTATATATCAATTTTATTTATTACTTGATATATATTAAAATAATTAACTAAAATTATTCATAAATTCTAATAATAATGACAGTGCGCACACGCAAACTTAACATACATACACACTTCTACCACACGCACGCACGCGCGCAGTCTAAATTTAACAATACCTAATATCTATTTGACAGTAGCATCATAATAATAATTTCTGTTTAAGTGCAGGTTTAGAATTTATATAAATTAATAATAATATCTTGATATTTGTGCCTGGATCAAGTTCGATTAAACCATTTTAATTTTAATTTTGACTAAAGTAAACTGTCTTTTTATTGAAATAAGCTAATTTAACTAGGCGCAATTATCACGTGTAAGGCAAATATCCAGGAAAAATATATAGTACTATACTGTATACGTGTCACTCTTTAGGTTTAAACCTTAACCTCATGAAATGTTGAACCTTTTATTGTTGCTGAAGCATTTCGATATTTAATTACAAATAGTACGTTCATGTATAGGTTGAAATTTAATTAATGTGTTCAGTTAAAAGTGACATTT
The DNA here is from genome assembly GCA_034769895.1 of Magicicada septendecula. Taxonomy (NCBI): domain Eukaryota; kingdom Metazoa; phylum Arthropoda; class Insecta; order Hemiptera; family Cicadidae; genus Magicicada; species Magicicada septendecula. Next base: position 381,191,934 of record CM068373.1, read on the forward strand.
TTGTAGTTCTCAAAGGTAAACATTTAAAAGCGTATAATTTTGGGGCTTATCCATTAGTTTTGCCGCGTCAAAGTCCATGGTTCACTTATATCAAACAAATGCCAAAGAGTTCTTAACAAGCACCTGGGACCTGACATTTGCTTGGCATAATGATTGTTATTTAGCGTATAGAATTTCTTCTTTCTAATATTTAGCTACTTGTGTAATCGTCTGCATTACTGGCACGTTAGATTAGTTGGTATACCGATTAGTTTTTATGTAATTAATATTTTAGAATAATTGAACTGAAAACTGCTAACGATTTCCGGCGCAAGCAGAAGAAAAATCTGCGACGCTAACAGCTGTCTCGCAAGCATTTACTTGATGAAACATCATAATAATTGTCAATAATAATAATAATTTTATTTTGTAAAACTTTGACATATGTTTTGATTTTTATATCGTCTTCAGAGAGTATAGCTTAGGTTCTCAATATAGTTTAGTCTGTCTATATGACTGTGTACTCTCTCATGACGATCTAAACTTTCAAAACAATTCTCAGTTTTATAAAATAAAATGATTGAAAACGGTTACCAAGTGTTATTATTCTTAATAAATCAGTGACCCCTAACACCAGTTTTCAAAATTTTGTAATTCGACTACAAAATTTCACACTTAGGTTAAGGGATACCGGAGAACAGTGAGGTGCTTGCCCTACTTGTGGGTGTTCTGTGTTTTGTGTGTGTACAGATAACAATTACAATAAAATTTTTATCTGTTCTAAGTCTTCAAGCCTAAGACTGGTTTGCATCAGTCTTCCATTGTGATCGATCTTGTGCTTTCCTCTTAATTTCCTGACAAGTCTAAAAATTTACATCACCCATAATTTGCTTTATATACTGCAGCCTTAGTCTTCCCTTATATCCTTTACCTTCTATTGTCCCTTCCATTACCGATTTTAGTAGTCCTTCATGCTGCAGTGATGTGCAATAATTTCCACCCTTCTTCTAATTATGCTTTTCAACAAACACCTCTCATTGCCTATTCTGTTCAGACAGAATTTGTAATTCTACTCTGTTCAGAGGTCTTCATTTGTAATTTTGTCAGACCATTTTATTGTTAGCATCTTGCGATAAGACCGTATCTCAAAGCTGTCATGTTTCATTTTTTCCTTCATACCTATTGTCAACGACTGTCAACCATACATGACAGTACCCCATATAAAACTCATTAGGAAACGTTTCCTTGTTTTAAGGGAGATGCTACTTGTTGTTAGTATTCTCCGTTTTTTGTTAAAAGCAATCTTATTCTGGTTTATCCTGCCAATAATATCTCTTTCACTTCGGCCATCCTTTGTAATTTTACTGCCCAAGTGTGTGAATTCGCTCACGTCCTGAAGGGTTTCTCCTCTCAGTGCAATGTTTAGCTTCAAATTTTCTTTTCTTCCAAAAATCATAACTTTGCTTTTAGTCTTATTTGTTTTTATATTATATCCTTCGGTCAATATTTTATCCATATTGTGTAAAGGTTCACTTAGAGCCTGCTCATTTTCTGTCACTACAACAATATCGTCCACAAAACGCAGCATGTTCATTCTTTCTCCGTGGATTATTATTCCCTCTTTGCAATCTTCGTTGACTAGCCTACGTCGAGCCCATCCTGTATGTATGCATTAAACAGTGCTGGTGAGAGGTTGCATAAACATTTTGTATAACAAAATTAATATTCCTTTTCGTACATAACGTACGGCGTGCAACGGAGACTGTATATTTCAGCGCGACTGCTAATGCAGACAGTTACTACCTGTGTTATCGCGTACGACACATGTTTGCGTGTAACTTACCTTAAACAATAACACACAGACACGCCAGTGCGTCAGCGGTGTTTGTAGATAAACAATAATTGTTGACACGCGTGAATCGTGTTATGTTGTAGTCCTTTAGAATGAATGATGTGCGCTTGTACAGTGAATCACGTCGGCTTACGAATCGTGTGCAGTCAGTCGCTCTGAATGTGCTCCGCTGGGTCGTAAAGGCGTTCAGACAAAGTAGCTTCTCTATGTTGTTAAAATTTCGGCTTGCCGGGTCGTAAGGCCGTGGTCTAATGTTGTTCAATGCAAATGTTTCGGCCGTTCCTTCGACGGCTATCTTCAGTGCAGAAGGCTGAAAACGCTGACAAAGGTTTTCTAGCCAGTGACCGCAGTAGTTTCTAAGGAGCGGCCGAAACGTTTGCGTTGAACAACATCGGACCTAGGCCTTACAACCCGGCAGCCGAAATTTTGACAACATTGACGCCGGCCGTGAAAGCTTTTCTATATTAGAAAACTACCGTACGACGACAACTGTAAATAGTAGCCTAATTTTTGAGCGCAATTAACAAATAACGAAAGTTCGTTAGAAAACTTCAATGTTATGATAAAGTTCGTTTATTTATCAGTTTTAGAAACAGTTTGTATTTTCCTTTCAGTAAGGAAATTAACACCGCAATTACAATAAAATGTACAAATGACAACTTGTTGGTAATTTTAAGCCAATATTGTTCTTATTGTCATATTCGAATATTAAAGGTTAATATTATCAAGAAACGAGGACAGATTTTGAATATATGTATTATATTAACTTGCAAAATGATTGAGGAAGCCTTTGCTCAGCTGTGTAGAGTCAAGTGCCTAATGATTACACACGCGCGCGAGCGGGCGCACACATCACACACACAAATACCACGAAACAGGTAGGCCTGTCTGCTGTAAGTACAAAACTATTTGCCTAACGTACGTGTTTCATAGACAATGTCTACATCATCAGAGACAAAATTTGTGACGAATAAATCGATTTCTATTTCCGTTTATATTATCGAAACAAACGCGTTAATAGTATACAGCGTAAACTAAGAACGAATAACCTGACTTTAACCAAAATTGGTAAAAGTAATATTACAACGGACGTTGTACACGTACAGCGTCTTAATTGGGCCGTGCCGCCTTCCTATAGCCTATGAAACTGAAACAATGTCGGATCTTGATGAGTTGTATTGAATTAGTATAGTAAAGTGTATAAAGTGTAGTATAAAGTAGTAGTGAAGAAACTGTGTATTAATGACGTACAGTTCACGCGCGCGCGCGCGCGCAGACACACACAAACACACATATACAACACACACAGTACGAGTATACTTAAACACATTTACACAATGATGCCGCGCATCGTTAAAGTAAATGTTCATAAAAAAGTAAATGTCCTACGCGGTGTAAAAGACATAATAAAAATCATGGAAATTTGTATCTTTCCGTTCGTGTTGTATACAAAACAATTATCGGCCCTTATTGCAAGCCTGCAGTATTTTGGAACCAGTTAACACAACCAGTGTTACGTACAGATTGGTCTTTGTCTAAATCCCTGTACTTGTTATACCTCATCGTATATTATATATATACACGTAGTAGGCTATAAATGTAACCAAATACATTCATTCCATGTCTATAATAAAATGTAGAAATTTACACAGACCTGTTGAAATTCGATTACACGTTATGCCAGTGTGACGACTTTTTATCTTAACAAATTTGTTCATTTAAAATCAGTTTTCGTAATCGGGAGTTCAAGGTAGAAAAAGAATCATGCTTGAAACATACGCCGTAGGCCTACCTATACAACAAAAATGTGTTGCCGCGTGGCTGGACCAAACAAATGTGTGTGTGTGTGTGTGTGTGTGTGTGTGTGTGTGTGTGTGTGTGTGTGTGTGTGTGTGTGTGTGTGTGTGTGTGTGTGTGTGTGTGTGTGTGTGTGTGTGTGTGTGTGTGTGTGTTCAATTAGTGGCGTATTCTACCCCGAGATTTTCTTCCCGGTAATTTATTCTTCAGGCAGAAGAATCGTCTGCTTCCAAAATTTAGAGAATAAAAAGGAAACCCCCAAATCAAGAATCTGGAAACAATATAGGCCTAATAGTTCCCAACCGGTGGTACGCGTACCAATACTGGTACGCGGATTGATCCAAGGTGGTACGCAAGAAGGCCTAGCTAGAGAAAAAGTATCTGTTGATGGTGCTAATGGACAGGTGAATGTGGTACTGTTATTTCTTTACTATTGTAAAGCTTTTTAATTTACATTTTTAAATTCGTGACATGTAACATTCAATAGTGTAGTGATAATATCGTGAAAAGTTAGTTCAAATTACTGTCAATTATCTTAATAATATATTGTGTTTGATTTATAACGTGTATGTAGGCCTAAATGAAGTAAATTAAGAGATTTCTAGAGACCAGTAATTGCTCGTCCAGTTCTGGCAAATTTTTTAAATTTAATTTTAAAAATCAGTTCTCCTTTTGTAAATTTTATGTATTAGATTCAAATAATTACACATAACTAGGAATAATAAGACCAGAAATTCATGTTGTACCAACGTTTTTATTGAGAAAACCCCAATAAACTTTCTTTAAGCTCCGGAAGACCAAAGTGGTTCGCGGGTCCGGAAAGGTTTGGGAACCACTGTTCTAGACAATCATACGTATGAGCGAGCACGCACGCACACACGTACACACACACACACACACACACACACGCGCGCGCGCGCGCTTACGTACGTGCGTATACAGTACGTACATATTTACGGGTGCTGGTTTATTTTATCTCACAATTGTGTGTGTGTGTGTGTGTGTGTGTGTGTGTGTGTGTGTGTGTGTGTGTGTGTGTGTGTGTGTGTGTGTGTGTGTGTGTGTGTGTGTGTGTGTGTGTGTAAATTTTTCTATGATAAGGATAAATTTGGATATTCATTAACGACGATAAAGTCCATTTATTGAATACCTATAATTGATATATTATCATCATTAACTCTTTGCACACTACTGTGGCAACTGTAGGCCTAACACAGTGATCTACCTGTACCATGACTTTTATCTTTTGTCCTCTAATCTATCAACCTTCGTGATCATAATGAATCTATATTCTAGCCAAATATCCTGCCGGCTCCCTTCTACTTCCCCAATTCTGTAAATGACAGAATAATACTGGTTTTGTATCAATTTAATTGTCATTTTTTTACCTTGTTCTGTGTTGTTTTTCCTAGCATATACACCTATTCGTCCATTTCTGTAGTTCTTAGTTTTCGTAAATACATGTGTGTGCGCGCGGGCGCGTGTGTTCTGTATCGGTGCATGGAGAGAGAGAGAGAGAGAGAGAGAGAGAGAGAGAGAGAGAGAGAGAGAGAGAGAGAGAGAGAGAGGGCGGATACGTAGAGTCATCATCATCATCTTCACTACACGGCAAAGGCAAGTTGCTGCCTGTTCCGCCTTTAAGATCCTCTCGCCCTCACTTCCTGGGTCTACCCACACAGCTGTGTCCTACAGGTTTGTATTTCCGGACTTGTTTGGCCAGTCTGGAATCAGACATTCTTCCTAAGTGTTCTTTCCACTGTTGTTTGTAATCTTTTAATGTTTCATTCAAATTAAAAACTTGTAACTCTTCTCTTATGGCCTCATTCTTTATACGGTCAATTTTAGGACAACTTTTAACTCCTCTTCATTTCCTAGGTCTGTATTTTACTGTCTTGATTCTTGGCTGTTGTCCATAATTCACACCCATACGGGAACTGCCATATCTTTCTAAAACATAAATTTTTTACCAGAACATACCTTGTTTGTAAAAATACGGTCGACTGTCCCACAGATTGTCTGGAACTTACCTAACTTAACATCAATATCATAAATTCTATCATCATCATCATTTAAAGGGCATGCCTTGTCGATTTAGCCACATCTCTCCTCCATCACTGTCCTCTTTAAATCGTAGTACGATAGGAGGTTCATCTCCTTTCCCATGTCTTTGAAAAGCACTGCTCTTGGTCGCCCTCTTGGTTTTCCCCCAAAACCTTTCCTTCAAAAATGTTACTTAATAATAAATTGTGTCGTAACACGTGCACGATCGATTTTGCCCTTCTTCTCCCAGTCATTTTTAAAAGAGATCTACTTTCGTTCACTTCTGCAAGGACTTGCTTATTACTTAAAGTTTTAATTTTATAATATTATAATTTTCGTTACAATTTCTATCGCAGCCAATATAATTTCCCAAATAACTAACATGGCTCATATCTTCTATAATTTGGTGATTAATCAAATTCTAGGATATGACTCTAGGATAGGTAGAGTGAATGCTTGAATATAGTAAATACAGTGAATAGCGTATATAAGCCTACGCTTTGTGTAGGTTATATAGGATGTTCAACGTACAGGCATTGTTCTATAGTTTCATGTCAGTAGACTAATTTCGCTTCTCCACCTCTACAAAAAATGTTCTATGCCTCCTTCCACCAAAATTTTCTACTTCTGCTTTCTTAACAATAATAAAATAATAATGGATCTTTTTTGTACCCTGATGTAGTTTAGCATCGTTCTGCATACGTAAGTCATTCGGCACACAAGGTAGGTAGTGTGGCCGGCACTACGCTTTAGCCGGCCCTGGATTTCATCACGGGTAATCATTTCTACAGGCTGAGTAGAGCTGGGCTCTAAAAACTAAAGTTTTACATTTTTTGTTGACAAGTCTCCAACCGTCACTCCGTTTTGTATCGGGAGATTTTCTCATTTAAACTTTCATCTATGCCTAGCTCTTTTCTAATATGATCATTTCTGATTAGATCTCTCCTGGTACAGGCCTTTACAGCCCTCAATAACTCTCAGTGGGTTGGATGAATTCCATTGATTCTGTCTGGAACACAATACTAGGTTAAGCCGTAAAGGATGACGACGAAGTCTCCAAAAATGTTATTAAAAGTGTGTGCAACTTATTAGGTACCAAATGGCCTACACTTTTCCACGTTTTGCGGGATTTCTTGGACTTAGTACGTAGGTCTTTGCAAGTTTTGTATGTCTTTGTTTAGTTTTTTTCTTTAACCATAAAATCTGAGTATTGCTGAGTAATTGAAGTTAGCTTCTGAGAACTTGAAGTTAGGTACGCTCATCGAGAAGACCGTTAAGTCTTCTGGACCTCGACACTGGGGTTTTATGAGACTTACAGATCCGCCTCTGCACTAGTTTTCAGAGGTAGGCTACGTGTGGTTAATACGAGCACCATGTGCCGTTACAAAGACAGAGTCGCATTGGCTATCCAATAAAAAATGTCGATTCTTTACATACAATACCATTTATTACACTTCAGTAGTTTAACCACTTTATAGCCATTCAGATCGGATTTATGAGGAGTTAATTCACGCGAAAGCGTTTATCAGGAGTGATTAAATTAGTCGTCTTCCAACTTTGTCGTGTTTACTTGCTGAACTGCTACTTGGACTTATTTATTTATTAATTATTTTTTTTGTGTTTCTTCAATATTATTGTTCTTAAACTGATTGGAAACTGTTGGTGCTTTACCTATGGTTATATCCATATCATATTTCTTAAAACACTTTATTATTTTCTTTGTTTGGTATCCCATATATGTAATCGATCCTTTATATTTCTTCTCTATTTTTTCTTTTTTTAATGTACTATCACTACTAATCCTTTTCACAATTTTGTCTATCAATATCGTCTCATAGTTATTATTTTTAGCTATGTCCTTTATTCTTTTTATTTCTGCATCCCTTCTTCCAGCGTCTGCTAAATAATTCATTGCTCTGTAACAAAACGAATTGAAAGCTGCCGTTTTTTGACCTATAGGATATGATTCCTCGGTCAAAAATTAAATTCGTGCAAGTCTTCTTCCGGTATATATCAAACTTAAAACTGCCGTTGTCAATCTTTACATTTATATCTAAGTAATTTATATACCTCCCATTTCTTCTTGGAATTTGATCGTTGTTTCTTTCCCATTAATTTCATGCGTAAATTCTTCAAAATCTGGAAACTAGTCCAGCGTATTAAACGGTGTTTACAACAAGAATCTACAATGCATTAATTAAAGGTGGTTAATTAAACAAAAAATGTTGAAAATATCAGTGGGAATGTCTATGATCGGATGCGGTTGTTAATAACTTTATTTAAATATTTCCATAGTAGGCTACAACATTTGATTTGCTAGGAACATCAAATGTTTACAAATAATCGTTGTTATTCTTCAATGTCTATTGAAGTTGAAACGTTATTTAATGTCCGTTTTAACAAGACTACACCGTTGTTTCCAACAAATTGTTTCATCAATGGCAAATAAATAAAGAAGATTGCGCTTAACTGTAAAGATTACTGTGAAGATTACAGCTATTTTAGCTGTAAATAACTGTGTCTAAATTATCGGTAATAATAATTCAGTAATCTTGGTAATTCTTAATTAAGTGATTTTAGTCATTCATCTTGAATTATTTAATTTTTTTATTTATTAGTCAATAGGTATTAAAAGTGTTATGAATTAGTAGTGGTTATAATTAATTAATTTAATCATTATTATTATTATTATTAACAAACTATAAATAAATAATTCTTTATTTAAGTCGTTAGACACGTTATCGTGCACCTTGGTTTGAGTTTGTGAAAACTCAGGATGTATGAATATTAACTATTGCTGACGCTATTCTGTAATGTTACGAGAGCTTCTATAAGGAAACGATTTTGAATTATTTTGAGTTAAACTGTAAAAAGAATTAAAATTTGGACGGTGCAATTATTTTACTTTATTTTTTTTCAGAAGGCACAGCATAACAATTTATTTTAATTGAGTGTGCACAAAATCGGTTTAACTTAAATTAGATTTACGATGACCGACGGAAATTGGATAAATCGGATTTCTGTACGGGTTTTCCTTCAATATTTGGATTATTCCCGATTGTCGCCTGTACCCAGTCGCGTCTTGATAATTGTCAGGATAAAACTTGTATGCACTTTCTGGATAGGTGATTGCACATAGTACAAAACAAACTTTTACAGTAATTTTCGAAAAGTAAAATTGTATACTCAGGTCGTGTCTTTTGTACGTACGCCTATCTTTAAATGTAAGTAGTACTAGGTATGACTGTAGTAACAAACACTTTTCACGTTAAGAAATTTTCAGAAACAGAATTTATCGGCTTTTACTTGTACTGTATGTTATAAAAACTGAACGACATGAAGGCAGCTCAGTGGTACAGTTTGAGAATACTAATATGGGTACAATAATGTTGGCCCATCATAAGTTACAGAAACATAACAGTCAGTGGCGTACCTAGTCCAGTAGAGGCCCGGGACGGATTTCTTTCTGAGGCCCCCTCCCATTCTTTATAATCCAATTTATCTTTAAGTAATACATAGCAAAAACACTTTGCTGTTATATATTTATTGTCTAATTACTGTATAAGAAACTGTAGTAATGTTTGAAATAAAAATCCACTTTCATATTGTAAGTACAAAGTTTAAATAAATAATAGAAGTAGTATTATTTATAGACCGAATTAAATTTATTACAACACTTCATAATATACAATAAACATATTTACTGCAAAACAAATTGATCATTTACTGCAAACAATATTTGGTAATTTTTTTAAAATCAGTTAGCAGTTTTAGTGCAAATAAGATGATCTTTCTAAAGTGACCGTTGTATAGTTTTGGTCTCGAAAAATTTTCTTATTGTATCATCAAAGCTTATTTTCCTTGCCAACTTGTTTTCGATCGATAAAATTGCTAGTCCATTTAGTCTGATTTGGCTCATGGTTGAGAGCAAATAATTTTGAATGAGTTTCAGTTTAGAGAAGCTCCTGTCACAAGTAGAAACTTAAATACAAATTGGTAAAAACAACTTAAAAGGTCAAAGACAGGTTTGGAACCGACTCTTGTTCTGAGTTCTTCATACAACCTGTATGAACCTCCTTAATTCTTCTTTTACAGACAAACTTTCATCTTTTGTGTTTCAGGACTTGATAATAGAACATTTGCAAATAAATATAAAAATTTACCAATAAAACATAATTTTTCAAATCTGGAGCCCCCCTACTAAGTGAGGCCCGGGGTACTCCGCCCCCCGCAACGCCTTTACACCGCTACTGATAAACAGTAATTCTACTTCTTATCTTCTTCGATAAAGAATTAGATTATAAGACTGTTGCATAGGTTACTGTCTGTTACTTCGGGACGCACTAATTACTCACCTATTCTGAAGAGTCTACAATCTGATATACTTACCTCGGTATTTTCAATCTCTTCATACTTTCAACTAGTTTTTCATTATTCTTCTATTGTTCTACCAATAAGCATCTTTTGTGCCCTGGACCTTATTTTGTCTTCTCTGGTGTAATTTTGTAAATATTCCATTTCAACTGTCGCTATTCTAACCCAGTCAGGTCTTGAAGTCGCAGATTTTTTCGACTCGTGAAGCAACGCTGACACCTCTACAGCGTAGTACAATCAAGTATCGGCGTCTTCCATGACTTTCTTTTAAGAATTTTCCTCATAACATTCTCTTTACCGACGTTGCGTCTCACATACCTACTGAAAATGTGAAACTTGTTCAAAAGATTTATTTGTTTTATTCTGACACGTTCCTTACCTTTACATGACGCGTAATTTCTTTTTTCCTGTTGAAACTTTAAAATTGTACAACTTTGACGGTATACAATCTGTGGTTAGTCCTTTGTAAGTGGTCTACCGATTCCTGGACCACCACTTAGTCATCTGGAGAAAAGTGTATCGTTGAAAGGAGTGTATAGATTGATTTTGACCTGAGGAATGTCACTTCTCTGCCATTTACGAATTAGTTCGATAATGAAAATTTTATAGTTAGATGGGCAGGCTTTATACAGATAAAAATGCGAGATTATCTGTAGACAAAATTTAATGTCAGCGTCTGCTGGAGAAAAGAAAACCGACTGTCACACCAGAGGACCCGTTAGATGCGAATCTGATTGAATGATAAATGACACGTGACTGAAATCAGATCCTGTAATTATTAATGCTACAACCGTCAAGAATCTGGCTAGATATAACTGAGGAAAACTTATTAAACGGAAGCAGTATACAGTCGTAGTAATTCATCGTGTCGAACAAATTTAAGAAATGTTCTTTGGAGGAAATAGTAGTAAAAAACACAGCGGTCAGAAAAACAAATATTTCCTGACGCTTATTAACTTATTTTTATTTTAAATTTTACAATCTAATCTAGGAGAGACCAATCGTTGTTTCTAAAGTTAATACAGTGGCGTTCTGAACTTACGTAGGCCTACTATATGTATACATATATGTATACTACTATAAGTATACATTGACTGGGCTTCACATTGAACACATCATATCGATGGGCTTGTTGTCTCACCTTCTGATTGGATCCCAGAATTTCTCTTATCAAGTAGTCGGACAGCGTCAGTCAATGTAACATGTGTCACACTTGGCAGCTAATCTTTTTATTTTGCTAGCCACGTCTAGAACTCCGGAATCTCGTTGCCCTGCTGGAGTATGAGGTCACAGTCTACCTCAGTACTTGGGTCATTTGGCGAACAACTGCCAAAACAATTTTGCACTGAAGATGGCCCTCCGATGGTGAGGCCGAAACGTCTGAACTTAGACCACGGCCTAACAGCCCGGCTAACGATACTTTGAATAATATTAAGAAAATCTATTTTCTTTTGCAAACAAGTCAAAAATTAAACGAATGAAGCTAAAAATGCTCCGCTCTAACGTTGGTAGGCCCTACTTGACGTCGAAGTCAATTTTTCTTCTTCACTTTACGGATTAGGCACATTGCTGTTCCGTCTTCACAGTATATCTCTTGCCATCTTGCTCTTGGTCTGCTTACATTACTTCTTCCAAGGGGTCTATACATACACACTACTTTAGGTAGCCATCTATCCTCCATTCAGTTCAGATGCTGCGACTATTCCAAGCGATATTTGTGGATTGTGTCGATTATGGACAATACCTCTAGTTCATTTCTATTGTCCTCATTACGCAAACGATCTCGCCTTGTACATCCATTTTTTCGGCTCAGAAAACTAATTTTGAACTTTTAATTTGGTTCATAATCTTCTTTGTAGGCACCCATACATTAACACAGGCACTGCCATTATTTTATATAATTTAATCCTTGTTTCTTTCCTTGTTTTATTCTTTAGTGTTCTATATACGATGTGACACATCTGAAAATTCGAGAATTTCGTCGTGACATCTCGTCCTGATTCATACCCAATACTGCTAACACGACGTAGATAAATTACACTCAGAGATTTGTTCCAAAACTGTTTCCTCGAGAACAATTTTTGATCCGACTGGAAGCTTTCCCCAGAAAGCCACGATCTTTGTTTCTATTTTTATAATACCAAATATAGTTCATAAATTAATTCGGTTTAATTTTGATTACAGGTTCCTGCGTTACGTTACGTAGATTTCTATCAATCAATGGTATAGGCCTATATGCACTTGAAGATACTCTGTTACTTATATTGTTTTTTAGTTATGTATTAGTTGTTCTTATTAATAATGTAGCAATGATAAATATACTATTATAATATTAAATTCGGTCTTCAATTTTTATATCTTCTCCGTAATAATAATCAAACGGTATGTTATCTACTATTATAACAGAATATAGGCTACTCGTAGATCGTATGTTACAAATAAACCTAAAGGATATTACGTTTTAATTTGTAAATATTTGTAAAAAACCTAATTATTCTACTTAATATTCCTTCGTATTAAGTTGTTCCCTACATATATTTTATGCATACACTTCGTATTTTACGATTCTGTTTTAATACTATTTATCTGTAATAAAACACAGACTTATGGATAATCAAAATATACAGGCTAAGGTGGGTTGGATACATAGAGAGAATGGAGGAAGGACAGCCTACGAAACATATTTTCTACCCGAAACCAATGGGTAGTAGAACAAGGGGAAGACCCCGAAGTAGATTCAAAGATCATATAGAGGAGGACCTCAGAAAGGTGAACATAAGAAACTGGAAAGCCAGGACACGCAATAGGGAAGAATGCAGTCGACTCTTGGAGTAGGCCAAGACCCACCAAGGGTTGCAGAGCCAGGCTGATGATGATGATGATGATAAAAATAAAACTTATACGCTGACTAGCGCGTACGATATGACCTCTCTGATCTACTTGGCAGAACCACTCCACCCACATTAATGTCGCCGCATAACTACGAGAAAATTGAAGCTGACGTGTTGGTCATACCCAGTGATTCAGTGACGGCACTGACGACAAAAGGCTGTGAACTTGCCGAGAGAGAAAATATTTTAATGAAACTCAACAAACACAGATGAGCTGCAATTAACTTCATCGCGTAATAACATAAGCAAGAATGACAGTTCGCGACCTCCTCAGAGGTCATTGAAACTACGTCATCATTTACATACGACTTTGGACAAACAATTGCTTTACCTTCAGCAACTGCGCTGCCACTGCCACTAAATGCGAGCGAGCAGTCAGTTTACGAGCCAATCAAGTATCAACTTCTTTCTGGTTCAGCTGAACGACTTCACCTTCACTTGCCGATTAATCTGGTAAATTATTCTTATAACGTACACGGACCTACTCTACTGACCGTAATTTAAAAAGTTTACTAATTAGATGACCTAAAATGGCAGCTCGGAGCGATTTAACAGACTGAAAATGCATAAAGAATTTATGAGGTTTTCACGGCCGGCGTCAACACTGTTGATATTAGGCCGTTAGGCCGCGGTCTACTACTGACATAGCTTTCAGACGTTTTGGCCCTACCATTGGAGGCCATCTTCATTGTATCAGAACATTTGAGTAATTGGCAATATGTTCCCCTATTCCCCCAGCACTGAGGTTCGCCATTCTGTACCCCAGTACCGGTACTGGGGGACTAGGCGAACATCTTGACAAGTACTCAGCGTTGTGATACACTGAAGATGGCCTCCAATGGTGGGGCCTAAACGTCTGAAAGCTATGTCAGTAGTAGACCGCGGCCTAATAGCTGGGCAGAGAATCAACAGTGAAAATGCATATGCTACGACTGGTCTCACTGATCGTCGTATGGTACAGTGAAAAACAAAATATAGGCCTACTAATCGCCAGCTTTAATTAATCACAAATAGGCCTAACAGTTTGTAATTATTCAACAAGATTACTCGTACAATATATTTCAAGTTAAATTTGCCCACACGCAATATTAATGTCAAGTAACAGAGTTCCTCACTAATTATAAAACAGTAAACACTTTCCACTAAGCCTCAACAATGACTCGATCCACAATAAGGAAATCGGTCAAAGTAACTGACTGACAAAGCCAGGCTCTGTCACTTTTATAGGTAGAGCATGTGTTCGAGAATAATTTCCATCATTACTGCGGCTTGTCAGCATAATGGGTATTTCAAGTGCTCTCCAGAGCACTCTGGAACGTACTTGAGTACGGCCTTGACTGAGGCTACACCTGCACGACTAGCGAAGAAACGCGTGGAAGGCTCTCGGCTGTTCCAGATGGTTCCATCGTTTCAATATATAACGCTGTGTTACCTGATTAATCTTGGTAGTTACGAACCTTTTATTAGAATTAGACTGGATTAATTTATGATCTTTCTTCAGTTCGACGTCAACAAAAGTAGAGTTCAAAGTCTACAAGTACTGAAGTTAGCGTGGAGCATTTTTCTTTAGCTTAATCTGCTTAAACTATAGCTTGTTTGAGAAAAAATTTATTTTCTTAATGTTTAAAGTACCTTAGTGGCGATCAAATTAGTAAAAAATTTGACAGAATTGCTTCAATAACAAACGTATTTTCTTAACGTTTAAACATACCCTGGTCGCAGTGAAACCAGCAGTCAATTTGCTAGAGCCATTGAAGTGTTAGCTGCAAAAGTAAGTAGGAATCAGAATATTCCTAAGATATATGTTTTCAGAAAACTATTGAATGTTTCTATGTAGAGGATGTATTAATGTTCAGAAATTGATTTTAACGTAGGATGCTGAGACCCGTTTTTAATTCAGATCATAGCAGATTCGCACTACGAGCAATCGGATGACTGTCCTTGTGTAAAGCACCAGAGGAGGGGCTCAGAAACTTTAGTGAGTTTTAAAATCATGGGAAAAGTTTTAAGCAGTTTAAGTAAAAGTTCTTGTAAATAAAATTACAGTACTAATATGTAAGCAAAATTTTAAAATTCAATTTTTTCACAAATTTTACGTGTATATAATTACATATTTTATTATAACTACTGCGTTTATATAGTTACCATAATTTTCAATTTTCGTACTACATGAAGAATAATTACGTTTGATCGAGTTTTTTAGTTAAACTTCTCAAAAGTAAAGGTCTGGATACCTCCTAGTAAACTTTCTGATACAAAAATTACAGTACAGAGTTCAATAAAAAATAAGATTGTTTTTTTGCCAGATTTTCGGTCTACAATTCGGGAGTCTTACATGCGACTCGGGTCTCAGAATCAAAGAATATGAGATTCCGGACTGGCCAAACAAGTCGGGAAATAGAAACCCATAGAACATAAGTGTGTGGTTAGATCCAGGAAGAGAGGACTGGAGGATATTTGATCGCGGAACAGGCAGCATCTTGCCTATGTCGTGTTGTGAAGTTGATGATAAAATTATAAATGTAAATTTTGAATTATGAATTAAGAATTGTGAAATATAAGATACTGAAGCCTATTTCGTTCTATGTTGTAAATAGTAAGTTATCCGATTAGACTGTTCTCTAAAAACGTTACAACTGTCTTAAAGAAGAGCACATTATGATTTTCTCAGTTGTGTGAGTCTCTCGTTGCACGTCATCGAGCTTAGGATGCGGAGTGTATTCGGTACAAGACATCCCGTGATACTTGCTGTACACCATATGAGACTACTGTACTGTCTCTAATATCTCACAATACAGTTACAGTCATATTACTTTATGGTGGCCGATATTCAGAGCTGCGCGAAAATCTCCCGTACTGGGGAGACTCTATGCGATATTTGGTTGCACTGACAAAACACACGGCACTGCACAAAGCACTACCGTCGCCTAGGTTTCCGGCCGCCATAAAATAACAAGATTGTATATAGGATTGCTGTATAATTTTTTGTGTTTATAGTTTCGTGAACAATAATTTTCTTTCATTTCGCAGTTTTTGTGCACAATTCAAAAAGCCTGTTACGTACATTTGGGTCAAAACAATATCGAATTTTTATTTTTTACTACTAAATATTAATCATGTGGGTATTATGTTGTCGGAAAATATTTTACCATTTTTCATTCTGTTTCGGTTTCGGGTGTTAAGCCATTGGACGCGGTCAAGACGATTCATACTGAAAATGGTTACCGCAGAAATAGCCGAAACGATGTAAACAAAAGCTAAGACTACGCTCCGTCAGCGAAAAGCTAAAAATCAGTATTTACTGTGTAGGATCTTTAACCTGAAGATAAGAATTTGGGTATTTTTCTTTATTAAGTATCCTTCATCCAACTTTGTTTCATTAATATCACGTTTCGAGTTCTTATCGTATGATTTTTATTTATTATTATTATTTTTTGCGTGTGAGCCACTGTAGACTACGTTTGGTTCAACTGGTTCCTCCCTTCTTCTCCTCTCTCTTCCTCCCCTCTCACATCTCCTTCATTCTCCTTGATCGATTGATCGATGTCTCTTCTTCCTTTCGTCAGTACAGATGGCACCTGTCCTCTTCTTGGTTTTTTCCTGAAAACTTTGGGAATTGTTTAATTTCTTTTTGAGTAGCAAGCATTCTTCAATGTCTTCTTTAATAATCTGGATTTCTTCTATGTCTTTTTCCGTTTCCGGTTGCCGGGATAATACCACAATATACCATAATATCGTATGATTATTATTATTTTTTTGAGATAAAACAAATCACTATGAGCATTAACGTCACATTTTATGTGAACGTCACTAAAATATTAAAGAGTCGATTTTTCTGTAAAATTTCCGCTGCTTTACAAATGTATTCTTATAGTGCATTCATGAAACTGATTGCTTGCAGTAGATAAGGCTTTTGAATGATTAGTCGCAAAGCTCGTGTAAGTTGTGGGTATAATGGATTAAGATGTTATTACCCATAGTAACTGTTATAAATCATATTATGTTTTAGATAAGTGTTCAAAGAATCAATTTCTAAACATCTTCCTATCTGCCGGTATAGAATTTCTCACAGTCATAATTAACTTTATATGAGCCGAAGCACTGGGCATTGATTTTAAATCTGCACTTGATATTTCCGATTTTACCCTAGGTGATAGTAGATTTTCCCTGTAGCATGTAATGGATAATTTAAATGAAATTTAACTTGAAACAAAGTCAGATCTGTACATATATAGGTCTACATGTGGAGACATGCCCTCCTACGTCTTCGGGTTATTAGTCTCCATTGTCTTCTAGCCCTACCAATTTCCTAGTCTTAAAACTCTCCGCGCGGCTTGCAGAATCCGTTTCACGTTCGTTACTGTTGGCGTTTTTTACGTTTCACTCTCTAAAATTTGTTTGAGAATCCTTTCTCATTGCATTATTTCATCGTGTTCGTACCGCGTAAGCCGGCTACGTTGTACATCCTGTCTTGTAACAGCTTCAACCTTCTTGATCTCTCTCATTCCTGATTTTCTCTAGTCTCGACAATCCTGCCGCTCCCTGCCAATTATCAATCTCTAGGACAGTCAGTTTTCTTTCTAGAAATTTACTCATTTACTAATTCTTGCAACCGTATAAGACTACTCTTTAAATACGATGTTGTAAGTATCTTGTTTGCTTTCACTGTCTACAGCTTCTGATCATAGTACGGAATTGATGTTCACTCTTATCATTTTCCTTTCAACTACCCTGTTGTTCATGTCTGGTCCTGTTGTCCCTGGCTGTTAATTTCTGCCCTTATGGAGAATGAGATTTGTCCAAAGTTTATTTCGCGCATGCCTTGAGTTCTGTTTTGGAAATATCAAAGAGATGGCTCATTCTTTTTGGGAGGATATGAGTGAAGTGTTACCGCGGGCAGTTTTTCTTTTCCCGTCAACTATGTTAACAAATTAACAGAAGTTATACCGAAAATAATCTTATTATATTTGTGGATTCGGAGAGCTTCAGAGTGGCAGAAAACAAGTCGCCCGATCTGACTTTCTTAGTGTACTGTAATTTGTCTCAAATAAGTTGACACAAGCGGACTATTAGAATCAACACACTCTGATTGCTTACGATCAACTTCTAGGACAGGTGAGCTATTTTAATTATTTGGGAAATGATATTGGCTATTATAGGAACTATGATATGGGTGTTGAGTTAGGTAAGTTACAGACGATCTGTGGGCAATCAAACGGTCGACATACAAAATTATATCTTTACAATACAATACAAGTTTTACAAAGTTATGGCAGGTCCTTTACTGTCCTATGGGTGTTGTGAAGTATGGATAAGACAATACAACAAGACATGAAGACAAGACAAGACAAGACAAGACAAGACAAGAATTATGAACCAAGAAATAAGACAGTAAAATGCTGGCCTCGGAAACGGCGCTCTTAAGCGTAGTCAAAAAGGTGTTCTAAACTGATCGTATTAATCCAACATTGTCGTGTTTATTTGGTGAACTGCTACTTGTCATGTTTGGGACGAGGCCTTTCAGTGTTCCCACTATTCTCAAGTCCCAAACCACGACCTAAAGAAACTGCTAATTGAAATAACAAGACGAATAATGATGGTGTAAAGGATGTGGCCACAAGATAAGTTTATAACTTGAATGAAATATTAAAAATTACAAACAAAAGTGGAAAGAACACTTAGAAAGAATTCAGATTCCAGACTGGTCAAACGAGTCTGGAAATACAAACCTATAGGACACAGTTGTGTGGGTAGACCGAAGAAGGGATCGCTGGAGGATCGTTTGAAGGCGGAACAGGCGGCACCTTGTCTGTGCCGTGTTGTGACGCTGATGATGATGACAATGACATCTCTCACTACATTGCAGCAGCAAAGACACTTCCGGCTCTCCGTGTACATTTTCTTAACGTGCGCTAATAATCACAATTGCTAACATTTCCTTTTTTTGAATCTTTCTTGTTTTAACGTGGCAGTTTCAGGATTTGCACTGTTTATACGAGCATGCAGTGAAGGGAACCATACAGTTTTACAAATGGATTGCAGGATTCTAGCGCTCAGTAAAAACAACTAGTTGCAATTTTCTTTATGCTCGAGTCCTGTAGCCGGATACAAAAGTGTGAATATTTAGCATTCATGCTGAACACAAATCGTTATATTAAAAACGTATGTCTGTCAGTAAAAATAATGTCTACAGAGAAGTATTAAATTCACATTTCCAAATATTTTTATCTTTTTTCTTCCATTAAAACTTAAAATTATTTTGATAATTTTATGCAAAACACGGTTTATTGGTCCTCAAAGTAAAAACCGAGTAGTATTTAAGCTCCATTCTATTAATGAGTTCTCATTTCTATCTTTTACCGGTATGTTTTCTAAACCGCACCTGTACAACGGCTTGTGAATTGTGAACTACTGTACATTAATTGACGTTGAAGGAAGCTTATATAATAAGCTTATAATTGACGTCTAGCCCTATAATTAAGTTGTACCGTTCAAAATAATTCCTATCAGATATAACATATTTCTGCTAAGGATTGTTTCAATTTTCAAAAAAACGTTTCTAGAATGCGCCTTGTATCAGCTCAACCTTGACACTCGCTCAACGGCTTTTGTTTTATATCTTAAAAACAAAGCTGTTAAGCTGTTGGGATACGTTGTCCTTTCGTGGGGTTTTCAGCCTTGGGAAAAGAACAAAAGGCACACATGACCAGACCTAGTGAACACAGTGGTTGCAGTAACGTTTACAGCGGTGTTATTTTTGCCCAAATGTTCTTGAATAAGCAATGAATGTAGGCCGATGCTTTATTAAGTTGCATTTCCATTTCTTCTTCCACCAACTAGCCGTTTTCTACAAATGAATAAGTGAAATGCCCAAACAGTACTGTCAATACTATGCTCACATACAGAAAAACCGTACTAACCTACTCTCCGTTAAGGGTAAGATTTCATAGGACTTAATACGACTATCTTCGCTTGACGTTAAGCATGTTGTATCATTTCCTATAGGAATGTAAAATGTTAAAAATCATGTAATATACAAAGCGCAACACAGTTTCTTGTCATATCTAATCTGTATAAAATGTGGCTAAAATAAAGTCCAACTGTCACATACACGTGTACAAAAACTCAAAATTTGCGAAGAAATTTGATCAAAGCTCGTACGTCTTTGTGACCAAATAAGATGGCTTAAAGGTAGGCCTACTAGAAGAGTGTATCTGGCCCAGTCTGACTTTAGGCCACGGCTTCGAGCCTATACACTTTGGATTCAAACTAATTGTCATCAAGAAAGGCTAGTCTTGCTTCATACTGTGTATTCCCTTACCAATTGGATCAGGAGTCCGAGAGCAGATGTCCAGCCGGGCTGGGTAACGTTAAAAGTGTCTTGCTTTAGTGCTAACTGCCTTGCTTTATGTTAGTGCCGTAACAGCCGGACCCGAGCAAACGTTTTCCTTAATTCTTTACGAATGGGTAATTGATGTTAAGTAAAACCAGATCTACAACAAGTACACTTACTTATTATTGTTTTTTACCAGCACATATGATGTAGTTTGACAGTATAAATTGTTTGGTTAACGGCGAAATAGAGCTGTGATTCCAGTTAAGAATTGCATTTCAAGTAATGTATGATCAGACAATTTTCTTTAATTCTAGTGCTAGGATCAGTCCTGTACTAAAATTATTGCAGATTATAAAGCAGCTATAAGCAAATGACAGAGAGTTTTAAAAGTTAAATAGATGTTTGGTTTGTTTGAAAATATGAGATTAGTTAGTAAATGTACGATATAAAGTTTAATATACCCATTTTTCTGTCTTCACGAATTTAAATTTAATAAAATTTTGCTTTTTCAAGATGTATATAAGTTTAATAAATGACAATATTGTAATTTTAGCGATATGTCTGATGATAATAATCAGTATCTTTTTACATTGATCATCATCTTCTTAACGGTTTTAGGCTTTAGCGGCCTGTTCCTATTCCACAGTCCACCTTTTCTTAGGTCTACCAACTTTTCTTTCTACCTCTAGTGTTGTAATCTTTCACCACCTTCGGTATTCTACTTTCTTCCATTCTATTGGCGTGTTGAATCCATTTTCGTCTGTATTCTTTAATCCTTTCATTAACTAAAAAAATATCTAAATCACTTCTTATGTCTTCATTTCTTATATGATTTCGTCTATTACACCTTTTAACTAATCTCAAAAATTTAATTTCTGCTGTTTGTACCTTCTGTTCATCTTTTTTCTTTATGAAACAAGTTTCAGAACAATACAGTAGTGTAGGTATTGCCATTGTTTTGTAAAACGTTATTTGCGTTTCTTTTCTACATTTATTTCCAAACGTTCTCAAAATCGTTCTACACATTCTTGTAAAATTCGTCACTTTATTCTCTATATCTCCATCTTGATCATAAGTAATTTTACATTGATCAAAGACATAAAAAATACTATGTAACAAAAATTGAAACAAAAGTGATGTTTTGTTAACTGATGATAAATCATACAAGAAAGAATAGTTATTCTGTTTATAGTTTTTGTAGTAGCCACATATATAAGGAGGCGTCAATACTGGGAAATCCTCTATTCAGATTGCTTCAATCGTAATATTTTTCTTGCTTGACGTTTAAATTCCTGGAATGTGAGATCGCCCTCAGAAGCTGTGAGTGGCAGTTGAAAGACCCTGTCGTTAGGTATTTCAGCAGGGTCTTTTAAGAAATCACCCATCGTGGAGAGGTATTAAAGAACGGGAAGTTTCAGTATCCAAGCGGGAACTTCGGTATGAATTAAATAAGAGTAGTAGGAGGGCACAAAGAATTCTAGCGGCATAGAAAAAGAGATACGGCACTGTTCTGTGTGTATGTATCCCGAGATTAGTGATGAAGCGTGAGCTACATTGATCCCAACCTGTCACGGGTATAAACGCAAGTTTAAAGTTGAGAAACGAATCGCATTAACTCTTTTTAAACTATTATTTGTCGTTCTTAAAAAAAAAAATGGTGTGTCACTTTGAAAG
Source organism: Magicicada septendecula (assembly GCA_034769895.1). Lineage (NCBI taxonomy): Eukaryota > Metazoa > Arthropoda > Insecta > Hemiptera > Cicadidae > Magicicada > Magicicada septendecula. The sequence goes on from CM068373.1 coordinate 381,213,877, forward strand.
TAGTCTACATCCACGGTAGAAACTGAAGATAACGTCGTACTAACTTGCAAGCAGCTGCAGTGCGTGTTCTTGTCCGGTGAGAAGCTGCAGAAAGAAGTGGAAACCCGTTATCCAATCAGTGATTCGAACGAATCCGTTACCGTGATTCGGGCGAAACCGAAACGCAGATTCATTACTTTTGTAAAATTAATGGCAGCAATTCTACAAGAGTGCGTTATAAATCGCAGATATCTTTCGGATGTTAGAGATCCCAGAACTAGTCTTTCATCATTAAAACGTTTAACGTTTACAATTTTTATTGAACCGGACTATAATTTGCGTTGTTCCTTAGACATTTAACTCTCAAACCCTATCTGACTCTACTTATTATTACTGTCATTATTTATCATGAACCAGAATCGAAGTGTTGACAGTGTCGTATTAGTGTCAAGCAATGTGCAGTGCATGTCTTGAGTGATTTTATGACAACTCAAGTGATAAATTGTTTACTCTGACTAGCTTATTACACCTGGGGTTACATAGTGTCATTCATTTTAGATTTATTTTTAGATACTAAATAATTATTTAATGTTTTTAAATAAATGATAAAACTTAATTTTAGAAGGTCAGTTAATCTGAATGAACACCAGGAAATTTCATTACATTGACAGTGCAAATACCAATATTTTTGTTAACTGTAAATGAAATGTGCAAACCACAAAACTACAATAGATGTACAAGATTTCTTTTCATAGGTTGGACATTTTTCGTTGTTTGGATATTTTATAGTTACCCTCTTCGCCGGCAGACATCATTCTGATTATTCACTCAATTCTTGCAAAACGCAATCAACAATATCCTCAAATACTATGTCTTTACTGAAGCTAAATAGTAAAAAACATTACATTTAATGTTACAATAATTACACCTTATTAAAAAAGCTTTTGCCTAGACAAATAAAACTTTATTTATACATTTAAGTAAGCCTATATATTTTCAGATAGATGGGGTTATGTTAGAAGTTGAACGCAAGTATGTCTGTATGGACCATCACATTAGACAGAAGTTTATATCAGCTTAAGTAAAAACAAAAAAAGTACAATGTCTCATTGTATTGTTATGACGTTATTTGTAATTTTACATCCATATAATAGTGATGGCAGGAATAGTTCCAATAGCAACAGTTAATATTTTAACAATAATAACAAAATATAATAATACTATTGTTTGCTGACGATTTGCTTGTAATTCAAAATACAGAATCTGCTTCACAAAAATCTGTTTAAGCTTCATTAGATTTGCAAACAATACAGTATGAAAATCTCCGCTATAAAACATTTCGCTGCAAGGAACCAGTGTGAGAACAAAAATAATTATTAACGATCAAATTCTAGAACAGGTTAAGTCATTTTAAGTATTTGGGAAATTATATTGGCTATGATAGGAATAATGATATCGATGTTAAGTTATGTAAGTTCCAGACGATATGTGGGACAATCAACCGTATTCTTAGAAGCAAGATACGTCGAGACATAAAATTGAAGTTTTACAAAGTTATGGCAGTCCCTGTACTGTCCTGTGGGTGTGAAGTATGGGCAACAACCAAGAAACAAAACAATAAAATACAGGCCTCCGAAATGGCGTTCTTAAGAGGAGTTAAAAGGTGTTCTAAACTTGTATAAAGAACGAGGCCATAAGACAAGAGTTACTAGTTTTTAACTTGCATGAAAAATTAAAAGATTTTTACAAACAACGGTGGAAACAACACTTAGAAAGAATGTCAGATTCCAGACGGGCCAAACAAGTCTGGAAATGCAAACCTGCAGGACACAGGTTTGTGGGCAGACCCAGGAAGAAATGGCTGGAAGCGGAACAGGCAATACCTTGCCTGTGGCGTGTTGTGAAGATGATGTTGAATAATCTAAAACTGCGTAATAATGGTAGCAGCAATAATTATTAACGCATTGCGTGTCACAGGTGTAAGGTATACGAGGATTAATGGAATCAGCTGTTCAGGAAAAAGTTGAGATGGTAGGAAGTTGTGAAGATAAGTGTTTCAGTTCGTTAAGAAACTCTAATAAAGTATCAAAGAAATTTGAGACCATGCGATCTATTAGTATTATGCTTGACATGCGCGTTCTCGTTTATATATAGTGTGCATCGGTGCGGCGCGCGTGAACATGTGCGCGTTTGTCAACAATAAACTTAGGTGATGTTCACGCTGTGAAGATACACTCTTTGATACGCCACTACATATCCCCAGTCTGCGTAACACGGAGTGTATTGATTGAACTTTAAATTCTAATACTGGACTTTCCCACACAATTCGAGCTGTTTACTTTGACGAAGTAATATGTATAAAAGTTCATCATCATCTTCACAACACGGCACAGGCAAAGTGCTGCATGTTCCGCCTGGAAACATCCTCCAGTCTGGGTCTACCTACATATCTGTGTCCTATAGGTTTGTATTTCCAGACTTGTTTGGCCAGTTTGGAATCTAATTTCTTTCTAAGCATTCTTTCTACCGTTGTTTCTGTCTTTTAATTTTTCATTCAATTTAAAAACGTATAACTCTTCTCTGTTATACGATCAAGCTTAGAACACCTTTTAACCCTCTTAAGAATGCCATTTCCGAGGACCCTGTATTTTACTGTCTTGTTTCTTGGTTGTTGTCCATAATTCACGCCCGTATGATAGGACTCCCATAACTTTGTAAAACTTAATTTTGTATCTGGATGTACCTTGTTTTTAAAAATACAGTTGATTGTACCACATATCGTCTGGAACTTACCTAACTTAACAGCAATATCATCATTCTTAACGTAGCCAATATCATTTTCCAAATAATTAGAATGGCTCACTTGTTCTAGACTTTTATCATTAATCATTATTTTTGTTCTCATTGGTTCCTTGCCGCGAAATGCTATTACCTCTGGTTTTGTAGTGGAGATTTTCATATGGTATTGTTTGCAAATCTCGTGAAGCTTAAAAACAGATTTTTCTAAAGCAGATTTTGTATTTTGAAATGCAAGCAAGTTGCCAGCAAACAACAGCACATTCAAATATCTGTCTCGTGATATCTTAAATGAAAGTTTTTTTTCTAAAATAAAAGATTGACTACTACGGTAGACGAAATCCAGTTTTTCAAATAATTAATATTTACCTATTTGAATGCAATTATTAACGGCAATAAAAAGTAAGTGCCGATATTAATATTAACATTAAAATTTTAATGTTAAAGGTTAATATTAATAATTGTCTACATTTTTAACCGTTATTATGAATTGCTCAGGAGTTACCTAAAAATAGACATTTCTATTGAATCTGTGTGTGTGTGTGTGTGTGTGTGTGTGTGTGTGTGTGTGTGTGTGTGTGTGTGTGTGTGTGTGTGTGTGTGTGTGTGTGTGTGTGTGTGTGTGTGTGTGTGTGTGTGTGTGTGTGTGTGTGTGTGAATAATATAACAAGAAATACACACTGCTGTCGTCAAGCGTGGATATACAGATTATACTCATAATTTTTTCATAAGAGTATTATAACATTGAATTCCGTATAAACAATAAAATAAAAAATATGTCCTTAATTATTGCTTTGTCAACATCAAGCCTACACGTGAAATAAACAGAATAATTAATTTAATAACGAATAATTAAAATTAAAATAATTTTATTAATTTTTAATACTTACTATTTGGTTTTATTGCCAGTACCAAGTGATAAACGTCGGTTTATCTGATTCCTTAATTAAACAAAAGTAATTAAAACGAATAAATATTAACCTAGGTTCCCATTAAAGATGGCATTCGCGGAGGCAGTAATTGTGTTGCGGTCCAGTAGGTTTCTTAGAAAACTATAAGGTCAGTTCTTCGGTATACTTTTTCTGATGCAATCTGTAGCACTGGATGTTTTGAACTTACTCCTCTATTTCTGTAGAAACGTTTGTTTCTGTATTATAAACTTTTAATTATTAATAACTCTGTCTTTTGTTTTTATGGTTTAAACCTAAGGAACGAAAGTTTATCTCAGTTTCTGTTTCATTGCATTGGATTGTGTGTACGGGGTGTCTTTGCACCCATGGCTGACTGCAGCATCTGGATCGAGTCCAATGGCTGCCAGTAGATAAACATAGTCTGGTTCGTAGTCGACTGGTTACCTAAAACTGGAGAAGGAAACCGCCAACCAGTTAACGGGGCGAGAAAGAAAACTCTTTGATTTTAGTATCACTGCCGTTGGTACCGATTCAAGCAACAAGTGTTGCCCGTCTCAAGTCCAGCCAGCAGACACCTTGAGGCGTCGGTCGCTCCCCGCGAGGCGGAGAGCCTCCATGTCGGTGATCAAGGTAACAACAACAAGCAGCTGACTCAGCGTACTAGGAGGCGGTCAGGAAGGAGAGGACAGTTTTATTAGTGAACTCCGGGGTTGAGGGCTGGTGATTTAAAGAGGATGACGTTATGGCGGGTCATCAAGAAGCGCCTGAGGGCGTTTGACCCGTATGGGCGGTGGTGGTTCTGACGCGCTGATAATTCTTAAGAATGGGAAGATGGAGGTCGAGGCTGCAGCAAAGAGATTTACAGCCAGCGACCGGACAAAGGCAGACAAGGTAGGAACGCGGAGACCACGTAGTTCCTCACAAACCAAGGGGACCCCGACAAGGATCGGAGGGTTCGGGACTGGAAAGCTTCCAGCCTACACCTGTTGGTGGTTGACAAATGAGACCACCATGCGGGAGCAGCATAGGTCAATACTGACCTGAGAAAGAGTAGATAGATGGTTAATTTCGTGCGCATGGCCAGGCGGCTGCGACACGAGAGAAATGGAGATAATTTGGGTCGGACGCCGCGAGCCTTGGCAAGGGTTTCCGTCACGTGAGATTTCTGTTTCAGTTCAAATTAAGATGCGCAACTACAGACACTTCTTCTTATTCGTCACAAGGTAATGCAAGTGAATTGCCTTCGCAAGTTAGTCTTCATTAGACATTTTTCAGAATGTGAAAGTCGTGAAAATTTTCGGGACTGAGTTTAAGATACAATTTATTCTTCTCAGTCGGTTGTATTTGTTCAGTCTTCTTCAGTGCGGGTTTCCTCTTCCTAGATTCGTGCACGGGGAAATTCCTTGAACTCAAAGCCTTATCTAGCGGATCTTCACCAAGGTATCTTCGTCTCTGTTATTCTACACGCAGACGTCGTTTAACAACCTCTATTTCACACACAAGAGTTTATTCCATTAATCTCCGAATATATTGTATCATGGGGCACCCAATTCACAATTACTGTTGTTATCGTGACGAACTTTTTTATTTTTGCCACTGAAACTATTCTTTTTGACATTTTACTTGTTAATTTCAAAATTGTGTATTCAATTATTTTCCGTCATCAAACTATAATGTGAAACCCGAATGATAAACATGTAAATTGCTGATATCGTTACTACTCCGCCCGTGCGAGTACACACAGGTACAGCAACAACGATGAACAAGTAGCAAAAAGAGCACAGACCGAGATTACCAAGCACCTATAAAGGGGATACAACCGTTGTTCGAAAGCGCTCTGCGGACACAATCTAATTTCTTTGTAAAGGTGGTTAAAATTAATATAATAATTTACTTTAAAAACGGAAAAAGGAATGTTGTGAGGCTTGTGAAACTACAAATGTATTCAACACATAGAAAAACAGCAGTCAACAAATTATAAAAAAAGTAATGATTGAATAAAAAATACAACTGAGAAAGAAGTTTGCAGAATGGTGTATCTAAGGCATAGTATTTACGGAAACGAAAATTAACATTGAGGAAAAGAGAAATAAAGTATAAGAAGTTTTGAAATGAGACGTAGAGAAGAATGCTATGTCAGTTGGAGGAACAGTGTGACTGATTAGTTGGTGTGTGAAGGGAATTTATGGGAGCCGTAAGATAACAAGGAGGAAGACAAAGCGAACAGAGAACATATTGGGAATTAATTGTATCTGGAGAATGATAACTGCGGAAGAGATTGATAGGAAAGGAGCCAGAGAAGGGCAGATGATGAGAATGTTGGGTGATCTGAAGAACGGTTGTGCGTATAGAGACCAGAAGGACAGAGAAGCATATGTCTGTACTTCTTTGTTACCTATTAATACACGTTTATATCGAATGAGCATGTATATGTGCCTGTGTGTGTGTGTGTGTGTGTGTGACGTTTTTAATAGACAGTATAACAAAAATACACACACTAATGGCGTGTGTAAATATAATTTATACTCATTATTTCATTATTTTTCCATAGTCAGAGTATATACGACATTGGAATGCGCATAAAAAAGTAATTAAAAATATATAAAAAAAATTTTTTTTTTAAATATCCTTAATTGAAGGTTGAAGAGGTGCTGGAAGAAGACGAGCGTCCTGGTAAGAAACATTCAAAGCTGGCGGGTACACGCAACGAAGAAAAGTTGTTTTTAAAAAAACAGAGACAAAACGCCAGATCGTTAGCTATCGGCAGGGATACCTGAGAGGTCAGGCACAAGAAGATATATCCTTAGTTAACAATCCCGTACAATGTTCCTACGATTTATGTATAATCTATGTTTAGTTTCACTAGTTCAGAGGTACCCGGCCGCCGTGCGGTCACTAAGGATAAGTATCGATGGTCGACGATCGAACAATATCGTTTGTGAAGGTGCGATGGTTGATGTTGTTACCATCGGTGGTCAGTAGCGATGTTTCCTCGCCATCCATGGTTGCTTCCATGTTTTGAAATCAAAGCTATTCTTTTCACTTTTGAGAAAATTAAAATAAAAGTTAAGAGTGGAAAATAAATATAAAGTTAGTAAAAATTGCAGTCTTCGATGATTTGACATAGTTTTTCGTACTAAAATTCCGAGTGTCTATCTAATCTTCCGAGAGAACTAAAATTTTCGTACTCTGTTTATTATTCCGAGTGCAAACGTTCTCAGCCACCGAACCGCCGTATGGTCATCCGTCCGGGTTTCTGTACTCATGCATGTCAACCTTGACTTTGCAAATGAAGTCACGATGGTATAACCACAAGACTCGTACTAAGATGCACCTATTAAAATCGATATATGGGATATATCTGATTTCAGTCGGCTTTAACATTAATGTTTATGTGTCCAGTTTTAATGGAATATTCATAAAGCGTTAGTGTTATCAGCGTGCCGAGCACTCAGTATATATTGGAAACATTTTTCAAAATTAACTAACAAAAGTATCGAAATCATTGAAAAGGTTGAATGACAGGCTCTCAGGCGGTGCTCTCATGTTTGAAGAGCTAAACGTTTCAGCCCAGCCTCATCATCGGAGGCCATCTTCAGTGGTTAAGAGTACCGGCAAATGTTCACCTCAGTATAGAGCCAAACTCATGATAGAAAACATAGTTTACATCAATGTTGTAAAATATTTTATAACTATGTATGTACGCGTGTATGTGTTTATAAATTAAATAAATCATGTTTTATTAATAATGTTAATATTCTTTTAATTAATTTACTTTAATTAATAACACTCAAATTTATTTTTATACATTCTATTAATAATGTTTTATAATTATAAATAAACTATGGCAAGACGAAAATATAGGTTTTATTTAGAACAATCACCGACAATAACCCTCCCCCACCAATGTGTTCTCGTTTTAGATCTGAAAAATTTGGTAGCCTTAACTAAAATACTTTTGTGCACTTAACGATTATAATAGTTCTAATTCTAAAACGATTCATAACGAGTAATTCGTTAGAACTTAAATGTGTGTGTGTGTGTGTGTGTGTGTGTTTTGTATGGAGTTTGAATAACTATTTTCAGTAAGATACGATTAATGTCAACTTTTTAAATGCACTTATGCATTTAAACAATTCAGTTAATGAGCGCCAGCACGATAGACATGAGTTGAAATTTGTGTGGCTAGTAAGGACAATGACATAAACCTGTTACTGATTCTATATTAAATGTATTTTTTTTATAGCCGTATACTACTAGATTTTATTCAATATAATTTGTCTTCGAAAAACAACTATGTAATTATAATCATAACTATTAGCAATAGTGATGTAATAGTAGTAGTAGTAGTAGTAGTAGTAGTAGTTGCAGCAGCAGCAATAGTAGTAGTAGTAGTAGTAGTAGTAGTAAACATTGTTTACATTTTTAAAAATCGACTGTATAGTCTAAATAACGGTATAATGACATTGTGTCAGTACAGTTAAGTGGTATGTTTAGTTATGTTTGTGTATACTGTAATTATTGTCTGACTGTCAACTGTTGTGTCCAACAGATGGCCGAAAAGAGACAGACGTAGCCAGGCGACGTCGACGCACGCACCTCACTTGTACGCGGACACCGGCTGCGAGTGCATCATCATGTCCCCCGACCGATAGACACCGTCTCTGTTCAGTGATAGGTGATAAGTGAATCTTATCGTTGCTAGTGCGGAGACGTTTCTTGGTTAAAAAAAAAAAAACAATGTAAATTTAGTTACAAGTAAGGTGTCAACAAGTAGTGTAAATTTAGATACACAAATCTCAACTGTTGGACTTGTGATTATTCTTCTGAGTATTCAGTGGTTTTGAATTCAAGTCTTACAAATTTAATTACAAATTCAGTGATTCACAAAGCGATCCTAAGTCCTCTAACTTTAGTGACAAATTACGTTTAACACAATGTTCCTTCGGTGTGACTTGTGACTTGTTTAAAAGAGGCGCGGATATTGAAAAAAAATTATATAACTGTTGTACTGTGTTTCAGTTACACTCTTCATTTTCAAGTAAAAAAATGTTCACGTAAAAATTTATCATTCTCTTAACGAAAAAAGTTCAACCTCAATCGGGCAAAATGCGCGGCAAACAGCAGGGCGTCACTCCGCACCTTGTCGAGGAGGAAGAGGACGAAGACGACGGCGACGATGACGAAGACTTCATGACCGGAATGAAACAGCGGGTGAACTCGCCGAACATGGACGGCTGCGGTGGAGGTTTCTGGATGGCGGCGGTGTCGGCCGCGGCCGGGGGCACCCCGATGGACTCCTCCGGCCTGCTGACCGGAGGGCCGGCTTCTGAAACCGGTTTCATCAGCAGCCAGCCGTCGATGGCTGAATTCATACTGCCGCATCATCTGGCCGGCGACATGCCTCCAGGAGGACCAATCAGTCCGTCCCAGCAAGGAAGTGGTTACCCACAGGGCCTTGTTGATCAGCCTCCTGCTGGTGTCAACGTTCAGGAGTATCCTTGGATGAAGGAAAAGAAGACGACAAGAAAAAGCAGTCAACAAGGTAAGAGACGCCTTCAATATATTTTGAGAGTAAACTGTTACAGTTAGAAACCAGTGTCCTTCTGCTAGTCGGCCTAAACAAATAAAACCGGCATTTCATAGTCTAATGTATTCGTGAAATGTAAATAACACAACAGTCGTTAAACATAAAATTCTGCAACTCACGGCGAAGTATATGCTGAATAAAATTCAATAAGAAATGTAGGCTAAGCATAAATTCCGAATTCAGCTTTTCTGTTGCTCGTTCACGAAAAATCAACTGTTCCCGGTATCGGACAGACATTCCTAGTATGTTCAGATATCACTGAGAAAATCTGTACTAACCGGACGTATTAAAATATTAAATTGAAAGTGTATCTCAGCAGTCCGAACGTCTGCTTAGCGAGATCCGTGAAATTTAGCTTAACGTCACAACCCGTTTAACAAATGGTTTTATGTAATTTGATTTTATGCGAGCTGTTAGCAATAAAAATATATTACACAACCCGTAGTGCGTAGATTCTACGGCTTGTGTGGATTGATATAAATATCCACAGGTTAATACTGAAAATCTAATTGCACATACACGGTTTACTCAGTAATATGCGTGTACGTTCACTCTCTAAGATAAAAGAATATTTATTTTCAGTATTCACACGTCTGTGTGAGTGTTAGATATGTAAAGTTCATTGTTTTTTTATTTGTTATACTATTGCTATTATTTGTTCTTTTTATTAATGTTAACACTAAGAGCTTCTCTACGTTAGTTTAATTTCTATACTTTGAACACTGCGTCGATTGTATTAAAATGAATCCTGCATTCTATGTGAGAAGAATTTTTATAGATCTGCTTTCAAAGAGAAACACTCAGTTTTATGAATCGTTACTTTAAAAAAATTTTAAATTACATCAAATGTTAACTATTCTGAAATAGATTACTATACAATTGTTTAAATGAATTACAGTTTTTGTATGTATAGTGATTATAGATTCTAATCAGTGAAACGCGTATAAATTATTGTCAAAAATATAATTTCCTTATTACGTACTAAATTTACGTGTTTATTGGAAAAAATGATAATAATAACACGATAATATTATCGTAAAATAATATTATTATAATAATATTGGGATACTGATATTACTTTATTCGGCTTCTAAAATATTAGAATAATATTAACTATACGGAAATGACATTGCGTATTTTTTCGTTAATGAATTTAATGAATTTCATCAAATTAAAGGGTAATTTGTGTTCTAAAAAGATTGTGCTTTTTAAGTGGCGTAGCTGGGGCCTAAACAAATCTAAAAGACCCTTTTGTAAAATTTACGTTTTATGCATTTTATTTATGAAAACTTACAAATCTAAACTTTCGTTTTAGTAGCCTCCAAAAGTTTACAATATAGAGTGTGCCGGTAAAACCTACTTTTCTTGAAACCAAAGTGGGATGGCCCTAACGGTTTGCAAAACGGTTAGCTGTAGGTACTCGGAAGCAGTTCCAGTTATGTAAGCTTAGTTAGTTATCCAACGGATATTATCACCTGCGTCCAGCGTCAACACGGTTACTTTCTAATTACATTGTTTTTATTGATTTAATATCATTACCGAATGCTTAATTGAAGCTTATTACCTGCGCGAACACAATTCACTTACCTTTTTAAGGGTCGGTGTAATTATTCTAAGTTACTTTGTTTGCACCGTATTATTAATTGTAAGGCTTTCACTGCGTTAAATATATCTAATAGAACGATTAATAATTAGCTCCTACATATCCTTATGCGTATATTTGAACATAATTTTTATTTACGTTAATGAATAAGCACGATTAGAAAGTTGAATTTGCTCTTAAATGGCTTTTATTTGTACACAGTAAATTGTATTTTTGTTTTGTTTTTGTTTAAAGTAACATTACCATAAGACCAATGTGGACATTTTAAACTCTTAAAACACCAAATATAGGATAAAAACACAATTTTAAAAGTAGTTTAATGTGTGCTTGTCGATTATTTTGTAATGTAGGAATGTTGAGTGGAACTTAAAACACCTAGTAAAGAAGAAACGCTCAACTTTATATACTCGACATTTCAACGGTTATCCTATTACTTCATTCTCTTGTGTGTAGCGTTAATAACTTAACAATAACTCTGCCACCAGCTTACTCCAGATGGTGATAATGTACATCAGATGAAGTAATGTTAGTTATGGTAGTAATTGTAATAAGTGATCACTTGGAATATTCGTATATAAATTTAGTAATCACATATTTTTTATGTGACCTCCAAACGTTGTTGTTTTGTCTTACTGACATTTTGACATATTAAAATCAAACCACTTCCTTATCCAAAACAAAAGTTATGGCTTTTCATAAGGGAAATCACATTAGAACAAAGATTGCCATACAGGATTCGCCAATAGAACAGGTGCCAGATTTCAAGTATCTAGGGTGTAGCATCTCCTTACCAAGATGATAAGGAGGTTAAAAGCAAAGCTACTCCCTTCTAGTCGCTTTGTGGCTGTATCATTAAAAGATTTAAAGAAGAAAACAAGGAAAGAGACGCAACTGAAATATTATAATGTAATGACCATATCTCAATTACTGTATGGTAGGGAGATTTGGATTAGAAAGGCCAAAGATATATCTAGAATACAAGGAGCGGAAATGAGGTTCCTGAGGGCTGTAGAGGGTTGTATCAGGAGAGATCTTATCAGAAATGATCACATTATAATGGAACTAGGCATAGCTGAAAGCTTAAATGAGAAATTCTCCCGGTACAAAACGGAATGGCGGTTACACGTAGAGAGAATCCAACTATCATCCAAGAGGCTTCTCTTCGATGTGTGGGAAGACCCCGTAAGCGATGGTTGAATGAGTTCCACTGAGAATGGAACAGGCTACTAGCCTAAGCCGTAAAGAATAATGACAACGACGACATATTTTCTATTTGGTTGATTTACCGCTACAAATCTTAAATGTAGCAAAAACACAATTTTTATGAGCCCAGATTTTGAAATAACTTATTTATATTTGACAAAACACCGAACAATGTAACTACAGACTGTTGATGCCCTATGACTTAACACAGATTATGACATAATTAAACTGATTTTTCTTTTATTATAGTTCGCGAAGAAATACACTGTAACCATCGCAGGTCGCTTTTCTATCCGTGTGTATGTATATACACACAGTGTTCCTAAAAATGGTGTCAAACATTGGGAGATGATTCTGTTCATTCAACTGAAGGAAAAATGTCCAACGAACATGTGCCGAAAAAATGCATCGTTTTCGTCTGTACACCTGTTTTGTGTTTTTACAAAAACCGTTTATTACCACTGAACGGAATGACATTCGAAACTGAAACTTGGTATACCAGTACGTGTACTAGTACTTACATTTACAAAACAAACCGAAATGTTATCTTGTGAATTTTTTAAATGGTTGGTGGTTAAAAACTTTAATTCTAAACTTTACAAAACTCGTATACTTATAATTAAAGAATTCAATTACACAGGAATTACTTTTTTTAATTTCAATCCAGTGATACCTTCTTATCGAATTCAGTTAAAACATGACGGAGACATATAATTTCATTATTAACAAAACTTTTGGCCTACTTTCCTTGTAAGAACCGTATATTTTTTCTGCTTGTTAAGCATTTTGTTTAAACTGGATTATTTTTCCCAATTCCTAAATACTAAATGCAATAAATTTAGGCAAATAATTATATTTTTTTAATATTGAATATGGTTATAAAATTATGAAACTAATCATGGTATAGTAATGTAAATGTGAATACACTGGTCTTATGAGGAAAATAGACCAAATATTTTGTTATGAAAGAAATATATTTCCCTTATTTGTTATACAAATTCCATAAACGAGATACTATTGCATTACGAATGTAAGCCAATAGTATTAATTAATTAATTAATACTATTAATTATATGATTTATTATTTAATAAATAGTAATTATTAAATATAATATAATTATAGATTATAATTATTAGCATTATTTGACTAATTAATTAATTCATTTTATTATTAATGTTTATGTATTAAGACATTTTTTATTATAAGTAGCCTATTGAATTTTATGAAATTTAGAATTAAATTATTTCATTAGCCGCCATTTTGAAAATGTTTATCTTCTGTGGTTATAAAAATGGTAAACGTACCGTGTATGCCAAATTTCAACATTATGTCTCATCTCGTTCGGCAGTAATTATTTTAAAAAAACCACACACGCACATAACGACACACAGACAGAAAACGAAGCATTTATTGGACATTTTCCTTTATTTTAATAAGTACATCGATTTCCCGAAGTTTCTCACAACCTTATGGAAACATTGTACATGTTTTTTTATTCTTTTTTAAAACGAATCAGCTGTACAGTTAGCCAGTAGCTTTAAGCGCGCATTTCCTCGTTATAGTCTGACTTAAAATAATTTTTATAATTTGTAATGTCTTTTTTTTTGAAGAGGATGTGCATAACTTTCAGAGACAAAATAATGTTTGATAATAATCATTACAAATTATGTTGAAAATAAAACTTTGTTTTCAAGAGCATTTTAATTTACGAGATTTAATTTTTATGGCACTTCGCGTAACACAAATTTATATTCTAATTTCTGCCTTAAAATATTGGAGCAAATAAGCGTACTTATTTAATGATTTTTATAAACTACAGGTAGTAGCTTTATAATTAACAAAAAAATCCTACCTACCTGAACTTAAAAATGGTAGGTCGTTCCATTACATTTTTCATGTACCTTTTGATTTAGTATGCAGCATGACATCTGCAATATTCTATATTTGATAATAATAATACTTTAATATTTTGTAATGCAAGTTTTTTAAATTATATTCATTTTACTCATTTTTCTTGTATATATATATATTTTTTTATATTATTATTATTAATAAAAAGTTTTATACAAGATTATATTTTTTATTGTTTTGTGAATGAATGTTACAATGTTTCAATAGCATTATCTGTCATCATCAGATGTACAAATGAATAAATTAAAAAAAGTTTGAAGACAATTCTTATTTTTGTTGTTTTTGAATAGGCCAATGTATTTTAAAGTTGTGACCAAATTACCTTGTAAAGTTATTAATCATAAATTAATTATTAATTATTATTATTTATTATGCACACACACACACACACACACACACACACACACACACACACACACACACACACACACACACACACACACACACACACACACACACACACACACACACACACACACACACACACACACACACACACACACACACACACACACACACACACACACACACACACACAAACTGAGCAAATATGAATATAATTGATAACCTTATAAGCTAATTAGCTCACAACTTTAACATACATACTTACAGTATATCACAAACAATAAAAATAAGAATTGATTAAAAAAAAATTGTTTAATTTATTAATTTGTATAGGCCTTTCTGATGATGATAGTTAATACTATTAAAACATTGTAATATTCGCAAAATAATAAAAAATATATTCTTGTGCAGAAAGTTTTATTATTATTAATAATAATATAAAAGATATTGTTTTAAACAAGAATATATTTTTTATTGTTTTTTTTACAATGTTTCGATTTTTTTAAATTACTGACAGAATTTAAAACTATCGAAGCCTTTTAAAAACAGTAAGAAAATATTCTTGTATTTAAAAGTTAAAAGTATTATTTATTATCAATTTGAATAACAAGAATAAATTTGAGTGAATATGAATACTCTGTATTCACATCGTTCACTCGGACTCCGATAAGCAGTACTGTATCAGGACTTTAGAGTCTCCGGCGTGAAACTCTAACGCTGAAAGAAATCCTAACGCAGATTTCTTTATATGAAATGACCATAAACATAAACGCGTTTTTCATTGAAGTACTCCTGAAGATATTAAAAACAAACGTTACATTAAATTATGAACGATGTATAGTGTAAATTAAGAAACACATAATTTTCATTACAAATAAGTAAATTATATTTGTGATAATCAACTATATTAGTAACCTACTCCTATTTTTTTCCAGTAAAAAATATTATGATGAGAGTGTACCGTTTTTGTCGTTTAAAAGAATTCCAACGCTATTCACATACTTTCCTTCAGTTTCTGTAAGTCGTCGTCGTCATGCTTTACTGCTTAGGCTAGCAGCCTGTTCCAGTCTCAATGGAAGTCATCCAACGGGGTCTTCCCACACTTCTCTCCCCCCTTGGATGATAGTCAAGGGCTCTTCTTGAAAATTTAGTTGGATTTTCTCTCTACGTGTAACCGCCACTCCGTTTTGTACCGGGAGATTTTCTCATTCAAGTTTTCAGCTATGCTTAGCTCCACTCTAATATGATCACTTCTGTTTTTATCATAAAATCCCTACTTGTACAATCCTTTACAGCCCTCAAGAACCTCATTTCCGCTCCTTATAGTCTAAATATATCTTTGGCCTTTCTAATCCAAGTCTCACTACCATATAGTAGTTGAGGTATGGCTATTTCATTATAATATTTCAATTCCGTCTATTTCATTGTTTTCTTCTTTAAGTGTTTAACGATACAACCACAAAGCGACTTCAAGAGACTAATTTTTCTTTCAACCTCCTTATCATCTTGGTATGTAATGCTGCACCCTAGATACTTGAAATCTGGCACCTGTTCTATTGGCGAGTCCTGTATGACAATTTTTGTTCTAATATGATTTGCCCCAGAAAATCCCATAATTTTTGTTTTGGATAAGAAATTGTTAGATTGTAACTTGTTAAAATGTTAGTAAGATAAAACAAAGACCATTGGAGTCATTTTCAATCTCTTGGATGATCACAAAGTTCGTCTGCAGACATTAAAATATTTAAATAAAATCATTTTCCCAAATATAATACTTTGGGAGCGTCCAATTTTAATTTCCTTATGGCATCATCTATACAGATATTAAATAAAACAGGAGGAAGATTGCAATCTTGCCGAACGCCTTGGATTATTCAAATGGGCTCTGAAAGTCTGTTAGTTTCTGTAAGATACTGATAATTTTACCTTTACAAAAATCGTAAATCAGTAGGGTCTAATAAATAATAGACTGTTAATTCTAAGTTGGTAACAAGTAAAAGTAAATAATTGAGAAAGTTATTAGTTGTAGAAACGAATAATATTCACGTGACGCTAAAATGAACAGACTTCTTACGTTATGCGCGAAATACTAAATTCGCAGTGAAATTATAAAAAGTTTCAGCGTCAGTTCTGAAGAATTAAAGGTTCTTTAGTTGCCTTTATGAAACTTTTTTTTCATTGCCTTTACGCTCGAAATGCGAATACTCATTTCCGGATAGGGTCAATGCCGTTGAGGCGGATAAACGACCTTTTATTTTCTCTGTATACTTTCAAAAAACGATCTTAATTTTTTGGTACCATGTTCCCTAAGAAATAGCAGTTGAGTAACTTGGTCGATAAACCTTGTTTGAGATAAGGACGGAGATACAATTAATAATTTTTAAGGTACAAAAAAGGTTATTTCCGGTCGTTATACACCTGCGTATTTATTTTTACTTTTTAATGTAAATATATATGGAAGGAGTTAATAGCTAATTTTATCGCGTGCGGTTTTTTAATGTAGCCTACGCTTTTCCATTTTGTTATTAGTTCCAGTTGAGAGGTAATTTAAGTTGAAAAATTACGAGCATTATCTGTAATTAATGGAAAATCGTCAACAATATTCTATTTCATTTCCTTAAAACTTTTTTACATTCATTTTATGACATACAGACATATATGTTCCTGAATATTTTCTATTAATTACCTGTATGGAGTTTTCAACAAGTATTATCTATCGCCTGCACTATAGACTCAGAATATTAACACACTGGCGCGCGCGCATATATACGCATACACGCAAATACTCCCCCCACACACACAAATATATATTTAATAAACGAATTTTCAAGAACCTTCTTTGTTTTAAATTTGTATAACACTTTTGAGGATCGGTAATCTCTTCTTGATCACCGTTTATAAAAATAAAATGAGTTCTTTGTTTTCTACTTCTGAAATCAACTAGGAATCCTGCTCACTTCTGCATGGCTACTTGCATGTTTGTATAATATTAGCGCACACATGAATATAAGTTAATGTATTTAAGCCTATTCTCGAATGTAAGCAAGGTATTTAACGTAATTTTATGTTTCGATTAATCTCATTATGAGCACTGTACATATTAAGAGCCGAATTTCCATGCAATAAGCAGCACTCGAAGGAAATTCGGAACATTGATTCTCATAGAGGTTATAGCAAGAAGAGCCAAAACAGTCGTTCTTAAGTAGAACTGACAAGGTGATAGTTTCAATTTATGACCTCTGAACTAATGTTGTCTGGCTTTCTCTTAAGTTTAGTTGTTAAATTACTATTATACTGAGGTAATGGAATTATCATAGGAAAGAAAGAAGAAACTAACTTGTGGAATAACCAGCTGAAACACTACACGTGTTTCAGTGTCCAGACACTTTCTCTGTTCGTGAATTAACTTAGGCTGCGATTCGTCGTTTGTAAGCGAAGTTTTTGCAGAATCGTTTGTTGTTCTAAAACAGTGGTTCCACTTTGGTCTTCCGCATTCATTTCGAGGACACCGGAAGTTAAGGAAAGGTTATTGGGCTTTTCTCAATAAAACACTTGATTCAACATGGATAGTATACCTTATTATTCCTAGTTTTGTAGAATTATTTAAATTTAATACATAAAATTTACAAAACGGGAACTGATTTTTAAACTTTATCTACAAATGAAACTTTTACTTGTGAACTTACTGTTTTTTCTTCTCGTCGAACGCGTTTCGGCGTCGTATTCGCCTTCTTCAGCTTAGAGACAGACTGCCAGTGATTTTTAAAGTTAATTTCAGGTCGGTTCTATGCTAAAATAAAGTATTTAGCACCGAGAAGTGTTTAGGTTGTGTTTTTATAAGGGTAATCGTTTTAAATCATGTCCGATGAAAATTTGTTTTTGTTCTGAACGTAATTTTTTTATTTTAAGTCGATACTTTTTTTCGTCTTCTTGCGCACCACCTTGGATCCTTCAGCGTCCACTTGGTGGTACGGGTAACAGTGTGGTTGGGAACCACTGTTATAAAAGGCTTTTCACTATGTTGTGTGAGAAAGTAATAAAAATCGTTTTCGTTTTGCTTTTAAATATTATGATAACAAATTATTAAAAAGTTAGGTCTCTATGTACGCCTTGTTTCTAAACACACTGTATACACTGCCGATGCCTTTTGCGACACGGAAGTAACCCAACACAGCTCTGTTTACAAGTTCCTGTTGAAATTTAAAGTGACACCTGCCTTTTTGTTCTGTATTCTGAAGTTCTCGCTGTGACCGAACATTATGTATCGGACACCTGCTGTACAAAAGGCTATAGGACCGTTCAGGTCAGGCAGTACGCGCGTCTTTATTCTCCATACATAGTGGCAACCTCTAACAGACAAAGGAAGTAATAACAACTGGGCAAATTACTTTAACATTTACGCACTATTAATAGTGTCTAGTGGGAGACAAATTGCAATGTCCCTTGTGTTTCGTAATCCATCGCGAATGGATAGGCTGCAATGAATGTAGTGTGAACGTTCTGTCTTGTAAAGGATTAAGTCTTGAGCTATCAGTCGACTCTCCGCAATAAGTTAAATAGGATTTGCTACTGGCTGTATTGACTCGCTATGTGTAGCGCAGTAATTATTATTTTCTTTCGTCCTACATGAACTTTGGATGAGAGCAACATATCAATACAATTGTCGTAGTCTCAAGATTAAGGAAATCAAAATACGATTGTTTGCATTTACGTAACAAGGCAGTTTCATTAATTTATCGTATCACAATATACAATATGTCGTTTAGGAAACTGTTTCTAAAAGATCGACTGAATGAGAATTAACTATTATCGGTAACCATACGAAAGCCTGTGGAACTCTGATAAAACAAACATAAATGAGTCGTTATTATCATCATCATCATCATCATCATCATCTTCTTCTTCACAACACGGTATAAGCAAGGTGCTGCCTGTTCCGCCTTTAAAGATCCTCCAGCCATCTCTTCCTAGGTCTACCCACACACCTGTGTCCTATAGGTTTGTACTTCCAGGCGTGTTTGACCAGTATGGAATCTGACATTCATTCTAAGTGTTCTTATTCCCGTAATCTTTTAATTTTTCATTCTTGTTAAAGCTTGTAACTCTTCTTTTATGGCCTCATTCTGTGTACGGCCAAGGTTAGAGCACCTTTTTACTCCTCCTAAGAACGCCATTTCCAAGGCCCGTATTTTACTGCCTTGTTTCTTGGTTGTTGTCCATAATTCACTCACACAGGACAGTCCAGGGACCGCCGTAACTTTGTAGACATTTAATTTTCTATCCCGAAGTACCTTGCTTCTAAAAATACGGTTGATTGTCCCACAGATCATCTGGAATTTACCTAACTTAACGTCAATATCATAATTCTTATCACAGCCAATATCATTTCCCAAATAATTAAAATGGCTCATCTGTTCTAGAATTTGATTATTAACCATTACTTTTATTCTTATTGGTTCCTTGCCTCGAAATGCCGTTACCTTTGTTGTTATAGTGGAGATTTGCATATTGTATTGATCGCAAACTACTGTAATCGCAAACACAGATTTTTGCAATTTTCAGATTCTGTATTTTGAAGTACGAGCAAGTTGTCTGTACACAACAGCATATTCAAATATCTGTCTAGTGATAATTTAATACCAGGGTTCACTAGATGTTTCCATAAGGAGACGTTATTATTAATTTTATTTGGGTTGTCCATTCAATGCAACTCGATGAGGAAAATTTAGTTTTTTTTAGAGTATAACTACAGTATATAATTTAGCTATACTGTGAAATTATTTTTAACCCATTGCAAATCACCTCGTACTTCAGAAGTATCATACACAACGATCCTCTCCTTCCCCAATGAGAAACCTCATTTTAACAGGCGACCATGGATGGCATCCATGAAGACGACTGGTCACAGACAGCCACTGGGCTCGCTTGGACACTACAAAAAACACTGAGGCATAACTCGCCCGGGGAAACCTTGATCTTGATTTTTAAATATAAAAAGAAAGTAAAAGTGAGTTTCTTATTAAAATGATATAATTTTTATTTACGGTTCTGCCAACTCGAATACAGAGTATCGTCTGTAACCGGTTATATTTGGAGGTCAACATGACCATGTAGTTAAAACTACATGGTCAACGTCAGTCATCTGAAAGTATGTCCCGACTCTTGAGACTTTTAAATTTCATTTGCGATTATAAACAAAAGAGTAGTGTTATTTTTCTTAGATTTATAATGATTTTAATTTTCGAGAAGTTGATAAATATTCACTGTCAAAACATTTTACGAAAATAAAGGTTGCTTGTATGCATCATTGCAGTATAAGTACTACTTATCTAATATAATATTGAATTATAATAGTTTTTAAAAATGTTATTATTTAACACTTTTATCACTAAATTTTGCCTCTTGCCACTGTATAAGACTAATTGTCATAAATTATTGTATGTAGAGTATTAATACAGATGCCGTAGGTCTGTCTAAAAAGATACGGGTAGAAGACATTTTTTTTTTACCTATTTTACCTAAACATTAAAAAATAACTGAAGTTAAAAAGTAGTCAAAATAAAATAAATGAAAAAGTGAATTAACGGCCCTAGGTAAATTAAGGAATTTGTGTTTAATATTTACAAACAAATTAAAAACTAATTCTGTTGGTAATATTAAAATAAATATTTAATGACTAAACAGATGGTAAGTTATTTTACGTTCGTTAAAAGAAGAATGGTAGTAATCTAGATTATCACAGAGTTTATTGTCTCTGCTTGAAGTTTGACCCCAGTCTCTCCCGATTTATGTAACTTAACGTTTTCATAGCCATCTGTGTAGTAAAGATTCCTTACTGTTTTTCAAATATTGCACGGGATCAAATAAAATTTTCTTCACTTGGCTAATAAATAATATTTTCTATTGAAATTATTCATTTTAAGACTTTCATTTCAAATCTACATACTGCGAAAAGTTTAAAGACGGCCTCGTCGTTTAGCAGTAGTTCAATAAACGAACCATAAACGTCTTATCAATAATTATCATAATATTTGTAACTTAGTGCTGTATTTCGTACAGTTCGCACGCATACCTCTCATCACATACATATGTTCCACAGTTCTTAATGCACGGGTTTAAGTGGAGGACTTATTCATCGGAAAACAATTCTTATCACGAAGCAGTGGAAATTATCCTTTTGAATTCTGTGTCCCAAAGTGCGATACAAATTCAATTTAATAGGCCCCTTTTATACATCCGATTTATACCGTACGATAACCTACAACAGAGACGTACGTCATGGAGAGTAACAGACACAAATGGGCCGTTTTATACACTGTCGTACAATAAACTTACCGTTCCGAACTCAGAACTCATCGTGGTGTCCTAGGAAACGATAAAAAATCGGCTGAGTTATCTAGATACATGGACCGTAATGATCCCGTTTATGCACTCGCGCGAGTTTTTTCTCGATGATTTTCAGACACCAGTGCTGCCAACGTCGGTGAGGCCAGTTGTGCCAAGTAGTCAATGGTATTCACGTCGCGGTGTGATTTTATTAATTTGTTTTGTAAATATGAAAGACACTAATACAGAAAGGCTAATTGACGAAATCCAGAACAGGAGAGCATTATGGGGCCCTGCTTCCGAAGCGGCATACAACACGCACGGATCTATTTTCAGTACGATGATGGCAACACTCAAAGAGTTTGTTCACACCCACTTCCGATATTTTTGACACATGATAAAAATCGGATGTAAAGCGTATCGTACGACATAAATCGAATGCGCATAAAAGGAGCCTTAGCTGTTACTTACATGACATTATTTGTAAGTACTTTTTAATATTACGTTTCGGAATATCACGGGTGGTGTCACACTGATAAAAATTTTAATCAGGACTTACACAATTTAGGACTGAAGGTCCCCACACAATTCACTTTTTCTTCAGGCGTCTCGACTGCAGTCTGTGGTAGTTGTAGGCCTATCCAGTGGCGCTGCCACCGAGGTCTTCACGTTTACATCCGGTCGAACGACTTCATCGGACAGTTCGACATGGAGACGTCGTCGGGATTAGCAATGAGGATGTTGAAACAAACGAGACCGAAACGTCTGAAAAAATAAAGCCCTGGATCACGGGCCCTATTACCCGAAACTTTATATGTTATTCATGTACTGCCACAGTATTGTAAAAACTGGTGAAGAGCGTACCAGTTGCTTGTCTCAATTCGTAATACTGAAGATGGCCTCCAATGGTGGGGCCGAAACGTTTGCCCCCCCCCCCCCGAGGATCGAAATTTGACGAGAAATTTTCTTAATCTTTTAATTTTTAAGCTGTTTCATTAATTTCTCAGCTGTGTACGCTAACATAGTAGTAACTCTTTTCTAAATATAGGTCCACAAACAAGTTTATTACACAGCATTAGCGTGTACGTTTGAAATATGAAATTTAGGAAAATCAATTAAGTCAATTGATTAGACTTAACTTGGTTTATCTTCTGCACAAAACCGACTCGACCGGAGCCTCCCCCTCCCCAAGATCAAATTCTAGATCCGCTACTGTCACCGAAGCAAGATTGTTGTATAATTCGTAGACGTCGACAAGTGAAACACTATTGTATTTTTCGGATTCCGAATATACATTGTGAATATGTATGTGTACAAAAACACAGTTTTGTTATTAATAGTAAGTCGGTTCAGCTCAGTGATGCGCTCACCTAAACCACGTTGAAGTCATCTTTCATCAAGACGGCAGGCGAGTCGCCTTCCGTTGCCAAGTATCAACTTTGCAGTGTTTGTAACAAGCAATGTGTAACGGACATGACAGGGATTAACGAGATGCTCTGCTGCCGTGCTTGTGCTTGTGCTTCCCTTACAAACGAACCTCTCATTGAACACGCTTACATCGTAAAGCCCTACATTTGGCATCTCCGTAATGTTTACGTTTTTACAAATTCTAAACCCTTTACCGAGAAGAAATTTTACAAAGCCGTATTTAAGACATAATGAAAATTTAACATACGCTGATGTTATACTTGGCACTGAGGCTTTCTTTCAACGTGATATAGTAGACTGAAACAGCGTGTGTACGACGGGCGTCCAATACTCAGACTGGTTGCGTTGCTCGGATAAGTTGCGCGTAAGGAAACTGTGGATCTCTTATTTGAATTCAAATTGAAATATCGGTGTGGTGAACCATACATGACTTCCATGTTCTAAGATTTACATTTAATTCATTTACTTGAATACTTTTTGATAACTTGTAGAAAAATATCCACCATCCTCAAATTAGTTCCATTATTTATAGATATTTTTGTTATTAAGGAGTGGTAGTCGTTTAATATAATGTTATTTTCGAATCATTTTATCTATAAAAAATTAGGTACTTTATTCTTATAAAGAAACTGAACTACGCAGATAATCATCCCTCCTCCACAACCGATCCTCACCATTAATGATATTTGCACTTTCATAGAGAAATGGTTTTATCATACGTAATTGCTAAGTATCCTTCAAAATTAAATACTCGTATTTTACTTGATATCAGCAACGTAATTTTCAAAAAAACACCCCCTCCCCCTTCGACTACCCTTCCCATTTATATGTATTTCATTTACCATTTTACAGTGGATTATTATTATCCTCTTTTCAGGATACTTTATTTATCAAAATTAAGTACTTTACTCTTGTTAAAACACAAAACACTGCCGGTAAACTACCCCTCCCCCTCAAACGAACAACCTCATTTTCTATATTTACAGTTTTATTGAATAACAGTTTCGTCAGATGTAATTATTAAGGTATCTTATTCTTTAAAATGAAGTACTTTATTTGTCATCATAATGATGATCTTCACCAAAATCAATAGGCCTTGAGTCCTGTACAACTCGAGCACATATGCAAAAAATTATTTAATTCTGTTTGAATGTGCAGCAGTTATCGTTCGCCATAGAAAAAATTCTACACACAGACATTTTTCGGAAAATTACTGTTCTTAATGTTTTGACGGTAGTACAATCAAAATCAGCCCTTATATCGAACACGATTTTTTCGTGATCATCTTACGGAACATGGAAGTAAAAATTATCTGCCTGAGTGATAACCGCTTTGATAACTAGAAAATTTCGAATACATATGACGCCGGCCCACTATTAGCAAATAATTGTATTAAAAGTGTTTACCGGGCTATTTGGCCGTGGTGTACGGTTTACAGACAAACCAAACGTTTCGACAGCACCACTGGGTGCCATTATCCTTTACCACAGTACTGTGGGCCTGACGTTAACAATCCGCGCTCAGGTAGTCTCGAATTCTTTTAATTCCACTGATGATGGCAGCCAGTGGTGCTGTCGAAACGTTTGGTTTGTCTGTAAACCGTAGACCACGGCCAAACAGCCCGGTAAATACTTCTAATACAACTGACACCGGCCGTGAAAGCCTTAGAACAATATTACCAAATAATATTTCAGAGTACAAAATACGATAGACATTAAAGAAGACACAGTCAGGAATTGCGATAAACCAGACGCTTGATGAGAATGGAGCGGATAAATGGACTTCACAAAAGTGATACTATGGATACGACTAGAAGAGAGAACACGATATCTTCTACATTGTGTGGTATACGATGTGCTCCAATAATGTTCCGTTTACTTTATTAGTTCTGGCAGTTTACCAGGAAAGCTTTAGAAATGTCCACGTAGCAGGCGGTGGAAAACGAGTGTGGGAATAAAAGGTACTAAAATAGTTCAAACCCGAACTAAATTGGCGACGGAAGGTGAAAACCTACGCTTTACAGTTTATCTTCTCTGTTTCCTACACGCGTTCGCAACTGTCTTTTGATGAATATTCTTTGTACAAAATAAAGTACGTAGTAGTACACGTATAGGTAGCCTACTAGTCGACCATATTGAGGGCCGATATTCAAATGCGTCTCGTAACGATTAAACACGATGAAGAGTTCTAATTGATAACATTCACGTTAATACTTTGTCTTCTCTGTGATGGTATTTCCGCTTTCTTTTTCCACTTCTCCCCATCACCGTCTCTCCCATTTTTTCTCCCTCTCTCACCCTGTTACGTACTAAATGTGAGCAGTAGAGTGACGTAATAACGTAGTCGTAAACGATTACCACACTGTCTAAGTTCAGTCTCTTATATAAGATTTCAACAAATTTATATAAAACCCTGGACTGTATGACACTGGCCAAGGTAAAAAAACCATGTTCAAGTAACCATAGATTCATAACCTCCGTCCTCGAAACATGAAATGGTGTTGTGGATGAATGAATATGCGTGCGTGCGTGCGTGCGTATGTGTGTGTGACTGTGAGTATAAAAAATATATAAATTTTAGTCGCCTATAGTATTTGAATACTTACTTGGACTATTCTTTTGCATCTTATTTCTTTCAAAGAGTCAAATATGCTCGCTGGGTATTACAGTCATCTGTCACTGGTTCAAGAAAAATCAGTAAGCCACTCACCAACGAAAATTAGCAAGAAATGAGTAATTCGGATGTTTCCTGGGGTCGTTCAATGTATACTGCTACATATGGCTACTGTATTTACACACACACACACACACACACACACACACACACACACACACACACACACACACACACACACACACACACACACACACACACACAGCAAAACATGCGGGTGCGTGCCTGTAGGATTTCTTCACATTTATGATACGCCCATAATTAATATGATCAAGCATGTACGATTTTTTACGAATTTGCAGGTTGGCTGACTAGGAACAACCAGTCGCCAGAAACACAAGCCTGTAATTGAACTTTGTTAGTCGCATTTCAATTCTATCAAAAAGAAAAATGCACATGACTATCCTGAATGAAATACGCTTATTAAAAAATAAACAAAAATCTTGTTTAAAAGATATAAATCTTATTTTTACAATTTGTATAATATAATAATCTTGTTATCTGATGGCAACAAATACAAAACAATTGACTATGTTTTATTTTACGGAAGTAACTAAAGAGTGACTAAATTTTATAAGAGAAAGTGACTGCAATTATTATTTAAGTATACATAGCGTGTCTTGTTAGTGAATACTTATAATTAAAGTGCAATTCAGCTTAGACCCAGCCTGTTCTTTAGCATCCCCTATACTATTTACCGAAAAGACAACTATTAATGTTACGTTAATCTGTAAACTTTTCGGAAAATTCAATTATTTATTTGTGCAGTATGCAAAGTAGGCCTATAAGTTTACGTTTCCTTTAATATAAGAAAATAAAAAATAAAAATGCAGGTCTATATTGAACAGTGAATTCTATCCACAACATTAGACACAGACTTTTATAAAACAAATAACACCGCAAGCTTGGAGGCAATGTTCAACGTTAAACGAGGACAACAGATTGGCATCCCCTCGCACACACACACTATAGCAGAGTTCACGGCAAATTAACAACTTTGCCGACCGTTGCTCATTTGTTTCCCGCTGTCAAGGAGCATTTAGAAACTAGGAAACCGTTTCCTTGTTTTCACAGAACCGAACCATTGTCTTCGGTTTAGTGATTGTGTGGCCTTACTTACCAGAATACGAAAACCGTCGCGTCCGCTGAATAACTATTGTGTGACCTTCCCTTCGAATATTGCACTGATGTGTGTGCTCGCACCTAAAGACAATAAAGTTCCGTTAGCCCTTGCGTAGTGTCTGTGGAAAGTCAAAGCTTGACAAAGGCGCAGGTTGGGAACTCAAACTAAAATAAACAGTAATACGATGATTTTTCTCTTTCTCTAATAGGTAAAATTGAGAGCATCTTAAAATAATACAATTCTTTGAACATCTATAACCTAAACCTTATATCGTGTCTTTATAGAAAGCGAGTCAAAAGTAACGTGATATTTCAAAAAGCAACACTATTAAAAATTCAATTAAAATGATATTGATAATAAGGACAGTTCTTCTTCGTCTACACCGGTGGTTTCCATCTTAAAAGCACTTGAGGGTCCCGCTGAAACTCAGGAACCTAGAACCTACCGGGCCAGCGGGCCCGAATCATAAGCGATCAATTTTCGACCAGTAACATAAAGAAATAATGAAGATATCATTATATTTTTCTTAACGGTTTTAGGCTTTAGCGGCCTGTTCCTATTCCACAGTCCACCTTTTCTTAGGTGTACCAACTTTTCTTCTACCTCTAGGGTTGTGATCTTTCTCCATTTTCGGTATTCTACTTTCTTCCATTCTATTGATGTGTAGAATCCATTTTCCTCTGTACTCTTTAATCTTTTCATTAACTGCAAAAGTATCTAAATAACTTCTTATCTCTTCGTTTCTTATATGATCTCGTCTATTACACATTTTAACTGATCTCAGAAATATCATTTCTGCCGTTTGTATCTTCTGTTCATCATTTTTCTTTATGACCCAAGTTTCAGAACCATACAGTAGTGTAGGCCATTGTTTTATAAAATTTTAGTTGGGTTTTAAAGACCAAGCTATATTCGCCACATCAGAAGACGATCTCCAACGAGCAATATACATCTTTCATAAAACAGGAAAAGAATATAACTGTCACATATCTGAATCAAAGACAAACGTAATGGACCCTTTATTGGAGATGAACCGGTTCGGACCAAAATATGCATAGACAACACACGTATAAAACATGTAAGACATTTCAGCTATTTTGGACGTGACGTTACTTATGATCAAGATAGAGATATAAAAATATAAAATGACGAATTTCACAAGAATGTGTGGAACGATTTGGAGAACGTTGGGAAATAATGAAGATATACAAAAAGTGTTACAACATATACAATACGTATATTTACACAGAATCTTCAGTGTGAAAACTGAGGTCAATTCGCTGCAGCCACTAAAGTAGGAATGTTCACTTTGAGCCGAAAACACTTAAAAAACTTAACTCTGAATAACAGATAGGACTGATACAAATTAAGAACGAAACAGGACCAGCGAGTCTTTTTTGTCTAGCCGAGGGATAGAAGTAGATTGAATCTTGTAATATGATGAAAATACAAAGAGGACTAGAGCAAATACACATTCCATTAAACAAGTAAAGTGAAATTACTGGACGTTTATTAGTGAATCGGTGGAGTAGTGTTTCATAGATTTCGCCTGCAAGACCATTCTCATTTAAATTAATACTTTATTATTCCTCTCCTTATTAAAGTATATAGAATAATTATTAAGTTGGATTTCCAAGATAAGGTCGAGGGCCGACAGTTGGAAATCACAGGTCTAGACTTTGTTCTCGCAACAAGGAACTATTTCCCAGCAATTTTTGTTTTAATTACATCAATCTCCCACCTATCAACTCGCTTAGACCATCCTTTTTCTCATCAGGCTAAGTTTTTCAGCCTTCCCCAACAATTTCTTTAACAAAAATGTTCAGAATACCTAATCTGAATACGCGGCCTGGCCTTTCTTGTGTACAGGGAAATTTCAACGTTGTTTCCTTTCTATCGAACTTCTCTGTAAAATCTTTTACCACATCTTTTACTTATTGTTGTTCTTCTTCTCTTTAAGCATTAGGTTATATAAACCTGTTCCGGCACCCATCTCATTCTCGGACGACCTACGTCTCTTCTATCAATGGCTTTATAGTTCAGTGGCGCTTTCGGCAATCGATCCTCTGTCATCCTTTGCAGATGATCCCACTATTGTTTTCTGTAAATTGAAATCATTTTATTACATCATTTACTTTGAGTTCTGCTCTGATATCCTCATTTTTTATTCTGTCTTGCAATGTATAATTTTTAAGTATTTCGAAGAAACTGCATTTCAGCACTTTGGATCTTGGAGCATTCCTTTTTTGTCATGACCCACGCCTCACTCGCATATGTCAATGTGGGTATTGTGAGCAACTGTCTTATAAAATCTTTTTCTGTAAACTTCAATTAATTGGAGTAAATTCCTCTAGTTTGGCCTTCCCCATCTTCCACAAGGGTTGGGTTTCAGTAAAGCGAGTTATTGCAAACGAAATTTTTTCAAAAGTCGTTCTAATTCGTAAATCTATTTTATTACTTACGAGCCAATTCCTTTTACTGTGATACGCTCGCTTTGTAACTATTATTCTTCACTTCTGAAAAATTCGAAAATTTCTAATTTCTATTTGTAATTGAAACACATCACAACAAAGAAACTTGGATTCATAACCATAACGTTCCTTTTCTTACCCATATCAGTATTTTAATATCCTGCAACCCTCTTTAATATAGTGACTCCTACTTTACCGTGTTATTATTTAAAACTGTTGAGCATACAGACCGCGATCAGTTATTAAACCGTCCTGCATTTATATTCCGTCCTCCATTATTGCGATTGACAAACCCGTGAGCTTTAAAACATAAACACGGTTGAATTGGGTCGTGGAATTCCACTAATTTACCTACGCGTTTACATTTCTAGGTTACGATTAATGTCGTCTACCTAGTCAGCTAACAAAATTTAGACGCATCTGTGGAACGATTCATAAAACATACTTGTCGAACCTGAAAAATAAAACACGGAAGGACACCCGAATGAAATTTTATATAACTGTGGCTGTCCCCACATTCTGTATGCTAGTGAAACATGGACTCTTGGTAAAAGGAACGGGCAGAGGATTCAGGCTGCCGAAAACAAATTTCTAAGAGGGACACAAGGTTGAGAAGGAACGTGGATATTAGACGCGATTTAAACATTATATAATTGCACCAGAAGATTGAAGGCTACAGAAAGAGATGGTGTGAACACTTGAATTGCATGCCTGATATCCGTCTACCTGTGGCTGCCCTGGGTTATCACCACACTGGGAAGAGAGATGTCGGTATACCGAGGAGGAGATAGGTTTCGGAACAGGTCTACGGCCTAGTCCTTGGAGTGGTGGTGATGATGATTAATGTCGTTTTGGTATACGCCGTGTATCCGTCCCCGCTATAAAGTTGCAGAGGTTCGCTGTAACTTCGAACGGATCAGTTTTTCAACTTTACAGATGAATCAGATGAAAATACAATAGTACGCGACTGTGTTATTCCGATAAGCTTGGCGACAGCAGCACGCCCAGTGCAGTGGACATCTCGTTCACTACAACGGCTTTTCGCGCAACACTGAACCGGCCAGCATAAAGTAACATGACTGGAGCCTGGACTGATGAAGAAAATGTGAAAGTTTACGTAGACTTATGTCGAGGTTATTACAATTGTTACTGTACTAAGTGCTACTTAAAAACGTTAAATTTACACAGTTATTTTACTTGCTAAAATCAATTAACCTGTAACAAAAGGGATAAGGCAAGGGGACTCCTTAAGTCCCACACTGCTCAATGTAGTTATGGATGAAATTATTAAGGAGATAAAGCACATAAGAGGATGGATATAGGATATAGGATGGGTAGAAGTGGGTTTAATGTTGTATGTTATGTAGACGACGTTATTTTTATAGCGGAAATTTAAAATGACTTGCAAAGACTTGTGTATAATTTTAACAAAGCATGCCAGAAGTATAACATTAAGATAGCGGAAGAAAAAACAAAATAAATTACAATTTTCACGTGACCCATTAAGGTGTAAGCTTGTCATAAATGACAGAATAATAGAACAAGTAATGCAGATAGACTACTTAGGAACAAGACTAACAAGTAACAAAAGTGCAGATGAATAAGTGGAACATCAATTGACGGAAGCAAAAAGAATTGCTGGATGCATGAATAACTTTACATGGAATAATAAATACCTCACACAAGAAGCAAAAACTAGGGTTTACAAAAGCACAATGCGTCCAGTAATATTCTATACATCAGAGACCAAGCCAGATACAGCGACAACTAAACGAAAACGACAAAATATAGAAATTACTATATTATGGAGGGGACTAGGAAAGACAAGGTACGATATTTTGCCAAACAATAGTATAAGAGAAACGTGTAATGTAACAGATATTAATTCTTGGATTGCAGAAAGAAGAAGGACATGGAATGTACACATATCAAGAATGGATGACAGTGAAAAAGGAAAGAGATAGCCAACCAAACACGAAAAGGAGCATTGGTCGGCCAAGGAAGAGGTGGAGTGACAGCATGTAGGACCGTTGTTATAGAACAGGGGAGAGGCCTAACTAGGAAGTTAAAGAAGAAGAACAAGAAGACAATATTATTAAAGTTTGTTCGGTGTGTAGTCATATATATATATATATATATATATACATATTGTAATATAAAATATTACAAATATTAATATAAATAAAATATATGTAGATAGTAAGAATTATATATGTCTGAATCTCGGTGTTGAACTCGCCGATGATACAGCTCCACTTTGGATTCACCAATTACAAAGAATAAATTAAATATAAATAATGTTTTATAATTAAGTGTGATTGATTGATAATAAAATAAAATTTTGTAAGTTGTAAAATGTTTACTAATATTTGGTTTTTTTGTTTAATTGGTTAATTTAATTAATTAATTGTGTGTGTACTTTTCTCAGATATTTATTCTAGCACTGTAAATTATTTTGGTTTAGAAAAGAAAAATAGTTAACATTAATTATACAAATAAACACAACTCTTGTAACTGAATAATGATGTTCATTTATTGACATTCAAAATTATGCGCCATTCAAACTGCGCATGGCCAAGGCATTGGCTGATATGTGCTCCAGTCGGTAGCGAACAAGATTAAAAAAAAATATATTTTTTACAAGGTTAGTAATTATGGTTCTTTTAACGAGTCGAAATGGTCAGAGGGCAAGGAACGAGATACATTCTTACAGGTATTCTTAAACTAAATTATTATGGCTGAAATAAAACAATATTATTATTTAAATTGTCAATTAGGAAAATTAATATCGAACCATTCGACGAAATGACGTCACTCCCTTCAAGCTGGCAGTGTACTCGTGCTGGTTCGTAAATCAAGTATGGCTGCCGTCACCTCGATTTTAGCTGCGATGAACTGGTTGGGCTTCTCCCGCAGAAATAAATAAATATTCCCTTCTCTGCGAAGTAGTGTTGGTCCAGGAATATAGTGTAGAGTGTCCTCTCTTCTCCTGCGATGTCGTTTCGTGATGGGTTTCTTGTGAAGTGTCCGGTGTTCAAATATGTGTATACGTGTTCTGCGAATATGGTCCAAAATTGTCTCAAAATGGCTGTTGATTTCTGGTGCTTGTGTTTTATGAGGTTATTACTGTTGTTTGGAATTAGTGAGGTGTTAAAAATTAATAGTTAATGTTATTTTCACTTTTAGTTAACCTGTTACATTCTGCATAACCACACTCGGTTTTACACAAAATTATTCTTTTTCGGTATTCTGCTAATACATTTTCAACTAGTCGTCTTCACGATTAACAATAGACTAATAGACTGAACGTCGTCGTTTTAGGGTAATTTGTTCTATGTCTTTTTCCTCTTTATATTGTTCAATTATAAAAATATCTGTCTAAGACTTGGTTCACCATCTAAATATACATAATAAGTTTTCTTATTTTTTACTGTATTTCAAATATTTCTTAATTTTACATAAATCTAACTACTCAGTAATATTGATTAATTAATTTTACATCTTTGGATATATAGCTGGGTTTGTTTCAAGCTCATTTAAGCCCAAAAATTACAATTTTTTATAATTATTGTATGCCTCATATTTTGTACAAATTTAGTGTTTAAATGGTTTTTAATTGTTTTTTCTGATAATAGTTCCATGGAATATTCTTAATAACTTCGTGATTATCTTTGTTGTTAATAATTTTGTTGTTAAAACACTTCAATATTGATTAATTTACTGTTTAGTCTGATTTGATTACCATTATAGGCCTAGTATTATTTGTTTCAAAAAGAAGTTAATTTTCTTTCCTTTGTCATTCTATTCGCTATTAATTGTGTCTGTATTAATTATATTTTCAATTTCTGTATTGTATGTATTGAAATCTATTCCCTATTATGTAATTGGATTCTCTGATAGATAGTTTTGGGTTTACATTACTAGTCTGTGTTTTCTAAAGTGGTGTCTTAGCTAGTCTGCTTGTACATTATATATGGTTTACTGTTTTGAATAAAATTATTACATTTCTATTTCCTACTTGCCTCTCTGCCTTAC
Organism: Magicicada septendecula; assembly: GCA_034769895.1. NCBI lineage: Eukaryota > Metazoa > Arthropoda > Insecta > Hemiptera > Cicadidae > Magicicada > Magicicada septendecula. Next base: position 381,247,272 of record CM068373.1, read on the forward strand.
AAATTTGAAAATTAAATAACATGATTTAAAAATATAACAGAATCTTATATCTACTAAACTTTTTTTTTATAATATCATTTAAACATAACAAAAACATCTTATGCCTAATAACACTTTCAGTTATCCACTGTCTCTTGTGTTTATTATACCTATTTTAGTAATATAATGAAATGAAAATAAAAACATCTTATAATTACTGACACCTTCAGTTATTAACTGTCTCTAGTGTTCATTATAATTATTTTTGGTAACACAATGAAAAAAAATAAATAAAAACATCTTATACCTATTATTTTCTTATACTACTTAATTTTTGAAAACACTTTTATTATCAAAATAGCCCTCAGTCATTAGACTGTCTTTTAGTTTTTATATAGTATTTCCCTACACTGATGGTAGTCTTTTTAATAGATTTCTTACACTACACTTCATTATAGTGTGTCACTTATTTTGGCTACACTAATGGTAGTCCTTTTAATAATTTTTCACATATTATACTTATAACTAGTATACAATTCGGTTTTCTTTGGGATTGTATCTTGTAACTTGTTACTGGGTCTAAATATATTGGTTTTAATTTTGTTCAATGGTATGTATTCCATTATTAACATTTTTTGGAATAACTCTTCTTGTTTCTAGGCTCTTTGTAGAAATCTTGACCTATTTTGTCCTTTCTTCATTATTATATTAGTAATTTCTGGTCTTGTGGTTTCTCTGCATCTTGACCTTATACATTTCCCTTATTAATATGGTTTCATCCTTTTATTTCCTTTTTCTTGTCTTTTCCTTTTTACTGCTTCCCCAATCTACTGGGTATACTGCTGGTTTATTGGGTTTTTACATAATAAGTTATTTTGATCAATGGTTTTCTTTGTTATTTTTCATTCTTATTAACATTTTATTGACTTAATATACAGTTTCTAGTGTAATCCTTAAAACAATTCATTCTTCTCACTCACTATGGAACTTTTCTTCTTTATTTATGTTGCATTAAGTTAAATGTTTAGCGTGATACTTTTGTTATGCTACAATATATATATATATATAATGTGTAAGAAACAAAATATCTTGTTTATAAATAAAATACACCATTAACAATTAATTTTAATTTAGAACCTCACCTCTACCTTTGCTGTTGATTCTTACGAGAAAATCAACGACTGGCTCTCTGTCGTTTCAGTTTACGTCCTGAATATTAAGATCCTATCCCCAACCCCCAGTTTCAAGTAAAAGAAATTTCACCATCAGATTAGCAAACACCTGTTCGCATTTCTGACGAAAATGGGTACAATCTATTTGACCGCCTCTCATTTCCGTTCGAAACTCACATCTTCTGAGAAAAGTGGCCTTCGAATAAAAATACTTAATACTCTGTGAATATTAATTTGGAGGAATGGATTTCGTCAGCCTTTGAAAACCCGTGTGCAAATCGGTTTTGAATGCCCGCCTTTGCAATACAGTTACTGTCGATTGAAGTTTTTGATAAGTAAACAGTGCCTCCGGGCGGGGACAAAAGGGCAGAAAAGAAAGAGAAGAGAATTATGGTAGTAGCGGTAACAGCGTTAGTGTTGTTAATAATACTACTACAAAACAACTAATAACTATTTGGACAGGAAAAGTCAATAAATCTTGGCAACGAGGTGTCGGCAAGTTCAGTCAGCTGGTCCCTATCCGACTGACAGGTCATCACAAGAAAACATAACCTCAATCAGTCTATGAATATTTATGCTTTTGGCGAACCGGAGCCGCTCTCTCAAGTCATTCATCCAGGCAAATGGATTTTTTTTTTTAATTTTCATTCATGTGTCTCAGCTCAACTGTCAATCAATGTATACGTTTAGAAAAAAACCTGCAGATTAAACTGGTGCTAATAAACAACACCTGATGTGGGTTTATTTGGTTTGGTTTGTTTTTTTTGTTAATTTGTTAGTTACAAACCGAGTGAATGCACACTGGCTCGAGCTTGGTTTTATTTATTATGTCTGATCAATCAACATTACAGCGGGGTTTGCAAGCTGACGTTATATTTAATAAATCTTTATTTTTGACTATAGTTTGTAGCTTAATAATTGAACGAGCGACGCTAATTCTCAGTTTTAACTCGACCATTTGGCATTTGTCTGTCTGTATGTTTGTTTGGTTGGCATATGTTTCACAACTTCTGAATGAATCAACTGATTTTCGTTAACCTTTGCGCACGTGTCCACACTTTCACCCCACACACCCCTGTTGTTTTTTGATTAATCCTTCCCCCAAATAGGAGTGTCGGAAGGCAAAAATATGAGGGTCAAAATTTTGAAACAATCGCAAAAACTCGTGTGGGATTTCAAATTAGAGACTTCTAACCGCAATCTGAATATAATGTTCAATTTTGAAAATTTTGAAATTCTAGGAAATCTGAGCACAAAAATGGACCAATGTTTTGCTAAAATCTATGTGGGGATCGAATTAAAGATAATTTTAACCAAAATGTGAATAGTGCTCAGTTTTGGCAATTTGAAAACTTTAGAATACCAGAGACCAAAAGTGAAATAAAACTTTTTAAAGTATTGTAAAATTCCATGCCGGATGTCAGAATAAAATCTGCCTGATTTTTGGATCAGACGCCATGCCGGAAATTTGAATCTAAATCCTACTACTGCGAACGTAGCGTTTACTCTGATAACTTTTCAACTTTATATGGTACCAAGGGCCAAAAATAAGAGTCAGAAAATTAAGAAAATTGTAAAAGTCTATGTGGAGCATTAAGTTGTGAAGAATTTTATTCAAATACAAATTCTGTGTCTTTAATAATTGTTGAGGTATGGGTAAAAATAATTAATAATTTAAGTACAGGAGCAAACACACGCTTTATTGAAGAACAGTTTAGTAGCAAGTATACATACAACGGACACACGAAATACACATTACAAAAGCAGATTTAAAACTGATCTAACTGGTCGAGTGCACCTCTGTTTATATAGAAAAAAGCTTCCAGATTTTTCCTTTTATTTAAAACTTCCAGAACATTACTTTTGTAGACTTCTCACAGTAAACAAGCATGTGTGTGGGCTGAGGCCCCGCCCAGGTAGCTAGACCTCCCACCGCACAATACAAACTTTCACTCTACAATAACAGGTATACTTACTTAAAATTGAATGCAGAGTTTTCTAGTATATTCTCAACACCCTCCTTAAAACTCTACATTCTCACAATCACATTAATTTTTAAAAAATTCATTTTTACTCTTAAGTCCAAGTTTAGATCTTAAATAAACAAATTTTGGTTTTGACAAAGCTTTCGTAAGTATATCAGCAACTTGTTCATCACTTTTAACATAATGTACATCAATTTCTCCATTTTGAAAACAATCACGTACATAATTATATTTCACATCAATATGTTTTGTCCTTTGATGGAATTCAGGATTACTTATAAGTTTTAATGCACTCATATTATCTATATATAAATCATATTTATCAGTCTTACAATCGCATTCATTAAATAACTTCTTTAACCACATTATTTCAGTTGTTGCTAATGCTGCACTTATAAATTCTGACTCGGTTGTTGATAATGATACAGATTGTTGCTTCTTACTTCGCCAAATAATTGCAGCATTTGCATACATACAAGCTGCGCCAGAAGTTGATTTACGTGTAACTGTATCGCTAGCATAATCAGCATCACTATAAGCTTTAAAGTTGCCATCCTTACAATATAGTAATCCAAAATCAATCGTACCTTTTAGATAACGTAAAATTCGTTTAACAATTGACCAGTGAGCTACACTTGGTTTGTCTAAAACTCTAGATACAACATTTACAGCAAAACGTATGTCCGGACGACTTACAATTTGCAAAAACATCAAATTGCCGACAGCTTCACGATAAGGTACATTACTTACAATAGTTTTTGATAAATATTCATCATGATTACAATCAATTGGCGTGGATACAATATTAGCTTCTGACATATTAAACTTTTCTAAGATTTTGTTAATATAAGTACTTTGATGAATGAAAACAGACCCATGATTCAATCTACAAATTTCCATTCCAAGATAATTAGTAACTTCTTTAGTACTAGTAATTTTAAATTTTTTACTCAAATCATTCAACAATTTATCAATCAAACTTTCATTTGAAGCTGCAATAAGTCCATCATCAACATAAATTGCTAACAAGATCTTATTATTATTATTGTTATATATGTATAAACATGGGTCACCCGTACTTTGACAAAAATCTAAATTTACAAGAAAATTAGTGAAGTGCTCAGTCCAGCATCTTGGTGCTTGTTTTAAGCCGTATAAACTTTTCATTAATTTACATACGCGTGAGCTTCCATCATCAAAACCTTCAGGTTGTTTCATATATATATCTTCCTTTAAGTCACCGTATAAAAAAGCCGTTTTTATATCAAATTTACCGATATGTAAATAAATTTTCACGAGCAGAAATACTAAGTATCAATCTTATTGTATCAAAGCGAACAACCGGACTAAAAGTTTCTTTATAATCTATATCTTTCTGTTGCGAATAACCTTTAATAACCAACCGCGCTTTATAACGTTCTGTACCATCTGGATTGAGCTTCTTCACAAAAACCCAACGATTGTTAATCACCTTTTTATCTTTTGGCTTTTCCACTAATACCCATGTCTTATTTTCATACAAAGAGTTCATTTCGTCCTGCATTGCAGCTTGCCAACTATCTTTTTCTTTACTTGTAATTGCTTCGTTATAATTAGATGGTAACTTTTCAGCAATAAACGTGATCGGACATCCATAATATTCTGTAGGTTTTAATTTTGTTCTATCGCGCAATTGTCGTCCAGTTTGATTGTTATCGCTATTCTTCTTCATTTTTCTGAATTTCTTCAAATTCATTTGATTCATTTTTAAGTAAAAGTTCATTATTTTTAGGAGTTATAATTTCATTTTCTTCAGTTTCTTTATTATTATTGTTCAAAGAATTCAAAATAATTGAATCAGCTAATACTCTTTCAGGTTTAAAAAGTACATCTCTACTTATAATGACATCTCGCACTTCCGGAACATATACACGATAACCTTTACAATCCTCATGATATCCGACCAGATAACCTCTCATCGATTTTTTATCAAGTTTCTTACGCTTTTCTTTTGATATATGTACATAACACATGGTTCCAAATATTTTAAATCTATCAACAGTAGCTGTTTTTCCATTCCATAACTCATAAGGAGTTTTATTATTTTGTTTTGTTGGGCCTGTTCTATTAATTACATGTACAGCAGTATTCATTGCTTCTGCCCATAAGAATAGAGGTAAGTTTGAATTTGAATATAACATTGATCGAGCAGCCTCTACAATGATTCGGTTATCGCGCTCTGCAATTGAATTTTGTTCTGGCGTATATGGAACATTAATCGAATATTTTATACCTTTACTATTTAAAAAAGAGATCACAGCTTTATTATCGTATTCTTTACCACCATCAAAATGAATTTCTTTAATATTTGTTGCAAATTGATTCTCAAACCCGATACAAAATGATTTTAGTTTTTCTATTACTTCAGATTTTTCTCGAATAAAATGAATTTCTCTATAACTTGAAAAATCGTCTTTAAAAGAAACAAAATATAACTTTCTACCGAGAGACTCTACTTCCATAGGACCACAAACGTCAGTATAAATTATTTCGCGAGTTTTAGTGGCACGATCGATCTTTTTGTGAAAAGGCAATCTATGATTTTTGCCATAAGCGCAACCTTCACAAAAGAAATTTTCATCCGTAAATTTTATATTTAGATTTTTCAAAAAATTCTTCACATGTTTTACATTTTGATGGCAAAGTCTTTCGTGCCATAATTGTAAAACATTACCGTTGGAAATGCTCGATCTACTCTTTTGTTCTACCACGTTACATTCTTTTGGAATTAAAGTTTGAATGTCTAATTTTAGCAAACTACCAGGCTCATATTCGGAACCAGTTACAAGAATTTCATTACCATGCTTTAAAGTACATCTCGTAGCATTATGTGTTACTTCATAATCTATACCCCTTTTACCCGCATATTTAACAGAAAACAGATTATACATTGAATCAGGAACATATAATACATTATAGATAGTACCTTCTACTCGTTCACTATTTTTATAAGTTTCAAAGTCAATATTACCTTTACCATATGCAGACATTGTCATACCGTTGCCCATTCTTACACTGACTGGTGTTGTATATTCTTCGAACGTTGAAAACCATTCTCGATGCTTCGACATATGATCCGTCGCACCCGAATCCACAATCCAGAGATCATCCCGATTGCCACAGCTGCCTTTGTCACCTATTAGTGCTATCCTCGATGTTGATTTCTTCTGTCCAGAAGACGAGTTACTTCTTTCTTGATTATTCGACCAACTTCGCTGTCCATTATTCTTATTCATGAAGCAATTGTTACTTTTATGACCTTTCCTTTTGCACTATAACACCTGAAGCAGTCCCTTTTTAAATGACCTTGTCTTCCACAATTATAACACTGCTCTTGTTTCAAATTATTCTTCTCATATTTATAAGAGTCATTCTTCTGTTCTTTATGACCGATTTTCAGATTAGCTAGCAACGCTGTCGTCTCTTCGTGTACTTCCTTTTGCTCTTGTAATCTAAATTCTTCTGCCATCAAGCGCTCAGTCAAATTTTCGAGATTCTTCTTATCGTCAGATACCGAATCCCAAGCACTGTGAAAATGATTAAACTTTTGTGGCAAAGATGTTAAAACACGAGTCATCACCATAGTCTTTTCAATTTTTCCCCCGAGATTTTTCATTTTTCTAGCCAACTGTTCTATTTTTGAAATATTATACGTAACACTTTCACTCTATGTCCACTTAAACTCAAAAAATTGTTTTTGAATCATCGACAGATTTTCATCAGATTTTAGATCATATGCTGTATTCAATTTGTCCCACATCTCCTTGGCAGTAGAACAACCCATTATAAGTTCGAGAGGCTTTCTCTCCACTGTTGTAACAATTAACTTTCTGGCAATTTTGTCCGCCTTCTTGAACTTTTCCAACAACGCGTCACGATCTTCTGCACCTGCAGCTGGCTCGGCTAATCTTCCTTCGCAAACATCCAGCACATTATCATCCTCTTCCATCAACGTGCGTACTACGAAGCGCCATTGATGCCAATTATCTTTGTCTCGAAGTTTTTCAATTTTTATAGTCGGTTCCATTTTTGCACAAATATTTTATACTTGCATTCCTATAATATTTTTGCACACACTGCACTCCGATTTTAAAATGCCACTGGGCCCATAACCTGTTGAGGTATGGGTAAAAATAATTAATAATTTAAGTACAGGAGCAAACACACGCTTTATTGAAGAACAGTTTAGTAGCAAGTATACATACAACGGACACACGAAATACACATTAAAAAAGCAGATGTAAAACTGAACTAACTGGTCGAGTGCATCTCTGTTTATATAGAAAAAAGCTTCCAGATTTTTCCTTTTATTTAAAACTTCCAGAACATTACTTTTGTAGACTTCTCACAGTAAACAAGCATGTGTGTGGGCTGAGGCCCCGCCCAGGTAGCTAGACCTCCCACCGCACAATACAAACTTTCACTCTACAATAACAGGTATACTTACTTAAAATTGAATGCAGAGTTTTCTAGTATATTCTCAACAATAATTTTAGAAACTTAATGTCTGTCATCATCCTTTGCAAACTTTGAACCGCCTTCAAAACGATGCTAAGCTATGTTTGAAAACAAATATTGCATACTGTTATCATTTATGTATATTTGTATAAAGTATTAAATATAGGCATATAATAGCTACGAAAACACACATTAAACTTAAAAGAGGACTAAATTATTTGCCGTTTAAGCATTGTATATTTTAGCTACAAACCAAGCCATTTCAGAATTTGTGTTTATTATATGAGTGTTGTTTAACAATTGTCCTAATTAAAAACACAATAGGGTATTTTGTCTTACAACAAAAACTTTTATCTAATACGCCTCTTGAAATTTATAATAAATGAATTGAAATCTAAATGCCTATTATGAAGTCTAATAATAAATGTATGTCGTTTAAAATAGTGAAAGATTTCTGCAGGTCACAGACCGTACTAGTCATAACCGTTAACTTCTTCGCTACAGAGTGTTAGACATGACTGCATCCTTCACGTGGTTGTCTCACACACCACTTGTTTAGTCATTTCACTACTACGCTAACAGTCCAAGAAACTACTTGACAATTTTCAGAAATCGCTTTATCATTATCTTTCATTGTTATAGACATGTGTACGGATAACTTAAGAAAGGAATTCGTTCCACGCACTTTGACACGATAGGGAGGAATGGCAGTAAATGTGAAAAGCGAATGACGGAAGTTAGAAGGACAACTGGCTGCTTGAACTTTATTTTTTGGAGCCAAGAAATTGGAAAGAAAGGGGCATTTAGCGCCGTGGTGTACCGTGGTTATATCGAAACGTAAACACCACGGCTACTTAAATTTATTTTCCGTGCGTGCGGCGCGCTATCGCGGTTTGTTCGATGTCAGCATTGATACTGAAATCAAGTTTGTCCACTGCTACCGTGAGTGGTGACGTCATTGGGAAGGCGGTGGTTTTCGCTTATTAACGAAATTTAGTCAGCTGCGTCGGGGTTTGTATAAGTTAACGTCGCGACGTGCGGCGTGCTCTCTTTTCTCGTTCATCCTCGGGGGCGGCTGGATTCTGATGGCGTACTTGACTGTACTTGACTATGCTTAGATAAGCTTCATAAAGAGTTTCAGGTTTCTCCGCCTAGTCGAGGAGAAAGAGGTCCAGGTCATGGGCACACTTCATCTACGCCCATCCGCAGAGCCTGCGTAAGAAAACCCCCAGCGCCATCACGCCATCCGGCTTCGTCTTTCACACGCCACGAACATGCAGGAACGTCTATAGTGCCCGCCGAAAGATCAGGTGGAAAAATTCCATTATGTAACTGAAATCACACTCGAAGTGCTCAGCAGATTGTCGGGCAACACACACGCTAAAATCTATACCTCAATATTAAACTCATGTTTAACATTCTGGAACATGTTTAGTGAAAACATGATGAAGTGTGGACATTACTGACTGGGTTTTAAGTAGCTTATAAGCATTCGTGCTTTGATTTGTATAGAGTCATGGGTTACCTTTCAATTATTTAAATATTTCACTCTAGTTCTGTAAAAAGACAAAACAGTTTAAAACCTTTTTTAAACGACATTCTGAGCTTAAGAAAATGTAATATTCGCAGAGTGCTTGCATCTGCCTGCCATGTGGCTGGGGATACTGCATGTTTCTATTTGTTCGCTAATTTTTCACAATTTAAAATTTTTCTCTATTTGGTCATTTTGCTGGTTCGGTTTTTATTCAAAATTTATTCTATTCCGTTAATTCCTCTACTTGATTAATTTACACCTTATTTTAATTTAATTAACTTACACTTAACTTAATATGTGAGACAATTTTATTTCAACTACTAGTTTACTTAATGGGTTTCATTAACTGTTTAGTTTAAATCTAATTACCCTTTTTAACTACTTAAACCTCGGTTACTGTGATGACGGTTTTCCGTTGATGTGATTAATCCTAGTAATGGGGAACAGGGAGATGTAAGTACTGCGACACACTTGAGTTATGTTTCTTTTAATTTAATTATTAATCATTATTTTTCTAATTATCGATTATTATTGTATCATTTAATTATCATGGATTGTTTGCTCCAGACATTTATACTTGTTTTGTGTTTATACTTTTATACATATATACTTTTTGTACATTTTACATTTATACTTGTTCCTGCATTATTCATGCAATGCAAACTGTTATAAAATAGAGGAAGTTAAAGTCAGAATTATAATACTCATAATTTAGGGAAGTTGGCATGCCATTGTTATATTAGTAGAAAATACTTGAACATATTTCATGTAATTAATCCACCGAGTGACTGTAAATACTGTGACATTTTTGTGACTTAAACCATTATGTGAAATTTAAATAAAGAGCTGAATGGAACTCTATTATCAAAAAAAAGGAAGATTGTAAACTATTGTTCAAAAAAAAGGACTTAAATAAATCTTGTTACTGTTGATCAGCTGTTTTCTTGCAAGACCTGTCACTATGGCTCAGCACATTTTATTTCCAATCTAGGCCACTTGCCTAGTTCTAAATATTAAGTTACGCCCCCCCTTAAAAAAAAAAAAATTGTGATTAGAAAAGGTGGGTGGAAAAATATTCTGGGTACAAGGGGCGTTACAGTGGGAACGTCCGTCCATGTTTTGTATCCCTCCATAGGCCTATATGACACGTGAATTTTATTCAGTAGAAGCCACATGCCTATCAATTGGCCTATATGATCTATATGACGCTTGAATTTTATTCAGGCGAACCCACACGACTATTCATTGGCCTATATGACGCTTGAATTTTATTCAATTGAAGCAATATACCTATTCATAGGCCTATATGACGCTTGAATTTGATTCAATATGAAGAAAGTCAAAAGTAAACACCCAAGTTTGACTATAGAAGTCATCAATGGTTGGGGAGCGAAAACGTGCACCAAGACAGGAAGTGATAATACCGAACTGTCGCGCTAACAGATAACATGAACTGCCGCAGAGGTCATCTATATATATTTAGTCACAACTGACAATTAGTCACGTCTGTCTGCGTACGACGCAGGTTACGTTTATTCTCTACGCCAGGCAACCTTGTTAAAGTAGGTCTGAGTGACAGTTTGTCCACGTGTACGCGTATTTGTTACACAGCCAGAATTCAGGAAGTTACAGAACACGATTAATCTGTATTTGCTTATAAATGTTTGTGTGGAAAGTCAGTAGTCTGATAACAAATCTCTCTCTCTCTCTCTCTCTCTCTCTCTCTCTCTCTCTCTCTCTCTCTCTCTCTCTCTCTCTCTCTCTCTCTCTCTCTCTCTCTCTCTCAATTGGCGCTACAGCTCTTGGAGAGCCTTGGCACCTGAACAATCCGCCTCCAGTCGTCTCGATCCTCTGCTCTCAGTCTCCATCTTCTTACACCGAGCCTGTGCAGGTTGTCCTCAAGATCACCAAACCATCGTTTTCTGGGCCGACGCCTCTTTTTTCTTCCACCAGGTCCCCACCGTAAAATTTTTTTTCAATATGGATGCCTCTGACATTCTCTGGACATGCCCTGCCCACCGGATTCTACTTTTCTTTATGTCAGTGACGATATCTGGTTGTCCATAGACTTGCTGGATATCTGCATTTGTCCTTATTCTCCGTGTTCCTTGAGTAAAAAACGGCTAAGCTTAATTCTGGATTACTTACTAATTTTACGTTAGCAATCGAATGTGATTTTAGTAACCCTCATCATCACACATCATCGTCGACATGGTTCGGTCAGTTCTGTCTTCCCACTTTTCGCTGAAACATCGCCTCTTTCTGACCGGTCAGTACTTCTTTCACCACAGTCGTTTCCCCCATTCTGGAGAAAAACTATTACACACATGTTCTTCCAAGATTCTTCTTGGAACAACTTATTTGAACAGCTTTAATCTTCATCTGGTACCTCCACTTACACTATATAGCACATTAATTACTGTCTAGCAAAGAATAGCATAGTACATACCTCAAAACCTCGTTTCTAATCTCTTGAATTCTTCATTTCGTTCTTCGTTGAGGTCCAACACTCAAATCCACATGGAACAGACGTGGATACTGTCATCACTTTACAAAGATTAAACAGTACGACTTGCCTTATAGGCCTACTATTTAGACTGTACCACGCAGATAGTTGAATCTGTGTAATTTTGTATCACAATCCTTATTGCCTGTAAGTAGGATATCCTCAGTAGGTGAATTTGTTAATTCGTTCCGTAGCCTTGTTCAGGACAGTTTTTGTTCGCACATGATCAAATTTGCCTCGAAACGTTGTAATTTTAGTTTTTGTGTGTTCAACACTGTGTTCTACTACTTGTGGTAATTATACAGACTACATGACATAGTAAATCGTGTTCAGTTTCTGCCGACAGTATTTGATTGTCTGCGAAAAGCGTTGTACCTAGAGTACTGCTGTTGATTTTAAAAGGTTCAGTTAGAATATCTGTGTCAATTACGTTGTCAACGTGAATGTTGACGTGACTAGGTTAGAGCGAAACACCCTCTCACACGAGTTGGTCTATTTCGATCTGCTCGCTACCATCTCAAATTTGAACACGTCTATTAGTGCACATAATCCGTACTAATTTAACTTCCAGCATTATTTGAAATAATTGTATTCCACTTTATCTACCAACGCATTTTCGATAACAGGAGATAAATTTGGTACGTTACGTTATCGATTATCATTAGCTGTCATTGTAAATCCGCAGTCCACACACGATCTTCACTTGCGAAAGACCGCTTTTAGATCTATTTGGTAGTACCACTCCAGTAATTCCTAATCACCGTTGCATAAGTTTGTCGTAGATCTTTGAATTCGGTGCGAAATATCTTCCCTCTTCTAAATATGGAACAAAAATAATTAAATTCCACATCTTAGGAACGTAATGATACTGTTATGACATTGCAGAACAGCCTACGTGTTTATCGAATGTTCCAGAGGGATCCGGAATGTAATGCGTGTGGCATACGTGATTCTCGACGCTTTAGCTAGACTGTGTAAGAAGCCGCAACTAATTACGTCGTAGGTAGAGATAACGCGTAGTTTGGAATGTTCTGATCTTTGAACGGGGGGGGGGGGTATAAATACATGACGGCAGCGGCCTTAGTTCAGTTATAGTTGCGATATATTACAAGTGATTACTATGTGCGTCCAAGTGGTTATTAGTGAAGTGTTGTGTTTTATAATCGAGTGGTATAATTGTAATACAATTGTGTTTTATATTAGTTGACATTTTATTGCGTGTGAACAATTTTTATTTGATTTGCTGTAAGAGACTGTCTTGCTAATTACGAGCTGTTTAACTGTGAAAATTAAAGCTAGTGACTTAATTGGTGTCTTGTATTTTGTTTTCCACTGTACCATACGACGATCAGTAAACCGTTGTAACAGTACCTTCAGCAGCAGTTTATGAAACTGAGTAGTACCTACGTTTTAAATTTGTCCGATACGAAATTTAGATAATTCTGAATTCAGTATACGTTGGATCTATAACTCATACGTTGGATCTACATTTAGTAATCTATAACTCCTACCACTCTTTCAAAACTATGAATATCTTGGTTATCGTGCACCGGTATTTAAAAAATTCTTTATATTTGTTTTGTATATTTTTATAATAAACTGTAGCCCACAAATAACACTTTGTAGACTGTAAACAAGTTTATATCAAGTTATAAAAATACATGTTAACTTTATTACTAATTAATACTAAATTTTATACTCGTATTCCTTTCAGTAATACACTTTAATTCTATAAATTACACGGAATTTTCAATTATGTAAAGTCTGACCACGACCTACATTAACATTGCTAACACAAATGCATGATATAAATCACGATATTTAAACCAGATAACAAAATTCATGATTTCCTTAAGATAGTAGACCTGATTTATTTTGTTTAAATAACGTCAGATTTAGTTAACTAACGAGCGGATTTTATTCTTCTTCTTCTTTTCTTCCTGTTATTACCGTTTAAGAGCTGCGTAATACACAACCCATTCATTCCGACGGATTCTATTAAACTCATGTAATATTTAATAATGATTTTAAAATCATTAGTGTTTTATTACTCATAAACTTGTCAAGGTTTTTAATAATATATTTTAACGAATTCTAGTGTCCAGAGCCGTTTTTATTCAATTATCGTGTTCCATAGACACACTACTGAAGTGGAACTTCTACTTTCGAATGGCGGATCTAATACGGCAAAAGTGCGATTTACTTTTCTTTTCGTCAAAAGAGAATGCGCGTTTACAATTGGTCACTGTAGGATCGGATTTAACAATATTTTGAGTTGCAGTGAGGAACTCAACCGCAGGAATCTGCTCTGGTGAAAGAAAACATGTTTATTATATTTTCTTTCTGTTATTACACAACGTACTACTGAATAGGTGATAATTTATTCAATGCAGGTGAGATTAATAATTTGTTGGATTTCGTTTTGTGACAAAACTCATGTTATAACAATTGATCTGTAATGTATGGATCAAAAAGTGTTAAAAACTGTAAAAGAAATATTTTATCTGACAAGTATGATAACAGTATTAAAAGAACAAGAGGCAGTACTTAAAATTTGTGTGAAGACGAGAAGCGATGAATTTCTGTATTAAGACACTGAAAAACTATAACAAATGTGGAAAATAATTTACCTATGTGTAACCTAATTTTATAGACAAGATCAAACTTCTTGTATCTTTCGTATACTGCCATATTTGCAAAGCCCAGGTCAACAAGAATTAGAGAACTGTCAACTAAGAAATCAAATACCAGATTTCAGATTACTACGACCGATTATTATTATTGTTGTTATTACATTTTATTATTATAAATTACTTGTTGAGTTTAGATATCATGATAATCTAAAACTGTAATAATTATTAAACTTCCATTATCTGTACAGTTCGGAAAATAAAACAGAAATTGAAATTTTTAATATTGCTTTCAATACACTATTAGTATTATTACTGTGATCGATTAAATCACAAGAAGACATTAAGTTTAGAATTTTTAATATCTTGAAATCTGTTTAAAATAGCGTTAAGTTTCAATAATATTTTAAAAAGGAAACATGTTAAAATAAACGTTTTAAAAGAGAAAGAAAGAAATACACAGAGGAATACAGAAAGTAAATCAATGTGATGTAGATCACAGTATATTATCGGAGAAAAGACAATTTGCCAAGTGTGGGCATTATCAGGACCATGGGAGCGATTTAGAAGTTCGCCTGCGGCTGCTGCTACCACTTCGACATGTGATATATCGATTCCAAACTAAACACTAGTTTGTGTCGAGCGGGCTGCTATCGGCAGCCGTTTTACCTGCTTTGTAGTTATTTGATTGCCTAAAATATAGACCTGGGCGCATCGCATCGCATCGCACACGAAATCGTTTAGTGCCGTCTTAAGTCTACGAGAATTCATTAAAAGTAACAAATGGCACTATTCTTCTTGTGATGGTCTGAGACGTTGACTTTCTACAAGACTTTATAAGACTTTCTTTTAGTTGCAGCGAATCTTCAGTATTATTTAGTTTAATTATTTCGCGTGAATTGTAATCTCATGTACCTAACCAGTGCGTTTTATTTATACGCGCGCTCACCAGCACGGACTACGCGAATCAGTACTTTGGCACGCTGTTACGACACGGCCGATAATCTCTTTGTGTTTTCAGCACACATTACTTTTACCTGAGTCTCAAACTTTTTGAAGGGGGAGGGGGTAATTTTTTGAAAACTACCTTTTTGATGTCGAATAAAGTACTTCATTTTGAAGGATAAGATA
The DNA here is from genome assembly GCA_034769895.1 of Magicicada septendecula. Taxonomy (NCBI): domain Eukaryota; kingdom Metazoa; phylum Arthropoda; class Insecta; order Hemiptera; family Cicadidae; genus Magicicada; species Magicicada septendecula. Next base: position 381,262,706 of record CM068373.1, read on the forward strand.
CCTTAATAATTATCTACATATAATGAAACTCTTACTCAATAAAAGTGTAAATACTGTACCAAAAATTGGGTTGTTCGGTTAAGGGAAAGGAGTAGTTTACTTGACGTTATTGTGTTTTAACAAGAGTAAAGTACTTAATTTTGATAACTAAGTGCCCCGAAAATAAAGTCATATTAATCAACTGTAAAATGGTAAATGAGATATCTATAAATGGATAGGGTAGTTGAAAGGGGGACGGGAGATATTTTGAAAATTACTTTGCTGATACCAAGTAAGGTACGAGTATTTAATTTTGAAGGATAAGATACCTTGGCAGTTACATATGATAAAACTATTACTCTATGAAAGTGTAAATATCATTAATGGTGGGGATCGGTTGAGAAGGAGGGATGATAATCTGCGTAATTCAGTTCCTTTATAAGAATAGAGTAGCTAATGTTTTATTATAGTTAAAGTGACTCGAAAATAATATTATATTAAACGACTATTATATTAATAACAAAAATATCTATAAAAAATGAAAATAAATTGAGGTGGGGGATATTTTTTTTTAGAAATTATCGAACCGAATTCAAGTAAATTACTTTAACATAAGTCTTAGAACATGGAAGTTATGTGTGGTTGTCCATACCGATTTTGAAAAAAGTGCGACACTTGCACTAAGAGTTTTGTTAGTACGCTTGTACGTACAAAGAGGGTTTGCAAAAATGGTTTCTACATTGTTGCAAATATTAACGTGCACTTAGTAACAACAAAATGGTATGCCTGAAAATAAAATAACATGACTCCAAATGTATATTTGAATTATATGACTTTTACAACCTCTTACAAATCAAGTAAAAGAAAAGTATGTGCAAATTCGAAAACGTGTTGCTACATAGGACTTCATCGTGTAACGCATTCACGGCAGCACTGACAAACATTTACAGATGCCTACAAGTAATCCGACAATACTATATTGTTCATATTGATCTACGTCAATTAAATATAACCTTTTTATTTCATAGACTATATTGTTAAATATAAAATCATTTTTTAATCACTGTATACAAGATACTGTCGCAGGCTTAGATACTAAAACGTAAGAACAGAAAATTTTTACGAAATTACAACGAAGTTTATTTTATTATTATTATATTTATTATGATAGTTATTATTTATTACTTTTATTATTAATTGGATTCATTAAAATTTTATGACAACAGTAGACTCCTGGGTAACCTGATTGAATGTAATGGCGCCCCACTGTAGTTTTTATCCACACTCTTTACCAAATCCAGTTGCCAGAACACTAATTTAAACAAAGTATTAATCATATAAGGGTAGCAAATAACAATAACAATACTAATAATACTCGTTGTCGGTGTCGTCGTCATCCTTTACCGCTTAGGCTAGTAGCCTGTTTCAGTCTCGATGGAAGTCATCCAACCATCGTTTACGAGGTCTTCCCACACTTCTCTTCCCCCTTGGATGATAGTCAAGGGCTCTTCTTGAAAATCTAGTTGGATCCATTCTCTTTACGTGTAACCGCCACACCGTCTTGTATCGGGAAATTTTCTCATTTAAGCTTTCAGCTTGCCTAGCTCCATTCTAATAAGATCATTTCTGATAAGATCTTTCCTGGTACAACCATTTACAGCCCTGAAGAACCTCATTTTGCAGTCCTTGTATTCTAGATACGTCTTTGGCATTTCTAATTAAAGTCTCACTACCTTACAGTAATTGAGGTATGGCCATTACATTATAATATTTCAATTGCGTATCTTTCCTTGTTTTTTAATAATAGTGCTAATGCTAAAACTGACTTTGTTGTCACGATTATTAAGAGCATTATAAACACTTATTAAACTATAAACACAGTTCAACGATGTAAAAATAATTTTAATATTATTTCGTAAACTGAAAATATTTCAGCACTATTTACGATGCCAATAGTTTTAATAGGACGTAGTTACTCATCTTACTGTCAAATTGTTATATGTAACGCTTAGAAATATGACCGTTATATAGCATTTAAAATTGAAATTATTTTGTAATAGAAATAAAATTGACTTTTTCTGAATGAGAATTATTAAGAAAAGCGATGTACAAACGTTTCAGTGAATTTTTTTTCAGTGAAGGGTTCGTGAGGATCGGTCAAAAAAATATAACACAAATTTTAACTTATTTGTGCCGACGTTTCAACAATCTTTATTGTCATCGTCAGGACCTGTGTATGAATACAAAATAAATGTCAAACACAACAGAACAATTATTTGGGTGAAAGTGTTTGTGTATGTGAGTGTGTGTGCGTGCGTATGTATGTATCATTGTATATGTGAAGGAGTTAAGATAGTTTGTTTACATCTTCAAATGTTTTCTTTAAGACAACGAGAAAATTATAAATCACAGAACTTAATTTAAACACTATTACAATTTAAGTTACTATAGGTAATTATATTTTAATTAATTATAAAAGCAATATAATTAACAATTAGATATTAGATTGGCACATAAAACGTTTGCATTATTTTATATTCTTTTGTATTCATACACAGGACCTGATGATGATGATAAACATTGTCGAAGCCTTTTAACACAAATAAGTTAAAATTTGTGTTATATTTTTTTGACCGATCCTCACTGAAAAATTCATTGATTGGCGGTCACTACGAACTTAAGGGTTTCAATAAATTATTACCAAAATGGTTGTAAGAGAAATATGCGGGTACTTTCCCGAGAGTATCTGGGGGAGTATGAGAAACATGGTCTGCTAATAAATTTGGCAGACCCAGCTAAAGAAGTCTTTCAGCACTTCGAAGTAACAAATTCAAATCATCACCATCTTCAACAAGGATTAAATCAAAAGTGTTTTTTTCCAGTCCCAAGCAGATACGAGTTTTATTAGATTTCGTCACTCCAACGCTTCTTTGAACGTCCCACATACCTCCGTCATTTCGGCTCATAATTCCCTAGTTTTTGTGGATCCAATAAAAATAATACTTTTAAACTAACAAACATTGATTCTTCCATTGGTCTACACATTGTTCTGAATACATATTTATCTAATTTAATATTAATCTGTGCACAGTTGTTTAACCAAATAAAATGTATCGTTAATTCTGTATAGTGGAGACGTTTAGGTTGTACACGGTGTAAGCATACGTTACACGTGTGCCAAGTTAACGGAGAACACCTCCCCCTCCCCCCAAATGTTTCCCTGTTCCTCAATTGCTCAACAAACTCGTCTAATTTGAGCGTTAACGTCAGCGCCAAGCGAGCACGCGGGTGAAGGATAACACGGCGCGTATAGTGTATACAGAGCACAGCGGTGTACCGAAGCAGCCACTGTATTTAGCGGCTAAGATTAAGTGCTTTGAGTAGGGGGGCGCGCGAATTGAATGATGTAAACTAGGGGCGGGGGAGCGAAGGGTAAAGACGAGGTGTTTGCGGTTTAAATAAATAGCGAGCCTGGTTAACCCCTACGGAAATGATGTGTAAACGCAAAGGTTTCGATATTTCAACGCCGAGAGATGTTTAAAGGCTTTGGTTTTCGGCTTCAACATTAAACCAGTAGCCTGTCCACCCTTGACATTTAGATCATAATTCACACGCCGAACGCACCCTCAACGGGAGCGAAAGAAGGAGAGAGGATAGAGAGAGAGTAATGTCCGACGTCCCTATTATTACCCTCTCTCTCTTTATCCCTTGGCTCTACTTGTTGACTATTATGTCTGCATTGACTAAACACAGAGCACAAGAAGAAATTACATCGTATCGTCATAATGACAAATGATATTGTTGTTTTGTTAGAATTAAAAGCTCGTATAATCTTGTATTCGGCATTGTAACACGAGGGAAGGGGACTTGGATTCCCGGTTCAGTAAAAAGTAAAGCTACGAACGAACATTGTGTGTGTGTGTGTGTGTGTGTGTTTCTTTACTGCGCATGATTAATGTTCATCGTGTGACAGACTACACGGTAGAAAATAAACAGTGTCATCATTGTGCTGCTACGGTGTTTGTGAACACCAGTTCGTAACATAATTCTCGTTGTTTATCGTTCCTTTACATCTGAACAGAAACACATGGTGTTTATTACCGTATCCGGCTTCCGTTGTGCCGCGCCAGTTTCTCACCTGAAGACACGCCCGGTTACACGAAACCTCGTTAACGTCATGTGCCGAATTGTAACAGCTGATTAGGGTCGCGAGCACTTGCAGACCACTCAACAAGATAGATCGGTTATTTAATTATTTTCTGACGAACTTGGTCCGTCAGCTTGTCTTGCGAATACTTATGTAGCGTTTACAAGTCTTTGATGTTAGTCTTTGGTGAAATAAACTTAAGAGGGCCTAATATTTCACACGCTGAAGGGCAGACTAAAAGTCACAATATTATTTTTATTTCCGGCTGTACAATGTTTACACATTTTCCGGAACTAAAGGTCACAGAATTGATTGAATTCTCATTTTCCACTGCTGCTTGTCCATCCAAAGAGCTTCTTCAATTTCTCGTTCCCTCAATATAGTCTGAATTTATTCTCCCAGATGATAAGTGGTGTTCCTCTTTTCCTTGTTCCTGGTGGGGTCCGTTCCATAACACTCCTTGGCAATCTTTCCTGTGCCATTCTTTTCGTGTGTCCATACCATTGTAATCTTTGAAGGTCAGAATATAACGGCCAAATTTTAGATGCCTATTTCTTGAAAGGATCTGTTACTAGGGCGACCAGATTCATCGAGGGCCACAACATCGAGTAAGACTCGTCACGAGTAACATAATATTCTTACGACGGTCACACCGGTCGTCGTGTCGTAAAGTGAAAACAGTAACTGACACCAATGAAATCGCTAATTACAAACCTTAATTAGACACAAATTAACAAAGCGGTTATAAATTAACAAAGCGGTTTATTATTGAAGACGGAAATGGGCACACGTGCGCATGGACATACACAAACGTAGTGGCGGTACCACAAAAGCGGCTTCAGACAATGTCACCTATCACGTTGTTTGACGTAACCTACCAGTAACATAAAAGTGACCTTCGTATCAGTTTATGCTAAGCTCGAATTAATCGCACGTTTTTCGAACTGTGAATTCCACCGAACTGTTTACCGGCAATTGTGGTACTTGCTCTATAGTAGCCTACTTGCTTCCTTAAAGCCCCTAATGTTTAAATAACACTGGTAAAATTTAAAAAATGTATGTATTTTCCACTCTTTAATACATCCCAAATTACATTTTGAAGAAACGAAGTTTTTACTATATGTTTCCAAAAGTTGGGTCTGAAAGGGCCTCTAGATCGTGGTGATGACACGTTGAAACCGCTTTGTGTACCAAACGTTTAACCTATTTTTTTGTAATGGGAAAAAACATTCGAAAAGTATAAAAAAATAAATGTATGAAAGCATTAATTAAGATAATTTTAAAATAAACCCATACGTGAGTTGTATATTATTGTCATATTTTAATGCTAAAATAATTAATGGCATAAAGTAACTTTCAATTATCACTCTGAAAAGTTTGGTGTGTCTTTGAACACCACTGGCAGGTAACTAAGCGAAACGGTGGCCTTCTGAATACATTCTCGTTTAACAAGTGCATTAATGTCTGTTTATTCGCTTAATTTACAGACTTTAGCTGCCTAAACATGGCTGTTAAAATTCTACATGTGGGTGAAATACCAGCTTAATTCGCTTTGTGTTCCGCGTGTGCCGTTTCAACGCTTTTGGTTAATTTGCTATTTAAACGTGAATTCACAATGAGACCAAAATTGCCGGTAAACAGTTCGTGGTATTCACAGTTCGGAAAACGTGTAATTAATTCAAGCTTAACATAAGCTGATACGAAGGTCGCTTTTATATTATTGGTAGGTTACGTCAAAAAACGTGATAGGTGACATTGTCTGAAGCTGTTTTTGTAGTACCTCCAGTATGTTTGTGTATGCGCGTGCGCAAAGTGCGTCCATTTCCGTGTTTAATAAACATTCTTTCTCTCGTACCTCTCAAGTTATTATAAACAATTCAAATAGACGATTGGGATAATGAGGGCAATAATGACTGGTTTTTAGCGTAATTTTCACTTGAATTCGATTGAACACGCCGGTAGGCGTTAGTTAAACTGGTTCTAAAGTCCAATATTTCAACTGAAATTACAGTATTAGAGCTTTTGCCAAATGTAAAGGGGCAGCGACTGACGTTAATGTAGACTACGCCCTACTTGAATTCCAAAAACAGTTTTCTACTAGCTTTCACACTGTTGTCATCAGACAATCAAATTTCTGAAAACAAAGAGCAAAGTAAAAGGCTATTACGGGAGACTGTATCCACCACATTTTGTAATAAGAACTAGGAAACCCTGAAGCTAAAAACATACCAAAGTCAATCAAAACTTAATTTTAAAATTTAATAAATTAGCAAATTAAAAAAAATTATTACTAAATAATTGCTTACTAAAATATGTTAAATTGAATAATTAGATTTGAAAATTAGTAATAAATTACGTTAAACTAAAATTTTTAATTGAACAAACAATTCAGTTAAAATCTGTGTTTACCACTTCAATTTTCTTTCAGTTTCCTAGATTTAAAAAATGTCAAAAATAGTTTTAGAAATTTATTGCCGATGATGACTAAAGTAAAGCGAGGCACAGAAACCGTAAGAACGTAATACTGTTTTCTAAAGAATTCTCTAAAATTTTTGCGAAAAGTGAATAGTTTTCGAGGTAAGAAACCATGGGTTTATTAAAATTACTTCTTTTTGGCACCTTCAATGTAGTACCTGCGTAACTCATCAAATCAAACTGTGCGAAACCTTACGCTAACCGATGTGAAGCGCTTTATTAATATCGGTAACATTTTTAACATTGAAAATGTTTATAAGAACGTTTCGCACATTTGCGGCCGATCGCTGGTGCGTGATCGAAAATGGGAACCGGTGAGTTTCCATAGAAACTACTTCTTTGTTGTCAATACCGTAGTACACATATAAAACTTATAAATTATTTTATAAAATACTTCTAAAATATTTGGATTTACAATCCAAGAGTATCAGACATCTTCGGAAGAGGAATGTGATGAACAGCCTGAGAAAAAGCGCAAAATCAACACGGAAGATTGGTGAATGCGTGCGCGCTAATAAATGCGACTACATTTAACTTATAATCTGTACATTGGTAAATGAATAAAAATATATATATTTTTTAGATTTATTGAAGCATTTTCAATGCCCTTCTCTGTGCATTGCATTTGTGCAATGCCTGTAAATTTTTAAATATAAAAATGAAAGAAAATAAAAATATTTTTACGAACGGAAATTATATTAGGGCCTACATATAATAATAGATTTACGCCTATGTTTAAAAACACATCGACATATGATTATTTTTGCTTGAATTTTATGCTTGAATACTTTAAATATTTTGTGGCCATGTGACAGTTATTTTCAAACTGAATATTTAAATTTGGATATTACACATTATTCTAAAATTATTAAATAACCATGGAAAAGCTTTATTTAATTTCTGCAATTGTGTTTAATTGAGTCTGGAAAGGCTGTTTAAATAGTGTAATTTTAAAATTTATGTTCACATTGTACAAATAACGGCCAAAATATTAAAAAATGATACATGGTGGGTATACTGTACCATGTACAAGTTGAGATTTTCAGATATACGTCCTTTCTTAATGTGCTATGGAATTATTTACAAACATTATGAAATACTGTCATCAGACAGTCGAATTTATGAAAAGAAAGAGCAAAGTAAAACATTAAGAGGGGACGGTATGCCCTACACTGACAATGTTAAATTGCAGATATTTGTGTCCCATTATCTCGAATTGCGTTAAAGGTATATGACTATCTTTTTTTTGTAATTTTTAGTCACTTTTAACTGATTTTAAGTATATAGAATATCAGCAACCTGTATATTAGAACGTTGTTTATCATTTTTTTTATAAAACGCTCATTTCAAAATAAAATTGAAACGACTTGTACAATTTTAATTATTCTAGATCCACATACTTTCAACACAATATTAAACTAGCTGTTAAATTTGTATACTGCACCTTCTCTATATTTACAGAAAACGTATCAAATGTGTGAAACAATTAAATTTTTCGAAAATGAGGGTACGCGCACAAGGGAACAATGATACCAAAAAACAAAGAACTTTTTATTTTTACTACAAGACGTCACTAAACGATGCCACAAATAGATTTTACAAAACACGTGGCTTCTCAGGGTAGCAAACACGTAATACAAAATAATATGCAATCTGAATCAAACCTCTGCCTTCTGGACAATATAATTTTCAAAATTTGCGGATTTTACTAGTACAGTAATACAGTACAACAATGAGTGGGTAAATTTACTCTTGTAGATTAAACATTAAAAGAATTTTGCGCAGTTATAATTCGAATTTTGAAGTAAATTAGGCACCAAATGGTCAGAAATATCTATAATTTTATTTAAGCAAAAAGTTGTATTTTTTCAAATTTAGGCGTTCAGTCTTCCCTTAAAAATAATTTTTTGAATGGGCTTCTGCAAAATTGGCTATTTTGAATTAAAAAGGAAATAAAAATTTAAGAGCATTTACAAAAAAAAGAAAAGCAATGGACCCGTAGTTAATTATGTGTTCTTTCTTACAGCTTAAGACAAAACTGACATTTTATAACATTGTTTATAGCACTTATACACACAGATTTATAGACAACTACAAAAAAACACATAAAACCAAAAACTGTTTAGGCAAAAGGCGTGTTTTCGAAGTACTTTTTTTAGGAAAAATAAAGACGACTGCACAAACTTTCTGAGTGGCATTTCGGTCGATCGCTACTATTAATACTACTTTAGGCTGGATTGAATAGTTTACCGTATGATAAGGTTTAATTATGTTTAATTGAGTACGAAGAGAAAATCGTCGGGCTGTTTACGTTCTCCGCCTAAGTAAACATCTAATGACAGGTGACGTAAACGCGGAGACATGTATAGATGCAGTAAGCTGCAATTATCCGTCGATCGGCATAGATTACACAATTTCATCGGTAAACAAGTTCCTTGCAAACGTGTTATTTCTGCCCTCCGCGTAACGGCTGCCAGATCGTATTATTAAGTCAAATTATCCTGTCCTAGGTTTCTGCTTGTGTTTTTCTTTTGCTTTATTATTACATGGAAAATATAAGTAGGTTCTCCCTTATGTAAGTAATTGCCGGGACTCGAGTAACAAACGGGCGAGAGCAGAAACTATTTAATAGGTTATATAGATAATGTATAGATAAAAGAAGTTTTGGTTTATTATAAATTTTACACTAACCAGTACTGTCCGTCCATGCGGTCAGTGTGAGGCCGCCAAGTGTTTATACTGTATCATTACACCTGCGGATATTTTAACTGATATTTTTCCTTTGATGGTAAGGTCGTCGTTCGGAAGAGTTCAGTAATAGAAGGCTGATTGGATTTGTTTACCTAATACAGGTTCCGAAATTGGATTTGGTTTCACTGACCGTCCAACACTTCTTCTTCTTCTTCTTCTTCTTCTTCTTCTTCTTCTTCTTCTTCTTCTTCTTCTTCTTCTTCTTCTTCTTCTTCTTCTTCTTCTTCTTCTTCTTCTTCTTCTTCTTCTTCTTCTTCTTCTTCTTTTCTTCTTCTTCTTCTTCTTCTTCTTCTTCTTCTTCTTCTTCTTCTTCTTCTTCTTCTTCTTCTTCTTCTTCTTCTTCTTCTTCTTCCCAACGACTTTATAGTTCAGTGACGCTGTGACGCTTTCGGCAATTGATCCTCTGTCATCCTTTGCAGATGATCCCACCATTGCCTTCAGTAAACTGAAATAATTTGTAACCTTATTATTACCTTAATACTGTCTTTTTATTTTCAGCTTGTCTTTAAAAGGAAAGATCCCTTCATTTAACCCTTTCTGGCTAATCTCTTTTGACAGACACTTTTTTTTGACCCGGCCGCTATTAATGTATTGGAGGACTGGGGTGTCTTTTCTTTTGGCTTCATACTTTACCTCTTTGTGACTTTCGAGTAGGATAAAAAATAATGTCCTCTAAGTACGTTACCAGCGTCCTTTACAATAAGTCCAGAAGTAGATCCTAAACTTCTTGTAGATTTTATAAAGAGCTTATACTATTGTACAAGGATAGCATTGTCTATAGGACAGGATTCGACAGAAGAGATTTGTTGATTTGTATTAATCAGGGAGTACGCCAAGGCTCTAGGATGTCTCCGACACTATTTAATATCTATATAGATGACATAGTTACAGAGTGGAAATTACGAGCGGCTCCGGGAATAGCCTATAAGTACAGTAAATAATAGAACATAATTGATACAGTGCTGTTTGCGGATGATCAAACAATCATACAAAACAACGAATGCGAGCTCCGGAGATCAGTGTTCTAGTTACAACATTTCTGTTCAGAAGACAAAAACTACGGTATTTAAGGCCAAATTCCCCTCACGGACTAAAATTGTATTGGATAATAAGAGTATGGAGCAGGTGTCACATTTCCGCTGTGTTGGTTGTGACATCACTTATGACGTGAATTACGACGTTGACCAGAAGTTGGCTAAATTTCAGTCAATATGTGGCACAATTCGTCGAGCGCTGTCAAGAAAACAAGGAAAGAGATTCAACTGAAATTTTATAAGGTAATGGCTGCGCCAGTGTTATTGTATGGTTCTGAAATTGGGTCCGGCAACAAAACATCTAAGTAGAATATAGGCGTCGTCTACTCATACTGTTGTCGTCCTTCTTCTTCAATTTCTTCTTCCTTTCTTCTTCTTCCTCTTTTTTCTTTTTCCTACTTACTTCGACAGTTTAAGTACTTTGCTTAATCCATCTTGAATATTAACCTTTTAGCCTCCCTCTAGGTTCTTCAATGTTTCACCCTATTGGCATTCACTCTTACCTTCGGTATCTTGTTACGCCCCTCCCATAAAAAGCTGTCGATTCGTAGATCTCGTATGTCCGCATTTTCATCGTAAGTAACCTAATCTATTACAACTACTGATCCCGCTTAAAAACATCCATATCGATAGGCCTACTGCAGCGGTCTGTATTTTTTACTTCCACGTTCCGTAAGGAAATGGAAGTATGGTGATCGCGAAAAAAGTCGTGTTCGAGATAACGGCTGATTCTGATTATACTATCCTCAAAACATTAAGAAAAGTCATTTTGCGAAAAGTGTCTGTGTGTAGAAGTTTTTCTATGATGAACGATAACAGCCGCAAATTCAAGCAGAATCAAAGAATTTTTTGCATATGTGCCCGAGTTGTAGAGGACTCAAGGCCTATTGATTTTGGTGAAGATCGGTTAAAGGGAAAGGGTAGTTTACCAGTAAGTAATTTTACATTTTAACAAAAGTAAAGTACTTGATTTTTATAAATAAAGTATCCTGAAAAGAAGATAATAATAATCCACTGTAGAAAGTTTGATGAAATATCTATAAACGATAAGGGTGGTTGAAGGGGGAGGGAGTAATTTTCTGTAAGTCAAAATGATAGTTGATGGGGGAGGGGGTAATGTTTTTCTATGTGTAAAGAAGTAGTTTCAAAGGAAATATTTCATTTCAATTTGTCAAACATAAAACTCGATTTACAAGGTGGAGGATGTTTTTTTTAAATAAATTTTCGAACTGAATTCAAGTAAATGATTTTAAGTATAAATCTTAGAACATGGAAGTCATGTATGGTTCTCCATACCGATCTCCATACCGAATTTACGATATGCAGTGAAGCTAATTTGGTCATAGTCATTGTACTTTACTTAATGTTTTCTTGTATTTGTCGCTTGATGACCTTGTTATTTTTTTAGCGTTTTCTAGACTCTTCCAAGATTGTCCGCAATTTTCTTATCTCCTTATAGATTTTAGTGCCAGTACAATTATTTGAATGTGATTAATTTTGTTTTTGTGAGTATTTTCTTATGGTGTTCACGACACATTAAGGGTTTGTAGTTATTTATTACATGGAGAAAATACTATGAAAAATTTTGATCGGTGACAAAATGATGGCTCTATTCATACGCATAACGTGTGAAGGTTCGTAAGCGTCCGCGACCTAATCATTTCGGGTAAAAGAAAATAAACAAAAGCATAAAGGATGGGGCGCAAATTTTTAGAGTAATATTCTGAAGGCAGCTGAAAACCTCTATAAAAATGTAACAAAAATGTTAGTACGTGTCCTAGGGGAAGGTTTATAGGTAACACCCCTGTGCGCTGCATGGAGATTAATGACTGGCGGACAAAAGCCAGCCACATAAACCACACAACACGCAATATGTCGGTGTTTATTACGAACACAGCTGATTAACGTTTTAAGACGCGTATAAACAGAGGCCAATAAGTGCCACCAATAACATCCACAAAACCCAACGAGAATCAACTTTACTTCGGTTTTTAAAAGGTTGTGTAGGAGAGATTATAATATGACAATGTCGGTTTCTATAGCCCAAAAACAATTAATACTTTCTTCTACGGATACATAAGACGATCCTTATACCTTCGTCATTAGCATTGCTCCCTCGTTTAAACCTTTAACCGTTGGCTTCAAAGCAAATGTTATCAGTCGTAATTAACTTTTATCTCGCTGCTGTGTAACTGCGATGTTGTCGTGTTTCTGCACATCATTAAACATCGGCTATGCAGACAGCAAAATGACAATGACATAACGAGCCCGCTGCTTTGACGATGATAAGCTACGGTCGATGAATAATAGCCTAATTGTGGCAACGCTTAGTCACCGTGGACTCAAAACAGTAATGCCACCTGAAACTGTGCAATCTGAAACTGTGCAGTGTCGGAAAATGCCGCAGTTGTAAGAACAAACTATCACATCCGGCATCCGATTGGCGTTCGATTGTCATCGATTTGGCCAATGCAATATTACGTAGCTTCTATATTACTTAACTTTTGGTGTGTAACGTGATTTTAATTTTAATCAATGCGGTAATTACTTAGCATTTTAGTCATACGCACAAGACGCGCTGTGGTTTGATGTCGGTATGTGGGGGAGTAGGTTGTGTTGTATGGGGGGGGGTCACGGTCACTTTAAAAATACATAATTATTTTGTATCAAACGTCCCTACTAGAAAACACGCACAAACATTGTTCACGTATTGTGGCTACAAAGTTTTTAAATTCTTTACGTAAATTAGTACAGTAATTTTAAAAAATTCCTTTTCAACAACTTTAATTTGTTTTTAGTATAGTGCTTTCGTGGACTTATTGTTACTCCCATGTTCCGTAAGGAAATGGAAGTATGGTGATGGCGAAAAAATCGTGATCAAGATAAAGGCTGATTCTGATTGTACTACCCTCAAACAAGAAGAAAAGCCATTTTTCGAAAAGTGTGTGTGTGTGTGTGTGTGTGTGTGTGTGTGTGTGTGTGTGTGTGTGTGTGTGTGTGTGTGTGGAATTTGTTAAATGACGAACGATAACTGCCGCAAATTCAAACAGAATCAAATAAGTTTTTGCATACATGCCTGAATTGTAGATGACTCAAGGCCTATTGATTTTGGTAAAGATCGGTTAAGGGGAAGGGGTAGTTTACCTGCAACGTTTTATGTTTTAACAAGATTAAAGTACGGTACTTAAATTTGATAAATAAAGTATCCTGAAAAGAAGGTCATAATAATCCACTGTAGAAAGGTAGATGAAATATCTATAAATAAAAAGGGTAGTTGAAGGGGGAGGGGACAATTTTTTATGTGTACTACGTTATCGACAACAAAGAAGTAGTTTGTTGTTAAAACTCCTTCCCGGGCTGTTTGGCCATGGTCCAATGTTTTCTGCAAAACCAGACGTTTCGACAGTGCTATCGATTGCCACCATCAGGGAAAATCGAGTGCGCTAACGTGAAGTGGTATACGTTAGTGACCACAGTACTATTATTAAGGCTGAAGAAAGAAGTAGTTTCTATGGAAATATTTCATTTCGAAATTGATTTTAAATATAAATCTTAGAACATGGAAGTCATGTATGGTTCTTCATACCGATTTTTCTCATTTGTAAATGCGGCGAAAGTGCTCTATTGAAACCTAAGTAATGTGTTAAAGAATGTGAGTTTTTTATTCGACTAATAATAATTTAACATGTACAGTAATAAAGAGTACAATATGAGAGTGCGGGAAACGATAAAATTACATTAACTGAAAACGACTTTATTAAAGAACTTACTCTTTACTTCTTATATATTGTATTCATTTATTTTGTTTATTACACTCCCGATATAAAATTCTTCCACGTCAAGTTACTGCGCATCGCCTGTTTAAATTGATAAGTAATTATTGACATTTATTAAATTAATTAATACAATATACAGTGGAACTCGTGAATAACGAGCTCGCTTGTAACAAGAACTCGGATGTAACGAGCAAAAGTACGATATTTTTTTGGTTTTGCATTTTAATAATAATAATAATTAAACTAGCTTTTAACGAGTAGGAACACATTATACACTTGGTTATAACGAGCATTTTATCGCAGGCTTGTTCATGAGTTAAGGTTTCAATACAGCATTTTAAACATTCGTTTGAAGTGATTAACGCAATTTAGTGAAACTAATAAAGTAAGTCATGAATTCGTGGAATATTGAAATAAATTACAAAACTGTTTTGATACCTACAGATACAATATTACTAAACAAATAAAAATAGACGACTTTTTAAGGTTAATTAAGTTGTGTGTGCGAATTATAATTTTGACGATTCCATTTAGAACAAAGAACAAAAAGACAAATAAAGTAGAGTGAATTTTCTTGTAATTTAAAAAAATAAATTTAGTACATGTGGCATGGAAAGTATTGCGTTTTTGCCAGATAGCCGGCTGACTTTTGTAAGTTTTTCCTACAGAGTTACTTTTACTATATTTCGCGAATGGACTGTACGCCAATGTTCTGCAAAGTATGTTACCGTCTAAAAAATGTTTAAAGTCTAAATTTCGCTTTTGAACGTAGAGTGTAAAATATGACAAAATTTTATTGTGCAAAGGCTCTTCTATGGTAGACTTTTTTTGTTGTGTGTTCGATAATCACGGTATACAAATTTAGCCTTGCGAGTCGACAACTCGGATGTAGCGAGCGCCCGGTTTTAACGAGCACATTTGTCAGGTCTCTTTAATCTCGTTATAAGCAAGTTTTACTGTATATTAATTTAATTAATTAACATCTTAGTTTGTTAATTTTGTTACAAATTTAATTAATTACTCAAAGCATTAAACAATTTGTTGCACCGATGCTTCAACTTACTTCACAAGTTAATTAATTTATAACACATGCCTAAGTGATTGGAAAACACTGGGGAAGGGGATAGGCCTACAACGGTCCCTGAAGCCCTTCTGAAAAATAAAAAAAATGTTTTGTTTGAGGAAACAAACATTTTATTTATTTTCAAATTAATGTTGTAATTACTTAAAGAATGGTGAAAGGAAGTGTAGTGAAAATGTGAAACAATGTGTGTGTGTGTGTGTGTGTGTGTGTGTGTGTGTGTGTGTGTCACGAAACTACAGACTATACCGCTATACGATAACTGCATGCGGAACCATTGCCAGATCTCTACCGTACGTTCCTCGTACGACACACAACGGTATGTTGTGAATAGAATCAAGGGAGTTGCAGAGCGGCGAGCGCGCGCGCGGTTGTGTTTTCTCCGACTGGTTTATTGTGTAGACAGAAAGCAAAGCGCGTTGTCACTGTAAAGTAACAAGAGTAAAGCACATGTTTTTGCGCCGCGACGCCGGCGTCACTTCTCATCAGTCAACCGACGCCTGGCGTCTACACACAATTAATCCTTCACTAGCAAACATAGACCTAAGCCCTCTCCCTTAGCGTTCACCCTACTCCTTACACGTCACCACGCTGTGTGTGTGTGTGTGTGTGTGTGTGTGTGTGTGTGTGTGTGCGTGTGTGTGTGTGTGTGTGTGTGTGTGTGTGTGTGTGTGTGTGTGTGTGTGTGTGTGTGTGTGTGTGTGTGTCACCTGACACGCTCAACATTGTTGCCGTTTTATTTGCATTTACTTTTCTTACGCTCGCTGCTAATAAAAACGTTAGACATGGAAGTGCATTTGTTGGGTAATTGTAAGGAAAGAGAGTCAGTTTCTTGATTCCTTATATGCTGTTTAGGTCTACGTTGTTTTGTTAACTTTGAAAAAGATAACTGGAACAGTCAGGAGCGGATCCAGCGAGCAGTTTTTTTTTTTTTTTTTGAGGAGGGGGACAATATGAAAAGCTTTAATGGTCTGAAGGATAAGTGATAGGACTGAGTGAAGATAAAAATACAGTGTGTTATTATCAACACAGTAAGCTTATTAACGTACAAGTATAAGGTCATATCAGTGTTTTACTGTTCTTTTTATAATGTTCACCTACAGTTTAAAATATTCATTTATAAGTTATGTCTCAAACAAAAATTAACATGATGGTAAGGCACAGTTACAATTTAAAATAATTTTAGAGCAAAACCATGAACCTACATAACGTGATATGAATTTTGTATTATATTCATAAAGACAAAACCATTCTACCATCAGACGACAACGAAAAACGTTCGTTTGATGTGATCATTTGGGAGGGTCCCCCATTCCCCCTCCCCCGTGGATCCGTGCCTGATAACAGTAAAAATTAATTCGCAGACAGTAAGAAAAGAGCTGTGGGTTTATAAAGGAATAACACCACAGACAATAAACAGCAGCCGTTTGCTGGCGACTTAATATGATGGTTAAGAATATGATGATTAAAATCGAAAATTGAACCGATATCGAATGACGAGTAGAACGATGCAGAGAAGAATGAAAATTAAAACAAGATACGATGCAGAAAGAAATTTTCACCTACTGGGAACCTGGACAAGAAATGGGAAATACAGGTAATAAAACACTATAAATTTATAGTGTTACGTCGTTATAAATATTAAAACGTTATTTATAATATTATATTGTAATATTATAATATTAAATTTATAGTGTTATAAATACTAAGGCACGTAATAGATTATCGGCTAAGAGATGGGAAATATAATGAATACACAAGAGCAGAACTAAGTATATTTTCTGTGAATAGTAGAATAGAAGGGAGCAAACGACAGCGGTTAGAGCAGATTTACAGAATGGAAGATGAAAGCGTAGTTAAGCTGACGGCGGACGATACAGTACAACAGTTTGGGAAGACTATCGGTAAGTAGAACTTCGCAGAGAAGACAGCAGTGAAGCTGGACATGCTACAAGTCAATACCATGGAGCGAAGACTACCTTAATCTGCCTTCTCAGTAAAAATCAAATTTTTTCTTGTAATGAAGTGGTATGTTTGGAACCAGTATATAAGACAAAAGAAGGAAATGCTGTACCAGACAGAAATTAATGGTGTTTATACGTAAATAAATACCGAACTCTTATGGGATTCGCGTAGTCGTTGACAGTTTATAATTAATTTTTTGGTGTGACTATGAAACGAGAGATGCCTTCCATTCAAACATCTCCTGGCTAGGTACGCTAAGTAGGCTGCTCCTGACATTCAGCAGCAGCTAGATTAAATATGGACAGCACGAACAAACTGGAAAAAAAAATGAATTCGTTGGCACAGGTGCGAGAACGATCCAAAGTCAAATGCGAGAGAGAGAGAGAGAGAGAGAGAGAGAGAGAGAGAGAGAGAGAGAGAGAGAGAGAGAAGGAAACTGAGAAACGTCAGTCGACGCGTATTGGGAACACTTACAGTACAGTATGTGTGTCAGTTTGTTAAGAATGAATAGGAGCGGCCGGTTGATCTGAAGTAGGTTTCACGATGTAACACGATGCCTAGTTGCCTGGCGACGTCGCGTTTACAGATGATTCCGCCACGTCAAGTATCAGGTTTCTCGTGTCTTCTGAACAAGTGCACATGTCATCGTGGCATTAAATAATTAACATAGGCGAACGTGAAGCGCAAGACAAATTGCATGTATATCACACACACACACGTGCGCGCGAGCTATTCAAAGGCTTATGGCTTATGGTTCTTCTGTTGTTCTTTTGAACTGTTGACTGTTCATAAAGAACGAGGTCTAGAGAGCAATAAACATATAATTAAATATGTTGATAATATTAAATGTAATTGATACAATATTTTCGGAAAAAATACAAAAATATGTACATAGTACATAGCTTAGTTCAATATAATAATTGTTAGGATGTTATTGGACAGTAACTTATTCGGTCACCAAAAGCTTCGATATACCCCCAGATGAGTTGACGCAAATTACGTTAATTGTCTGAAGTAAGTCTAAAAGTGTTTGTTAAAGAAAAATAATTTTACTCCACATAAATAATAAAGTGTTTTTAATGAAATTTTAAAAAAATAATGGGGATTATTTTCTTTACATATAATTCAGTATTACTAGAATTCGAAAATGAAGAATTTTAGTGATATGCTGAAATAGTAAACTGAGAAAAGAAACATACCTATAAGTAACGGTAAATCTACTTGCTGTTAAATTTAATTTTATACGAAATTAAGTGCAGTGAAATGAGGAAGTCTTTAGTAACTATAACGCTTTATCGATAAGCCTACGTTGGGCGATGAGGACAATAGAATACAGTCAAACCTAGCTAACTAGAACCTCGTCAACCATGATACCTTAAAAATTTCAAGCACTTTTATATTCCCCTTCATAAAGTAAAAGCTCTTATTACTTAATAAATTGTTATACTATAGTGTATGTAAACAAGAAATATTCCAGATATTTTTCAGTACTGTACATAGAGCAATGAAATGAAAATATAGAGCAATATATTTTTCAGTACTGTTCATACAGTATTGTATGAAACTCTATTTTAACATCTTAGTAAAATCTGTGGACTACTGATCATACGAGTATGCCTACAGCCATCATAACAGTAACGCATCAGTATTATAACAGTAAGGAAACAGCACTCGTCATACTTTATTGTATAACCTAAGCCTGTTACGAACTAAGCTTATGGACACTACTGTTTTGTTGTATTACAAATCTACAGTATGTATGTCGACATTTCAAAAACTCAAATTATTTTCCTTCAACTTCGAGTCACCTTGGTTCAAGTGTATCATTAATTTATCCCAAAACGTCTCTTAGGGTTTGTAAGACAATCTAACCTTGAGCCTCGGAAGATATCATCTCGTCAAATCCCTGGAGTTAAAAGATTAGGACAAACGGGTGTTTTATAACATTTCGCTCGTTTTCGCATCCGAAAAAACTATGAGATGTGTTTGGACGTGTCTGATTAATTTCAGTAAAAATGTATTTCTTTTTTAAGCAGATCGATTGTAGACACAAAGTGTCCTGTAATTGCACAGCAAATATCACTCTGCACAGAAAGGAATATCATTTTATGAATATTCTTTAGAACCTGTACACATATCAGTACGAAAGAGGCCAACAAACCAATCGTGTAATCAAAAACTAGCGAACTTAAAACCAGATCGTGGCCCATACTATAGACCCACGGTAAACTGACGATTTTGGAATCGAAGGCTTCCCGGATTAATAAAAATTTCCAAAATACACATATTTAAGGGGTGTTTAATAAGTCAAGATCAAACAATGGTACAAAACTGAAATATGAAGCTCATTGTGTACTTCGTAGGCTTATACGGCCGGAGTCGGTGTTGTTAAAATTCCTTCCCGGGATGTTTGACCGTGGTCTATTAAAACAGACGTTTCGGCAGTGCCATCGAGTGCCATCATCAGTCTAAAATAGAATTTTAGAGAATTCGAAAATTTATAAGTAGATGTGGTGTTCACGGGACTTCTCCAGCCTTAACCACATTACAGTGGTCACTAACGTCTGCCACCTTACGTTAGCCGTATCTCGATTTTACACTGATGATGGCAGTCGATGGCACTGACGAAACATCTGTTTTTGTAGAAAACAATGGACTACGGCCAAACAGCCCGGAAACGAATTTTAACAACATGAAGCTCGTGAATTTAATTATGAAGTTTATGTTCATGTTCTTTAACCTTACATTATTAAATGACAAAAAAAATCACCTAATACACTTAAGGACGACTTACTCAATTAGCTGTGAAGTCTAAACTATGCATCAAATAGGGCTAAAATTTTACACGATTGCCAATAACATGTGTGCCAACATCACATAAAACCAGTTTTTTAATCGGACACTTGTGGCGGCGGAAATTACAAAATTGCACGAACGTTTTGATTAAACCTACTATGTCATCATCAACAAAACGTACGTCTGACCGGGTATGCCACAGTTTTTGACTTCGGTTTTTGCGGGCTTTAATGCCTATTTTATGAGTACATTTCATTCACTTTCACTAGGCGAAACGAGTGGACCAATTTGGTTCCAATTGCTGTAGATATTTGCAAACACGAACTCGGCGCAAATATACTAAACAAGTTGTTCAAAACGCTTAAGATCAGCATCTGAAGAAGATGGCAGAAAATTTGTACCAGTTTCCTGGTATAGTTTATTTTACTTATGTTGTAATGTAAGACGTCATTTTTTATAGTTTAACGACATTGTTCAAATTGAGATACTATCAATGTAACCCTTATGTTTCCACGGTTACCTGCACACCAAAATAATTAAGAAATAATGAGTTCTTTTCCTTTCTGTTTTGTAGTTTCACTCATAAAAAATCTCTCCTCAATTACTCGGCAGAAGAAAATCCTGGCTGCGTCCTGATATTATGACATTTACTCAAAATTATTTTTCCAAACGAGTGCACTGCTCGCGATTAACGATTAAACGTAAAGGGTTACGCTTCGCGACGTCACAGTCTTTCTCACACCCAGCAAGCGGTCGGGAGAACTAATCTGTTGTGGGGAATTGTTATTCAATGACATGATAATGGTATGTTATCTGAAACGCGTCGCGTTAATTGTGAGCAACATACTAGTATCGCGAAAAACATCTATAGTCAGTGTAAAAGTGTGTCTATAGGATATCATGAATGTATGTGCGTTTTCACCATCGTAACGGAAAATTACTAATAATGTTCTAGTATTCATAAATGCTAAAATTTTTTTGTTATATATTTTATATTATTATTAATAATAAAACTTTTTACAAGAATATATTTTTATTATTTTGTAAATTACAGTGTTTCAATAGCATTCAGCTATCATCATCAGTATGTTCTAGTATTGTGCTGGGAAGAACCCGCGTGGTGAAAGGACGCTAGCCAAGTAATTTGATTATGATTTTTAGCATATTATAATAAAAAAAATAAAATGTATAAAATATCTTCTTAATTTAATAATCTATATTAAAATGATTTTCACAATGTATTCGGAAAAGTGTTCTTCCCAAACGACTCTGTCCCCTTTATTCCGATTAAACGAGACTATACTGCACAATAAAAATCAATTATTAACGTAAATAATCGGCAAGGCGTCTTCCTGTTGTAAGCGGTTAAGTTTAATCTACACGGGAAAAGATTTTCTCAAGATTGCACCGTTTTAGGCGTGCCGTGTATCGGTCTGAAAAGTAGAGAGATAGAAGACGAAGAAGAAGGAGAAGTGGTAGACGGGACGAAGGAAGGGAAACACGATTTGTAAGATAGATTTCAGTTCATTAGGAGATAGGACTCTCGTGTGAGAAGCTTGTGATGTGGTACCGATTATTCACACGGGGGCTGAACAATCATTAGCAACCTACCTACCCTAAAGGCTGCTCTCACTCGCTACCCTCCGCAACGTTTAACTGTTTTATTTCTTTCTTATAGACACACGGACGAGAAACTTTTACAACAGCAAACAAAAACACGCTTTCTGTAGTTTATCAATTAATAAGAAAAGTTTCGGCGAGTGCGCGAAACTTCGGTGATCATCCTGTGGTCGAACTTTTCGAAGAAAAGTCTGAGCGCTTCTTCACGCCGTCTTCTCAGGAAAAAATGACGTAATGAAACTGAAAGATGACACAAGTAGTGGCGAGTTCATATGTGATAAACAAAAAGAAAATGAAAAGAGACAACGAACGGTCGGAAACAGCTTCCTTCTTGTTTTTACAGTATGCGCGCGCGCGTTATCTCATATTGGTACTTTTAATAATTAAATAATATAAATTGTGATTGCATATTTTTGTCCAGTTACATTTGACGAGAAGTTTCTTCAGTTAGTGAACAGTCTTCTTAACGTGCCATCGTTTCGATCATTTTTCAGTGATTTGTCTTAGATTATTGGTCCTAGTAGATGAATACATAGTAGAAACAAGGTACATCGAGATACATAATACAAGTTCTACAAAGTTATGGCAGTGCCTGTACTGTCTTATGAGCAAGTTATGGACGGCAACCAAGAAACAAGAAAATAACATATAGGCCTCGGAAATGACTTTCTTAAGACGAGTTAAAATGTGTTCTAAATTTTACCGTATAAAGAATGAGGCCATAAGAGAAGAATTACACGTTTTTAACTTGAATACAAAAATTAAAAGATTATAAACAACGGTGGAAATAACACTGAGAAATAACGTCAGATTCCAGACTGGTTAAACAAGTCTGTAAATACAAACCTGGTAGACCCAGGATCTTTGAAGGGGGAATAGGTAACACCTTGACTACGTCTTGATGTAAAGATGATGGTGATGATGAAGAGCCCCGATGACAATTCGCTCAAGTAATGCGGTGCAATGATGTATAGTAAACTGGAAAAATCATCATCATCATTGGCTCGACAGCCCCTTGTGGGCCCTGGCCTTCTTCAGAAGATTTCGCCATTCTTCTCTATTCATGGCCACACTCCGCCAGTTTCTAATTTCAAGAGTACTGATGTCCTGACTGACCCCGTCCATCCATCTCAGTTTTTCCCTTCCAACTTTCCTTTTACCCTCTGGCTTTGCATCAAACATCTTCCCAACAACTCCGCTCTCACAATCTGGACAAGTGTCTAGCCTATTCCAATCTTTTTATTTTAATAAAGGTGACCACTTCAGGTTCATCAAACAAATTATAGAGCTCTAAATTATATATTTTCTTCCACGGTTCCCCCCTCTTCCATTGGACCAAAAATTTTCCTGAGGATCATCCTCAGCATCCTCTCAAATATATTTAGTTGTCTCTCATCTGATCTAGGCAGCGTCCATGTCTCTGATGCATAAGTCAGTACTAGGTGCACTAGGACTCTTATACATCAATACCTTGGTCTTTCTTTGTATAAACTGAGATTTGGATGTTTTCTGAGGCCTTGCACATACATATTTGATTACAAAATACGCTTTCGGATTTTTACACTAATATTATTTTTACAGTTAACTTCTGAGCTGAAGTAGGTAAAGTTATGTACTATCTCGAATTTATAAGATCATATTTCTAAATTTGTAGAGCCCACACAACGGTAACAGTCTTTCCTTGTCACTGGCATATACTTTGTTTTTCCCTGATTGATCTGCAGATGCATTCTTGTTGAAGCTTTCTCCAATTTCACAATGAACTGGACAAATCAACTCTGGAAAAATTTCACCGGCGGATAGCTGGGGAAGTATTCGCTGTGTAGTGGACTGACAAGTGTCGACAATTATGATAATGTCGTGCGTCCGCGTATACGTCTGTGTAATACACAGGTATTTATTGTGGGTAGAAACGAAGTGGGTATATATTATAGTTTCTACTGAGGCTGTGAATAATTGTGTAAGTGAACGTTGTTGTGTATGGCGCGGCTAGGTGCAGTTGCTGCCGGGCAATTTCACGGAATTGCTTCACATCCATCAGTGTACACACAGTCCAGTTTTAACTATGTTGCTTACAATTTCACGTCTTAATTAACTATGCTCAGGCGCTTACGCGTGCTATGTGTACGTTTGAATATGAGGCAGCCGATGAGCAAGCGGTTAGGAGAAAAAGAACTTAACAAAATTTATTATTTCGAATAAACAAATAATTTGTCGTGACAACTGTTATTATAGGTCGTCCGTCGTACGCTCGCATAAGAAATTAAGCCGTAGGAAATTATTGTTGTCAGTTACAAAACTGTAATTGTACAACTTGACGCAGAGTTATAACAAGAATATAAGAGCGCTGTGGAAAAGTTACAGTTATCTGTCCATACACTTTATCAACTGCATTTTCTATATAACACGAAAATATCATCATCATCCCATGAACATTTTCTTTAAGGGCTGTTGCTGCCTCTCGATCCGTTCGCCATACTTCAATCTTCACTCTGCGTAGGGGAGTCCATTCAATTATTCATTTACGCCACCTGTCGTCATCGTCCATCCTCTCCACATGACCATATCGTCTCTATCCCTTCACTCGATGGTTTCAAGTATATCAACCTAAATTTCCATGCGCCTTATTGTTTCTGAATGCCTTAGTTCTTACCAACCCGCACCTACGTCAGAAGTTTTATTTCCATAGCTTGAATTTTAGATGTATGTTTTTTATTAATTTCCCACAATTCATAACCGTATGTTACAATACTTCTTCCTACGATTGTTTTATGTAGCCTATCCTTATTTTGGGGTTCCGAGAGATATTGTTACTCCAGAGTGTCTCATATTTTTGACGTCCAGTAGCATTTCCTTGATTGACTCTACGGACGATTTCCCTCGTACTGCGACCATCATTTGTTATTTTTCATCATCATCACCTTCACAATATAGCATAGGCAAGGTGCTGCCTGTTCCACCTCCAAAGATCCTCCGGCCGTCTCTTCCTGGATCTAGCCACATGCCTTTCTCCTGTAGGTTCTGACAATAGATCAGTGACAGTGTTTTCCCCAATTTATCAGAATCACAAAGCTGTAATTCAGTTTAAGCACAATTTAATAATATCTAATCACGATTGTATTCGCTTGTACGGTGGGCGCCGCCGTACAACAGTATTCCGTCGAAACGGTTAAAAATAATGTTATTTAAAAATTTACAGAAAATTCCACGATATTGTAATTTTTCCGTTATACTGTATAAAGTGGATTCAGCTTGTCTAAAGTATACTGGGACTAATAATAATCACTTGTCTAAATAAACAGCATGTTGTGCCACTACACGGAGAAAACTAGGGCTACTTTTTCGACTAGCTTCTGTTATTTCCCATTTTTACCCAAGTAAACGGCTGCCGCTATTAGCCTCTGTGCTTAGTACGAGACACAGATGATATTGATGAAGGGGTCAGATAAAGACGGAATCACAGAAGTGATATCTGACAGGTAATGTTTCTACGAAGACAGTGTAAAGATTCCGAATTGCCGGCTTAAGGTTTTCATCGGAACCTACCTCATTATAATTTTAAGGTTGGTTGCACCGCTATCTGACTCCCCGTCTTAAGCACAGCTCCATGATTTCCTCAAGAGATGAAGTACAGATTTTAAAGCCCTACTAATGTAAGCTTTCGGTGCGGTGCCGTGAGAGCTTTCGTAAGAGGTACTGCCAACTGAGTAGCCTCGGCGACTAACAGTTTCTCTGAGTTATGTGTGTATGTATAATATGTGTATTGTACTGGTGCCTAACGCAAGGTTCCGCAGTTTCCTCAGGGTATTCAAGTTACCGCGTTTCAGCGGTAAATCGATTGGAACACGAATTGTCACAGCTTCAATACGTATCCGTTTAATCAGATGTCTTCTTATTCTCCTTATCTGGCGTTACAGTGTTTGGTGGGCTGCAGCTATCTCAGTAATACTCCTCCATGCTTTCCTGTTCTCTGCCCTTCCTTTTCACCCTCTGATTCTAAAAAAAGATCTTTTGTTACGCCATCCAACCATCTCATCCTTGGTCTGCCTCTACGTCTACTAGTATATAATCTTCCCTTCAGCATTCTTTTAGACATTCTTTCCTCAGACATTCTTTCCACATGTCCCAGCAACGCAACCTCTGTGATTTAATGAATTTCACCATGACTTTTCCATGCACGAGAGCCTGTAGTTCATTGTTATTGCGCATTCTCCAACTGGCTTCTCTTACTGAGCCATACGTTTTACACAATGTTTTGAGCTCAAATGATTTTAAAACAGTTTTGTCATTCTCTGTTAAAGTTCACACTTCAGATTCATATTTAACAACTTGTCGCACCAGAGAATAATATACTTTAAGTTTTATACCTCTTGTAACAAGATGGTATTTAAAGATGTTAATATTTGCAAAAGGCTCTATTTCCTGCTTGTATCCTTTCTCGTATACTCCTCTTAATCAAACTATTTTCTTTTATCACAAGGTCATTACATATACTACATTAGTACAAAGTCGAACCGTAGGTATTTAACTAAATGGTAACGTCTTCACAACTACCGACGTGTTGATGTGCCATTGATTCAGGTCCAGCACCAGGGTGCAGTCATGTTAATAGCTGTGATCTCATTTACATGACTCAGAGTAATTACGGTAATCAACCTCTCTAATTATTCCCACTTACCTGCGGTGTGTCCAATAGAATCAATAGAACGCCCATTAGCGCTACTGATCAATGAACGTGTACGCGCGCTCGCACGCACTCACCAGGCCACTATCTCATATTACATTTTATGTAAGCGTTAAATCTCCTGAACGGAAGTCCGATTTTAACTCCCCCTACGTGACGTTAAGATCAGAACGTGACACTACTTCTTCCCCTGGTCAGTAATCCGTAGACTTGTTCGTAATACTGGCCGTCTTCCATGCCTGGCAGTTCTCTACCAGTTCTTCACTTGGCAGTGATCTTCAGCCGTCTCTTCCTGGATCTAGCCACACACCTTTCTCCTATAGGTTTATATTTCCAGACTTGTTTGGCCAGTCTGAATCTGATATTATTTCTAAGTGTTCTTTCCACCGTTATCTGTAATCACTTAATTTTTCATTCGAGTTAAACTCTTGTAATTCTTCTCTTGTGGCCTCATTCTTAATACGGTAGAACGCCATTTCCGTGGCCTGTATTTTACTTTTGAGACAAATGCTCAAGCGACCTTTTATTTTGAGGCTCCAACTACAGTTTTTCTCATCGTACAGATCTATAGTATATTTTATAGCTTTTAATAATCCGTAACTAAATATTTAACCTATTATTTATAGATTTCAACGAAACAGAAAAAATGAAACGAGAGAAATAAAAGTTATATTCTCTAAAAATTAAGTTACATAAAAATTAAATAATGTTAACCCTTTATTTGACTGAATGTACGAGTATTTATTACGTTAATAAAAACCAAGGTAAATGCAGTTTTTCTTTCTACAGGAAAAACATTCAAGTCTTTCCTTCCACATCGTTCAATCTAAGATAATTTGGTATTAATTTAAGTTTTGAGAAACTTCTTGGGCCACAGACATACGTTTTGTAAAAAATTCTGTAGGACGAGACGCATGTTGGGAATAGATTCAGTGAAGTTCCAAACAAACTGAAGATCTTTTTTGACGGTCCATGTAACTGCTGCTTCTGCGGTTCTTAATACAGAATATACAATGTTACCTGTAGTTTGCTGAGGATATTTTGAGGATTTCGGAATCGGTTTCTCGTTGAGGAGGCTTTCGGAATCGAATCGCATTTTCAGGATCAAAAGGGAACAACAAATTTAAAATTATAAGGTATAAAGTGGAGATAATGTTTCTGGTGAAAATTTTTGGAGTCTATACGAGTCTCCTGTTGCAGCCCGAGGCTGACCCCCTCCCCGTTGCGCTTTTTTGTCAGCCACTGGGAAGTGGCACTCAGGCGCTCACAGTTTTTTACGATCTGCTCCAATTTCCTTCCTTTGGTCTCCTTTGCCATTTTTTCTTCAACGTTCTCTTTCAATATAGTTCTTAGCAGGCTCTCTTGTCACATGCATTATCCTCTCTTTAGCGTATCTCATAGAACTGTCCTTTCCTCTCCTCGTTTCGATATCTCTCCGTTAGTTATCCTCGTTACTCAGGAAATTTTGAACATTTTCTTGAGGCACTATATCTGGAATGCTTTAAGCCTTAATCGCTCCATTTGATCCATGAGCCTCGTCTTCTAACCGTATAATAGGACACTCTACACAAATGTATTATTTAATTTCTTCCTCAATTCTAAACTCGAATCTTTAAAGGTCAGTAGTTTTCTTACTAAAATTCATTTTTCTTGACTTAACTGATCAATACTTTTCTTTTATTCATCAAACATTCTTCCAACCTTTATTGCTCGACTTTTGGGGTACAATTACTCCCCGTCATCCTGCTGTTTACTTTTATGTTGTATTGACTTCCCAAGGTCATTTCCATTTCCTCCAGCATTACCATTTCTCACCTCTTCTTTATCGAGAAATGCATTGTAGAACGATTCGTATTTAGTATTTCTTTATACAATTTTATTCTTCGATATTCTTGGTCTTTCAATGTTTGTGTACCTCATATAGTTCTTTGTGTATGTACCAATAAAAAACAGGGGTGAAAGTTCACAGCTTCTTCTCATACTATTACTTATGGAATCCTCCTTTTCATTTCAACAAACCATACTGTAGCATTTCTATCCCATTACAAGCTCTTGACTAGTCTGCTTCTAATACCTTTGGAACTGTAACTGGGACTACTGCATTATGTGGAGTATGCATCGCTTGCATCACTCCGTAGTGTCATCACACTCGGAATGTACCCCTCCTTTCCCATTACACAGGTGTCCACTACCATATTTTAGAGGGTCATTTATTGTCTGCCATTCTTCTTAGGTATCCATACCAACTAAATCATCATCATCATCATCAACCTCAAGGATTAGGCTCATCCTGAATCTGTTCCGGGACTCAATTCGCTCTCGGCCGTCCTATAGCTCCCTTCCCCACCCTATATTCCGTTGCTAGCACTGCAATCCTGTCACCCGCCATTCTTCTCAAATGTTTACACTACCTTCTTTTGTTGCTCCTTAGCCGTTCCAACAATTGGTCGACCCCAGTTCCGTCCTTATATCCACATTCTTCTTTCTATCGAGAATGGTACAGCCCAGAGTACTCCTCATAAACTTCATCTCCGCTGCCTGAATCTTTGCTTTGTCTCTTTCTGTTCACCTCCGTACATCAAAACTGGTACCGTTATCGTGTTAAAAAACCCTCAATTAAAACATCAACCCTCAATTGTGTCCATAAAATTTATCGATAACCACACTAGGACTCTAACGGTGTAATTGCTGATCCTGTGCGTCCTTCCTACACTAGAGCTGACTAAAGGATTGTATTACTCTCCTTTTCTTAAAGCAAAACAGTAGGTGGCGTCTTACACTGTAGTAGCCTGATTACTTTGTACATTAGGAATACCATAAGTGAACTTAACTTCTTACTGCCACTCGTAAGAAGTAATAGTTTGTGTGATTCATACTTGAAGAGTACGAAGGTACAGCGGGTGGCGTAGTTGTCCAAAGCTAGGCTTTGTGGTTTCGAATTCATCTCAGGATCATTTTGGTGTGATCGTAGTTTGTCACGACCCCAACGACCAGCCGTCGCAGCTTCATCTCGTTCTAATTGGTGCCGCTGGAGGTGCCGTGCACTTTACACTTCAAACCCAATAACCGAGTAACATTGGCCTATTCTTTTTTTACCGTAAATCTGTGCATCACTACCCAAATTGGTTCAAATATAATAGCAGAAATGTAATTCCATTTCTAAATGAAGATTATAATATTTTATAATTTTTATATCCCGTTTTATAATTTTACAATACCGATGAAACAACTCCTTAGATAAATTTTAAATTACTTACAAATAAATTTTACTAGTATGCTCTCTGAGGATATTGAGAACTCGCTCACTATATTGAACGAAGTAATTTTATTATTACATAAAATTTGGTATTAGACAGTTTTTCAGTTATGAGAAAAATTACAGAAATCCCGATTTCTCTACTATTTCTTAAGGGATATAACAACTGCAGAGCTCACAATCATGCAGTAAGCACTAAAATTTGAAACATTCGGATTTGGGTTACAATTCCTTTTAGTCTGACACTTTGTTGGATTTAAAAAAATTTTTTTGAAACTTTTGACCTGGGATTCCAGAATTTTTAAATTTATAAAACTTACCACATACATTTTTGCTATTTTATAAAAACTTCCAACCTAAGTTTTAGCCCTGACGTGCACAAATTTCAAAATTTTCAAACACTAAGACTATCATTAAACTGTGCTTAAAATTCTCTTTAATTTGATACCCCACATAGCCTTTGGTGATCTTTTCCAAACTTTGCCCCTCTCACATTATCGCATCCTGCTTTCTTATTTTTAGGGCGATCAATCTCTAAAACTATAGGGTTCTGTAGGGTAAGAGTATTGTCTGGTATATACTATTTTTACGAAATCGATTGAGATGCGTTCGTAAGTTTTTGTGAAACATACAGCAAATAAATAGACAGACAGACAAATGCCAAATGATCGAGTCAAACCTGAGAACTAGCTTTGTTCGTCAAAAAACTGTGCTTATCTGCAAAACTGGGTCTGACATAAGCCTTTCCACTAATTTAAAAATCTTTTTTAATTTGTTCAAGGCAGAGAAGACGTGTTCTTTACAGCATTGAATCGAACTTATAAAACTATTGTAATTTTTAACGAATATTTGTTATAGTACTTATTTTATTCTTGTTGTAGCCACGTTTCGCCGTAATTCAGCATTGTTAAAATAAATATCTCGTGTATTTACGTCTTAGTTTCATTATTTACTTATGTAATGAGCAAGACTATGATAAAACAAAAATTACACAATAGAATATTTAACACATGTAACTAACCAAACATATTATCATACGTAATATTATAATTAATTTATATTTACAATTATAATTAATACATTACTACTCGGCTGAAATGTACAAAGGTTCATTTTTTGTTTTGTTGACAGTAATTTTAATATTTGACAATGAAAAATAATTGTTTCAAGAATACAAGTTAACTCCGTAATTATAACGATGTGGACATACACGGAAAATTTTAATGCCGGAAAGAGATAATTATAGAGTAACGACAAAATGCCATACGAAAACGTGAAATTAGACATTTAAAATTATAATTTCGGTATTGTTGATTTTTACAAAACGTTAACATAATTAAAGATATGTAATCTTTTCTATCGCATGGACGCGTGCTGTGTCGGGACTACAGTGTGCGTGCGTGCGTGAGAGAGAGTGCACACGGCATAGTGAACTTCATAGTGATAATGCTACAACTATCCATTTGATAATACTGCGCAACTTCTCATTTAAGCGCCTACTCGCACACGAGCGAGTACACAGCTAGACTGCCGCCTAAGAAACATAGTGACATTTTGCACAAAAACGTAGATCAGTTTTAGTGAAATTAAAAACACTATAAAATTTACTTATAATGTAAATTACGTTATAGTAAAAATTTACGTTATTCATTTACATTATTAAAAATAATTAACCCACAACGGTACCTAGAGAAAGAAGAGAAGAAATACCGAGTTATCGAAGCGGAATACACTTTTTTTTTTAAATTCTGCTTGAAAACCATTCCTCACCCTCACGTATAGCGGGCTGGTTTCAAATCCCGCCGCAAATTAGAGATAGCTCAAGCCATAATCCTTGGGGATAATTTCCCCTACTTCCTTTCACCCTCTTCTGTTTCTTCTCTACATATTCAATCCTTCCCCACTTCAAAACGAATATTTTACACTTCTTTTATCTTAAGTTAAGGACTCGAAGAAAATAAAGAAATCTGCGCGAAGTAACTTTCTCTCCCGGTTTCCGTTCTGCCTTAAACTTAATTTTATCGGATGACTTGAAATTTGTTTTTCCCCTAAGCTCTGCTCCCAACACACCTGCCGAGTTTGAGTAACGTGTGTGCGAGTGTGACTGCGCGTGCAAGCGCAAAACTGTTAACAGTAAAAATGACTTAATGTAAAAAGAAAAAGCGACTGTAAAGTATTGTAATTTTAAATGCAAAAAAAACGTATAATAACGCGCAGTTATAACGTATAATTCTGTATAGACCCTCCAAAGTTACAGTTCAAAAAAACGGTACCACAGAGAGAGATTGTTCATAAAATTTCCTAAGAGTTGTCATATATGTACCGACGGGCGTGCTTTGTAGGAAATACTCTTTTCATTAATTTGTCATATTACGGTACTGATATCACGTACAGAAATGTATGGTATGGAGAACCATACATGACTTCTATGTTCATAATGTTTAAAATGTTTAAAATCATTTCGAAATGAAATATTTGCATAGAAACTACTTCTTTCTTCACGCTTAACCACAGTGGTCACTAACGTATAACACCTCAACGTTAGCGAACTCGATTTTCACTGATGATGGCAGTCGATAGCACTGCCGAAACGTCTGGTTTTGTAGAAAACATTGGACCACTCCAAACAGTCTGGGAAGGAATTTTAACAACAAACTACTTCTTTGTTGGCGATAACGTAGTATACATAAAAATTATCCCTTCACCCTTCAACTATCATTTTCATTTATAGAAAATTACCCCTCCCCTTCAACTACCCTTTTTATTTATAGATATTTCATCTACCTTTCTACAGTGGATTATTATGATCTTCTTTTCAGGATACTTTATTTATCAAAATTAAGTACTTTACTCTTGTTAAAACATAAAACGTTGCTGGTAAACTACCCTTTCCCCATAACCGATCTTCTCCAAAATCAATAAGCCTTGAGTCCTCTACAACTCAGGTACATATGTAAAAAATTATTTGATTCTGTTTGAATTTACGGCAGTTACCGTTCGTCATGGAAAAATAACTCTTGTTAAAACATAAAACGTTGCGGGTAAACTACCCTTTTCCGTTAACCGATCTTCACCAAAATCAATAGTCCTTGAGCCCTCTACAACTCAGGGATGTGTACGAAAAATTATTTGATTCTGTGTGAATTTACGGCAGTTATCGTTTGCCATAGAAACAATTCTACACACAGACAGTTTTCGAAAAATGACTTTTCTTCATGTTTTGAGGGTAGTATAATCGGAATCAGCCCTTATCTCGAACACGATTTTTTTCGCCATCACCATACTTCCATTTCCTTATGGAACATGGAAGAAAGAACGGCATTTACTTAGAAAAAAATTGTTTGTTTGAGTTGCCGTTGCTTTCTTTAAAAGAGTTTTTACATACTAAGAAGCAAAAGTGTATTTCTAGGCATTTACATTATCTTTTAAATATATTTTATTATTCCATAAGCCTTCATAGTTAAAATTATCTTCTACAAGGAGCCTATGTATACCGTACGTTTCACTGACCATTACTTTGTGTTGACCCAAAACAAAATAATATTTATCATTTTAAAACCTGTCATTTAAAGGAAGAATATCAGTAATGAAATTATTTGAAGTAATATTTGGTAACTGTTTTAAACATTAGTTTTTCTCCTTCTTCTTCTTCAGACTCCGGATCTTACGATCCGTTGCGCACTCATTGGTCCGACCACCTCAATCCGGCTGTTTCTATTGAGTGTGCCAGTAAGCAAAGTCGATGAAAGGATTAGTGATATAGGTAAGGATAGGTCGGGACCTTGGGTAGATAGATAGGTCGTTGTGGTACACACTTCGTCTGGCTCCTCGGTTGAGACCTGTCCGGCAAGGGAGGCCCTACCAGTAGCTACATTACCACCGGCGTAGCTCTCAATCTCATCGGAGCACGCAATCCTCCCTGCTTTGTGGACAGTGCTACGGTAAGGCGTTGTCCCCTGAGCAGGAAAAAAATAAGTTTTCTCCCTTAATTTTTATCTACCTAATATGTGCATATTCATAGTGTAATATTTTCCCTTTGAAATAAGAGCAAAGGCATTTAACATGCCTGTGAACAAAGTTTTAAAGCACTTTTATTAATACTATCTTTACTTTTTGAGTCACGTTTATAGTTTTAATTTGAATGAAGGCATTTAAGTTGGTATATGTGTTATGACATGAACTTTGTGTGTGTGTGTGTGTGCTTTTTAATTTAGTTTATTTTCTCGTCGGTCTCAGTACGACAGTAGAGGACATTTCGTGCGTTTATCCATGCAGGTCTTGTATGCGTACCTGTGACCCTTGACTTTGGAAGTTGAGTCGATGTATTTTTAAAAATTAAAGTTTTTTAATTCCCACGTATCAGATATTCGACAACAAATAAGCTTGTAAGCCACTTCGTACTGCTTTCGTGAAACTTGTAGGCTAATTTTAATACTTGAGATATTAGGCTTCTTCTTTGCCTAATACGTAATGGAACCTCGCCAACCCTCCAAACGTTTTAAAATCATAAACTTGTAAATACTTTCTTTATTTAAACATAAGAAAAGAATCTTTGTAGCCACAAGAAAACAAAATCTAACATTATTTGTAATTAAATTTATTATTAAGTTGCTGTCTGACTGCCATTATTAGGTTACAAGTCACGTCCTCAAGTCTAGAAAATTCATTGAAAATTGATGAATAGTGTCGTCGTCTGATGATCTCCTGTTTGAAAATTAGTGTGTAAGAGTACAGTGTTTGGAAATCGTACGTATAATATTTTGAAATTTAGGCAAAAACTGTATATAAACCTTATTTATTTACCTTATTAAATATTTAAAATAGTAAATATTTAAAATTAAATAGGACTTTTTTATTGAATTATTTAAATTATATCCTCGGTATCGCGTTTTATATTTCTTACTTTTACTCAGTCGGAGAAAATCAACTGTTATTTTCAAAAACGAATTTACTATGAAACTACAATTTATCATAATTTTAAATAAAATTACCATAAAAATCGTAAACGCGATTATACATATGTAAAAATATTCACGAATCAACTGTACTTATTGGTTATACTGTACATTTATTTCAGTTATGATTGTAGACATATGTCCTTAAAAAAAAAAACGAGTGTAGGGCCTACATCATATTTTCTAGGTTGCTACTGACGATACTAAAAAATAGAGCTTACACAAAAAGTACAGAATGTGATTTCAAGTGTTTTACTGCTTACAGAATATGATGTGTTTTATACAGAATATAAGTGTTTTACTCCAGAGTTTCAAAATGTGGCATTGTATTATGCCATACTAGAGAGGGAGTTAATTAAGATGACTAAACAACAGAATTCTGTCGGGACAAAATAACGGCACTGAATTAGAGATGCCAGAAAAAAGAAGATTCAAATAAAATCAAGTTTATACTTCGTAGGCTTACACGGCCGGAGTCGATGTTGTTAAAATTCATTCCCGGGCTGTTTGGCTGTGGTCTATTGTTTCTAACTAAAACAGACGTTTCGACAGTACCATAGACTGCCATCATCACTGTAAAATTCGAGCTTTGCTAATGTTGGGTGCTACACGTTAGAGACCACAGTACTGTGGTTAAGACTTAACCACAGCGTCAACCATAACTGCCTCTCAGCCTTAACCACAGTACTGTGGTCTCTAACGTGTAGCACCCAACGTTAGCAGAACTCGAATTTTACAGTGATGATGGCAGTCGATGGTACTGTCGAAACGTCTGTTTTAGTTTAAAACAACGGACCACGGCCAAACAGCCCGGGAATGAATTTTAACGAAATGAAGTTTAGTAGAACTAGCGAAGAGAGCTCTCAATTCAAACTAGATCGTTTGGTATTTGTCTGTCTATTTGTTTGGAGTATGTCTAACGATAACATTTGAATGCATCAACCGATTTCCATAAAAACTGGCACGCATAACCATACTTACACCCTACACAGACCAATTGTTGTTGAGATTACAATCCCTTCCTCCAAAAAATATGAAGGCGGGGAGGCTAAAATGCAAGGGGTCAAAATTGTGAAAAATCGCAAAAATTCCATGTGGTGTATAAAATTAAAAGGAATTACAACCACAATTTGAATACAGTATTCATTTTTAAATATAACTAATTCACTACCGACTCGGAACACAAAGTTTTTTATAGGTAAAAACGTAAAAGTTTTACCTTATAGCCTTAACCGGTTTTCGCTTTTAAAAAGCTTCTTCAGAGGCTGCCGTTGGGCGCACTGTCCGTCTTGTTGTTGGCGACTGTATCGACTTTTGAAAGATTGAGTTGTGTGTGTGGGGTGTGATATGTTCGAATAATGGGTGTGATTTGAATTGTGTCTGTTCGTTTAGGATGTCGTTTTATGTGTTTTCGTGTGTTTGTATATTTCATTTTTAAAATCCAAAAGTGGGGAAAATTAAAAAAATTTGTCAAAAACCCACATAAGGTAACAAACTAAAGGGAATTTTATTCAGAATCCTAATATAATGTTAATTTCTGTGAATTTCAAAACTTTTAAACATCTTTCACCTTTCAAGTAAAGCTCTATAGGCTACTATTTGTTAACTTGTTATAAATACTACACCATTTAAACAGTTTAAGCCGCCAATCAGAGCAACTGTTACCAGCAGTAATTAACTGCTTAGATTTTTTTATCTTGCACAATGTAGTTACTTTGTAGACATGTTGCTGCACATCATTAGTCAACGACTACAACATGACGACCATACGACGCGTCGGCTCTATTGAAGATGATAAGCCGCGGCAACGTAGACATAAAACGGTCTTCTCATATTTCTTCTTCTCCTCCTCCTCCTCCTCCTCCTCCTCCTCCTCCTCCTCCTCCTCCTCCTCCTCCTCCTCCTCCTCATCCTCCTCCTTCTTCTTCTTCTTCTTCTTCTTCTTCTTCTTCTTCTTCTTCACTACACGGCTTGAGCTATAGCCCGTTCCGACTTTACAAAGTCTCTGACCATATTTTCCAGGTTTTCCACGATCTCTCGGGCCCATTGGCCTATCTTCAGATGCTTGTTTAGGAATACGCGTGTCCACCATGCGTTCCACATGGGACTTCCAATTTTACCTGTATTCCTTTATTCTCTCTAGAACCGACTGTTACTTCAGGTCATTCGTTATGTCGTCGTTTTGTAGATGATCACTTAAACTACATCCCTTAACTGCTCTTAAAAATTTTATTTCCTGGACATGTATTTTTGAATATCGAGGGCTAGTGTGTTTTTATTTTTTCATTCCAATTTCTTAATTTAGAATGGGCAGACCGGGCTCATCAGCCGTAGAAAAGCCGGCCGGTCTAGGGGTTGTATGCCCCGAAACTAATACATCTGGTCCTCCAGGTTGGGGTTGTGCGAGGGGCTGGTAACCCTTCCCTCTGTCGAATTCTTCAACAGAGGAAAAAACCGGCTGGATATACAGGAAAACGACATGGTCTCATATCACTAACGGTGTAATCTGGTTAGTGCACAGAGACAGTATCGAGAGATGTGCCGCGCTGTTAAGAACACAGTGTTAACGAAAGGCATCCGACTGTCATCCTTTTGGCTGAGGCAGTATTACACTAGTAAACAAAAACGAAAACCATCGTCATATGCGCATAATAGTTACAATTATTTCAAGCAAAATAGCATGGAACTTCTAATAGTGAGTTTTGGTAAGGTGACAATCACTATTTCTGATAAACAACATCGCTGATTGGAATACTGCTGAAATTAACTGACCACCCTTAACAGTAGCGCGCGCGTCTCGCCACCGCACATGGTTACTAGATGGATGGAATGTCAGTTACTGGTGCAACGTCAGTTGTTACCACGGCCAGACGGACACAACAGGCCGCGGGTCTAATGCTCGAAGAAAGATAAGAAGAACCTTAATAATATTGAACATCATTTACATACAGAAATCACAAAGTCCAGTATCAATACCTATTTAAATATTAGGTATTAGCAATATCCTATAGCGCACTATCTTTTTACTGTGTGTACGCACGCGCCTACTAACTTACTAAATTTCTGACATTAAGGCAACTGAACTGTAAACTTATAGTGTATATATTTCTTAGCTGATTTTAATCTTTTCTGGATTGCCAATTCCAACAAATTATCATCTGGTAACAGTTTTTTTTTTAGATCTTTCTTGTTTTCTCCTTTACTTTAGTGACCGTTTCTAATAACTGTTTTGTCCGACGTTCTTCTATCGTGCTCCAGAATGACATACCAGAAGTGTCCTATTTTATGTTACCTGACATATTATCTGCGGTCATACTACCTTCCTGATCCTCTCGTCTAGAACCCTATTCCTAACTGCCCATAATATATCATTACAGGAGTTGTACAGTTTTTTATACTTCAGGATAATACGTTATAACGTCTGACAGTATAAGATAGCCTAATTAGTTGCTAAGAATTCGATGATGGATTGCTGAAAGCTATATTGGCAACTAGAAATATAAATATAGTTGCAGTGAATATTAATTGGCGGTAAAAAAAAGAAAATTATTATTTAATAGGAGCGGTCGTGGCGTAGTGGCTAGCGTGTCGCGCTGCTACGCTGTCGGCGCGTGTTCAATTCCCGCCGGGGCCATCGGATTTAGATAAGACCGTTCCCCCTCGCAAGGCGACGACAAATCAGCAAGAGATATCCTGCCTAGTATAAACCATCCCCAACTATGCCGTTCGGATCCGGCGTTAAACTGTAGGTCCCATATACCTGCGAGTCTCCGTAACACACGCACCACGGGTATATGCGGGGAGGGTCCAAACCAGTTAA
This sequence comes from Magicicada septendecula, assembly GCA_034769895.1. Taxonomy (NCBI): domain Eukaryota; kingdom Metazoa; phylum Arthropoda; class Insecta; order Hemiptera; family Cicadidae; genus Magicicada; species Magicicada septendecula. The sequence continues at coordinate 381,301,045 of CM068373.1, forward strand.
AAGACTGAAGGACCCAATAATAATAATTATTATTATTTAATATCCCTGCCAATTTGATAACCCTCAAGTGACAGTACATTTATATAAGAGTGTGCGCGCGCGCGTGTGTTGCCGTGTGAGCGGGCATACAAAATTCTTTATTTTATTACGGAATTGTTTCTATTCAAATTTTTTATTTTTTTTATGTACTAATGTTACTAATACTTTTGTTGCTCAGCATCATTGGAGTAATACAAAAAATGTAGAACTTATAGGCATCAAAATACTGAAAATTTTGTTTTGTGTATTAGCTGAAAACAAACAACAAAATTGCATTATAAGTAAGGTCTTTCTACTGCTTTGATAACTTTGACAAACAAAGATGTATAACGAAATTTATGTAAAATTTAAGTAAAAAAATAAATAAAGAAAGAAAAAATGAAAAGAAAGAAAAGAAAGAAAAAAGAAAAAAGAAAAGAAGAAAGAAAATTAAGTAGGTAAAAGAGAGCGAAAGATTGCATAAAATTAGTCTACAATAAAAAAATAATATAAAGTAATGATGTTTGAATAGTAACAATTTTCTGAAAGAAATTTATTTTCTTTTACGTATTAATGTTACTAATACTTTAGTTGCTCAGAATCATCAAAGTAATACAAAATATGTAGAGCCTATAGGCCTGAATACTGAACATTTTGTTTTGTATATCATCTGAAAAAAAAAAACTTTTTAACAGCTGTCACCACAAATGTCAATAAAACATTTCTAAACTGTGTTCCAAGAAGACACAGAAAATAAAATATAATAAAATCTAAGGATGTATCATTAAACACTTAAAGAAAAAAAAAAACAATGAAATAGACGCAGTTGAAATATTATAATGTAATGGCCATTCCTCAACTACTGTATGGTAGTGTGACTTGGATTAGAAAGGTTAAAGATATATCTATAAGAATACAAGGAGAGGAAGTGAGGTTCTTGAGGGCTATAAAGGGCTGTACCAGGAGAGACGTTATCAGAAATGATCGTATTAGAATGGAGCAAGGCATAGCTGAAAGATTAAATGAGAAACTCTCCCGGTACAAAACGGTGTGGCGGTTCACGTAGAGAGAATGGATCCAACTAGATTTTCAAGAAGAGCCCTTGACTATCATCCAAGAAAAGTGTGGGAAGACCCCGTAAACGATGGTTGGATGAATCCCATTGAGACCGGAACAGGCTGCTAGCCTAAGCCGTAAAGGTGACGACGACGATAAAATCTAAGAAATTACGCATAATTCAGTAACATACATAAATGCATGACCATATTCATTGAGGATCTGATGATGACACTTAATGTGTCGAAACTCGAGTAGTCCTGTATTCGGATTTCAAGAAGCGTGACGGAAGGTAATTAACCTGTTTTATAGTACATAAATGCGTACATGTTCAATCATAGAAAACATCAAAGTAAACAGCCTAATTTGTCACGGATGTGCCCATTGAATGACCGAACACAGAACCCTAAAACAAGTGCTGAATTGAGAACAAAAAGGCAAAAGGAGACCAGACAGGCTACAAAAGGAGCACAGAAAGCACGAAAATTGATAAGTTGAGAGAGAATTTGAGGATCTAGTAAACGACAGTGGAAAAGGGATTTGAAAATCGGAAAAGTCAGAGAGCGTGATAAACCGCTCTGTGGCTTTGAATGAAGGTGCGTTTCACAACACACACACACACACACACACACACACACACACACACACACACACACACACACACACACACACACACACACACACACACACACACACACACACACACACACACACACACACACACACACACACACACACACACACACACACACACACACACACACACACCACTTTTTTATATCAAGTTTTGATTTGACCCATTTTGTTGAAAACATCCAAAAGCGCTCTTGAATCACTTATACACAGACACTCGCGCACGCACAATATTATTAATAATAGTAATAATAGACAATTATGAGCGGTCAGTGTGCAGATTTAATAGCGGGCGGTAATAACGTTTTCGTGTGTTCGGACCTAACGAAACGCGTTACGCTGCGTTACGGCTTTGCCGCGCGTAATTGGTACGACGCGGATAAATTAAAGGTTAGCGGAGCTCCCGTCTTGGTCGGCGTTGAAGAATGATTGATACAAGTTTGGGGGGAGAGCGAGACCAGTTTAAAACAAAAACCGGCCATTCGACATGCAAGGCCTGGGCCGCGAGTAATTAATGTACCCAGATACACTGTCCGTACCTGTCGGGCCTATTAATAGAAAGTATTTGTTATCCGAACTCTGACAGCCGACGCCCCCAAAACACTGACAGACTGTCGTTCGAGTAAGTGTGTGTGTGTGTGTGTGCTCAGTTTTGATTAACAGACTCCACCTCACGTCTTACTGAATTTAATAAGTTCGGAGAGAAAAATTAATAGTATATTATTTCGGAGATAGAGAGACTACATTTGTGTACTGGACAAAACAAAATTGGGTTTTGGAACCTTTTAAACGAACTCAGAACTGTATTAAATGAATGTATTATTTTGAGTTCTTAAATATAATACATTTATACGCATCTGTGGAAGGATTTATAGGTACCTGAAACACGGAAGGATACCCGAATTAAATTTTATAAGACTGTGGTTGTCCCCACATTCATGTATGCTAGTGAGACATGGACTCTTGGTGAAAGGGACGTGCAGAGGACTCAGGCAGCCGAAATTAAATTTCTAAGAGGGACGGAAGGTTGTTGTCTCTTGGATCGGAGAAGGAACGCGATTTAAACATTCTATCATTGCACCAGAAAATTGAAGACCACAGAAGGAGACGGTGTGGACACTTGAATCACATGCCTGATGTCCGTCTACCTGTGGTTACCTTCGGTTATCACTCTACTGGGAAGAGAGATGTCGGTATACCGAGGAGGAGATGGGTTCCGGAACAGGTCTAAGGCCTAGTCCTTGGAGTGGTGGTGATGACGATGATGATGATGATGATAAATATAATATACCCTACAAAAATAAAAGTAATATCGACAAAAGGACTGAAGAACGGGTTACCAGCTTCCAATATTTAGAGATTGGAAGGAATAGGGAAAAGAATCTCTTATAAACAACACAATACAGAAAGCAAAAGAATTTGTTATGTAAGGCTTACATACAAGCAAAAATTGACAAAACAAAATGAAATTGATAATATATAAAACAGTATATTAGATTTATATATTTAGATATTAGATTATATTATTATATTTTCACCTGACGCACGTTTCACAGAAATATTCTGTATACTCAGAGATTTATATGAATTTTTAGATAATGTTTATATATAATTAGATAATAATTTGGTAATGTGTAATTTTTTATATAAAAAATCATATAAAACCTCTGAAGATACAGAATAATTCTGTAAAAAGTGCGTCAGGTGAAAAAACAATAGGCTAATATAACTTAATAAAAATTGTACACGCAAAAGTATTTATTATTTGAAGACATATTCATTACATAGAAAACCTGAAAGAAATATTGAAATATTACAAGCGAAATAAAGATGAATATTTGTAGTTGCATATAGACGCGAATCGTAGGTAATAGGCCTAAGCAAGTTAAAGAGATAGCTAGCAGAAGTGAAGTAGCCTATAGGCCTATCAGAAGAGTGATAATGATCACTGGGTAGGATTGGATAAGAAATTATGAATAGAAGACGCGTCATGGAAACAAATGCTACAAAAGTATTTCTTCTACACTACCGAATAAGGCCTTTGACGTGTCTACGAGTTCTTTCGCCTCTTCTCGCTCGTATCCGTCTCTCTCTCTCTCTCTCTCTCTCCCTCTCTCCCCCCATCACAATCGCTAACAAGAGAATAAACACAGCTAAAATCTTATTTACGTAAAAATGTTTTTTTGCCAGCCGCCTCGATTTCAAACCGGTCTCTCTCTCTCTCTCTCTCTCTCTCTCTCTCTCTCTCTCTCTCTCTCTCTCTCTCTCTCTCTCTCTCTCTCTCTCTCTCTCTCGCTAACAAGAGAATAAACACAGCTAAAATCTTATTTACGTAAAAATGTTTTTTTGCCAGCCGCCTCGATTTCAAACCGGTTCCCTACTAAGCCTACTAGCCTAAGAGTTGAGACGATATGTTTAAGCCGAGAGGTCACGTCCAATGCGAATAGGCTAGCAAGTAACGAGGATGCATTGAAAGTCTTGTTAATACAATTTGATATTAAATCATATACATGACCCCAACTATGTTTGTGTACGGTAATCCCTAGTCAATTGCGGAATTCGCGTACACCTGGAATTTGGAAAACGTACTGGTTCTCAGACTGGAATTCACTTACTCGCGGTTTGTCGTAGCATCCATCAGACAACGGCTCGGACAAACTTATCTATTTTAGCTGATTAAAGTCGAAGTCCAGGATAACAAAAAAGAACAGACCAAAATGATTTGTTCAACCCTAAGCAGAAAACAAATTTCGTACAGCAATCGCGCTGAATTTTTCTTAAATCGCTCTTATCGTAGAGTGAAATATAAAATTCAAAGTAGTTTGGAGGATTTACTGTTCCCATACGAGCAACATACAAGAACTTTCAAGCGGAATTATTTCTTGTAGGCCTATTGTTACTCGTCTATTGCTACTCCATTTCGCCCTGTTACAATTACGTCAAGAGTAAAAATGTTTTGATTAAAATGTTAACTTTATTTTGTCCGTGACTTCAAACTTATTAGTTTTTATTTAAAAATTTCAAGTTTGAAATTTTTTTTAAAGATATAAATAGAAGTTAGGAGTAGACGCCGGCCATTATTTTCCTTTTTCTTTGTCTTATCGGCTATTTGCTTGTAATTCGATTAAAAAATTCAAATTGTTTTAAACAAATTATTGTTGGAGTGAATATTTTTCATTAAAACAGTTTAATATGCGCTAATGCAAAGAGTATTTTGTGGTTTGCATTTTGGGTTTTGCTTAGATTACCCGTAATTTTACTTTCCCCGTGTAAAGTAACGTTCACCAACCGAGAGGTTTTATACGAAAGTAACCCCCGGTTTTTAATTCGCCCCTCATCTAATTAATTCACGATATAGACCTACTTATACAACATCATATAATATATAATATATTATATGTTCGATGTATTCGGCAGCCTATGTATACAGAGTAAACCACATTCTCAGCAAAATAAGTTAAGCTATAGGAAAATGCTTGTTTAAGAGACGAATATTGACATGATGTAAAATCAGTATCTAAGTGGTATTGGCTTTAGAATTTAGATAAATATTATATTGACTATACTCATATGCTACAGAATTATTTATATGTTTATTTATTTAGATAAATAAAAGTTATTTTAACGACAATTAATAATTGTTGGTTTTGCGACGAAATTTATGACAACATAAATATTGTGCAATATAAATTAGTCAGATAATATTAGCAGCGCGAAAGAAATTAATCAAAAATATGATTTTTCTAAATGTCATCCAAGAATTGTGTTTCCAATAAACCAACACCTTTGTCTCTGATTTTAATATCATTTCAGTTTTCACAATCGGTGCTACCGTGCGTTGAAGTCACTCACATTTGACGTAATGTAAATAAGATCTTCCCTAACTAATATTCTATCGTTTTTTATGTACAATATATATTATTTTTTACTGAAGAATTGACCACGATTTTTGTAACAATATTGTATACTGCTTAATATTAACACGGAATAGACCGGCCAGAGAGTGCCCAACTCATATTTTATAGGTACACGTCAGGTAATAACAAACGATTAAGTCAGAAAAGAATTAAATAATACCATAAGTAGGCCTATAGTTTTATTATAGTAAGACTGTTATTCAATAATGATGATACTTATATTTATTAGTACGTTTTGTAATTAATAATAATAATAATATAGGCCTACATAATATATCCATATGAATAACACCATTATATGGAATCGTTACATATTCGCAAAGCCTTTATGGATTACTGATTAAGTATTTGCGATTAACGATCCTCATTTGTTGAAACGAGTGTCGGTAACAGTTAAACAATAGTACAGTATTCAGTTAATAGCTTCATAAAGCCATTACAGACTCACAGGTTCGTTTTAAATTTGTCTTTCACACGAGTCTGTGTTCCTTAATACGGATTTTACAGACACATGCACGCTCCCACGTACAGGAGCACACGCACAAAGTTCATGCACAACCGCTAAAGCTTGGAACGATATTCAACAGTTCAATAATTTATAAAAAAAGTACAAAAGTAGTAAGTGCTTGAATTATCAAAGAACAGATTTCGATCGAAACTTCCTGTTTAAAATAGTAACTAATACCAGAAATTTTACTAATTCGTAATTCACAAATGTATTTTAGTTCATCGTGTAGGCCTACTGTTCATTTTTGTAGCTCACGTTTCCAACAGCATCAAAATACAAAATAAACATCTTAATGTTGAAAAGTTTCTTACGAGAAATGCTGATTACGCCAGGGAAGTAGACAATTAAAATTTTTCTATACAATTATTATGTGCTGTAAGTATTTAATATAGACGTATACGTTATTATTTAACTAGGCCTATATAATGAATGGTTCTCGTTGAAAGAATCTCACGCCGTTTTCCCTGCCTCCATAATTTAATTTCTTCGTTATCATCACATTCACTGCAAGAATTAGGTTGCTCTCTCTTCCGACACGGTTTCCTCGGTTAACCTATATCTCTCTTTCCTCCTGATTTATAGTTGAAAAATTATCTAGGAACTCTTCCGCTCTCATTCGATTCACACGTTGTCTCAAATTTTCTTTTCGCTCAACGATCCTGCCGTCTATAGTAAATAGAATTACGTCGCTCCGCGCCTACCCCTATCAAATCTTTCTGGCTGTAATATTTCGATCTCCTCAGAAGCATCATTCTGTTGTCTGTATTTTACTGCGATTTTTCTTGTTATTTATTCAAATTTTGCTGCCGTACAAAAGTACTGCCGCGGCCATGAATTCATACAAATTAATTTCTATATTCTGCCTCATTTTACACCCAGTCCTCTGTAGACTGTACCAAATGTCACCAGTATTATGTTGATATTATCGTGGTTATAGCTCTACTCACAATCCGAATTCAAAATTAGCAATCTTCTGGAATTCGTTACTTATAATTTTATTCCAAATCACAGGACGCTTACCTTGTGAGTGTCACAGGACGCTTTGGTTTTGAGTAGGAAAATTTTAATATAATGTGGACAGACTGTACTGTTACCATAGCACTAAGAAGTAGCAAAGAAAATAAGTAACAAACTAGGTGCAGCTGGATTGCAGGTTCTTTACACGTCTTCCGTATTTTAAGAACATAGTCAGTGTATATATTACACATGGTAGAAGATACTCTACAGCCCTCTCGCATTCTTGCCCAATTTATATCTCATAATATTTCTTCACACCCATGTTTATTACTGTTCTTGTTTTACAATCATCTTCTTCTTTCCCCATCAGGGAATAGGCAAATAGCCTGTTCCGGTCCCAAAGGAAATACAGCCGCTTCACCAACGCTTCCTAGGTCGTCCTAGGGAATACTTTCTTGTCCATAAGGCTTGTATTGCCAAACTTCCTCAGGCAACCTGCAGATTGGCATCCTATTCTTTGTGCATGTCTTCAATGTAGAGCCTATCTCTTCGTGTGCAGCCTTTAACAGCTGGCAAGAATCTCATCTCTGATGCCTGCAATGGTAGATTTGGATATTTGGCGTCCCTAGCCACTTTATTCCCGGAAGCCCTTCTTTTTCAACAGGGAGCTCCCTCTATTATCCCATTTTAACACATTTTCAACAATTCTGTATAACTCGTCACCTTAAAACTTTGTTTTCATCTTTTATTTAAGAAAAAAGTATTTTATAACGGTTTACTTTAAACCTCACTATATTAGAATACTTTTGTAAAAATTTATGGGTTATCATTTAAATAAATTATGGACAGCATAATAAAATGTATATGTATGCCTATTAATTTCCTGTATTAAATAATTTCATTTCAAAAATAAATTTCCGTACTCCCCAGCCCAGGGCAGCTGCCTAGTCTCCCTAGCTGTAAATCCGCCGCTGAATGCCTATACCTTCCTCAGATGTTACTTCACTAGAAACCAAGTTTCAGAACTATACAACAAATATTTCTGATGAAAGTTTCTACCTCAAAACACGTAAGTATCGTAATTATAAAACGTTTTATGATAAAACTTATAACATCGAGTAAGATGTAGAGCGGTTACCTATTGTCAGCCATTATTGTTAGAGCTTATTCCTATGAACTCGATCAAGAGCTTTCTCAAAATATAAATGAACCAAATGTTACAGTTCTGAAACGTATTTCGACTCTTTATAATTGCCATTATGTTCCCACACGTGATTTCTACTAAAAAAAAGTGACCTACACAGGAAAGTTTTGAGGGCGTTGCACCAAAGTCTAAACTATATTAGAATGAACAGTCAACCGTGTTTCTGTTTCTCACCGCTTAACGTAATAATACAGTAGTAGGCCTACTATCTATTACCGCTGTGCGGTCAGTAAAATCCTAAGTAAAGGATATTATTATTATTATTAAGTGTGCGGTATGTTATTATCCTAAGTAAACCGCATGTTACTGACGTTATTCAACAGTTTCTCATGTACACATACTGAGTTCCCAAAATACGGCAAGCAAAAACCAGTAAAACGGAACACCGCCGTCCTACATTTACAAGAGTATTACTCGTTACTAGAAAAGTTCTTCTCAACAGCTCCGGTGATATTTTCTCCAAATTGTCTTCAATAAATACACATCATCATCATCATATCGTTGTCGTTATCAGCAGCAACATGACCATACAAAATTTTAAGGTTTAAACCAATTTTTATTTATTCAGTCGTCACTATAATTGATCACGGTCCACGCATCTTCTCCACCCTGTGACTTGTAATTTTTAATTACCTTTGTAACCCGAAAATTCCCCATACAATGAACGCAATCACTCCATTTATTCTTACATCTTTGTATTTCAGTGGTTATATTAAAAATTTTACGTATTTCTCGAACGAACGTATTATTTCTTCTATCCGCTAAGTAATATTCAGCATACCTCAAAATTTCATTTCAGTACCCTCTATCCTTTTTAATAATTAATCTTATTAATAATAATAACAATAATAACTAGTAGGATCCATTATAGCACGCCCACAGTTTTGTACAAAATAGCTACATTTATTGCTAGTTAAATTTTAGTATTAGATAATTTTTCAATTAGCCTAACAGAAAAATTACGAAAACGCTGACTCTTCTTCTTCTTCTTCAGTGGCAACCCATTACTGAGTCAAGGCCTCCTTAAGGTTTCTGCACATAAAAGAGTTTGACAGATGGGTTATGTGAATTCTCCGATCAAACCGTCAACCTGGAGGACCAAGACCTTTGATTTCGGGGTTCTCGTCCCCTAGAGAGTTGCTTTCACCTCAGCTGACGAGCTCTCTCTGCCCGGTCGCAGTAAGCTAACTGACTCAGCCCATGTGTGCAGCCGTTGGACTACTATAGCCTCCTCCGCCTCCACACTAGATGCACATCCTGCTGCCGATGTGCACCGTCCTGCCAGGCCAGGACCCAGGATACCCCCGAATCCCTGGGTCCTGGCCTGACAGGATCCCGAATCAGGGCAACTGCCCTGACAGAACCCCCATCTCCCGTTTGCTTACCGATCCACTCTGCCGAAGGGAAATGTTACCACAACCTTGGAGTGGATTGCTCGGCGTAACAGGGCTCACTGACGTGTAGTTGAGAGTGGAGTGGGAAAACGTTGATTACTTTGACATTTTTTTTTATTTTAGTAAAATAAAAATTATACAGAAGATATCGTACAATAAACTTTAAAATTTACAAATTGCCACATTGCATTTCTTTAATTATATTTATTTTTATAACCATAATGTATTGCATAACCGTAATAATTATTGCATAAATAAATAAAATTAAAAATAAATAAAATAAAATATTACGTAAATAAATAACTGTAGTTATTTATTGTGGTCTTTTGTGTCGATACATTATACAACATTCTTAAGTCGATGTTTTTATTACTGGATTATTTCCTTATCTTTATGCCATTCCGCGAAATATTTTAACAAAACCACTGAATAATATAAACATCCGTTTTTTTTTTCAAATTTACTAGAACTGCGCTCCGTTGGAGCGATTTTAATATCACTCAGTAGGAGCATATGTAATTTTCTTCTCCAAGCAGGAGCACTACCTATCTCAATTTTTGCCATTAAGGGTCGAGTCTTCTAGCCTACTAATTTGAACATTATAATGTGCATTAAGATAATAACGGCAAAAATTATACTTAGGTCAACCCGCGATAAGATTTTGAAAAACTTTTAATAATGTTTAGAGCTGCACATGTAGATACAGATGACAGTAATGGTAGCAGCATATTTTTTATTTTCAAAATCGTCAGTGGAATCGCCCACTGGATAGACAAACCTCCAAACAGTAACTGTACTAAGGTAGGCGTACACCATTTTAAAGACCCAATATCCACTCGTACAGACCTATAAGAAACAGGGTATACATGAATTTTCAGCAAAATAATAACACATGAAAAAATCGCTTTGGAGAACCATACATGACTTTCATGTTCTAAGATTTATATTTAAAATCATTTACTTGAATTCGGTTCGATAACTTCTAAAAAAAACCAATCACCTTGTAAATCGAGTTTTATGTTTGACAAATTGAAATTAAATATTTCCATATAAACTACTTCTTTGTTGCGATAATGTAGTACACATATAAAGAATTGTTATGGAGAACCATACATGACTTCCATGTTCTAAGATTTATATTTAAAACCATTTACTTGAATTCGGTTCAATAATTTCTTAAAAAATATTCCCCACCTTGTAAATCGAGTTTTATGGTTGATAAATTGAAATGAAATATTTCCATAGAAATTACGTCTTTGTTGCCGATAACGTAGTACGCATATAAAAAATTACCTTCCCCCCTACAACTACCCCCTTCAACTCCCCCTTTTTATTTATAGATATTTTATCTATCTTTCTACAGTGGATAATTATGACCTTCTTTTCAGGATACTTTATTTAACAAAATTAAGTACTTTACTCTTGTTAAAACCTATAAAATTGCAGGTAAACTACTCCTCCCCCTTAACCGATCTTCACCAAAATCAATAGGCCTTGAGTCGTCTACAACTCGAGCACATATGCAAAAAAATTATTTTATTTTGTTTGAATTTGCGGCAGTTACCGTTGACCACAGAAAACATTCGACACACACACAAATTGCGGAAAATGACTTTTCTTCTCGCTTTGAGGGTAGTACAATTAGAATCAGCCCTTATCTCAAACACGATTTTTTTCGCGATCACCATACTTCCATTTCCTTGCGAACATGGAAGTAAAAAATTAATTAGCAAATTTGAATGTCCATGAAACACTTAGTTCGTTTCAACTAACACATCATTGTTTTCAGTGTAATTGAGACCATGTCAAAGTCATGTGTTTCAGGGAAATTGTTCTCGGTGCTAATCAAGACAGAGCCGTCTTAGCTACTTATAACGATTTCTGTAACAGCCTAATATGTTAATAATTTAATTTCTCAAGACTCACAGACCGGCCGGTACGAGTACACGAAATGAGCAGTTGCATCCGCTTCTTTCTGTCAGAAAACAACGTACGCACGCGAGCGAGCCGCAGGAGGCGGAGAGCGCGGTGACTTCCAACGGAAGAAGTTCGTTTTAAAAAATGATACAGACAAACAAATGACTTCGTAGCCAATGCTGTTATTACGTTGATCACGGCATGGTCGCCTCCAGGCTACAGTGGTACAGTCTGCCACAAAAACTGGACATACAATAACTTTATATTTACCATTCCACGTTATACTGACACAGCACATACCTGTTCTTTCTTTGGATGGCAGTGTCCATTACCCAAAATTTCTTAAAAGAAAATTTTATAAATAGCAAGGGAAACATAATAGAGCAATCGTATTTCTGTAAACCATAACTAACGCACGCGGATAAATCACAGACAACCATTGGAAAAACAATAAATTTAGTTTTTAAGATTTTGATGAGCTTAATCTTAACATACTCGTGGGCGTAAATTATTCTGTTATTGTACTTGTTAATAGTATCATCTTAATTTATTTATACTTAAATAAATAAAAGTACGTTGCTTATGCCTTTTAAGAATATAATTTGTTTATATTTTAAATTAAAAATTTTTTAAAAAATAAACCGTAAATTTAATAATGAAATAATATAATGAATCAATGTATTTTTAAATATGTTAACAACTTCTTAATTCCGATATAGTATAACGTGTAACTTTATTAATACACTCAAATACCAAAGTTCAAATATACTTCAATGAACGGTTTTACTGTTAATGGAATTGACTTGCAATATCGCAGTAAGAAGAACTTACAGTGTTGTAGTGTGAACTAGTACAAGCGTGCTGTTGTAACGGTCCGCAAAAGGGCAAATATTCTGTTTGTGGACCGGACCACATGGCAGCAGCTCCTTCTGGTAGCTCGGAACATGCATCTCCGAGGACGCACCTCACAACATGACACGAGTCCTCACAGCCCTGATGAGCTGCTGGTAAGGAATGTTATTAAGTAAAAATTATAAACAACTTCTAATATCATATTCAATAAATAATCTCAAGTCCAAACAGCTCCATTTTTACGACTCATAGTTTTTTTTGCTCCTGCTGTAAGGAAACAAATGAAAGTAAATTTTGTTAGCTTTAATTAAGATATTGGAAAAAGTGTTTGCACACGCTTTGCATGTTACTTGCTATATATTTTACTAAATTATCTAAATTTTTAGTAAATATTTTATTTTAACGTACGCAATTCTCAGAATACAAATGCATACAAATTCTTCCGCAATCCTGAAGGTGATCCCTCCTAGGTACTATTGAAAGTGTAACCTGCTGGAGTCGTGAGTGTTGGGACGGGTTTGTACTTTTATGCATAAACGGAGGTGTGTGTTTATAATATATTCTATCAAATGCAACAGGAACTGAAGTTTACTGACGACTTTGCGACTGACTAGGAAATATACTTTTTTTGGCTAATCTGATATTTGTAAGCCTTCAAATGTCCAAAATAACGTTTTTTATTTGTTTGAACGCATACAAAAAAAAAAAAAAACAGTAATAAATAAATCCAATTTAGCCACACATGCAATAAACACAGAACATAAATTCCCAGATATAACCAACGTGACACTAATAAACCGCATACCAAACAAAGGCACAATAATGAACATACGGGAAAATTTAAAAATATACAAGCACAAAACAAACTAATACCTGAGAAAATACAAATCAACATAAAACAAGACACAATTTTCAAAATACTCAACATTGAAAACACAAAAAACAAATATATACACCACAATCACACACAATAATACCAATTTCAAGTACCAAAAATCAACAGGAAAGCATAGCAACAACCAACCGGAACATAATTACTCAACAAGATCCAAAATTAAGATGGCTGAGGATGAGAAAAATAGGATTTCCGAAACATGTTCCAAGTAATATGTATATATATATATATTTTTTTTACAATAACACACAAGTTGCAAATTTATTTGTGTTTGAGGAGCCCCACGCTTTTGGAGCGCCAATATTTATAACACTACAATTTACAAATTTAAATGTAATTTAATTTGTTTAGTGCCAAAATTTATATAACATTACTGGTAAAGTGTACCAATTAATGGAGTTTGGGTGTAATGGTAATAAGAGTAGTCATTGATTTAATTGTAACGAGTTTTCATAATTTTATTTATAAAACACAAGCGTATTTAAAAATCTCAACTACTTCGCCATAAATATTCATTATTGTTCGCTTGAAACGTTCAAGTGTTGCAGTACATATAACATTAAATAAATCTTATTTTCTACAGTAACAAAGTTATATTCTAAATACTTATTTGTCAATATTAAAACTCGACAGCTCAGTCTGACAGTGTGCTTTACTGCAGTTTCATTTTTTTTGTTTTTTTTTTTATAACTTTCAACTACGTTAATTTATGTATTGCATACTTATGGGTTTAGGTATATAAAAAAGAACATAAATTATGTCTGCAATCCGAGCGTACCTTATTATAGGTTACACGAATGGAGGGGAAGTAGGCCCACATTCAAACCTCAGGATTTTGTGTTTTCAAGCAAACCAAACACCATAGGGTCGGAAACTATTACATCTACTTCGTCGTCGTCGTCATCCTTTACGGATTAGGCTAGTAGCCTGTTCCAGTCTCAGGAAGTCAACCAACCATCATCGTTTACGGGGTCTTCCCACATTTTTTCCCCCCTTGGATGATAGTCAAGAGTTCTTTTTGAAAATCTATTTGGATCCATTCTCTCTACGTGTAACCGCCACACCGTTTTGTACCGGGAGATTTTCTCATTATACTTTCAGCTATGCCTAGCTCCATTCTAATATGATCATTTCTGATAAGATCTCTCCTGGTACAACCCTTTACAGTCCTCAGGAACCTCATTTCCGCTCCTTGTATTCTAGATATATCTTTGGCCATTCTAATCCAAGACTCACTACCACACAGTAGTTGAGGTATGGCCATTACATTATAATATTTCAATTGCGTCTGTTTCCTTGTTTCCTTCTTTAAGTGTTTAATGATGCATCCACAAAGGGACTGGAAGAGACTAATTTTTCTTTCTGCCTCCATATCATCTTGTTATGTGATGCTACACCCTAAATACTTGAAATCTGGCACCTGTTCTATTGGCGAGTCATGTATGTCGATCTTTGTTCTAATACGATTTGCCCTAGGAAAGCCATAACCTTTGTTTTAGATAAGGAAATGGTTTGATTGTAATCTATTAAAGGGTTAGTGAGATAAAACAACGATCTTATTAGATCAGCTACCTTATTAAGTAGATACTGGGTAATATTTTGCTGATGTTTCGACAATAGTTTTCGTAAACGTTTCTACAAACCTTTGCTTGCGATGAACGCCGTGTTTCTAGGCTAACTACCAACAGGAGCATCGTCTTAACTTCACAATAGAAGCGCGCAGGCAGTTGTTTGTTTTGCTTTAAATTACGACAGAAGCCGACAGAATGCTGCTTACGAACGGAAACGTTATATTTATTCCGCTTTAATTGTACTGGTTTATTGTAACTAATGTAATTCAATTAATAAATATGTATAAGTGAAAACTATTTCAAGGTTTTTGGGTTGCAAATGGCGCCGTTGTGTAGGTCATAATTTGCTCAGTGTATAAAATTACAGCGTCTGCTCGCAGGTATCGTGTTATTTACATACAAGTAATGATAAAGACGAACTTCTGTTCTCTTCATGCGTATTTCCTGCTTACTTCTTCTTCGTTTTTTTTTGTTATTCTTTCTCTCCTTCTTCTTCTTCTCTGATTTTTTCTGTGTTCAGTTTGGTTTTAAGATAAAATTATTTCACAATCAACACAAATGAAAAAAATTAAATAACACGCTGTGAGTCACAGATTTAATATCACATGTCGAGGAGGGAGCCGACATTCGACAGGTTTGGAGACTCTGGACTATCTTTCCACAAGTTAGTGAATGAAAATGTGTTGTGTTTTGTAGACAGCTTTATTTTCGATCTTGAACTGGCTCTAGGGACCAATGTAGGCCTACTTTAAGAAATTAACAGAAAAACTACTACAAAGCCTTGTGTTATATGCGGTACTAAAATTAGTCAATCTTCTTCTTCTTCTTCTTCTTCTTCTTCTTCTTCTTCTTCTTCTTCTTCTTCTTCTTCTTCTTCTTCTTCTTCTTCTTCTTCTTCTTCTTCTTCTTCTTCTTCTTCTTCTTCTTCTTCGGCGTCACAGTTCGGAGTCGAACCTTAGCCTCCATAGTCATCCGCTTCCATTTTTCCCTGTCCTTGGCGATCAGTGTCCGTTTTATTTTAAGCAAAATAGCAGCATCGTTACTGCGTCAATCCAGCGATGCTTGGGTCTTCCGAAAGGACTTTTACCATCGATTTGACTAAACAGCACCTTCCTAGGTGTTCAGTTGCCTTCCATCCTAATGATATGTGTCCTACCCATTGCAATCTATGCAGTCGGTGGTGGCCAGATCATTGTCTTTATATAGCTTATATAGTTCCTCATTGTAATGCATTTGTCTTTATATAGCTTATATAGTTCCTCATTGTAACGCATTCTCTATATCCCATTGACTTGAATTGGTACATATATTCTCCTCAAAATTCTCCTTTCAAAGGTATTGATTGACTATGTTAACGGCTCGTTTGTTCAGAGTCCAAGTCTCGCTGCCATATGTTATGACCGGTCTAATCATAACTTTATATAATGTGACCTTGGACTGACGGTGAATATTCCTTGTCTTGAATATAGTTGTCAAGGAAGCATATGCTCTATTTGCGGCCTGTATACTTTTCCTTATTTCATTTATTTCTTCATTATTTTCTGCAATCCAACATCCTAAATATTTAAAGCGATTAACTATTTCCAGGTTTAGTAGCTTGATTTCAAATTGTTCTGGTTTCCTGGTTTTCCTTCGAGTGGTAATCATAACTTTTGTTTTATCTGTATTCACCTGTAATCCTATCTCTTCAGCTTCACCTTTGAGTTCCTGGAAGGTCTCTTTTGCTCTTTCTTAGGATCTTGCCGTAATATTAATATCATCTGCATATCCTACGATCTGGACTATTTTATGTTCTAATGTTGCATTTCTATCAATTGACAATTTCATGATCACATATTCGAGTCCTAGGTTGAACAGGGTTGGTGCCAGCCCATCGCTCTGTTTCAACCCTCTCATGACATTAAAAGGTTCTGTCGTACCCGTTTGCAGTTTGACTTTGACTGTCGTCTGTATCATTGTCAATCTTCTCAGTTGTACTAATTTAGTGGGTATTTGAAAGTACAGCAAAATTTCAAAACGTTTATTCTATCTATGCTGTCATACGCTTACCTAAAATCTACGAAGATTTGTGTTAGGTCCAAATTGTTTTCCCACATCTTCTCCATCAGTATTTTGACTGGAAAAGATTTGGTCTGTAGTGCATCTTCCACTATAACCTGACCATTTTATTAACAAATCATGAATTTACTATTTCCTGTACAGTATACGGCACACTTATACGGAAGGAATACTGCTATATCGGAATTAATTAAACTTATTTACTTCTTTAGATTAACAATAGTTAACAGCAAATATCAGAAACAAAGTTACTCTAGAGATGACAAATAATCCACAGATGGTAGCATGCTTAAAAGTCAAACGGGGCTTGAGCATGTATGTTTTGCAAAGTTTGTAAAACAGATTTATAGCACTCCTTAGTTTCAGTTAAAAACCTCTCATAATTGCTTAACATAATTTAAAATTACAAGTGGTATTTGGTATCAGCGCAACTGAAGCCTCATTTAAGACATGGTGCCTTAAGCAACCACGGTCGGTGAAACCGTTTGCTTCAAATTTCTTGTCACTCACGTCTGATTTCAACTCTTACATCACATTTTTGTTTTTGAGTCTACTAAAGAGTTCCTACACCTCTTCTTCCTAAGATCTTTCATTCCAGGACGTTTGACAATGTCTTAGGACGTAACTCCTATAACCTTATAAATTCTATTTCTTTAAGTAACGTCATTTTCCTCCTTAGTTTCCTTAATGCTTTTAACATTCTTTAGTTATAGTAATCCTTGCTACTTTATGCTACATCCAAAGCGGTGTACGAATATTTACTGGTAATAAATCAGTACATTATAGTAAATAAATTAAGAATGACAACACAAAAGTATAAAGTATACAACAAAATACACAAAAGTATTTTAACTTCTTTGTAATATAGGTATGTAAAATATTTTGTTTTTTAGAACCCACATAAGTATGCACGTAAGTGCCTACGTGACTCATAGCCATGTTTAAATTTTTATATAATATTATCGTCTGTCTTTAAATATAATATTTATTTCTCATGTCTTGCACGTATGTGTTAGTTTTAACACACCGCGTTGTTTGAGCAATCTCTTGTATTCTACTGAGAAAATATACTCGTCTTAATGTGTGATAACATATTCACATCGTTCTCAACAATATCGGACGTCAAGGTAACCATCATATTTGTTATGGCCCTTCATCGCTCACATCCTTTTTACGTCTAGATATCAAATACATGTTCATATTTGTCTCGTGTCCTTTACTTCATTTCAGTGTGTTCGTGATAAAATCATCCGTTTTGCGATATCCCTATAAACTTCGTTGACGTGGATTCCGTTTCTAGTAGTAACTTCTTATCGCTTCACATCACATAATACGTCAAAATTTCCTCTAAACCGCTGCCTGGTACACGATAGCAACATCCCAAGACGGAGGCTTTCCTAAGCTTGCCTATCTATTCCAGCGTCTGCCAGAAGATTCAGACCCACACAGAACACAACCATCTCGAGCAGCCAAGTATACGCTGTTGTCCGACGCACTTAAACCGCGTGATGTGCAAGTGCCTCCTTGTGGGAGCCAACGTGACAGGCTACGCCTTGGGCAGCTGCACATACCGCCTACGCCAGTACGCCTGTAAGATCCTGCAGGTGACTCCTTATGGGAACCACCTCAGACGTGGGGACAGGCCGGTGCACCAAAACAAATTATAACCCTCAATAACAATCACCTGCACGAGCCGCTGCGGCTGCAAAACCGCGAGGTGTACAAGTGCCTAATCGGGGGAACCATCCGTGTACATGTAGCAAGTCATCGATTTGGCCAAAGCCATACAGAGCAACCGATCGAAATCCTTACAATCCTTGGTTTATGCTACATCGTACAAAGAGACCCGCATCCTAACTCCGTTAGCCTATTTAGCGAACGAATCTCCGTTCTGCACAGGAAGAAACTGGCGTTCATTGGGTCCGTACAACGCACACACATACAACGGCGCAAGGCGCCCCACACGACTTCTGCCTGACTGTACCACTAAATTGTGCTTTATTATCGTCCAATCAGTTTATTTTTAACTTTCCTCAACGTACACAGTTCAGTACGAAACTGCTTTGAAGTAGTCTCCTGTTATCTGATAGCGTCCAACTTTCATTTTAATCACGCAAAATGCTTATAATTTTACAGAAGCTTTCATTACCTTCTGAACCTTTCATATTTATTGATAGATTTTCAGTCTACTAACGTTTATTTTCCAGGGATCTTTAAACATTTACTTCTACAGAACACCTATTCTGTTCAGTATTTGTACTTACTAAGTAACAGGATTCGTGGTGAGAATGAGAAGTGATCGAAGCCCAAAAATTGCATTGGAAAGGAAGTCGGAGGTACTAAGGAGGAGAGGACGTCCAAGGAGAAGATAGTATGAAAATGTGGAATGGGATTTGAGAGAGATGCAAATGAGAGGTTGGAGCAGTAAGGCTCTCGACAAAGAAGAATGGAGGAGAATCGTTGAGCAGGCCAGGGTTCACAGGGACCGTAATGCCAGAAGAAAAAAAGTAACAGGATTAGTTTTTACCTGACTGATTTATTTATTGTGTGTCCTAATAGTTGCTGTGAATTGTATCCTGTTCCTTCTTAAAATAACATCTTACTTACTTTGTCTCTTATTTTACTTTTATGCTCGTTTGCAATTTCAATTAGGTGCGCATAAAACATTTTCTTCAGCATCGTGCAAACCTACTTTTTCTTTCAGAATATACGACCATTTAATGTTACCCGTAAACCTAATACAGTGACTTTTCTTATCACTGAACTTTACTGCGGTTGTTTCTTCTTATGATTCCAATATGTAGTGTATAACTCTTTATGTATTTAAATACAAGAAGTGATTCCACTGGGAGGATTCTAACCGTCCGGTACAATAGAAATATGTTATTAAAGTAAAAAAGACAGCAACTCTGACACCTAAATAATTAAGTAAAGGATTAAATAATTGAAGCAGATTACAGCAAAATATACTGAATACATAAAGTAGGGCGCAACCAGAATAACATTCTGGCAGGAAGGTTAAAATTTTGTGAATGAAACTAAAAAAGTAAAAGAAAGAACGCGTTAGTTGCTATTTATTTTCTTGTAACGAAGAAGACTAGGTTGCAAAAGTAATTACATTAATAGATATCCAAAATTAACAATATCATGAAATAATAAAGATGATATCTTGCATTACACTATACTGCAACAATACATTTATATTTTCATATTTACCCAGACAATGTTTTGTAAATAGTTAGTACAGATAGAGTATGATAAATAGTTTTAAAAATTAGTGTGTGTAAATACAGGTCAATTAACATGCTGAAGCCTGTCGAAAGTGAACACCTGTTATTAGAATGTTTACAGTGTAAGTCGTTTGTATGTGTGTGTGTGTGAGAGAGCTGGCACCGACCTGCATTATACTATGAATGGAAATAATTAAATATGTTTTTTACCTGGTACAAAAGACATACCACAATTCTAAAAACGCCATTAAAATAAAAGGATTTAAACGCATATGGTGATGCAGAAAAGTGCTATAATAAAAACGTTATACAAATTAAACTTAATTATTGTCACAATTATCAAGTAATTAACGATTGTGTTATATGTAAATAACGAGTGAAAAATTACAAAGACAATGCAACCACTCACCTAAAGATCAAGTTTACCGTTATCGCGAAAAAAATGGTAATTTAAAAAAGACGCTATACATGAATTCACCAAATTGAACAGATAAGAAACAGCATCTGACAGGTCAGAATAGCTGTTAACTATAAACACCTCCGGCAATTTTGGACGAGGGACAGACGCTAAGAACTTTATCATGGGGCACTATGTCGGTGTGTAACCTTATAAAACAAAATATTCTGAATTTTTAGTTTTCAATTTTTATTAATTAAATAATTTTTTCAATATTTAATAAATATTGATGTTGATTGATTCTTTACTAATCTTTTAATTATTTATTTCATGTCATAAACGTCTTACTCCTCTATTTAAAATAAGTTTATTGTTCAACCAAATGTAGACTTACTTTACGCAACGACACACAAAAATCCTACGACCTAAACCGGTGATTTAACAATATACAGTTGCGTTGGGTAAATGGACAAAAGTGTATTTATTTTATAATACTTGTAACGTTGCGTACAATTTTCTCCTATATTTTGCAGATGCTGATAATACTAAATGATTGGTAGGAAATTATTAAAAGTTCACCTTAGTGAGTACTGTCTGAAGCAAGTTGCAGTAAGTTGAATTAAATCGGTTTATTTGTTTTGCCACAGAAATGAATCCAATGATTTCTATAAAACGGGGTTTACATGGTCTCAAAAACGTGTAATTCGAAATTGCGCTTCGTATGCGTAAAAAACACTGTTGGCCGCACGTTTTGATGGAATTTTCTTGACATCGGTTCTGATAGGCTTATCTTAGAAGATTCTGGTAGCAAGCAAAACACTGATTAATACAGAAATGTTTATGTTTGTATATACTGAGGAGTGAATATACATTCGAAGGAAGAATATTTGCTACTCGTTACGAAGACATAACCTTAAAACTTGGGTAGAGATTTGAATGATCCCCCATCTACCAGACAAATAGTAATGTTTACATGAAGCGATTTCGTACTTTCACGTCGGCTATAGCTAATTAGGCTGATTATTTAATTCTGTTTACACTAAAAACTCGTTTATCCGAATTACGTTTATCCAAAAAACCTGTTTATCCGAAACAACTTTTTATAAATTTTAAAAATACACAAAAGCATTTTAATAGCGTAGACTAGCGAGTCCACGTGATATAAAGTAGAAAGTCAATAATCAGAACTAACTGGGATAAGTGGTACTCCGAATTATCGATTTGTTCGGATTTTCGAACATAAAGTATTATTTTCACATATTGTACACATAAAGTAACATAAACATAAATGTAAACATTGAACCTTCGCCTGCAGAACTTCTAACAATGAAACGACTTCGAGATCGGGCAACCAGCAAACGAGCTTCAAAGCTTAGGCAAAAAACTATGATTGATTACTGTACGAATAAGCAATAGGACTGTTCCAGTAATGTAGAAACTATAATTTACAGTTCGGTGCCGTTTTGTAGTGTATTGTGTCATATTCACTGTAAGTAACTTTTAAATTATTATTATTAAATAAAGTTACTGTACTTACATATGTATTATTATTTAAATAGAAGTTTCGGTTTATCCGAAATTTAGTTTATCCAAAACGGGCGTGGTCCCATCAAATTCGGATAAACGAGATTTGAGTGTATATGACTTTCGATTTCACATTTTTGACATTTCCTTTATTTTGACAGAAAAATTTTCTTTACTTCCTCTGTTGGGGTTTTGAGCCCTTTAAACTAGCGTTCCCCCAACCTTTTTAGCCCACGGCACGCTACAAATAAATAGTCAGAAGCCGCGGCACACTATCTTCCTCCTCTACATACCGACACCCCCTCCACACCGTCAGTATCTTTCCGCGGTGTCTTTAAAATCACACTGCAGCGTAATATACCGTACTAATGAATGTTGCTTACTTACCTTAGTAATACTTGTGGTTTCCCAGTTATGTCAGTGGACTGTTCCATCTGTAATGCAAATCTATCAGGACTACATTTACTGTTCAAGACAGGACTATTAACTAAGTAAGCAAACAACTTTTTGATTCTTTTTTTTTTGTGCCGAGTTAAGACATTTTACTTTATTTTATATTTTTATTACTTTTCCAAAATTTTGCGGCACACCCAGCTGGGCTTCGCGGCACACAGTTTGGGAACCGCCGCTCTAAACCTCCTCGCTCCGCCCCTGAATAAAGTAAAAAGTAAACCATGAATCTAATTGAATTCGTCTTCGACAAACTCCTTGACAGCGCTTAATTTTTTGTCTTCTTACCTTTTATCATATTCCGTTGGTTTTCTGATTATTTTTCTAACTGGATGTTTATCTAAATAATAGATCTGAAGTTACTATATTAATTTTATTATTAATAGATTTTCCTGGGATGTATCATATTATATTGGGCTTCGTATTGTAAGCCAAATAGTGGCTGAAGATATCGTAGATGTGATGTAAATTAAACTCAGTTTTGGAAGATGCCTAATATTTTGACAATAATATTCCTTTTTGTTGTAAGTTGTTTTCTGTGGCAGTAGATTCAGACGGGATCTTTTTTCAAACTTTAATATTTCCACAAGTGGGAGAAATATAAGCATAGTCTAATGAAATAATATACGTTTAGTAAAATTATATTTAATTAAACCTCACGTTTTGTTACAACGAACGTTCTACGACTTTTCTTTAAATTTATCAACTTGATAAACTGTTTCGATTTGACGAAACGGAGCATAAATTTCAACAAAGAAAGATAAAACCACAGCAACAGAAAAAAAGCCATTTGTATAAAGAAGAACTTGTCTTAATCTTGCAAATTGTAAAAAAAATGTAATGACACAAATGTCATAGTGTAAAGAATAAAAGGGGGCGGGTAATGATAGGTGGCGGCAGAAGAGAAGCTCGAAATAAATGACTTAAAAGCATCTAAATGGGAGACCATATCTTAAAGGAAACATTACCTAAAGATGCGCTTCTCCACTGTCATGGGATACGATGACAAAATTAGAAATTCAGATATGACCAAAAAGTCGTGGTTATAAAAAAAAAGGCAGCAGCAGCGAGCGGGGAGGGGAGAGTTTGTCTGGTCCTTTTATGTCCACCGATTTATCAAAAGCGTTGTGAAGCAAAGTGAATCCTATCTCTACTGTTGACACTCTCTTGTCACTACCCCCCACGCCGCCGCAGCATCCCTTAACCACAACCTCCTTATACACAGCACGAGTCTCTTATTCTGCTTCTACTAGGTTCATTTTTTAGGTTGCAAAATGAGGCGGAAGAAAGGAAAGAATAGGGAGATGTTTTGACAGCAGCGGGGAAGGGACGGGCAGGGTGAGAGAATCGCAGGGATGCCGGATTAGTCAATAACTGAATACATTTGCTTGTCACCGACGCTGTAAAAAAATTGTAAGCTGATTGAAAACCGACGAAGCCGTGCACGACCGTGAAACTATGTCGACACCATCGATTTTACTCGGAACGTAATTCAGGCTATACTATAAATCGTGTATTTGGCGTCTGTGTAATAAAATAAATACATGCGCACAAACTAAAAAAATAGTTCTTTAAAACATATATCGGAATCCACGTGTTACACCTTCGGCTTCCATGTTCTACGATGAACATAAACATGCACGAGCACGTAGATTTTACCACTGTGTAGGTTATGTTTGGTGCTTAAGTGTACCTATATTATTATTTCTACATTAGAGTTGAATGACATCAGTGGCGTATCTAGAATTTGCCCTGGGGGGGGGGTTCCGAGGTTTCATCGAGTCAGCTTCATACAAAAGAAAAAATAAGTTATGACTAATCTACTATTACTATCTTTAAAGTGGCTGAAAAACGTGTGATAATATCTGAGACGGATACTATTAAAGTAAACTGTAATAAATATATACAATAAACATATGCGTTACTGGAAAATTGTTTAGAAGACATTTACTCAATTGATTTTCCTATATTTCATATTTCAAACGTATACGCAGCAAATGCTGTGTAATAAACTTGTTTGTATATTTAAAAAAGACTTGCTAGCTGAAAAACACAACTGAAAAAATAATAAAAGGGTCTAAAAATTAAAAGATTAACAAAATTAGTCAACTTTAAGATCCTCGGGGCGGGGTCTGGTCCCGTTCGCCCCCCCCCCCCGGGAAGGGGCATTACTGTTTTTTTATTTTACTTTACCGAAATTTCACTGTGATTCGTGTAACCTATTTTGTGTATTGTGTAAAGTAAATTTTATGAGTACTTATCTAGACAAATAAACAAACAGGCGCGCGCGTACGTGCGTGAACGTGCGTGTGATTGTAGAATAAACTCTTGATATGCAAATCTATAGGTATTAAAGAAAAACTTTTTCTTTGAAAGAGAGGATACGTCTATAATTTTGGTATGAATCGACGAAAAATACGAATGAAAACCTTTTCGTTTTTTGTATAAGAAGAGGAAAATAATCTTATATAGGCTTACACAGAAGAATCATCAGTTTGATTTTATATTTCGACAGCGTTTTGACATCTGCTGTCATTTTTGTATTCCGATCAGGGAAGTGCAATCCGATCCGATCACTGTACGCGCACGCGGGGCGTATGTGCGTATTTTATGTCCTGTACGTTATTTAAAGTCACTCTTGTATCCAGTATTACCTTTTAAGAGGGTAAATAGCAAGTTAATTAATACAGTAAAGTTAGATTGTAAGTATATTGTTAACTTATAAAGTTGTAATTATACAGTTTACAGTTTTTTAAGTCTTGCATGTGTATTTTTCGCTCATTTACGTCTGTCTGTGTCATTATTTTTCGAATTGGTTATATGTAAGCTTATTCACATAAAAAGTATGTATTTGTATTCTAGATGCTTAACTCTGTTTGCATAAGGATTTCAGACGTGAGCGTTAATAAAAAGTATAAAGAAACTAAGGATAAGGGTAAGCTATCTCTTCCTTGGTCTGCATCTATCTCGTCTTCTTTGAGGTCTGTACCTATCTTAATTATTAATACAAATCAAGAAACTGCTATAGTGGTATCGGCTAAATGGGAATTGGATAGGACATTGTTAGAATGAACTATAAAAAGTAGACAGTAAAAGTAGAACTGTAAAATGCAGGTACTTTGATTACCTGAGGAAATTAATTATGCAAGAGAAAAGCAATATAGGCTTAATTATAAGTTATATTTTACTAATTATACTGTACACTTATACCGTGAAGAAGATAATAAGTGATTTAGCTTATAAGATACAAACAAAGGTTCAAGGGAATTGTAAGGTCGTATGGATCTGGTGAAATATTCCTGGAAAGGCAATTATGTAACGGATATGATTAATGGGGATGGGGGAATGTTACTCACGTTGTTACAAAAAGCGAAATAAAAGTATCGGGAGTGAATTTTCTGGGAAGTAAAAGTAAAGTTGAGAATTAATTTACACGCAATCGAAACATTGGAGAACATTTCAGTATCAATTTTTTTTTGTCAGAACATCAGAATCCTACGGGTGTATTTTTTGCGCCATAAACGACCTTCAAGCAACCCACTTAGTTGTGTTACAGTAATCTGTATTTGTGCTAGACTGGTTGCAGCGTTGCGACCGTTGTATGAAACGAATATTAAAGTTTATTTGTTTCTAACTGCAATTAGTAAACTTACTGACTTAAGTGACTACTAGGCCTATTTTTTAATGTGAAAATTAATTATTTAGTCAAGTACGAATTTGTTAAAAGTTAAATGATAAATCAGAGATAAATTAAATTTCTGATCGTTTTACTCCACTTGATGATTTACGGTAAGACCGATAAAAGGCGGACTGTGCGTGCACTGAACAGCACAAACTCGACCGTTTCGCGTATTACGTCGCTCAAAGGCTAAAAATTGTACAAGGTAATGTATGGAATTGCATTAAAGCAATAAGCTAGCATGCGATCGGTTACAGTGGAATGTTATGGCGTAAGACGGGCATATGTACTACAGTATAGTAAAAAATCCAAAGTAATTAGGACTAGGGGGTGTTCGAATTATCAATTTTTTCGGCTTTTAAAACGTAACAGATACCCCAATAACATTACAAAAAACTGACTTGTATAGTATTGAAACAATAAATACGTATTGTACATGTAAATGAATTTTCACTTAGCATTTTGTCATTCGGTCTCTCTCTCTCTCTCTCTCTCTCTCTCTCTCTCTCTCTCTCTCTCTATTGGCGTTACAGCTCTTGGAGAGCCTTACTGTCCTGGAAAATCCGCCTCCAGACGTCTCGATCCTCTGCTGTTAGCCTCCACCTTCTTACACCGAGCTTGCGCAAGTCGTTCTCAAGATCATCCAACCATCGTTTTCTGTGCCGACCCCACCCTTCTTCTTCTACCAGGTATCCCCGTAAACATTTTCTTTGATGTGGATGTTTCTGACATTCTCTGGACATGTGCTGCCCACCGGATTCTACTTTTCTTAATGTCAATGACGATATCTGGTTCTCCATAGATTTGCTGGATTTCTGCATTCGTCCTTATTCTCCATGTTCCTCGGACGTTAACTGCACCAGATATCCTCCTGAGGACGTTTCTTTCCCACCTGCGCAACCACTCTTCCTCTGTCATTGTCCAAGTTTTGGACCCGTGCATGACCACTGGCTTAAGAACTGTTTTGTAGAGCCGAATATTGGTTACTCTGCTTATGTTTTTACATGTAAATATTCCTTGTAGGGAGACGTAAGATAAGTTACCAGCAGATATCCTTTCTTTTATTTCTTCGGCTATAATGTCGTCCTCAGTAACTAGTGAGCCTAGGTATTTAAATTTTTCGACCTTTTGAAATTTGTGCCTTCCAATTACCAGGGGTGCTCTTCTCTCTTGCATTATACTCCCTTTAAGATGTATTATTTCTCTTGCATTTCTCTTATTATTCTCTCTTTGCATGTATTATTCTCTCTTGCATTATTTATATCTTAATATGTATTTCGTCTTTTCTGTGTTTACTTTTAGGCCTAAATTTGTTGCGGCCTCCTCTAGGCTCAAGAAACCATCTTTTACGTTGTCACTCGGTATCCAAAACATAAACATTGAGCACTAGTACTGTAAAACATAAAATACACAATATTATATCACTCATTATATTGTACTAGGTTTCTTTACGAACTGACTTCATTACTGTATATAAAAAAGGTTAGTAGGCTACCATATGTTTTTACACGATCGAAGTTCTTAAGGAAAATATTAATAAATATAATCGCTTATTTTTCTTTGCATCATTTATGAAGAATATTTCGCGCGTCCAGGTTCTCTCTCTTTTCTAGTAGTAGTAGTTGCGTCTGACTTGACTCTGATCACGTCTCGTAGCGCAATTCTATGACCGCTTCAGCATGTGCACGCCCAGTGTGTCTCATTCATTTTCTTCATCGATTCATTTCGATCGTACAAGTTTCATTCACGGATTTTACGATTTCATTGTCGTTTAAAATAGGGAATCCTGTTGAGTCCATGTCATTAGGCATCCATTGTTTGGGATCCTCTGCATCGAAATCTTCAAATCCGGATATTTTACAAAAGGTTAAATATTTAATTTAACATTCGTCCCTCATCACCTTCAGTTCGAGTTGAATAAGTTATTTCAGTTTCTTTGCGACAGCCCACAGTTTATCCAGGCATTTTGGAAGTTAGAGGCTGCATGTGAATCCCACGCATAGGCTAACATATGGCAGCTGACCTTCAGATTAAGCTTCATAGCGAAAGGGGCTCACTCACACACTTTCGGAGTCACTTTTTCCACAAGTAAACGGCGGAGGACTTGTTTCTTGTAAAGTCTCTTAAGTTAGGCCTATTTTATTCCTACTTTCTGGTCCACCGGTTGAAGAGTTGCTGGAATTCACGGTTGGCACGGTTGCTGGCAGAAACGTAATTTTAAAATCATCATCTATGCTATTCTACATTCCTGCCGAAGGATGTGAGGGAGCGTTGTCTATAACAAGCAAAACATTCCCACTTTATCTGATATCTTTGTGAATTTTTTAAACAGATGAATGAGATCATTAGCGTATCATTTCGCAAACAAATAGACCTATGAGTTCATGTTTTTTTGCATCTTATAAGCGACAGGAAGGCAGGTGAGATTTTTAAAACAGCAGGGATTCTTTGACTTCTCTAACATCATCAGCAACAAAGAATGATTAAGCGTACACTTGCATTGACACAAACCATAACTGTAATTCTGTCTTTGCTAACTTTAAATCCTGAAAGAGCAGTTTCTCTTCTAGGAATTAAGGACTTTCTGGGAAGAGACATCGAAAATATTCCCGACTGGAAACAGAATAGAAAAACAGCTGTTGTTTATAGCTACCGACTCATCAAAAGACGTATTTACCATATGATATATTTTGGCGACACCGCCAAAAACGATCCATGTATTGTCATTCCTTTCATAACACATTCATGCAACAAGGGAGGAAACAGCTCCGGTTTCAGAATAAGCAAGACATTTGCTATTCCTAAGATTTCTCTCCTTATGACGTGTCGGAAGGATTTCATTTTTCAATGCTTTATTATCGTGGCCAACCGATCTTTCAATTTGAATTCTGCTAATATGCACTGTCTTCTAGATGTCTACGGTGTAAAGCCTTTCTCCAGCAACATGCCACTTCAAAGCTGTTAATTCTGCAAAGGTCAGCGTTATTTATTGTCCAGAGCTCTGAACCGTAAGTACATTAATACAGGGAGAGCAAGGCTATTGATTAAGAGTATTTTCCTCTTATACGTATTTTTTCTTTTTTTATTAATGTTGATTAGGCCAAGACTGATTATGCTATCCTGCTCTTCTCATAATTTATTCCATATTTCATCCTGTCGATATTCCATACTTGAATATTATTGAGTTTAATTTTCACGATTGTTATTTGACCTGTCAATAATCATTACTTTTGCTTGGCACTAACCAAATGATTTGATTAAACATTAAGTTAACAAAAAATTACGTCTATTACACGCAAGGGTGCTAAGGATTCATAAGCGCCCTCCTTAAAACTATAAACAGGCCCCCTCTCTTCCGATCAAACCAACCATAAAGGTAGAGAATTTTATCTGAAATAATTAACAACTAAATTTATAACGGCTTTTGATGTTATATCAAAATATTTATTTTGTAAGTTTCCTTTCTAGCTACGAACTAAAGTATTACGCTAGAAAAGAGGAGATTACTGTACGCACATTTTTTAATGAATGTAGCGAAACGTGTATGTTTGAGTATTCAGGATAAATAAAACTTTATAAAATAAGTTGGTGTAAGTAATGAAACTTTGCAATTTAAAATCTTAACGCGGACTCGTAAACCACCCACGTTCCGACCCGTTACTGGGTGAATACGAGTAAACCGTTACCTTTGGCTGAAATAATGCTAGCTTATTTCTATGCACATGAAGTTTGTTTGTTCCAGTCTCTATTGTTTTATACGAACGTTTGCGTGTGAGATGTGCGCGCTCTAATTGAAGCTATCCAAAAATGCTGTTTTATTTGATACTTATCGAGTACCGTGATGGGTTTAAGCGCAAAAGTGTAAACGTTACTCTTCTGGAGTAGCTTTCAGTTCGCGACCTTGAAGAAACAATACCATTGTAGGCTGGCGAAAATTCCTTTCTTACGGCCTCTGTTATTTTCAACAATTACGGTGCTATGCACGGCAACACGCTGGAAATGCCGAACGAAACCACAATAAACAGTAAGTAAGGGGGCGGCCCGAAGAACATGGTAAACAGAACGAGAAAGAGAGGAGAAAAATTACAAGGTGAACTCCAAAAAAACATGGTAGTACTGGTACAAGAAGAAAGAGAGAGTGAAGGAAAGTGATAGACCGAGGCCGAGAGATAGGCGGGTGGAGAGCCGGAGTGAGTGAAAGAGAGAGAGAGAGAGAGAGAGAGAGAGAGAGAGAGAGAGAGAGAGAGAGAGAGAGCGAGAGAGAGAGAGACGAACGTCGAAGTTAAAGCAATTGCAGTGACCCGCTGTAGTGTTATTATAGGATTACTAAAGCCGGCTAGGCCTAACGACATAATAATAACCAAGAAGCACGGCTCTGTAATCTCCAGCGATTTGTCTGTGTTAGAACCATACCTCCTCCCCCTCTGCCACCACGCTACAACCCAATTCTATTCGTGCTCTCATTGGTTGTTGCTTCACTCGGTTAAGCCGTACCTCTATTCCACTAGATTACATACACTCGCATACATGTAGCATGTACAACCGTTTTAACCAAATCCACTGCCAAAATAACCTCGACACTATAATAATATTGTTCTGTCATATTAAACTTCATCGTTTTGGCAACACGCACGCGCTCGCGCGAGTCAGTACCAACCACTGAACATATTCCCCGTATATTCATAGAAGTGCTAAACGCTGTAGTCTTTATGTAGTAATATTTTTTGTAAAAGAGAAATAGTTTTTGTCGACGACCAGTGTGCAGTGCAATCAATCGCTAAGTAGCTTATATCTACCGTGTCCCCCCGTACGTATTATTTGTATGTGAATATGTTTTCCCAAGCGCTCGAAGAGTTTATCAACTTCACTTTATAAAAAACAATAATCTGGCGGTTTTGTATTCGTCTCTTTACCTGTTGTTGTGTAGCCCTATTTACCTTAGTCTGTAATTACTAGTAGGCCTATATGCTCCCTGAGCTACAGCTATATGCTCACTGAGCTACAGCTATACGCTCCCTGAGCTACAGCACTCGTTTACTATTTTGAACGAAGTACATTTTTTTGTTAGATAAACTTCGGTATTAGATCATTTTTCAGTTACGGGAAAAATTTAAAAAATTCCGATTCTTCTACTATTTCTTTAGTAATATAACAATTGGAGATCACATAATCGTACAATAAACAATGAAAATTCGAAACATTCAGATTTGGGTTACGATACTTTTACTCGGACATGCTTTTACTCTTTTATTCTTTTACAGTGTATTCTTTTACTCATAATTTATTTAAAATTTTTAATCTCTTCTGGGTCTGGGGTCCCAAAATTTTGAAATTTCTAAAACTTAACACTACAATCAGACGTTAGTTAAAATTCTGTTTCTTTTTATACCCCGCACGAATTTTTACTATTTTATCCAAATTTTCACCCACTTTTTGGGCACTGACGTCCAAAAATTTGGAAATAAAAAAAATAAACTCTATTTTCAGTTTGTCTCTAATATTTGATTTAATTTGATACCCCGCTTAACTTTGCGATTTTTTCACAATTTTTGACTCCTCATACATTTTTGCCTCCCGCCCCTGTTTTTGGAGGGATCAACCCCAAAATAATAGAATTCTGTATAGTAGGCTATAAGTATGGGGACGCGTGGCAAGTTTTAAGAAAATCGGCACGTTCTGTGAGTCAAACCCCAAATATATAGACAGACAGACAAATGCCAAACGGACAACTTAAAACTGAGAACTCGCTTCGCTCGTTCAGTAAATAAATAAGCCTATATCACCGCGCACGCGCGCGCGCACAGACACAATATATATATATATATATATATATATATATAGGCCTATAGGCGTACTATCTATGACTGGATCATTGTTCAGTAATAGATAGTACTATCAACCACACTGGATCATTATTTAATTTTAGCAGTGTACGACGTATTTCCCATAATATATCTAAATTATGTTTGAGTTTGATAAGATTTACGAGCACTCAGAATATTTATCAAACTTCAGTCGTCTCGGTATATGAGACTTGTGTATAGCATATCAAGAAGCTGCAAGAATAGATTTGAGAGTGATACTGAGAATTTCCCAAAGCTTCACGAATTCTGATACAGTGTTTTTCTGCATTCAAAATAAAATTATTGATTTCTCAGGTAAGTTAAAAGTGCCCTCTTAGAATACACTATCAAACCGACGTATGTGACATTTTAGAACTTCCGCGATAAGACAATCCAAGATTTATGGTACCTAAAACCTCACACACACACACACACACACACACACACACACACACACACACACACACACACACACACACACACACACACACACACACACACACACACACACACACACACACACACACACACACACGTGAAATGTGTAATTGAGAAGAAACGCACTAAACGACCGTAAACACGTACATCAGTGACGGATTTTAGGTACCAAACAAACTATTAACAATTTGTAATTTTAATCTGATACAATGAAAAAGACACTAAAAAGATGTTTAAGGAGTATTCCATTCAAGAGTATTACTGTCGTCAGTAAAAATTTTTTTTGGTCTAGAAGCTGAAGAATAGAAACGATCTTGTAAAAAAAAACTATATATGGCCTAGTATTTGAGGACAAGAAAATTTTATCTTACAATTTGATTTTCATTTTTGGTACGGTCTCCAAGTTGCGTAATTTAATAATTATAGAGATTGGTAATTACCTTTATCTAAAGGTAATTACCAATCTATATAATTATTACAATTTGATATTTTGTTTAAAGTATAATTCACATTCTATATTAGCACTGGATTGTGCAGGCCAAATTTGAACACCTGAATGAATGCAATGGCAGTCACTCCCCAATTATTTTTCTTTAAAGCAAATCTTTTCAACTTCACTTAGCCACAGAACTCATCACGCCATCTTGCAATGGTCCCTTGTGCTTCTTAACCTGAAATTCAGCACCAGTCGTCTTCTAGCCTGTTATACTTTCTTACTCCTCTAAGTGATGTGAACTCATCAAATGTGTGGTTGCTTTTCAATTCAGTTTTTTTGTCTCTCCTTATTCTTAATACAATCTTTCCTGTCGTCTGTGAAGTCCGCAGAGTTTTCATCATACATCATTCTAGAAAGCACATAGCGATTAAAAATGTTTTTAAACGACTTAGAAACATTTCATTATATTTCACAGCTATTATCTTCTTTCAAATTGTAATTCGCCGTATTCTTATTGGCACTGCATTGTTCAGGTTTAGCACTGCATCACTATTCTATTTTGCAACCTCATTAGGCGTAACCTCGTTAAACAAATCTATTTTACCTTTTCCACATTTAGACATACCTTTACTATTTACTCACAAAGTGTAAACATACGTGTGTACAACAAGGAATAAACAGAAGATTGATAATTATACCCTGTTTATTTTTTGTTTTATTACATCAGATTCGTTTTTCAATTTTAACCAAAGAGAGTCCTCAAAAAATGAAGAGATAGAAAGTATGGATAAAGAAGTTAGTAATTTGATTCACAACTAAAGGAAACCGAAAGATGGGTACGGAAGGCGAGGTAAAAATAAAACAGAAAAGTACTCAGAGTGTGGATCGAAAGAATGGGCAATTACGACAACGATAAAAGCTAGCACAACAGCTGTTAAGGGTTGTAAGAAATTTTGTTAAGAGTGGTAGGCAAAATAGCGAATTCAATGTTCACAACTGAGTCTTCTCGACTGAACAAGGCAAGACCATTTGCGTAATGAGGACATTAGGAATGAACTACAAGGGATGTCTATAAAAGATACGATTCAGAAATATCGGCTGGAATGGTCGCAACGTCTGAACAGAAAGGAGGATAGACGGCTACACAAAGCAACCTATAGTTATAGATTATTTGGAACAAGGAATGTAGGGAAAGACCAAGAGCAAGATGGCGAGATATACTGTGAAAATGGAACAGCCAATGCGCCTAATCCGTGAAGTGAAAAGGAAGAAGGAGAAGTTGTAGGCAAAACAAAAGGAGGCACAGAAAAAATAAAATAGAAAAATTATTTGAACTGAAAAGCCATTATTGAAAGCTTAGAAATACCTCATCTTATCTGACATATTAGCAGAATGACAAAAGGAAGACAATCCCAGAATCCCGTTTTGAAGCAAAACCAGATGGAAAAAGAGCAGAGGACGTGAGAAATCAGACAACTGCCGGATACAGACAATAGTAAAATATAGTAGAAGAAAAAGGGAAAAAATGAGCTAAGAAATAAAAAAATGGCTACAGATAGTATAAGATGGACATTGGTTTGCGATGTTCCGATGCACTATCTATATTATCCGAAGGAGAAGAACTAGACTACTTTCCCAATTTTTTCTTTTTCACTTTTTCACTTTTGATAAAATTGTTCTACCATGCGTTCATCTAAACGTTTGAGCTTTCTTTTCCAACCATTGTACTATTATGGTTTCTACAAATTCATTGTTTGGTATTTGACTACTAACAATTAATAGTTTCAACTTGTACTTAAATGTTTGAACAATATATTTCATACCTCACATACAAATACCTACTTTTTGAACTGTAAAGAGACGGTTTACAACTTACTTTATAGTCAAGTTTAACTCAGCATTGATATGTTGACTTTGTTGGTTTTTGACAATGTAAAACGTACTCAGCTAACTCTCAGTACGTTCGGGTCGACGATTATTTTCCTATGCCAAACATCGTATGTCTATTCCTTTCCCTGTAAAATCAGTTTTCCTTTCCTAAGGTTTTTGCTAATTTTTTTTACATATGATTTAAGGTCTTTCTATTTTATTATGATTTCCGCCAAGTCATTACCACGTTACATATCCAGAAACTATAAGATGATTTGTGTTACTTTACTGGAATTAAAACAAAATTGTATTATCCTACATAGGCTGTCTGATTAACACAGGTATATCCTATACTTAGCTCACTAATTTTGGGGATTCGTTTGTATATAATGACACTTTGTTGTTTGCGGACGATCAGGCTATTCTGTCGGACTCGAAAAACAGGTTTCAGATGGGTATATGTTTGTTAAATCGAATCTGCAAATACTCTGGATTACAAATATCCACACTTAAGACCAAGTTGATGGCTTTTCGTGGAACTGATCCTGTACAGACAAAAATTGTTATAAATGGTACTGTCCTGCAAAAAATCAGCAATTTTGAATACTTGAGCTACAATATGTCTTACAAATTAAGCAACGACGTTGTGAATAAGTTGCATAAATTCAACCTTCAAGCAAACTCTTAAGTCAGCAAGTAAAGAAACACGCCTAAAAGTCTACAAGGTGATAGCAAATCCCACATTTCTTTATGGGTCTGAGAATTGGACTTTAACGAAAGGCCATGCCAGTCGTATCCAAGCGGCTGAAATGAGATTTCTCAGGCATCTAGCAGGGTATACTCTCCACGATCATAGAAGAAGCACAGATATACGGCAGGAACTGAATATTATGAGTATACCCGACAGGATTGCCCAGTATTGGCCGAGTTGGTGGCAACATCTTTGCCGAATGGGCGACTGCTGCATCCCCAAAGAACTATGGAACTGTAAGGCGTGTGGGCAGAGAGGAGTGGGACGTCCTTTGCCTGTCTGAGACCGGAACAAACCATCCTTGGTTTAATCCTTGCAGATGATGATGATGATGATGATGATGATCTTGTATGTAACATGTACCTGTGAAAAGCTACATTCATGCATGCAGTTCATATAGTTTTAAGCAAAATGATAGCTAATTTTGAAAACCCAAGTTCACTGAAACGAGAAAATTAACTCAGTCCACGGAAACACACTACAGTTACTTAGTAAATCAGTTGCACGGTGGTTGGAAAGCAGACAGTCTCCTTGAAAAACCAGTGCGAACAAGAACTCAGGAAAACAGCGCATAAACAATTAATAAATAGTAGCGGGTCTGATAAATTAACACTAATTGCTACATGACGCATACATGACTTAGTAACGGTTGCAGGGAAAAGTATGAAACCGTAGAAAGCGGTAAACAAGTGCTTAAATAAACTCGTCTGCTTATATAATGCAATTTAATTACACATTCGTGTGTGTGTGTATAGGCTGCATCAACGCGGGTTGCACGGCCCTTTTTATGTTGTTCTATAATTTATGTAATCGATTTAAAAAATGTCTACACTTTATCTCTGACTAGTTCATTTGCATACGGGATAATACGTTTGGATAGGCTGTACTCGTATGTATAATTTATATGAACGTGTGATTAATTCTGAAGCCATTCATCACATTTCACTCGTATGTCGGTTACTTCTTACATTGTACTCGTACGTAACATTGAACACGTATCGTGTATATGTAAAATTCATTATAAGCATTACTTAAATACACGCATATTTATTCTTTAAAAATTATAGCACGCCCCTGGTTCATTCCGTAACCTTCTGATAAGAATCCGGTTTTAAGTGCTGTCAATCTTTAGAATTTTTGTTCAAAGCTTCAGGGAACTTTTACAACACTTGTTGTTTCCTTTCAAAATAAAAAGTTTCTTTATTCCAACATTAAAGTTTGAAAAGTTAATGTCGTTGTATGAACGATTTTAACATTCCCTTCTGTGAAGATAATTTCTTCTTCTTCTTCTTCTTC
This sequence comes from Magicicada septendecula, assembly GCA_034769895.1. Lineage (NCBI taxonomy): Eukaryota > Metazoa > Arthropoda > Insecta > Hemiptera > Cicadidae > Magicicada > Magicicada septendecula. The sequence continues at coordinate 381,337,938 of CM068373.1, forward strand.
TTCTTCTTCTTCTTCTTCTTCTTCTTCTTCTTCTTCTTCTTCTTCTTCTTCTTCTTCTTCTTCTTCTTCTTGGATTAGTTTATATAAACCTGTTCCGGCACCCATCTCATCCTTGGATAACCCATGTCTCTTATTCCGAGGCTGCTTTGGGTACTACAAGTATTATAAAGTTTTACATGAACAGTTACTGGCCTGTTGCACAACCCCCTACCAGAAGGACCAGAAACTCTTCTGTCACGGTTACCATACCGTAGCCGCAAGACCCGTGTTTTGGGGCGAAGGAGATTCGCCCTCATCCTTCTCTTTCTGAGATAGGATTTGGTGGCTTTGTATCAGTTATTCTGATACTAAACGTTTATAATATTTCCAGTGCTAACCTATCGGCATCAGTGAGTAGTCGAAAATTCTAAGCCATCCAAAATTAATAAATTTGAATAGAAAAAGGAAGACACCCTAGACCTCGATTACTCTAATAGCGCCGGGGTCAGAAAAGAGCAAGAATCAGTCTAGAGAGACTAGACAGAAAAGACTAAAAGAAGGGATCTCACCCAAGGCAAGTTGAAGCGAAGTGAGAATCCATTTAGGGCACATCGGGATTGGCAAATTCGTATCCACAATATGTAAACCCCTGATGGAAGATAGTCTCTAAATATAATTACAATTTAATTTGTTGTAACGGTTTTTAACAATGTTGCCTGAGAATGCAAATTTTTGTCTAATCTAATTGCAATCGTTTCAAAGATTTGTCTCAAAGCGACGAAGATTCGTCTTCGTTACAAAGATTTGGCTCTAATCTTTTTAAGAGAGTTTTTTCACATCGTTGTCTAAGAATAAAAATTTGACTCTTATGTAATTACAACTTAAAAATCCTACTTTCACGAAGTGACGTCCAGTAGTTTTGTTGTTAACCAGATGCACAGAAACTTTACTCAGATATGGCGGCTGACAAAATAGATGCGCAGTCGTCAACTCCATACGTCTCTAATATTGTTCGCGCACCCGAGCTACCCCTGCTGACCAAAGTTGGTGTGCAATAACTCTAAGTACTGTTTTATTTTACAGTTTGCCAACTCGAACACGTGTTAAGCCTGAAGGTGGCAGCCCCACCACCATACGTCTTACCCTGCGATATGCAAGTAACATATCCAGGGGACATATTCGTTACTAAATTGTCTCAAATAAGGACTAGCCGGACGGAGTGGGACGTCCGAGGAAGCGCTGGAGTGACCAGCTCTAGACTTTGCCTGTTTGAGATCGAAACAAACCGTCCTTGGTTTAATCCTTCCAGATGATGATGAGCATGTTTTCGTGAAAGGTATGGAAAACTGTCATCCACTCCCCGCCACTTCTTGAAGTTTAATAGAATTGTTGATAAAGACGTCTACAATACTTCGACAAACGTTTCTAGTTAAATTACACAATAGTGGTATCGTCTGTGTGGTGATATTTGTTTCCTATAGGCTATTCTTTAAATATCCCTTCTGTTGCTGAAGGTCGGTTAACCCTTTCCAATTCCGAACTATGAATAGGCCTTAGAATTCTGTATTTTAGCATATTACACAGTTCCATCTCTAGTTGGTTTCTTGGTTTCTCATAATTAACCGTTTTTCTAAATTTTTCCAGTATAAACAAGTTACATGGTGGAGAAATCTACGATTCATAGCGCTTATTTAAAGTGTAGACGACTGTTATCGGTCGGATTCAATTGATCAGACCACGAAAAACTTGCTCATCGCGCTTAAACACAAGTAAATAGCTCCGCAATTTTACAAATTTGGATAACTAACATATGCCTACGAGTGTTGGTTTAACTTGATGCGATAAATATGAAATTTAAAGGAAAACTCCCAAATAGATTTTCATCATCATCATTATCAACCTCAAGGATTAGGCTCTATCCTGAACCTGTTCCGGGACTCACTTTGCTCTCGGCCGTCCTACATCTCTCTTCTCCACCGGTCTACATTTAATTGCTAGCACTGGAATCCTCACCTGCCATTCTTGCCAAATGTTCACACCAGCTTCGTTTGTTGCTCCTTAGCTGTTCCAACAATGGGTCGACTTCCATTTCCGTCCTTATATCCACATTATTCATTCTATTGAGAATGGTACAGCCCACAGGACTCCTCATAAATTTCATCCCTGCTGCCAGACTCTTTGCCTTGTCTCTTTCTGTCATAACTCTGGCTTCATCTCCGTACATCAGAACTGGTACCGCTACTGTGTTAAAAAACCTTAGCCTTGTTTCCTTTTATGTTTTATTTTTAAGGTATCTGTGAACTGTTCCACAGATATTCCTAAATTTGTTTAATTTTTCATTCAGTTCGATTTCTGTCCATATAGGCCTATAACGTAATAGCCCAAGTAATTGAAATGCTGGACTGTAGCGGTCACAGGACCGTAAGTAATATTTAAGACTAGGTTAATGAACCTAGAGGAAGCGGAAAGTGTGCTGGAGCTTAACAGAGTGACAGGATTTGCAATCAACACATTTTAACAAAATAACAAGATTTATTAGATTTCACGTTGGTGACACAATGTTCCAGTTTCACATTGTTCTTTACATATAGTCATTAATTTATAGTATTTAGTAAATGGATATAAAAGATTACATATATTTTTTTCCAGACTAGCATACCCCATGAGGGAGAACAACGCGAACATTAATCCAGTAGAAATGACGGACCATACAAACGTTAACCCTACCATTTAGTTAAAGAAAACACTAATAACCTTTGAAGAATGATTATAATAAAAATAATGGTAATAAAGATAATCTGACTCTACATAGCTTAAGCAAAGCAACTACGCTTTAGTAGAACAGTTTAACCACCCCCTCATGGTGTATGTTAGACAAGTTACACTGGAACCAGTTACAATTTTACAACTTGAGTTCTTGTGACATTGAGATATTTTTAGTTCTTAATAAGTTGTTACACGGATTGAGCTGACAGATATTTAATGTCGAAAACAAGGGTAGCCAGTCTATGGAGTTGATGGTTTGAAGAGGGATAAATGAAACCTCCCACCTGTAAGTATGTAGCGACGAACTCAAGTTGAAACCGGATGAACTGTGGACGAGCAGATATTCCAAAAATTGTCCATGTGCTACAGTGACTGCTTACTGGAAATCGTTCCTGGTCTTTCTGGATCTCTCGGTGTATTTCGATTCTTCCGCATTTCTTGGTCTGACGGCTTCGGGGAGCGCCTTAATGTAGAACCGCTCTGCTGGTGGTTACAGATGTTCACATGACCACCGATTTTCCCCCTTTTCCCTGGCTGAGGCAGGGACCCTAAACGTCTTGAGGAGTCTACTCAAGCATGAAAGAATTCAGACATACATAACCTCGGCCGTCAGACCAACGGGAATTTCCTGGTTGAAGGCTTGCTGAGAAATGAGGACGAAGCCGGGACTTGTTGGTCGTACCTGCCTGCGTAAAACAAACCTGTCCCAGTTTGTCAAAAATAAAGCCTTTGGCTAACCTAACTGCGAACAAAAACACAGCGAACAGCTGTCCCCCCCCCCCCAGACTGGTCACTAAATCGCGTCGCCGTAACTTCGACAATGGTACTGGCAGGCATTGCTGCCAAACGTGTTGGTAGCCCTGAACAACTCTACACGAGCCAGGAAAATTCAAAGTCCCGGCACACCCCCACCCCAAAAGGGCAACCTGGTTGCCCAAGAACGAAAGTAATGGCAACTGCGCCTCTTGGCTACTTCGGGAGTCTCAGGAAAATCATATCGCTCTCAGGAAGTTAGAGGCTCAAAGGAAAACGAGACAAGAAGAAGGAAGAAATCGAAACTGTGTGAGTGCATGTGTACCTGGGTGTATATGTGTATAAGCTCCCTGTAACTGTATGTTGACCTGGCCAGGGCCAGCATAAAGAGACGACAGACAGAAAAAGAAAAAGGCAAGAAATCGTGAACGTTCACTAGAGCTCTGACCACCCTAAGACGCCTCCCAAACTCACAAACTGAGAACCCAAGAGCCAACTCAACACTTCAACAAACAACCTCTCTACCACCACTCACCTACCTATGCCACATCCCAAAACCTCAATTTCGAAACGTGAGTGGTCAACTTCTCAACATCACTGATGGGATCTCCCAACCTCACCGTCACTGGTGACACAAACCTTAGAATGCGGTATGGACCGGACCAACGATAACATAATTTGGCGGCTCTTTTGTCCACGGCTGAGCTGATCGGGTGGCTCTGGCAATAGAACAAATCCCCAACCTTAAAGGGATTGGGAGTTCGCCCCTGTTTATAACGAACACAGGCACGCTCGTGTGCACGGAGCAGATCCTTCCGGATTTCTTTCCACCTATCCGCTGCCCTAATGTCTGGAGGATTAGGCAGAAGATCTTCAATTTTCCATAAGTTAGCCAATGGAAGCGTGGGCGAGAATCCAAACATTACCTCAAAGGGAACGGCCTTATGACTTTCATGTCGGGCCGTATTGAAGGCTAATTGTAACCACTTGAGATTCTGGTCCCAACAGTTCTGTTGCTCTGCATAGTAAGCAATCAGAGCAGATCTAAGATTCCTGTTAAATCTTTCCGCGTGGGACGGCTGAGGGTAATAAGGAGAAGTGGTTACATGTCGGACACCGTTGGCGAAGCACATTCGCCGGAATTCGCCCGAAATGAATTGTGGACCATTGTCAGAGAGAATGATGGCCTGAAGTCCGAAATGCTGCAATATATTGTTCTGAAGTGCCAGTATGGTCAATCGAGCGTTTGCCTGCCGTAAGGGCAATAGCCAGACAAACTTAGAGAAAGCATCCACACAAACAAGCAGGAAAGAATTACCTGACTTGCTACGTGGGAGAGGTCCCATGTAGTCGATGAACAACTTCTCCATAGGTCTGCTCGCCACGTCCGATGACAACAAATCCAACTTGATGTTTTGGGCAGGCTTGCTTAACCCGCAAAGATGACATACCTTAACCCTAGCAGCAATATCTCTATCCACGCCCTTCCAGATAAAATGCTTCCTGATACTGGAAATGGTCTTTGAAATTCCCTTATGTCCACCTACTGGGGAATTATGATAGTAACTAAAGACCATGGGCACTACCTTGCTAGGCAGCACTGTTTTAGGGACTCGTCCTTTTCTTTCCTTACAACATAGGACGCCCTTGGACTAGAAATAAGAGGCCTGTATGTTACTCTCTTTTAACTTATTGATGATGGGACCCAACTCTTCATCATCCAACTGATGGGGTAATACATCAGTAAAGACTAGCGGGAAGTAGTAAGGCACAGGGTTGCTCAGATGGTACTTCACTGGGTAAGGAAATCATACGGGACAAAGCATCTGCAACAACACTCTGAGTTCCCGTAATAATGTGTTGCACCTTGAATTTAAAGGATGAAATTTTTATCACCCATCTTCCAATTTTACCCAGTTGTCGGGGACGAGCAAGAAGCCAAGAGAGGGCCTGATTATCGGTCTAAAGCAGGAACTCAGCATGTTCCAGGAAACCCCTGAACATATCTAGAGAGTATACCACAGCCAAACACTCTTGCTCATAAACAGATGACTTCTTTTCTTGTTGGGTCAAGGTCCGCGATACAAATGCCACTGGCTGCCTAGCACCGTCAACAGCCTGAGAAAGAACAGCCCCGAGCGGAACCGAACATCAAACTCTAGTTCATCTTTTTTTAAAAAAGTCGACATTCACTGAGCTCATATTCTCAGCCGCCAGAATTACACATTAAATGGGCACACATAAACAACTCACAAGAAAACACACAATACACAAAAGGAAAAACTTGTCTCACTACAAGTGACGTTCAGGGTCCTCTAGCGAAGCAAGAAAAAGGGGGTGAAGGCGAAAAAGCAGAACAAGCTCCCTGAAATCACCAAACAAAAGAAAACACCCAACAACAATGATACGCAAGCATTACTATAAATATACAACCCACAATACACTATGTACATTCAATCAAACAAAATCAACTAAAAGGAATTCTCAAAATTAAGAGAATTTTAAACACACACTCCAACTGTGTGAACCTGAGCATAACTCAAAATTAAAAAAAACTCACTAACTCAACTCAACTACAAGGGACTATGGTCCGACCATAACCGCATTCTCATAAAAAATACATAAAATACAGTGTTCAGGCTAAGTTCAACCACGCGGCCTAGTAACCCAACCTTCAAAAAAAGAACCCATCATGATTATCATCCATGACATGATGATTCATTGAACCACATAAAGTACCAACAAAATCTGGGCAATCTTTCATAGGGTAGGACAGGCTACGACCAACTCAGACAAGGTCTGACAGACTCAGGTATGCGTAGAACAGATTTAAAAACCAAAACTCAAAGTACACATATACACCGCTAACTTGAAGACAAAACAAAAGTACACAATAAATTAAAAAAAAGAAAACCCGTTAACTAAATTCAACATACCCACATAAGAAAAAACCCTAAAGCAGATTATATCACATCTAAATATGTAAATGTGTGTGACCCTTCAAAATATTTTATGTTACTTCCAGTTGTACAATTTAATAATAATAATTAATAACATAATCAATAATGGTAATAATAATCATATATTCTCATAGAAAATCAAAAATAATTATTGTGTCACAAACACCCATTACACTCAATTCAAATGCTCATTTCATTTTACAGTGTTATTTAAATATCAAAATTTATTATACACAAAACGCTCAATACCCAATACCTTCATTTTAGAACCCAAACATTTTTTTAAACATAATTGCAAATCCTGCCATTTCCGGGTCAGCACATGTAAATTTTCTAACCACGCTCTGCTACCATTTGTCACAGGGCCGTAAGTAATATTTAAGACTAGGTTAATGAACCTAGAGGAAGCGAAAAGTGTGCTGGAGCTTAACAGAGTGACAGGATTTGCAATCAACACATTTTAACAAAATAACAAGATTTATTAGATTTCACGTTGGTGACACAATGTTCCAGTTTCACATTGTTCTTTACATATAGTCATTAATTTATAGTATTTAGTAAATGGATATAAAAGATTACATATATTTTTTTCCAGACTAGCATACCCCATGAGGGAGAACAACGCGAACATTAATCCAGTAGAAATGACGGACCATACAAACGTTAACCCTACCATTTAGTTAAAGAAAACACTAATAACCTTTGGAGAATGATATGAGGGACTGAATTGCTGACTTTCTGGGAGAAAACCCAGGGGCCAGAGAAGAGTGACTTGGGAGGACAATGTGAGGTTTCTCTGCAGGGGTTGGGAGTGCAGTGGAACGAAGCCAAGACCCAGGCCATGCAGAGACCACGGTGGCGAGTCCTTTGCTCAACCTCTATACCTTGCGGTAGAAGAGGATTGGAATAAGGAGAAGAAAACGAATAAATTTAAACAAATTTAAATTAAAAAATAAGTAAGGATAAGTTTTAGTTTTATCGTATATCAGGTCAGGAAACGTATTCTGAATAATTTTTCTGTTTCGTATAAGAATTCGTTACTGAGAAAGTTGTAAATTAAACCTTCGTTTCGGTTGTAAAAAACACATTTTACACGTAGTTCTTTGTGCAGTGCATACTATATAAAACTATTGATGCAACCCATTGTTGAAAAACTTCAAACCGCGTTGAGAAAAAAGATTCAGTGTTACACCGTCGTTCCTCTAATTTGTCTACATGTCCCAGAAGAATGTTTTCATATTCTGGTGTTAGTATGACTTTTTGACCACCCGTTATATTTAAAGTACTGGATCGAAGTACACTTTATAGTCTTATTTAGAATTCATCCCCTCATAGTTCGCTCAAAAAAGATTGTTAACTTTTATATCAGATTGTAACTTAGGTATTGCATTCAGTGTTATTCTGGAAATAAAGAAACAAAAGGATGTTTACAATCTACTTTCATAAGTTTGGAATCTCTTCCCCACACTCTCCCTGTCAAACATACTTTGTGTCTTAAATACGCGTACTCACAGTTTGCTTCCGCGCTCATACACACGCACAACACCGCCATTTACATATGGTATACATAATGAATGAATCACCGAATGGTACAATTTCTTAAGTCGTGAAACACCACTCGCACAACACACACACACACACACATTTAAGTCTCGACACTAATGTCAGAATTGCGTGACAGAAATGTTTACAATTTGAAGGGATGAACTTTGTTTACAGCAGGAAAAATAAACATGTATCTCCTGTGACGTGTTGAAAACTATTGAGAAACTTAATTTATTAACTAGAAGCATGTGCCTAGTTTTCTTAGAGTTTGCTTTAATAACACTTTCCGTTATAATTTTATACATTCTGAGACAGAGGATTTTAATTAACCTGTACAACGAGTCTCGGTCGTTGTGTTGCATAAACAAATTTGAAAAACCTTTATAATGTAGGACTACAGACAAACACGATTTGTGCTTGTTGCATTGATAAAGTTCAGGTTGCAAGCTATTTGAACGTTATAGCTATTTGAACGTATTTACAACATAAAGACACAGGAGCGTAAAATATCAAACGAAAACGAATAGAAAATCAAGTAGGCCTTCATGAAAAGGCGAGAAGAACCGTGTAAATTGTTATAGTAAAGTTATTATATTTCAGGAGGTGTAATCTTTTAAAATTTTAAGTGAACTTCTCGTAATTGGAAACTGACATTAATAACACAAACAATGGGGTATCTAGAATTTGGCCTTGAGGATATTCGAGGTGCGGTAGGCTTCATACAAAAGAAAAAACCAAGTTAAGACTAATCAACATTACTATATTTAATGTGGCTGGAATCAGTCCGATTAAAGTAAACGCTGATAACACAATAAAAATTACGCAGTATTGAAACTTTGTTTAGAAGATACTTATTGACTGAATTGTTTTTTCCTATATTTCATATTTCAAACGTATATGCAAATGGTGTGTAGTAAACCTGTTTGTATAGATTAAAAAGTAGTTACTACTATGCCAGCGTACACAGCTGAAAAAATAATGATACAGCGTAAAAAATAAGAGATTAACAAAATTCGCAAACTTTTTCGACCCTCTACGGTGGGGATCCGACCCCGTTGGTCTTCCCCCCGTAAATACACCCGTGAACACAAAGCAGCTATTAGGAAGACAACTCCAAGAAATCGATCATACCTCGCAAAGGTAAATCTTAACAACCATAAAATATTCGAACGGCTAAAATACGAGTTTATACAACTCTGACCTGGACAAATCTAATTTAAGTATAGGAAGTTTGAATTTGTTCATAAAGGTTTTAAGGCAGCCAATGAAGAATGCCATGAAAATATAAATGACCGACAAAACTGGAGAAGACTAGATCATCTAAGAAACGATGACATAAGGAAAGACCTGAAGTTACAGTCGGTTCTGGAGAGAATAAAGGAATACAGGCAGAATTGGAAGTCCCATGTGGAACGCATGGTAGACACGAGTATACCTAAACAAACGTTTGAATATAGGCCAGTGGGGACGAGAGATCGTGGAAGGCCCTGGAAAAAATGATTAGAGACTCTGTGAAGTCGGACGGGTTGCAGCCCAAGCCATGTAGTGAAGAAGAAGATGAAGAAGAAAAAGGAAGCTGAGGAATGGGGCGGTACTTTAAGATAGTTGAACTAATCGAACGAGAATATGTAGTAACATTTATTAAATTAATGAGAACTGGTCGTTTAGGTTGTAAAACAGGATTGACAAATTCACAAACACGCCAAAATGGGTGGTGGTCAGTATGAATTCTGACAGAACATTTATGAGAGTTCTTTATTTATAAATAACGTTTTCCCAATGTGGCGACGCTATAGTTCCTATTAATATATTTAAAATTTATAATTATTTTACCTCAAGATGTTTCCCCTTATTTGGGATATATTTCGGGAAACATATTGTTCCCATCCTCAGCCTTCTTAATTTTGAATCTTGTGGAATACTTGTGTTTTGGTTTGTTGTTGTTATGGTTTCCTGTTGGTTTTTGGTATTTTAAAATGGTATTATTGTGTGTGATTGTGGTGTATATATTAGCTTTTCGTGTATTTTCGACGTTGAGTGCTTTGAAAATTGTGTCACGTTTTGTATTGATTTGTATTTGTTCAGGTACTAGTTTGTTTTGTGTTTGTATATTATCAGTTCCCATTAATCAGGGTTGCTTTTTCTTCGCTCAACTTTTTTATAGACCTACAACGAAAAACTAAAGGAAGTAAATAATATATGAAAGTTCTAATAAAAAGAAGTAATGAACCAGTTTTTGATTCGCATACATAAAAAAGAACAGAATGTACACTATCAAAATAAATCCGCAACCAGGAGAAATTTTGTTTGGCTGTGACGAAGATAGTGGCACGATTCGTGTTAATATCAAAATTACCAGTACTAGTACCGTATCATATCTGTGACGGAAGTGTACCATCCTTTGCGTTTATCCTATCGTCTGATATAATTTACTAATCTGTTTTCTCTTTGTAAATACAACGAGCGGATCGGAAGCAATGTTTCCACGCTGAAACCAGGTAATCGTATTGTATCACGCGATTGGCTCGTTTCCATTGCAATCCACCAATCAAAATAAAGAACACACACACACACACACACACCGCGGTGTAATCGACTTCGTTTTTTCAAGAATGTCGATATTTTTTGTTGTTGAGCACTGTCTTTCCACCGCGCACTCCCCCCCCCCGCCCCGCCACAACGCGGTCTGGTTTTCAAAGCGCTGTCGATACGAACGAAGGTGGGCGGGCACCGGCGTGTACGTAGCGTGTAGCGAGAATTTATAACCCATTGTAATATAATGTTTTACCTGTACGCGCGCGCCTCACTTGTAAATTAAACAAAATCGTTTTTTGGTCGATACGGGATGACGTGTAGGCGGTTGAGCAGCTGCGTTCGGCGACAGACTGTAAGCGCACGCCACGCCACGGCCCGGCCCCCACGCTCACTCATCTCCACTATATCATTATTTTTCATTTACTTTTTCCTAGATTTTTCCCTGCTTCATTACCGTAAAACAGACGAGCATATGTTAAATACGCTGTGTCCGCACGCGGTTCATGTCTTGCCGGTATTGAATCCTTCACGCGCGTTTTGTGATTCTACGTACGAGATTCAGCGTGAGACGATAGGCCTATTATGGTCATGTTCTCCAATATCTTGTTCCACAGTTTATCTGTTCTAATCATCATATATTCAAACTAACGCATGTTGGATGCATACTTAGTCAACATTATACAGTGCATAGCCTGTATGCTAGTCTCATTCAACCAGTAAATAGACAAACTGTTGTTATTAAAATTATATTTTCTTCCGGGCTGTTTGGCCATGGTCCAATGCTGTTCATTTCACCAGCCGGGCCTTCGCCGGCCATCTTCAGTCTACAAATCGAGCTAAAAAACACTAACACAGGTGACACTAAGGCTAAAAGCTTTCGGTCGGCAAAGGCCCGGCTGGTGAAATGAACAGCATTGGAGCACGGCCAAACAGCCCGGAAGAATATAATTATAATAACATTGACTCCGGCAGACAAATTATTGTTGCTTTAATACGTAGACTACCATTCGTTCAATAAATTCAATAAGCTGCCCATTGTTCAACACGATTTTCTTATAGGCTACAGTTATATACTTTTTTCGTTACTCTACTTGTTCTCTTTCGTTATTTCATTATGTCAAATGCAAAAGCCGTTTTTCCTGCACTACCCTTCATTCAGAATTCACGTGACACATTGAGGAAGATAGGTAAATACATTGCGCATATGGGTTTTTCGCTATTGTGCGACTTGAAAATTTACTCATCACAAAATTAAAAGTTGCAGGATTATAATTTTCAAACAATACCAACCGTTATCGTACGGTACAAACTGTTATTCTTCATAAATTCACAAGTTTTTGTATTGTTTTGACCAATAAAGCTGAATAATATAAGTATAAATAAAACAGCAATAAATTGTACATTTCTACAATTTATTGAACTTTTTAAAACATAAGTCGTCGTATTTTCGTTGTTAATCGACGTAAGTAGACTGTTTTTACTTCACACATTGCAGCTTGCTATGTCAGAAAGGCGACGGAATATTTAATTTTTATCTGTACACTTCATACTTGTTAAAAATAGGCTATATAATACGTAACGTTTGGTTACGATTGTTTCCAATTATGATATGAAACATTTGGCGTGTGAGAAACTTTTCATTAGAGGCAGGCATCTAGTAGCCTGTAACGAGTGAAATTACCAGAATCGATTGAATTTAATTCTTATTCAATTTGTAAGTCTACCTTAGTAGGTTTTGAATATACAAAGATTTATATCGAGAATTGGGTATTACACGAGCGCTGCTGTTGCTTAGTAGCCTACGTATAGTAGCCTACATACGGTGTGTCGTGTAGCTTACCATTTAATAATTGCTACATGTTTATAATAGTCATGTTTCACTTCATATCAGTTAGGCCTACTTTATGATCATTTAATTAAGTTTTCATTCTGTTAAGTATTCGTATTTAATTACTGTAGCGTATTACGCAAATAGTGCGTAGTAGTCATAGACTACGGGTTTGGCGCTTGGATGGCCTACTCGGATAATACTTACCTAGGCCACTTGAGGCCCGGGGCCCGTTCCTTTCTGAGCTCCCCCCCCCCCCCCATAAGACGGATGTTTATAATCCAATTTATCTTTAAGTAATCCACTTTACTAATTATCTTTTAAGGCTTACAGGGCCGGAGTCATTGTTATTAAAATTTTCTGATTCCGGGCTGTTTGGTCAAGTGCTATACACGGTAGCAGACGTTTCGGGCGTGCCATTGACGACCATCATCAGTGCGGGAGCTTTCGTCCAACGTAGATGTCACACGTTAGTGACCACAATACGCGGCCGTTAGCCATTACCACAGTACTGTGGTCACTATCGCGTGACATATACGTTAGATGACAGCTCAACTTACACTGATGATGACTATCAATGAGACGACCGAAACGTCTGCTACCGTGTATAGCACTGGACCACGGCAAAACAGCCCGAAATCAGAAAATTTTAACAACAAATACACTTTACTGTTATGTTTTTATTCATAATTACTGTACTGATACATCTAATTAGGAAACTATAAGAAGCTGTAGTGGTGTTTGAAATAAAAATCCACTTTCCAATATAAAGTTCATAGAAATAATAGAAGTTTTATGGACTGCGTTAAAGTAATACAGTGCTTTATTCGTTCGAGTAACTGACGCGATTTCCGCACTCCGAATTATCCACCGTTGGGTAAAAATTCTGATGAGAGATTTTAAATAAATTGTTGGTGTCCTGAAACGTTAAATATTGTTCACTGGTGTAATCTCTTTTAGCGTAGGCTTACATGTTACCTTCCGGTATTTTACTCCGCCGTTTACATTTTCGTACCGAGGCACGACCTTCTTGAGATGCTGCCGCTGCCGTTGCCGTCAGTGCTGTCTGGGGTTCAATTTGCGACTTCCGACTGTGTGGTGAGGCACTGACGCCAGGTACAACTGATACTTCTTCTTTAGGATGAACATATTCCTAATAATACGCTAAAGTATAATTTTTTTAATAGCTGTGAACACTGTATGAGGTAGAGTTGTAAGGTAGATTTCAAAATAGTAAGAAAAAACCTTTAGATCGATCGATTAAATCCTGGTCCTCTCCTAGAGTTGCGTTTCAGGACGTGACAATAGAACATTTGCAAATAAATTTAAAAATTTACCAAAAAAACTTAATTTTCCAAATCTGGAGACACCCTACTAAGTGGGACTCGGGGCGGTCCGATGCCGGGTCGCTTTAGTCCACTACCGAATCCATGAGATGGATTCAGGTCTTATCATAGACGAAGATTCAGCCCACTAAACTAGCATTTCTTTCAATCAAGTAGAGTTCTTTACTCTTGAAGTTAGTTTGCTTGTTTATGGTTTAAAGTGTCTTGGAACCATTTTTTCCACATTTTGTTGCCAACGTAATTTAGAATGTTACGAAGTACTGAGCTGCGTTACATTATAATTTTCAACAAATCTTTCTATTATAACTCGCCTGTCTTCTTAAATACGTTTATCAGAGTTAGGTTTCAGACCCGAATGACTCACGTTGGTTATCAATAACATTTGTCCGGTCAATCCACTTGTTAAAGTTTGCAAAATTTTACAGCACTGCTTGAGAATCAAAAGTAGATTACAAATTATTTTATGCCCTCAAAAATTTCATTACTGAATTATTTCTTCATAAGTGCACTTTCAACTGGACTTACCACTGTAGATAAATGACTATGGTTGTGTATATTAAAGTAGTTGTCATTCGGCTGTTTTAAACTGACGGAACGGATGCGAACTTGACGATTTCAAAATTATGATATTTCTTTTATGCAAACGACAAAGAATAAATCAACTAAGAAGTTTATAAACTATGCTGGTCACAAGACGAGAGTATCTAATTGTTATTTCAACAGCGGCTAAATCAGGAACTCTAACAAAAAAGGAAAAAGAATGATATAGAGGAGAAGTGCTGTTTTAAACTGACGGAACGGATGTGAACTTGACGATTTAAAAATTATGATATTTCTTTTATGCAAACGACAAAGAATAAATCAACTAAGAAGTTTATAAACTATGCTGGTCACAAGACGAGAGTATCTAATTGTTATTTCAACAGCGGCTAAATCAGGAACTTAACAAAAAAGGAGAAAGAATGATATAGAGGAGGAGTGGAGGAGCATTGAAAATGTTATGCACAAAGTAGCTATTGAAGTTTTTCGGAAGAATAGAAGATATAGAAAGAAGAAAAGATTGAAGATCTGGACTGAAGAAACTGGAAGACAAGTTGAAGGACAGTAAGAGTGAGTAGCCGTTCCTGCCACACACCCGTCCTCATCCGTCCCAGGGGGGGGGGGCACTTTATGTATTATTCCCTACCTAGATCTGCAGATCCGCAGTGTTCTGCACGACAAGTACACCATTAGTAAGGTGCTCTCTCTTAGGCAGAGAGAAACTTCAGGCCTTTCAACTCTTCGTTTCGTTACATCTAGCTTTAAGATTGTTTCCTCCCTTCACACTACTCCTATACAGTGGGTAGTGTTGAGTGGAAAAAGTTATGAAAGAGAAGGAAAAAGAAGTTCTTGGATTAGATAACGTGATAATATTAACTTTATTGTCGGTCGCTTACCTTAATGTCTTCTCTTCAGGGCACAAAAGAATTTAATAACGTCAGACGGAGCTGCAACCTCAACATTTTTCAGTCACTTCTGCAATCTATTAACAAAAAACAGTGTTAGGCCTATTGTTGTAGTCCTGAAAGAAACAACATTGGAGTAGTATACAAAGAGTTTTATATAAATACGCGCGCGCGCGCGCGCGCACACACACACACACACACACACACAATGAGAAACTCAGACTGAACTCAGAAAGATGTAAAGACGACGACTGTAGTAATAACAAGGAGAGACGTAAAATAATGAGATCAGACGCATCCAAACTGGAAGGAAAAGATTATACTGTTACGACGTTACAGAACAATCTACGTGTTTCTCGAATGTCCCAAAAGAATCCGGCTATAATGTTGTGTGCGCACGTGATTTCAATATGCGGTCGCGAGACATCTCTAGACGCCGCCAGCCGCGCGCTATGTTTCAAGGCCGCAATCAACTACGTCGTAGTGTAGACCTAATGTGTAGTATGTGGAATGTTCTGGATTTTTGGCGGAGTATAAATAAAACTATTCAGCGAGGTTCATTTCAGTTTGAGTTGGGAGTTATTGTCGGGCGATTACTCTGTGCGTTCAAATGGTTATTAGTGAAAAGTAATTATTGTGGCAAAGTGTTATGTGTTTTATAATCGTGCGGGACAATTGTAATACAATTGTGTTTTATATTAATTGACATTTTATTGCGTGTGAACAATTTTTATTTTTGATTTATTGTAAGAGACTGTCTTGTTGATTACAAACTGTTTTATTGTGATAATTAAAGCTGGTGATTAGTGACTTAATTGGTGTCTTGTATTTTGTTTTCCACTGTACCATACGACGATCAGTAGACCGTCGTAACAATACCATTTGCTGAGTTAAGGCGTTAAGAAATTTAAACGGATATACACTAGTTAGGTCATTTGGGCGAAAAGATTTCAGATTTCCTCGAAGGCTGACACACTGGTGATCAAGAGACCTGCGTAGACGCCAAGTCCTTTACAACTGGCTTGAACCCTTTCGAACTGGTAAACTGGTTTAAAACCTGGCTAATTTAGAATACTTGGAGGAAGCGATTGCAAACTAAAAAATCTTAACTGACTGAATTTTTTCTGAAATTACTCTTTATTAAATGGATGCTTACGTTACTTGTATCTACTCGCTTCGTTTCCTAGCTAATAAAATGTTGGAAAATGTAGAATGAGATAAATAAACTAATGAGATTCTCATCACTTCTTTGACGCTAGTTTACAATGAAAATTTAAACTGCTATGGACGTTCTTCTTTCATAATTGATACGAAATGTTCCAATAATTCGGACAGCAGGGACAAACGTTTAGTCCGAAACAGATCGTTCAGAATTAGTAGTGGCCGAGTGTGTGAGGGTTTACTGTACTGGAACAACTATACACTATACTCGACCAGATATTGTTCTGCAATGCCAGCATAAGGATCCGCTCAGCAAACGGTAATGACAGTGGCGTCGATAATGATAAAACCATAAACGTATTCATGTATCATCATCGTCACTATCTTCCTCCGCATTATGATCATCATTACTGTGGTATGTGTTCATTATTGAAGGAGCGAAGCGAGTTCTCAGTATTAAGTCAACCGTTTAGGATTTTAATGTCTATCTGTTTGGGGTATGTCTCACTAAAACCTTTGAACGCATTGACTTGACTGCTTGTCGTAAAACTCGGCATGTGTGTCCACACTTTTGCCCTAAAGAACCCTGAATGTAACGTTCATTTTTGAAAATTAAACATTTTTTTGAAATTACGTCCCAAAAACTGGGTTAAAAATTTGATGAAATCGCAAAAATTCATTGGGGGTATCAAATTAAAGAGAATTTTAACTAATATCTAAACGTAGTGTAAAGTTTTGGAAATTTCAAAATTTTGGACCATCAAGGCCCAAGAAAGAGATGAACAATTTCAAAACATTTTAAAATTCTAGTACGATGTCAGGCTAAAAGGAATTTTAACCCCAATTTAAATGTTTAGAATATTTAGTGTTTATTGTATGACTCATTGTATGGAATCGAGATTTTTGTAATTTTTACCATAACTTAAATATTTATAGGCCTATACCATAACTATATATTCCATATATACACAACCATTTATTTATATATAACCACATTTACCATACATACATATTTATTTACCATAACCGTAATACCATAACTCTAATATTGATATTTATGTAATAATAAATGTACTTTGTTAAAATAGTGAGCGAGTTCTTAGTAGGAGCTTACTAGTGATACAGGCTATACCACTTAAACTTAATTTAAAAGCGACGAGAACCACACTTAAACTCAGAAAAGAGTAAACAAGAGTCAATATACGCACTTAAAATGTCTTAATACGTACACTTTTAATGGTACGATCTCCATTATGTCACACTAATAATGAAGATATGAAAAAGATATTACACATGGAATTCTTACATACGCGTAAAACCTTCAGTATAAACGACTCGAGTAACTGGTACGATCATCACCAACTGTGATTAACTAATCACAGTACTGTGGTTGAAGATGGCCTCCAACGGTGGAACCGAAACGTCTGTTTCATACGGCAGTAGTCTAATAGCTCGAAGAGTTGTTCAACTACTGTTTGTTTAGTTTTATTTTTATGTATACATTGGTCTTCTCGACTGCTCTTTACATTTCCGTAACACACAGTAATGTCTCTGTGTGTTACCACATATGTTTTATTAGTACCATGCTGTTGACGTCTGGGAATTATTGTCCTATATTTACTGCATGTATTTACAAATTAGATTTTAAAAAGTTTTGTTTTCGAATGCACTTAAATGTCCAACGTGTTGTTTTTACCAACGTGAAAGTCTAAGATACCAATACTTCAACAAATCAACACAAAACCATCAATAAGAACCAAACACTAATCACAAAAGTCAACCATCACACAGACGTTTCACCAGATAGAAAACCACTATGTTAGACGAAAAGCACATGCTTAATGCTTGAAACATGTACAAGAAGAAATATTTTGACAGTACAATAATATTATATTAGGCTATAAAGATATATAAAAGGTATACTTTAAATAATTTTATAGTATACTTTTATGTATAGCCTATATGTTATCGTTACAGTGTATAATTCACTTATTTCATGAAATAACTATGTATTTCATGAATTACCTGACAATGTTAGGTAAAGTGTCAAATAAATACACTGTTTCAACTTCACATAGTTATTCCATTTAATAACTAGTTGTTTTATAAATTAACTGATAATAAGTAGTTAAAGTCTTTAAAAAATAAATTTAATATTACGGCTAAACAGTTGAACACTAATAAAAAATTACACAGTATAATGTAATAGTTCGTGTTTATTTAAATAAATTTCAAGTTTTACAGCTTACAATTATATAAAAAATTATTATTTTATCCAACACAGATCACAACAAACGTAAAATAAATGATTTATAATTATTCACTAATTTATAAATGTTTGTTTAAATCTATAATAATCCTTTAAATATAACTGTTTTAAAAAATAAAAAATTTTTTAAATACTACAAATCTTATTAAATCTTGAAAAACATCCGGAATAGTACTTGGATTACCAATATGATAATATATTTGTAATAATAAAATATGTTTTAAAAGTTTATATTTTACATTCGTAATTTTATTAGGACTAGTTCAAAAGTATCGCGTTGTTGAAAAGAAAAGGCGACAGAAATTCCCATTTAAAACTTTAACTATAGGGCATTCGTTATTCTATAAAATAACTTGTTAAATTGTAGAATGCAATAATTTTATACACTTTAACTGATTCAGTTAGGTAATTCATGAAATACCTATTTATTTTATGAAATAACGGATTCCACATTTTAACGGTAACATAAAGGTAAAGTATAGTATAAAGACACGCGTAAAACACGCACACACAAACACACACACACCCCTTTATACCATCTATAGTACATAATAGTTTATACTGGTTTGTCGTCTTGTTATGTTTAGGCCTATACGACTAATGCTCGGAACATGTATCAAGAAAGAAAAAAACATCTTGACAGTACAGACGTATAGTACGAAGTTTTACTCATTAAAAAAAACTGTAAAAACTGTGTTAGAACGTGCGCGCGAACGTGTGTGTGTGATTGTTCCGCGATGATGATAGTAAACGTAGTAAAGATCACGAGAAAGTAAAAAAATAAAGAACACGTGTTTGTAACAAACGTATTGTGTTTTATACTTAATCCGGAGAAATCTTTCGTATCGTAATAAAAGGACAGGAGAATTTCACGACTGTGTAAAGCCCGACAACTGTGTACACACAAAGTTCAGCGCTGACAGCGTGTGTCATAAAAACGGAGAGAGAGAGAGAGAGAGGGGGAGTGAGAGAGAGAGAGAGAGAGAGAGAGAGAGAGAGAGAGAGAGAGAGAGAGAGAGGGTGAGGGAGAGGGAGTGAGAGAGAGAGAGTGGGGGGGGAGTGAGAGAGAGACGACTATTTAATTCTGTTGTCAGTTTACACGCTGCACAAGTACACGATATTTTATGGGCGAGCCGTCGTTGGTTTGGCATTATTCTAACCCGGAAGTGCATCGTCACTCTCTTGGGGTCACCTAAAGCGACTTGGGGGAGAAACGGGCGACTTAAAATGTGACGTCAGCAGAATCGTCCCTCATCGGCGGCGGCACGATGACTGGCAAGTAACCACCGCGCCGTTCTGACCAGTCGCGTGGCGATCAACCCCTCGGATTATGTCTCCATTTATGTATCTATTATACCTGAAATCAAAGCGCTAAATTTCCCTTTGTTCGAGCTCTAACCCGAACGTTCCTTCCTTTCTGTATATACACATCCTCACTTGCAATAGTTCTCTGTACAAATAAAGAAATTTTTTTAATGATATTTTAGTACTGGTAGAAAGTAGTTTTCTGTTGATCTTTACAAAGCGTAGCAGTCAACGCTCGTTATCGTGCAAAACTGTACTTTACAGTATATACCCTACTATAGTTGAACTGCAATTTCGTCTGACAACTTGTTTTGGAGACATTATAAGAAATTTTATTGTAAAAATTTTATTAAACTTATAATTCCATAATTTAAAATTCTAAATATCAAAGGAGTTAAAAAATGCACATTCTTAATTAACATGCCGTATAGTAATACAATTTACACACCTTGGAACAATAGTCTCTTAAACATTAGGCAATCAAGACGAAATTCAGGCGGAATTAGTCTAGTCGCAGTAATTAGCCAGTTACTAAGAAATAGCGCACTATCACGAGCGCTTTAGTTAAGAATTTACTTGTAATCTGGATGTTAGGAAAACAGAATAAACTATGTTGGGTAACATAAAGCCTTTAAAAAATTATCCTCACTTGCAATAGTTCTCTGTACAAATAAAGAAATTTTTTTAATGATATTTTAGTACTGGTAGAAAGTAGTTTTCTGTTGATCTTTACAAAGCGTAGCAGTCAACGCTCGTTATCGTGCAAAACTGTACTTTACAGTATATACCCTACTATAGTTGAACTGCAATTTCGTCTGACAACTTGTTTTGGAGACATTATAAGAAATTTTATTGTAAAAATTTTATTAAACTTATAATTCCATAATTTAAAATTCTAAATATCAAAGGAGTTAAAAAATGCACATTCTTAATTAACATGCCGTATAGTAATACAATTTACACACCTTGGAACAATAGTCTCTTAAACATTAGGCAATCAAGACGAAATTCAGGCGGAATTAGTCTAGTCGCAGTAATTAGCCAGTTACTAAGAAATAGCGCACTATCACGAGCGCTTTAGTTAAGAATTTACTTGTAATCTGGATGTTAGGAAAACAGAATAAACTATGTTGGGTAACATAAAGCCTTTAAAAAATTATTTTGCAGCAAAAGTATTAAATGATGGACATAATTAAAAACATTATTTACCGGGCTATTAGGCCGTGGTCTATAGTTTGTGTCTACAGACGTTTCGGACCCACCATCGTAGGTCATCTTCAGTGTCGGAAACAATTGGCACGGTGTCCACTAATTCACCCCAGTGATGAGGTAGAGACTACTTTAGACCTCTATATTAAAGACTAATAGTCTCTACCTCATCACTGGGATGAATTAGTGGACACCGTGCCAATTGTTTCCGACACTGAAGATGACGTCGATGGTGGGTCCGAAACGTCTGTACACACAAACGATAGACCGCGGAGCAATGTTTCCAACTTTGTTTACGCCGACCGTGAAAGCCTATGGAACTCTATTTAAAGGATTGTTCGGTAAGAAAGTCAAACAATAAAAATAAGTCAACTCGTAAACGGACCAGAGATCATCATCGTCGTCGTCATCATCACCATCTTTTCCTTCTTCTTCTTCCTCTTGAGGGAGGTCTTATCCGTGCAATCGCGAAATCCTGTTCATCGCCATTCTTTTGTGGGCATCACACGTCCAGTTTCCATCTTCATCTCTACACATTACGTGAATATTTCCTCTTCGGCTGTACGTTCCCCAACAGTTTTCCTTCAAACATGTTTAGAATAAATCGATTATGTCTATAGAAATTAAACAAATATAGAAGGTTTAACTTTCTCTTTTCTACTACTTTTTTAAATGTCCTTTCCTCCTTTTAGAACTTCTATGTTTGTTTTTCTGTCTATAACATTTACCTACAACATCCCTCTTCATTCCACATCCTCACTGCTTCCAGTCGGATTTTCGACTTCTTCAGTAAGGTTTACATTTCATTTTCGTAAAATATTTTACCCAAAGGTTTATTATAAGCCTTCATCCTAAATCTATAATATTATTTTTGAACAGATTTGTTTTATTCTGGAAAGCTTATTACGTGAATTCAAAAATCAAGGGAGTAATAAAAGGAAGGAGTTAGATAGTTATGGTACCCTAAGGATGGCACCCTGTGGAGTACAAAAGACCCAGTTGTCCGCAAGCACTGGAGGCAGAAGATGATGAGTAAACGAGCAGATCGCATACCAGATAGTCGAGGGTTGTGGAAGAGAACATTCCCAGACTGAATATAATTGGATTGGAAGACGAAACGGTTAGAAGAGGATGGAGGGCAACCAAGCCGTGAACCTTCTACGTTTATAACGCGAGTTTATGAATGTATTCATGTCTGTTAATAATAGTTTTGCGGAAGTTGAGTTATAGAACACAAAAGAATAATAGCGTGGGATTGTGAACGTTTAGATCAAGAACATAAGCTATATGTTGTTAAAATTCATTCCCTGGCTGTTTGGACGTGGTCCAATGTTTTCTACAAAAATAGGTGTTTCGGCAATGCCATCGACTGTCATCATCAGTGTAAAATCGAGTTACGCTTACGCTACCACCTTACGTTGGCTTAAACGTGTAAGCCTACGAAGTACATAACTAAAATTGTTGAACTTTTAAATTTAAAAGTTTAAGTTACAATTACTTAGATGTCGAATTTTTTAAATAAATATATAAATTATTAAAAAGCTTACTTACTAGAACGGAAGTGCAATATCTAACAGTAAATTCTGCAGTCAATAAAGTGGACATCCGATATTAGGAATGGTATATATAAGTATATTAATATAAGTAGTAATTATTGAAACAAACACCACGATATTGGAAAAGGCTACATAATTTGAAAGTTAAAGATCGTATAGTGTATAGGAGGGAAAATTCATAAAACATCGCCATTTGTAAACATTAATGTATTGAATTATGTAAAAACTGGATTACGAAAAATAGAATTAATGTGTAAAGAGGGGAAGGTTATCGAAGAAAATATTTGCTTATAAACTGAATCTGAAGGTAAGAGAATCGTCAGTGAATCCTGGAAAATGTAGCACTGACAGAACGAGGACAACATCCTACCGAAAAGACTTTCAACCTAATCCGAAAAGGAAAAAGATGAAAAGAGAAAGAAAAGGAAATGTTATCTAAATATGACAGTTTCGGAAGTGTGACAGATATATAAATTTCATGTAATAAAAGGTATTACGTTGAATAATTCAAAAATAAACCAATGTTGTGGTAACTCGACAGTCTATCTTTAACAATCACGTTTATTTACGAGATGTTAAATTATTACTATTACTATTAGCATACAAGCATTCTCTAATTCCGTGATGTAGCGTCCTGGTTAGTAAACATTGATCACAGTTAGGGAAAACATATTCTGTGACCACAACACCAATACGACATGCCTGTAATGGAGAAAAGCGTTGTTATTAAAACTCTAAACATTCAAACCCGCGAACCGCAAACGAAAACAACCTAGTTGAACGAGTGGATCGAGTTCTCAATTTCGACTCGACCATTTGGCATTTGTCTGTCTGTCTGTCTATCTGTTTGGGTATGTGTCACGATATATTTTCAACGCTTCAACCGATTATCGTAAAACTTAGCATGTTTATCCATAATTTTACTCTACAGAACCATATTGTTTTGAGATTTACCTCCCTTAAAAATAGGGAGAGACAAAATGTGTGGGGATCAAAATTGTGAAAAAATTTCTAAAGCCCATGTGAGGTACCAAATTAAAGGGAATTTTAACCACAATCCATGTATCGTGTTCAATCTTTAAAAATTCAAATACTGAACTTCAGTATTAAACAATTCAAACACAGTTCAGCAGAAAATAGTAGTAAAAATATCATCATTCTGTATCGAATTTTATTAAATTACAAAAGCAATAACGTTTGAACCACAGCTTAACGGCCGAACAATCTACTGTATACGAAGCAAAGGTTGAATTTCACCCGAGAAGAAATGAAATAGTCTTTAATTCCTTTTACACGTTACCTTTACTCATTGTCGCTTGGAACTTAAAATTGCATTCAAATGATAAGTACTGCAGTATTAATTAACAATTTCAAGGCATTGTTAGCAAAATAGATAGCAAAAGCACTCATCAGTTAAAATTGTGAATAACTGCGGGGGTGGCCTAATACTGTCGATTGAAACAGACGTTTCGGCCCGTCCATTGGAGGTATTCTTCGGTGTTATCTTCAGCGGAGGTCAGGTTCACAGCACTGGTTTTTTGACACCGTACTGTGGGAACTGATAATAACCATGCCACTTACCTTTTAAATCGTAATACTGAAGATGGCCTCCAACGGTGGGGTCGAACGTCTGTTTCAATCGACAGCATTAGGCCACGGCCTGATAGCCCGGCAATTACTCAGAATCTTAACAGAGTTGACCCCCCCCCCCCCGTGAAAGGTTAAGATATCAGTTTTTACAAACCTATTACATATTCCGTTATAACAGTTCCACAAAGTGTAGGCGGTGTTGTGTGTAAATGCGAATCGTGTGTGTCGCTGTGCTGTCTCGGAGAGAGAGATGACAGAGTGCCAGGAGAAATCGGGCGTGTAACATTGTCTTCCCTTTGTGAACGAAACAGAACTCCTCTTATGCGAGCGAGTGTAGGGAGAAAAATTAGTGTCATCAGTGAGCGCCGATGTTTGCGGACAAGGGTAGCGGCAGTAAAAACTATATAAGAGGAAAGCTGCTCTAGACGTAGTACTTGTAACCCCCTCCCCACCAGCCGTTGGTCCTTAAGTAATGGCAGCCCATCTTGGCACAGATCTCTATTATGCACATTGAGCGATATTAAACAAAAAATGAGTCTCATAACGAACGCATAGACTTCATCAGATTAAAAAAAAGAAAATACTTCAATATTTTTGTTATACGTGTACCTAACTATTTTTTAAAATCTCATTAACGCGAAATGTATTTTAATAAATATGTTAAAGTATAAATTTTACTAAAATTTAATTATATTAACAATATTAATAAACTGAATGTTAAAATTTGTGGTCATTCGGATAATGTTCAATTTTCTGACTCCATCGAAGTTTATAAAGTCTGATGTGCTGTTGCACAGTACGGTAGCCAAAGTTGGGTGCCAACAAAAATAAACACTGTTTGTAGAATACAAGTAGCTGAAATGAAATTTTAAAGCAAGTTGAAGTATTCAGAACGAAACAGGACGAGGTGTCAGAACAAAATTATTCAGAGAATTATAGTTTCAGATTATATGTGGCATCACACGTAGAACACTAAAGAATAAAACAAGGAGACACGTGATTAAATTTTTTAAACAATGGCAATGCCTGCGTTAATTATATGGTTGCAAATTATGGGTACCTTACAAGGGAGATTATAAACCAAATTCAGAGTTCAGGAATGAGTTTTCTGAGACGAACAAAATATTGTATAAGGCGAGATCGTTTGGGTAATAAGGATATTAGGAACGAACTACGGGTATTGCTCATAAACGATAGAATCCGGAAATATCGCCTGGAATGGTCACAACGTCTGGACAGAATGGAGATTAGACGGCTAAGTAGAGAAACTTATAGGTATAGGCCCTTTGGACAAAGAATTTAGGAAGAGAAAGACCAAGACGGCTAGATATGCTGTGAAGACGGGACAGACAATGTGCCTACTCCGTGAAGTCAAGAAGAAGAAGGAAAAGGAGAAGAGTAAACCAGGTTAAAATATTTTAACGAGCCGAGAGACGATAGTCAACTTGTTCCTTCCAATGAATTTAAACTGACGTGTTTATACAAACAACGATTCCCAGGAATAAGTAACGATATACGTGCAAAACAAAAAACACCAAAATTATAAGTGGTTAATTCATAAAAATAAATTACTGGATTTATTTCCACATTTATAAATTATACAAGTGGCCTATGATAAATTATAAAGTTGAAATATGTCGGTAAAACTGTGTTAGATCACAGGAGGCAATTTTGTTTACAGAAAAAAAGTCTCGGTGAAAGTCAGAATTTTAAAAAATTATTTATTTATGTTTGTAATCACATTTAAATATATTCTTTTTTTAGAACGTTAGAGGAAAGTCATAATGTAACACTTTATCTATTTGAATTCGAAATTTATTTCTCTCTGATTTGGATTCTTTTTCCCTGGGATATATTTTTTGGCCTCCTGGCCTGCGTTTAGACAGGCAAACTAACCTTTTTCAATCCGCCTTGTGACTTCTTTTTTATATTGATGATGCGTTTCAAAGCATATGCTTCGTCATCAGATCTTAAAATATCCCCTGTTGGAGGTCGTCATGGGTTGAAAATTCACTAGCATTTGTACTGTATTCGCGTCAGTTTGGTCGACTACCGAGCGGTTGTTCGTCTCGATCTAATACCAGTAGGTTCAGGGCGGTACCGTATAGCGGATTGGATATAAAGTTCAGCTGATCTTGCAATACGAAACCGTGACTGCTCATGTTTGTGTATGCTCTGTAAATTTCATTTGTGGAAACGGTCGACTCCTGACCGCCTTGGAGGAGTTTGAAATTTACAGCATTTTAAGCTATTGGATTTTTAACCTATGACAACCTCCTACGAGAAATATTTTAAGATCTGATGATGAAGCATACGTTTTTAAACGTGTTATCAATATAAAAAAGAAGTCACAAGGCGGATTTAAAAAGGTTATTAATTTGTCCAATTCATACATGTGACTTGGATACCATTGCAAACATGCATGCTGCGTTCATGCGTTCAGACTGTAAGGAAACCGTTTTTGTGCAGGTGTTGCAGTAAAACACAACGAAGGTGGGCTAAGATTAATTCGCAGAATTCTCCTAAATAGTTTACACTATTATATTTGAATGCTATTAGCTGAAAACGTGTAAAAATTACTTTCCTATTTTCACTCTGAGAATAATAAGTAATTTCACACAGCCAACACTACAGGGGTTGAAGGGTGAGTATGTGAAGCACTGTGTGTGTGTGTGTGTGTGTGTGTGTGTGTGTGTGTGTGTGTGTGTGTGTGTGTGTGTGTGTGTGTGTGTGTGTGTGTGTGTGTGTGTGTGTGTGTGTGTGTGTGTGTGTGTGTGTGTGTGTGTGTGTGTGTGTGTGTGTGTGTGTGTGTTAACAAGGGGTAGTTACGCCTTACAAGGGGGTGAAGTTGCACCACCACCCTCTCTCCGCAGCTAATGATTGTGTGGCTCAGGAAATGAGAAGACTTCACAGATCATTCCGTAGAGGAAGCGACACTGAGATGTTGTCTTGTCCGCGCCAAGTCAACATCCTATCCTTCTTCTCGCCAGTCCAATCTCCTCTTCACGCCCTCCTTATTTCGTTCTTACCGCTGTCGCCTGCCTAATTCTACAAATGGCACGTACTCTCGCCTACACACACGAATTCGCTACGTAATGAAACTACCACTGTTAGCGAAGCTAGACGTTTAAAACGGTTACAGCACTTTGCAAACCATGATACGTTTATTGACAAAATATAAAGATAATTATTTTTTATGATGAGAAAAGCAATTGTAGATTCAATATAAAAAAATATTTTCTTTTCGTTTGTCACAAATATGTGATATAGAGAATGTGGATAAGACAACTTAGATACATAAGAAACGACTGTTGTACTTTTAAAAGAAGTTGAAGAAAGATTATAACCTATAAAGATAACTAAAAGAAGGAAGATGAAATTTCTAGATGATGTGAACAGCCACGATGAATTTATTCTGAATATTTAAGAAGGAAAACTGTTGTTGAGGAAGTCAAGGGAGGTCGACCAACTGGACGATAAGCCGAAGATTATGGGAGCTGCGATGCACTCGGAACAATAACGAAGCATGAGTTGCCGGCCGCAGTGACGAAGGCTCATCTTTAAATGAAGAAGAATATTTTACAACGATTAAGAAAGTTAATTAACAAACTAAAACGTTTTTCTCGATCTCTTCCGTAACTAGAACAAACAAGAACATCTGGAATTTTATAGACGGTTATTATAAATGTTAGTAGAGCATTCCAAGTACGAGGATTGTTAAATAGAAACACGTTTGATCTGCGCAGCCATGACTTCGTCGCCATGGCAACGAAATTCATTTGTTTTATTGTCTGTTTAAGTACTAGTGACGCGTCTGTCAAAAATATTTGCAGTATGCTCTTTCCTGAGCGTTGTGACTGGGTTGAAAAAATGGCATCTATGATAGAAAATCCGTCCAAAGATAATCTGCGTGCCGTTATTCAGTTTTTGGCCGCTGATGGGCGTCAGGTAATGGAAATTTATACGAGAATGAAAGCTGTATATGGTGACTATAGTTAATCTCATACAGCAGTGGTTGAATGGTGCAAATAGGCGCATCAAAGTTGGAGAACTTTCTCAAATGTTGAGCATCAGCGTGGGAATTGAATTGTTCATTCCATTATTCATAGTCCGGCTATCACAAAGTTGCTGCTCAGTGGATTCCACGACTGCTTACTGATGAGCAGAAAACTTTGAGTTCAGCCTTATCATTACAGCATTTGATGCGCTATCAACAACAAAGTAATGCCTTTCTACACCAAATTGTTGCCGGTGATGAGTCATGGTGTTATCACTACGAACCAGAATCCAAACGTCAGAGTATGTAGTGAGAGCATGCACAATCTCCGAAGGCGAAAAAATGTCGGTCCCAACCTTCTGCAGGAAAAGTAATGGTGACCGTATTTTTTGATCATCAGGGTGTGCTGCTTTTAGATTTTAAAGGTGTCAACATCAACGCTGAGCGATATGCAGACAGCTTAAAACGATTACGGGTCAGCATCAAGAATAATCGTCCCGGGAAGCTCACAAATGGTGTCATTCTTCAGCATGATAATGCTCGACCCCATGTAGCCCAGACGATTCAAGATCTGCTTGGTCGTATGAAGCGGGAAGTCTTACAACATCCACCTTGCAGTCCCGACTTGTCCCCGTGCGATTATCATGTTTTTGGCCTATTAAAGAAATCACTAAAAGGACGGCGGTTCAAATCGGACGCTGAGGTAGAGTTTGCTGTTAGCGAATGGTTCCGCAAACAGTCGCAAGAATTGTACGAACAGAGAATCTACAGATTAGTGCAACAGTGGGACTCATGGCTTAAATGTTAATGAAGACTTCTTTTAAAATCGTTAAATAAAAAATGATTTACAGCCTCAAAACTTGTTTCTATTGAACAATCCTTGTAAAAAGAGAGCGTATACATATATACAAGCAACAATCATTACTGGCAAAGTGATGCTAATGGCCGTCCCACATTTAATTTACAGCATTGGTCATATGGACTACACTGTTGCCGGGTTTCGTGTGTGGAAATGCCTATCCGGCGAATTGAAGGCGTTCGAAATGTATTTCTCCAGAACAGCGACGTCGATTTACTGCTACACGGAGTGAAATTTATCATTCGAGGACTACACATTATTGTACAGTTTTATTAGTGTTTTACTTATGATGTAAATACTTACGTGTTAATAGTTACGTGATCAGTATCACTCAGTTCTATGTATGAAAATAACATCACGTAAAAAAAAAAAAAGCTTCACTTTACCTATAATTAGAAGTGTGTTTATATTATTTAATGAATAAGTGGTGTTAGACAATCAATATAAAATATCATGTAACTAAGCAAGGATGAAACATTTGTATTACGGGAAAAGCAATTATCTAAAATAATAATTGTGAATTGTAAACGTGTAAAATATTCTATTCTTAAAAAATAAGTGACGTTAAAAATAATATAAAATTTAGACTATATACTATAGGATTACACACACACACACACACGCACACGCGCGCGTGCGCATATACGCCAGGGTGTAACGTAAAAGGTGTCCTCACCATACAGATTCGAATTTTTTGTGTCAGTACAATAAAAAAGTTCGTATACACACATCTCCGGAAACTTTATTTTCAGTCTGGCCGCCATTTTGTACTTTTTAAAGAAAACTTTATATATCAAGGGGTACCAGAGATATCTTGATGAAGTTTGGCACATATGTTTACATTAATGGAAGTTAACGAATTAAAAAATATTCCTAATTTCATAATTAGGACTACGGTTCCTTCAGTATAAGAAAAATTTATTTAAAGTTATTACTAATTCTTAAAACTGCCTCACTAATAGTAGTTTATAACAATGTAAGGGCTTGGTTTTTAGCAAAATTAGAATTAATAACTTCTAACAAATTTAAAAACACTTGTGTGATGGGGTTTTTCCTGCCCAGTAATGATTATCATGGGCATCAATAATTACACTGCATGTAAGACTTCATCAGTGAATATATCAGGGACTAAGTAGGTGCGGATCAATTGCAGTTTTGTGTAAAATGCCCGTCTCTGTTCATAGTCAACATTTTCAAGGGCTTGTAGCCTACGCTATGTAGATAGTACTTCTTTAATCTTTTGTGGAGATTCATCTGCAATATAATCGGGAACAGTAGCTGAATGGAATTTTGACAAGTTTCCATGTCATACACAAGCAGTGGAGCGGTGTGTGAAGGTGGTGACACAAGCGTTACAAAAAATCGTTGTTGCCAAGTCCAGAGATGGGTTCATCAGAACGACGGTTCTTTCACGATCCATCATGACACGTTTTTCGCACAAATCGGAGTTTAAATAGCTAGTACCAAAAACAATGAGTAAAAGGCTATTGACATAATGCCATAGCTCGTAACAATTATTATTAACTATTTAATGTCAAAGTGTAAAATTTGCAATTTTAACGTTAAAAATGTGTTTTTCAGGTGCAGTGTGCGACCAATAAAAGTTGAAATATCTATTTTTTTTTTAATTTATTTATCTTCCCTTTGATATTCTTTACTTATTTCAAGCTGTAGGCCTACCATTTCACTTACATAGAAAAGCATCGTTTTTTTAAGTACGAAAAATTGTTAAAATTGATCAGTTTTTATGATATTCTGGGTTATGCGAGATCGGAAGATATTAACCGATTATTTATTTATTTTTTTTTTTCTTATGTGTCCTAGGGGCAAGTTTTCCGCGGTATAGCTAATCGAAAAAAAAATTAAAAATATTTTTCTTCCCTACACACACGGACGACATTAATTAATTATAGAGATAATAAATCAGTAAACATTTTATTTATTGCGCTCTGGCTTTTAAGATGTGCTTATAACAAAGGAAATTTATTGTAAATAAAACGTGGATAAAATTAATTCAATAAATTTAATAATAGGATAACAGTCACTGGTTGATTGAACCGTTGCTCCAACATCTACAAGTAAACATAAATTTATAAAATTTTTTTATGAAGACGGTAATTGTGTTACAGACAAGTAATTTATTCAGAAATGTGCAGCACAGCATGTAGAACATCAATAAAATTTAAAACTCTTTAAAATTTGTACTTTACATTTAGTACGAATGACAACATTGGAACGACAGAAAAGGACTGAAGTAAAGGAGAAACACACGGGTAAGACAGAGCGCGACAGCTCCCATAAGAGCCAACACTGTAAATTAAATCTGGGACGGGGATTATAACAATAGATCGGTTTGTCACTGCGTTAACTAACTATAATTGGTTCTTTTGTGTTAACTAAGTCATATAAATTTTCGGATGTTTCGGGACGAGTATGTTTTTCGAACGACATCGCACAATCACACGAAGAAACTGTATTATCTCGCTTAAAGAGCGGCGATGGTGGTTTTCAAGGACTTCGGTCTGTTGCACACCGAGACATTCCATTGAAACGAATTTGAAATTTTATTATTGTATCGTTGATCATCTGTTTCTCAGCTGAACGAATTTCGTATAACTCACGAGTTGTTTTACTTAATAAAACGTTTCTTTTCTGATTTTAATTGTATCGTATTGCTATCTAACTATTACCTAATGCGATTTTAGCAACAATAGAGGTTAAGCCGGCTTCACTGGTGACAAAATATGATGTTTGGTTAACACATAAACAGGCGCAAACACACAAAAATAATACATATTCACTTTTGCAATGCACAAAATACATAACCAGAAGTAAGGCGAGGTGACCCAAAAACCACTCTTCGCTGGTTACTATGCTGCACTCCCACTGTGTAACCGAACTCACTGTGTTTGTTGTTAATTTAAAACTTTCATTTCTCACTTTTTACTTTTCTGTAAATTTTTGTGTTTTCAAATAATGTTTTTACGTATGTCATTCAAATAATTTTAAAGAAAGTTGATTCTAATTTCAATCTAATGTAATTTTGATTAAAATTTCTTGATTTGTGAATAATAGTGTAAAAAAAAAATAAATAAACTGTGTTACAAAGTGATTTGTATCGCACAATGGGAGACCTGTATAGTAACCCGCACGGCCTTAGCTCCACTATAGTGGCTTACTTACTTTGAGTTGTGTATTGTTAGTGATCGCCTTTTATTCTTATTTAATTACACTTCAAGCAGCTTTAGTAGTATAAACTTACATAGGCGTTATTGTTCAGTGAAATCTCCGTACTTGTCTCCAAAATCTTCCGAAAAACTGGTTCGTCCTGAATCTTTCGAAAATCTAGGTAATTTAGTCAACAGATTAGTACCGTGTAATTTAGCGACTGTAATATGTAGATATGTTTAATATTTACGTACCTAATATTGTTACAAGGAGAGCTTATTTGGAACAGTGAAATTACTATTAAGTACAAGAGAAATATTTTGTCACTAAATTAATTAATAATTCAATTAAAAAGTTGTTAATAACGTTGCGCCAAATGATTTAAAACGCTGTGTAAAGAAAAATAAATTTTGAAAACTTTTAAAAATTATACTGCTCAATAGTTCGATATTATTCCAAGCTTAACAAATGAGCCACTGTTAAATAATTTTAGTTCTTATTGTAGTGTTTAAGATGGAAAGACTTGTAAACATTAGTATTACGTTTATATGTTTACAACAACAAAAATTAAAGAAGCCGTTGATGTTTTTTCTCAATACTAGCGATGTTGCTTAGTAGTATTTGATAAGCCTCGGTGGCCAAACAGTCCCTCTTTGAGTTAACTGTAGGCCTACTCTGTTTACATACAAAAAGGGTTCAAACCTACGGATGCAGTTTATTGTTTCGGTATTAGTATTACTTCAGTGTGTCTTTATGATTTGTTGTTAATATAGATATTTTACACTTGTATAGGCACAGTGTAAAAAATTGAAAGAAACAATAAACAGTTA
This sequence comes from Magicicada septendecula, assembly GCA_034769895.1. Taxonomy (NCBI): domain Eukaryota; kingdom Metazoa; phylum Arthropoda; class Insecta; order Hemiptera; family Cicadidae; genus Magicicada; species Magicicada septendecula. The sequence goes on from CM068373.1 coordinate 381,371,039, forward strand.
TTAATTACAACAATCCCACTCCTGTTACAACAATACTCTTACGTTAATATAACGTATGCATATTTATATTCGTTGTGCACTGTGAAACAAATAAGAACAGTCACTGAATAAACAATTTTCAAAGTACTCGCAAATAACAAAAAAACGCTTTGATAACACTCGTTAACTATGAGGCGCACTAACCGCTGTAAAACCACTCGCTGACTAACTCTGTGTCTGCTGCCCTTTGTTGTAAAAAAGCCAAAGTCGCCTGTAACTTAAATAAATACTACAAAGTTTTATATATTTCTAAATTACCGAGAAGGAAGTTTCATGAAAATGAATTTTTTTTTTTTTGTAACGTCATTATGTGATAAGTCGTCGTTATAAAATCCACTCGCTTTTCTCTCTTGAGTAAGTTGTATTAAACATCGCTGTAACAAACCATGTTTAGCACAAATTTGTAACAATACAAAAATTCGGTGTCAAAAATATAAATTTCATTTTAACTATCTTAGTTAAGTTAGAAGCTTCAAGCTCTCTGACAGCCGGTAGACCTATGTTTAGTTTGAAAACATGTAAGATTTAGTTGTATGGTTTTCTCTCCTTTGTTAAGTGGAGAACATTAACTAATCATGGAGAGTAATATGAAAATTAAAAGTCATTCGGGTTTGGGATTCAACCCAGGGGTGTATTCACGGGGGGGGGGTGAATAGGACCGGACTCCCTCCCCCAAGAGAGTCGAAAAAAGTTGACGAATTTTGTTAATCTCTTAATTTTTAAGCTTTATTATTATTTTTTCAGTTGTGTTTTACAGCTAGTAAGTCTATTTTTAAATATACAATCGGTTTATTACACAACATTTGCGTATACGTTTGAAATATGAAATATAGGAAAATCAATTCAGTCAGTATCTTCTAAACAATTTTTCAGCAACTTGTATTTTTATTGTATTATTGTCGTTTATTTTAATGGAATTGATTTCAGAATGTCATCACACGTTTTTCAGCCACTTTAAAGATAGTAATGTTAGTCTTAACTTGTTTTTTCTTTAGTGTGCAGCCGACTACCCCAGTATTTTCTTACAAATCGGTTCACCGGCTAAGTAAATATATTCATACCTCTGTTGGGAATATAATTTTTTCCATTTCAAAACATTTTGTTTGTCGGAGCATAATTACTTTCGTCTACTCAATAGAGTCAAGCTATGAGTTTTAAATGTCAACCAAAATCAACAATAAAATTTCTACAAGTATATATAAAGTGAAATCTATCGTGGATTACCGATTACAAAGCAGATTCCTCTGATTAGATAAATTACTTCCAAATTCTTTGAATTTTTTCTAATCAGAGGAATTCATCTACTGATTAGATCTTACTACCGCGGTAATTTATCTAATCAGAGGAATCTGCTTTATAATCGATAATCCACGATAGATTTCACTTTATATATACTTGTATACCTAAAAAAAAATGTCTGTAAAGAAGAACAATTTATCCGTACACATTACGCCTTTTGTCAAATCAATCTTCTGCACTGGAATAACGTTTAGCCGTGTTTATCACATTCCAATCGTCGCAGGCACTTGCTTCTCTACGGCATATTAAAAGGAAGCCGTGTAACAGCCGCTTCTTCTGTAGCGCTATAACTGACATTTGAAGACGCGATCGTCATTAATCACTCGGGTCAGCTTCTGACAACTTCGGCATTGACGATTTCTTGTGGCCGGCATATTGCTGCCTATCAAAAGCTATCATTAATTATGTCAAGCTACGTGTACATCGGCCAACGGAATTCCAACAGACAGACGCACACACAAAAAAAAATTTAACTGAATTATATCCTACGTACTGTAATTGTTGGGTCAATGTCAAAACTACGTGTGCGTGTTCAAATTGGTTCGGCGTTGGTTCAGTAACCTGTGACGCACACTGAAGTCACGTGTTAGTCGCAGAACGCTCTTTATACCTCTTGGCTTGTTCCATTGTATCCTTCTTTACGTTAGCACTCAAGCACATCAACACACAGTATGGCATACAGGCAATAATTGTTAGCAATACCACTACTACTATAACCACCAGCATATACTAGGACCAGTTTAATAATAATAATAATAATAATATTTTTTTAAGAGGGGAAAAATCTTTATGCACCCTCAGAGGAGGCTTGTGCTTCCTCTGGTGTGTGGGACTCTCACCCACTATAAAAACCCACCTCTAATTCAGGCATTCATGACCATCCTGGAACCACTTATCGCATTACTTCAGGATGGAGCCTATTGCGCCCTTATCGGGCTCCTTTTAGATCTTCCTCTCTTCTACTGCCCGTTGGGTGCAAGTTGGACCTGTCTTTTTAATAATAATAATAATGTCTATCAGAGGCGCGTTACTAGTGGCCGTAGCCTGTGTGCAGAATTTTAGTTGGTGTGTGCCCTGTACCCTCCCCAAAACAAGCAATCATTTAAAAAAACGTATCGGTGAGTGTAAATGAAATACGAAATATATAAATTATGAGTTTATTGAGCAAAAAACAGGAATTACAAAAAAATTGTTACGACGGTCTTACTGATCGTCGTATGGTACGTAGAGTGGAAAACAAAATAAAGTCACTGACCACCAGTTTTAATTAATCACAATTAACAGTTTGAAATCAATAAGTTATTCAACAAGATTATACTCGTGTAATAATTCAGTTAAATTTGTCCACACGCAATAATAATGTCAACGAATAGAGTCCCGCACATTTATAACGCAATAATACTTCGCCACAATACTTCGCCACAATACTTCGAACCTCACTTAAACGCACTGACTAATCACCGACGTAAACTGACTGTCCGTCGCTGGATGCTTATATTTATACTGAATAAATGCCTGAAATGCCTGAATAATCGGTCACTTTATGGATAACGTGTCGAGCCAACTGCGTATTACAGGCGCTCTGGAATCCACTAGAAACCGTGCAAACTGCCTGGCCTTGAACACAGTGCGCTGACCGGTATGGTCTGGAATAGCCTCGATTGTTGACGCATGATAAGTGTCACGTAATTGTCTTTCATCTCAAAGTACCAGCAATATGTACGCATTACACACATTACAGCTGGCATAGCCGAGATACTTGTAGAACGTTGCGTGTTACGTAACAACATTTATAAATGACAATAAACATACGAGAAGGGTACAAAAACAAAAACATAAAAAATAATTTGGAAGAAAATTAAGAAATTTACGTTATTTACTCAAGAAAATCATTTGATAATTTTACCTGATATAGATTTACGTAAATTAACAGATAAACTTACAGTTTTATAAACAGATAAATATTAAATATTTTTTGATAGGCCTACATAATTTTTCAATTGGTACACAATGTATACAGCCATGTATAGCCTACACCATTGATACAGCCATGGACATACGAAACCGTTCTGAGCACTTTACCAATTTAAAATTACGTGCGGCTTAACAAGCCAGGAGCACCATATAGTCATTAAAATTTGGCGAGAATACCCGTCCAGGGCACCGAAAAGGTTAATACAGTTAACTTGATGAATGATATTTTTTTTGTCCAAATATTTCCTCCTCGCCTGAAATTTTTGGAGCCTTTACTATCCCTGAGGTTGTATGCGCCGTACACTTTGCACAGTATGTCTGCGCCACTGGCATCTATTCCCATTATTAAAATTTACAATGATCATTACATTCACAGCACTATGAATTATCTATCATCACATACTGTGAACAGTGACAAGGTAAGGTGTATTAAAGTCTTCATTATATATTTAGTTCAACAAAAAACAATCATTATAGGTCCTATTAACTCTTTTGTCGCTAACAATTTTTGTCACATATTTATTGTGCTGTGCAGTCACTGAAACCTTATACAGACTACACTAAATACTAACATATACTAGAAAGTAGATAATTATCATTTCAAAATTAACCCTAATTGGAATAATCCTTTTTAACATTAATTCACATCAGTGATTACAAATAAGATATAGTACTAATAATTATTATTAATAATATAAAATAATTAACCAACGTTCAAATAAATCTGACATACTCTTTGAAAATGAAATGAGATTATTGTGTTTTTTTAGTAATAAACAAATGTTGAATACTTTTACATCACAACTAAACCTAGCTATACTGTTTACAAATAAAATAACAGATCAGATTAAATTGTGTCTGCTAGTGATAACATGTCGTGTGGTTAAAATTATTATTAACAATATGCAGGATGATGATAAAGGGTTCAAATGACATTCTATTCATTAGCCAAGATTTCTCCATGTGTTTGAGAAAAAAATTTTTTTTTTGAATTTTTATGTCTAGGTAAAGGATTACAGAATCTAGGATAGAAAACGTAAATAAACTTGTTACATATTTCCTCTTTGAAATTACTACTACTACTGCTGCTGCTGCTGCTGCTGCTGCTGCTGCTGCTGCTACTACTACTACTACTACTACTACTACTACTACTACTAATAATAATAATAATAATAATAATTATTATTATTATTATTATTATTATTACAAAGGGTTTTAAAAATATATAAACGCTTGGCATGTTTTACAGTTTTTATTTAACTCTGACAGCTGTTTCAGCTTAGCTGTCAGAGTTAAATAAAAACTGACATTTACCAAGTGTTTATATATTTTTAAAAACCTTTGTATTAATATGTTTCACCAAGTGCACAACGGGTGATCAATTAATATCGATAATAATAAATATTATTGTTGTTGTTGTTGTTGTTGTTATAACAGTAGCACTAATAATAATTTACATCTCTGATATACATCTCTTACAATATGCCTACTAACGTAATAACTACGGCTTACACTACCATTTTTCTGAGAGTTGTAATCGTTAAAACTGTGTTAATTGAATAAAATTGGTGTAAATTACAGTGACCCAGGCCTATCTGTAATCTCATCTCCTGACATTCTGTAATTAAAATAAACAAAATTAAAATTATTCCGCCTAACAGTTCAAAATGAGGTTAAATAAACAGTTAAATTTTAACGAAACACTGAAATCTCAAACTTTAAACTGAATATAAATATTTGGCACATCCAACACACAAAAATGGAAACAAGCTCTGTTATCTTCATTGTAAAAGAAACAATGTTATTATATCTTATTGTAATGTCAAAATTTGTGTTCTTATTAATAATAATTAGAGCCACTGCTAATTTATTTACAAACTCTCTTTATTTACGAGTAGTCTAAGGCTGCCTCTTTGAATTGGCGATACCAGTTCGCATAAACGAGAGCGGCGGCTTTGATGATGATACAGAGATTAACAGTAATATCATAAAAGTCCTAAACATACTGAAAGAAAAGGAAATAAAAATCTAGTACGTACATTTTTTTTCAGATCTAGTACCTTTCTCAGGCATAACAAATGTGCTATACTTTTAACATAATACTAAATACTAATTTGTTAGACAGAAATCTCAAGAAAATCCGGACAGACCGGACATCTTTATTTTTAGCCGGACTATACTGTACAAAGCCAAACATGTTCGGCTACAGCCGAACGTCTGGCAACCCTAATTCGGGACGCGCCAGTTTTTCGAAAGACTTTGGACAATTACAGACATTTCACGCCTATGTAATCTCTGTATGTGTGTATGTACAATAACGCCTATGTAAGTTTATCTTACTACTGCTGCTTGAACTGTTATTAAATAAGAATTAAATGCGATTAAAAACACAAACGTGTACCTTTTTAGGTTATCGAATTTACTTTTTAAGTAATTTTAAGAACATCATTGTCGTTGTCGTATGGCAAAATAGCCTAAGAGTTTGTAATTTAAAAAACTTGCCTCTATTCTTAACCGGTAATATGTTTTAGGTTTTATATAACGGAATAATGTAACGTAATTTATTTACTTTATCTTTAAATAAAACATTTTGCTCAAAAATAGTCTGCATTAAAAGGTACACACAGTTCTAATAGACGATTTTAGATTTCACAAGAAGAAAAACTTGGTTAAAATATGAGGTTTCTACTACACTGAATAATACTAAGTAATAATTTAAAAACCAGTACACGAAAGAAAAGGAAATTAAAAATTATTTCAAATTTATTGTGACAAATACAGTTTTGTGTAGGCTGTCAACATTTGCATAGTAGATCTGAGTTCGTATTTTGCTTCGCAGTAGTGACTAAGAAATTTGCTATAGATGCTGACATCACACGGTAGCAAATAATAATTTGTGTAAATTCGTTTCTTTTTTATTTTTGTCAGTAGCCCTAACTATAAATTAATATGCGTATTGTTAATTTCAGTTTAAATTGATTGTTTGTAAACAGAAGAGTTTTATTATTACAATTATGTAATATTGCCGAGACTGTTTTTACATGATTGCCGTGAGACAGTTTTCTGAATAAGCTGAAAGTGTTGCAAAGCTATAAATCTAAAATTTTCATTTATTAAAATGATACACAAAACTTGTGTACGCCGCGCGCCGTTAAGAGTTTACGTCTGACGTAAAAATAATTCTGTTTCCTTCGTTCCAGGATTTAAATTGATTCCTTTCCCCCCTCTTTTTCGTCTTCCTGATGGTGATCAAGCGTGTAACTTTCTAGCCACCTCGAATCCAACGTTCTCGATAAATTACCAAACTATTGAAAACTGTTGACCGCCATGCTGTCACCGTTGTGTCATTCGCTTTCATTCTAAACTGCTCACTGTAACAACCTTGACACTCTAGCGCTGCCCAGTCCATCTCAACTGCCCTAATCGCCTCTTCTTGTCGCCAGTAATTCATGTTTTTAAGTAAATATCGTCTGTACCATCATTTTACAACGTTTTTCTTGTTCTTTGATGAAATATTCCGCGTTCCGACAAGTATAATTTAGTAGTCCTACAAGAATAGGAATTATTCCAATTCTTCACGTTATATCCTGCATTCCTACCCCCTTTTTGTTTATCCACACATGCTAGAAATTTAAATGTTCTCCGTGTTTCATTATTATTCCGGCTGCACAATGGTTACACATTTTCCGGAACCAAAGAATACAGAATTTATTAAACTCTCATCTTCTACTGCTGCTTGTCCATCCAAAGATCTTCTTCAATTTCTCTTTACCTTAATATAGTCTGAATTTCTTGTATCCAGGTGAAGGTGGTCTTCCTCTTTTCCTTCTTCCTGGTGGGGTCCATTCCATAACTCTCCTTGGCAATCTTTCCTGTGCCATTCTGTTTATGTGTCCACCTTCGTGTTTCATGTAGGCCTAACATTCCTCATCTAGCAGTAATTTAATTTGAGTTTCTGAACATACCTGGCTTTTCTGTCTAAACAAACAATACTCAATTCTCAAATTTCTCTCTCTGTAATACTCAATCCTCAAATTTCGTTGTTGTCACAAGATTATGAAAAATAAGTAGTATGGAAATAAAAGTTTCCCCACTTTCTACGTTTTCCAGCGTTTCTCATTTTACGTTTCAACGTTTACTTCGTTTGTCAGTTCACGAAATGCTTTTCCATTTTTTCACGGTCACAAGATTTTGTAACGAAATTGTTTATATTTTCCTTCTGACCCATAAATTCTTCTGTAGGTTCTAATTTAAATATGCTACGCTTAAACGATCGTTTCTAATCTTTCATAATGTCTCCTGTCTTTTTTCTCAGATCTTTCCACTGCCCTAATCATACTGTTATCGCCCTTGCTTCGTCATATCCATCATTTGTCATTGTATATATACGTTTACATATGCTCCACAGAATTGTATTTTTGTTTGTCTGGTTACGTCTATCTTATTCATATAAGCCTACTTCTCAATGTACTTTGTTCGTTTTCTTTAGCGGATATCGGATCATATAAATCTTGTCGTAGGCCTAATAGGCGTAACAATCAAGGATAATCATTTTGAAGAACACAACTAAATTATTTTTTAATTGAATATTTCACAGCGTTTTACTTCCATGTTCCGTAAGGAAATGGAAGTATGGTGATCACAAAACAATCGTGTTCGAGATAAGGGTTGATTCTGATTGTACTGCCCTCAAAACATGAAGAAAATAATTTTCTGAAAAGTGTGTGTGTGTGTGTGTGTGTGTGTAAAATATTTTCTATGGCAAACGACAACTGCCGCAAATTCAAACAGAATTAAAATAATTTTTTACATATGTACCCGAGTTGTAGAGGGGACTCAAGGCCTATTGATTCTGGTAAAGATCGGTTAAGGGGAAGGAGTATTTACCTGCAACGTTTTATGTTTTAACAAGAGTAAAGTAGGTACTTATTTTTGATATATTAAGTATCCCGAAAAGGTCATAATAATCCACTGTAGAAAGGTAGATGAAATATCTATACATGAAAAGGGTAGTTGAAGGGGGAGGAGGTAAGATTTTGTATTGATATTATAAATTTATTCGACCGAAAACTTAAAAATTGCAATAAAATGTTAGCAATTATACCGTTCTATGCTATGTAACCGCGGATACGGAAACAAAATATTTGTTCGTTTTCATAAATTCAAAGATAACAAACGTTGGGTGATATTCGCTTTCTTTCGCGTTGTTTAAATAAAAGATAATTTAACTCTTTATTTTTTTAAATATTAACAACTAGGTACAATTCGTATTTTGATTATCTTTCTCAGCGTTTTTATCGAAAGCATGCTGATATATTTGGTTTCGATCTGAGTCCACATATTAAAATTAATTTTATAATTAATTAGAACACGGAAGTAATGTATGGTTCTTCGTACCGATTTTTTAAAATAATTGCATGTACTTTGTTTGGTTATCCAGAAGCGAATTGTGGTGAACCGTTCGGTGTGCGTAAATTAAGTTTTATAGTACTTTTTTGTGCCCTAGTTGGAGTCTTTTAAGCAAACAATGTTCGTGACAATTAAGGATTAAAATAGCATTACATTCATGTATTGCAGTCTGTTTTTGAACACACAGGCTAGGAGAGAAACTTGTGCGTGGATGCGTGCGTGTGCGCTGTGAGCTTGGTGTGAACACAGTGTACATGCATGTAATAATTAGAGTGCTCAGACATGTTGCCTTCTCATCATGACTCTAAAGTGTAATGATTAATGATACACACCCAGTCAGACTTCAATACTGACTTGTGTTTCCAAAGCTACCGGGCTTCAGTGCTCCCTCTCCTGCCCTATCCGTATTCTTATATTCGTGGCCAACATTCTGCTTTGCGTAGTTTTCAAAGCGTCTTCTACTTTTGCGACTGCGTTCTTATAGATCGCTGCCATTGTGACATACATGTTTTATCTGTTTATCAAATAACGTTTGCTTGAAGCTTGAAGCAGTTCCAGTAAATGTTTTAGCATCCCTGTATAAAGTAGATGTAGAGTTTATTTCTGGTAATTTTAATTAATTAATTATAAAAAGAAAATAATTCTCAAAGTCACTAAACAGTGACATTGCCACAACTTTGACAACTTATTTCATTAAAACAACTTGAAACAAAAAACAATAATGAAAATTTAAAACTAAACATCTTACGTTACGTTCTTGTGTGTTCGTGTTTATGCGTTACCTCCAATACAATAAGGTACCCAAACCAGGCTGTGGGATTCAAGCATATTTGAGTTAAAAAAGGAGACGGCCAAACACCACGTCACATAGAAAAGTAATTTTTAAAGGAGAGACGATATCGTGAAATTAAATAATTGCGACGAATTAAAAAAGAATAAAATGCGTAGTATTTAAAACAAAACTAAAAATAAAAAATATATATTCCCTTTTTCATAATGTGCGTAAATAATCATCATATCAATGACTTACGATTATACTTATGAACCTCGTATGATACAATTAAAATTAAATTTACCTTATTTTGGACAACTGCCAGGTATTAATTATTTACTTACAATTGACAATTTAACTGTTTATCAATTTACAAACCTGAGAATAAAATATCTCTTAAATAAAAATTGTTCTACTAAATATACGTAATTAGCACCAAATGCTTAGCTTTTCAAATGAATCTCCACATAAAATTTCTCAATGTTCATTGTTTTAATAAATTGTTATATCATTTCTAGTATTTAAAATTTATATAAACTAATTATTTCAAATGTCCTTTATTCTGTCATTAATGTCTCTGTTTTCTATTGTCTTTTTATTTTAAATAAATTAGTTTAGCGTCACCTGATGCTGTCGTCATTCTATCCTGGTGTGTGGGTCCACGGTGGTTCACCTGAAGGTTGCGTGCGCACGACTCTGTTTGTGTGTGAGGGAGCAAACCTCGTGCCAGCCGACTTGACAACACACGATACTAACCCGTGAACATGCGACGTTCACCCGATGACGATCGAATTAGGAGAGAGAGAGAGAGAGAGAGAGAGAGAGAGAGAGAGAGAGAGAGAGAGAATGGTCCACGAGAGTTGGGTGGCCTGGCATTCCACTTCTGTCCAAGATTGATTAAAAAGCTTCAATCCTGTTCCGGATTGTCATAATATGTTTGATGTCACTTTCAACAATATGAAATATATTTGACTATATTGGGGCAATATGCATTGTCTACAGAACACTCTTGTCAAATACAACATTTGTTTTTGATTCGCCAAGATTTTCCACTTCATCTGAGTACTTCCTGTTACTCAGTAATTAGGCCTATTTGTTTAACGGGGTAATTAAAAATTACACGGACTTATAAACTCGCGAATTTTTCACCATATCCACAGGCGCGTAACTTGTGCACAGCCCGTTGGTACACAAATCGCGTGTTATTAAACGTTTATGAAAATTCGCGAAAACATAGTTTCTAAGCATGTATTAAATTCATGTCAGTAGGCCTACCGGTTTAACGCACATAAACGGCATACAGCGTACACAACGATTCCACCCCTCACAGCATTCCAACCCTTACACACCTTCCAAGATTGTTAGTTTTAAATACACAACGTTTAAAAAGCATTTTTCCATTTTGTGGTTGTTTCATATGCATCTTGGATATTATTCATGCAATCTGCAAAGCTGAAAAATATGCAATACATAGGCCTATAATCCGAGTTAAGTCACATATGAAAAACTTGCCGAGAGGAGATAGTATCGTGCAATGAAATAACTATTTTAAGTTTGACAAACAATAAAATTTTCTTTTAGTATAAAAAACAAAATAAAAATTTAATATGCGCACTTCTTGTTTGTTTGAATGTAAAAATAAAACATATATTTTAATATGTTAGGTTTCGAAGTGAAACACAATACTAAGGTACAATTAAGTTAAAAATATACTTTATATTGGATAGCTTATTATTAAAATTTATAAAATAAACAATAAATAAATATTATGATTTCAAAATTAATTTGAAAATTATTCAAAGTTAATTTCAAAAACAATTTCAAAATTACAACTCATAATACAAATACAATTATACAATTTTATAATAATACAATACTCATAATACAATTTTTCACACTCTTCCTCCAATTTGCGTGCACTATATTCCAGGTCTTCTTATTGAATTACTCAATTTTATTTTGTCAGTTTTACATTAACTATTTACGAATTTACATCAACTGTTTACAAAATTTACAAATGAATTATTTATAATTGTTTACTTTGAAATCACTGTCTAGTTTATTTTTATGTTTATCGTAATAATCAGGTCCGTTTATTGTCCCCCCGTGTTCTGGTTTGCTACTAGTAGGGCCTATGTGTGTCCTTATGCCCCGAGTTTCTTCCACGTTGATCCAGAGGAAGTTGCGTACTTCAGTCCTCGAGCCTCGACAAGAGAAACACAACAGTGACGTAGAGTGTCATAAATGTTTTGGACAACTCATTATTCTTCTTTATTATTGACCGAGTAATCAGTTAATAATTTCACAACTAATTTGATTACATACGAATTGGCACGAACACGTATCTACGCGTATAAACGCGTAAAATTATGGACTACAAGTTTTTAAATTTTGTATTTGCATCGCACCGCGCACTTTTGCACTACTCGCGGAAAATCTATCTGTTGTAACACACATAAAATAGTTTTTTGTATAATGAAACCTAAAATTAAATCTGACGTTCACAATAAAAATTTAAAATAGGAAATAGAATGATTCCACTTCAAAATTTTATGCAGGACGAACGAAACTTCAGGACATATTGGATATATTCTTTCAACATCACAGTGCTTCAGTAAAATTGTTTTCCCTGCTGTTGGGCCGTGGAAGAGCTTGTTGGTAATGTCCTCTTGTTATGTGGTCACCAGTGCTTTCATTTAATTCTAATAAATAAAAAAAACGTAAACCATTAAGATTTTAGATGTAACCGTTATAAATGATGATTATGTAAATAAACATTACAACAAGCAAATTGAATGGAAATAAAAATCTAATATTTGTTAAATACAACATAGCTTCGGAGAAATATTAAATATATAAAACATATATGCAGTTTATTTTTGTTAAATATAGACAAAGGAATGAAATAAACGACTTCCACAAAAAATTTGAAACAGAATTATCACTGTTGCACACCTATAGAAAAATTATTTCGATTAGCGCTTTCAAGCTCCTCAGCTCTCGTCAGATCGGAAATTTCTGTTTCTGTTTCTGAACAGTGATAATTCTGTTTGTGATTATAACCACTAACACAGCTTTCTTAATTAAAAAAATTTGATACAAATGTAGACACTATGAATTAAATCAGGTATTATATGTAATATAATATAAAAATATTAATACAAATAAATGATTACCGTAGCAACTATTTATGGATAAGTAACCAATTTGTAAATATTTTTTAAAAATAAATTTTTTGTCGATTATTTTATCCGGTCAGTCCTATTGCTAAAACAACGCAGTCATATAGCCTACTGAAAGAAACTAATTTTTATTTAGGACAACAACAAGCTGCTGTTACATACTTTTATGTAACAACAAGTTACTCGGTGTAATAACGCAGGGGTGACAAAGTGTTAGTAAAAGTAATTATTACAATTATCTTTTTTTTTGGAAAATGAGAAAACCTGATTGGCCGGTGCCTTAAGCAGCATTTTATAAAAAGAAAATAATAAAGGATGACAGGCTTTAATAAGACGCTCTTATCTGCGCGGGTTACGTTCTGACGTGTCTACACGACAACAAAAACTGTCGGTTACTCCGTGTACCATTTGTTTACGTCACCGCCTGGGAAAATAAGAAGAAGCAAAGTAAGAAGGATAAGAATGGGGCAGATGGATGGACGGATAAAAAGTGGCAAATACCAGTGTAAAGTTTTGTTATACGTACTACAGCGTGTAAAGGGTGGCGGGGTGGGGGAGGGTGAGCGCGCGACCTAACCCTGTAAAAATATTTAATAAATGTCTCCTCAGAGGGCAATCTTAACCTTTTTTTAGTTCAAGTGTCGCCTGAAGCCGAAGCCTCGTTTTAAAGGACACCACCCCTAAAAACGCTGATAATTGCAGTGTTTTTAATAAGGGTAGAAGCGGTGGTATGAGCGGCGAGAAGAGTGACAGTGCGGAGGAAGAAGCCTTGCCTGATGTGGCGTGCTGCTTTTATTGCCATCATGACATTTTTCACCATGCATGAACTAAGATTGTTCCTGGTGATCCTTTGCCGCTCTGCTAATTACACCGTCAGATTCACCCCCCCCCCCCCCGACTCGAACTTCTATTTATTTCTTTTTATAGTACGACTAAAGACAACAAAAACTTGGTAATTCTCGTATCATCGAACAAAGTCTCGCCTTGACTGAACTGTTCCTCTATAGAATAACATTTTATTAAAAGAAGTCAAGATATGAAATAGTATCTAACAGCAGTTGTGCATAGACTTAATACGCACAATGAATGATTATCCCTATGTAATAAATAGCTGACAAAGAAAATCGTGGTGATAGATCATCTTTCTAACAAATAAATTTAGCGAAACATACAACCAATGTTCACAAAATAGATGAATCGGTTGTATCGGTATTCACAAACATCGGTTATGTAGGTGTTGTGGAATTATTGTTAGTAATGTGCAATAAATTGCCTTTTTCTTATTCTGCCTTGAACCCGCCGCTGGGAAATAACAATACGACTTTCAGGTAGTCGCCCTCCTCTCATAAGGCGATGAAAAACCAACGAGCGGTATTTCTGCCTCGTAAAATCTCTCTATTTGTCGTTCCGAGCGTATTTGTGGTATCTGTGGGTAAGAGATCTTTTGAAAAGGTGAAAACATTACTAACCGCAAGAAAGATTCCGAGCGTGATAAAAAAGAGATTTACTAAATGTTTTATTTGGAGTGTGGTTTTAAGTGGCAGTGATACATGTGTCGTCAAAAAGAAAGAAGAAAGGTGCCTAGGTAACTACGAAATCTTTGAGTCTATACAAACATTAATAATTTCTAAAAAATGATTTGGTACCCCTCTTTTCTTAAAAATCTAAAATAAAGGGTTTATATGTTAACAACAAACGGGAAGGAATTTTAACAACAAACTACTTCTTTGTTGCCGATAACGTAGTACACATAAAAAATTATCCCCTCCACCTTCAAGTATCATTTTCATTTATAGAAAATTACTCTCACCCCTTCAACTACCCTATTCATTTATAGACATTTCATTTACCTTTCTACAGTGGATTTTTCTAACCTTCTTTTCAGTTACTTTATTTATCAAAATTAAGTAGCCTACTTTACTCATGTTAAAACAAAACGTTGCAGGTATACTACCCCTTTCCCTTAACCGATCTTCACCCAAATCAATAGGCCTCGAGTCCTCTTCAATTCAGGGACATATCCAAAAAATTATTTGAATTTGCGGCAGTTATCGTTCGCCATAGAAAAAAAAAATCACGCGCGCGCACGCGCACGCGCATTTCGAAAAATTACTTTTCTTCATGTTTTGAGGGTAGTACAATCAGAATCAGCCCTTATCTCGAACACGTTTTTTTCGCCATCACCATACTTCCATTTCCTTACGGAACATGGAAGTATAACAGCAACTGTGTATCAACAATGTATTCCTTTTTTTGTAATAATCTGCTTCAACGCAAATTGTTTGTAGTTTATAAATTAAAATTTTCAATTAAACAGCCTAAAGTATTAAATTTTTAATAATTTATTACTGCTTACTCATTATTCCTCTATTCCTCTAGATTATGCTATATTTACAAATGTAATATGATCACTGAAGTATAATGTATGAAGTTCTAACGTCCGGAACATTTCGGTAACCGCTAACACTCCGCCCCCGGCTGAACCGGATGTCAAAAATTTCTCTGTATCAGTTGAACACGTTTCTCACAATAGGACACTACCATCCCTTTAGTCGACAGCTTTCTCTGCACTCTGGGGCACACGACACTTATCGCACACAACCAAATGTTTTTCAAGAAAACGGTGGTAGACGTATGGTAAATGATCAGTAAATGAAGTAGTCTTATCATTATGGACACCAGGAGTATGCTTCTTGACACAATGCCTGCAAGATTCGTGTTGTTGAAGAAACGACGTCCAAACCCGACGGGAGAGAGAGAGAGAGAGAGAGAGAGAGAGAGAGAGAGAGAGAGAGACATTAATTAAATTACGTGTTCTGGACAACAATAAAACGAAGAAAGAAACACATGTACAGTGGCGGTCGGTCGGCCCGTCTCTGTATTAAACATATTCATAGCCAGCAAAACGTGAGAATACCCGGCGCTGAATAAATCTCCTCTGGACAAAAGCTGGCTTGAAAGAAGACTGCATGTCGGCTTCAGTTCGTTGATGTGTAAAACTGAATTCATTAATAACTCTTCCTCGGCCGGCTTCTTCTACATGAAAGCGCAATCTCTGTGAAGCTTTTCTTTGGGCGAACAATCGACCAACAACACTGGTAGCTGTGCTTCGTCATGCTGGGTCTGTCCGTCTTCTGTTCCCACCCAACTTGATATGGCAGCCACCCGTTCACGTCTTCTATTCTTCCATAATAAATCTTCACGCTAAAGTTATAAATTAGTTGTCACTATTAGTATTATTATTTTTTGTGATTGAATTAGAAATCATTACATCTCTACGTTTCGTTTATGTGAAACTAAATACAATTATTGTTAAAAAGACAGGCTACACAGATCGCAACCGACGCAGCTTACTGCTTTCACGCTTTCTAAGAAAGACGTCTGAGGAAAAGTTTACGATCCTGGTAACAAGTTAAAAGTTTCACTATTGCAAATGCAATATTTCTTAGGATTTCGATCTGATTATTTCAGGTCTGTCTGAGTATAAACAAATTTTTGCACTATCTCTCTGTGTTTCATTCTTTTTGCTTTCCTCACATATAGGAACAATCGCTGATATTTTTTCTGTTTGTATCGGCCATTTGAGGACCACATGCCAATTTAAATTCTTTATTCCTTGTTCTTTTCTTTTTCTCCAATATTCTTTCATCTTTTCACTATGTCTCTTCTTCCTGTCTTCAGTCCATTTTGAACCTGCGTTTTTCTCTCTCCTACCCTGGACTCCTTCCATTTTTAACACTCTTGCCTGAAAAACTTCTCTTTCAATTGCTTCTTCAGCGTTTATATTATTTTTTTTTAACTCCTTTTTGACTTATTTAATCCAACTTGATATTGACTTCTTTCCCCAGAGATATTTGAAGATCTGTTTTGTTAACCTATTGTCGCCTATTCTATATAAATGCCCAAAAAATACTAGTCTTATTTTTCTCACTGTTTCTGTTATATTTTCTATATTTTGATATATTTCGTTATTACTTCTTAATTTCCAACCTTCTAAAGTTTTTCGTGGGCCTAATATTTTCCTAATAATTCGTCTTTCCAATATTTATAGTTTGTCTAAATTATAATTCAATGTTAGAAAATGCTGATATTATTGTTGTTGTTATTATTATTATTATTATTAACCTTCATTTTTGTTTGATAATGATACTGTTTTAATTAATTTATTACGCTATTTGTACGCTACTTTTTAACGGATATTATTTTTAATGTCTGACGGAAACTGAGAGAAAATCGTGCAGTTTTCAAATTAAGCCTGCTGACAGTATCGGTGAATTAGTTATAGGCCTATTCATTCCGCACGCAATGTGACGAAAAACCGAATTATACACCTGTACTTACGCATTTAGGCGAATTTAACTTCCTTTAAATTTATTTATTTTTCTAAACGCTACCAAATAATTTAGCTTAGTAATTACAATGAAATGTTAATCATGTAAAATGTTTGTTATTCTTGTGTATGTAAATAACTACAAAAACCATTATATTTTATTGTAACATACAAATTTGAATTACTGCCATAATACATACAAACAATTTGTTAACCTTAGATATCACGCGAGGGAATTGAAATGTGCACAGTAGGCCTATAAATTCAAAATATAACTACGACTGTCTGCGTAATGTTACTTCTGTTATTTTATCTTCTTCTCACTTCAAGGATTAGTTTATATAAACCTGTTCCGGTACCCATCTCATCCTCGGATGATCCACGTCTCTTCTACCAGTGGCTTTATAGTCCAGTGCCGCTTTCGGCAATCGATCCTTTGTTATCCTTTGCAGATGATTCCACCATTATCTTCTGTAAGTTGAAATAGTTTCATTTATGTCATTTACTTCGAGTTCTGATCTGATATCCTTATTCCTTTTTCTACTTTACAATGTATAATTTAAAGTACTTAGGAGAAACTGTATTTCAGCACTCTGAATCTTGCCACATTCCTTTTTTGTCATGACCTACGCGTCACTCGCATAAATCTACGTGGGTATTGCAATTGTCTTATAAAATTTAATTCTTCAGCTGTGTCTTGTTTTATTTCTAAGATTTCTATGAATCGTACTACAAATATGCCTAAATTTATTTATCTTCTCTTGTATAGCACATTCAGATTCACAGCTTACTGCACAGCCGAGGTATTTAAAACGGCTCACTTGTTCTAAAGTCCTGTTGTTTATAACTATCTTAGTCCTCATTGGATATTTACATTTAAAGGCCATAGTTTTGGTCTTTTTTCATTAAAAGTGTCAGTGAGTATTTTCTTGATACTTCTTGTAATTGAAACATAGCCCTTTGTAAATCACCCTCATTTTCTTGAATAATAACTATGTCATCTACATATAGCAGGGAACCCATACAATTTGATTTGTTAAGCTGTATTCCCGAAGTCACTCTGGATTTCCAAGCTCTCAACATGTCGCCAAGGTGTATATTAAACAAGGTTGAGGAAACACATCATCCCTGCCTAACTCCCTTATTTATTGGAATGTCACCTGAGAGCCTACCATTCAGATCAGGACTACAGATGTACTTCTGTAAAGGATCTTAACTGAATTTATTAAATGCTGTGGATATCCTCTTCTACCCATAATATTCCACAACTTGACGGTCTAAAGCAATATACGTTTCCTGATTATACTCCCGTCTTATCTCTATTATCTGCCCTAATACAAACAATGCATCCACAGTCGACCTACCATTTTTAAAACCCATTTGCTCTTCAAGAAGTAATGATCTGTAATGACTCTTAATATCTGATTGAGAATTCTTGTATATATTTTGTACGTTGAGTCTAGCAAGCTTATTTCTCTTTAATTATTTGCATCTGTTCTGTTCTATTATCTATTTTATTATAGATATAAAAATGTGTTCACTCATTCACATACGAAACACACTTCCTCAGATACAAAATGTGTAGAGTTCTACGATACGTTAAAGATGGGATCTTTAACGATCGTGCAGAATGTTGACAACAGGCATATAATATTTGGTTTTGTTTCTTTGAAAGCCCAGGAGTTATTAAATAATAAAAAAACGTACACAGAACATTATAATCGAAAAAAAGTCCTTCTGAGGTTAACAACAAACAGAATATTATATTGTCTACTTTTCAGTGTAGTACAAAACAACATGCAATAGCTTACACTAGACAAGACTAGATTATTACCTGACTAGTCTGATAAACAGTGTCGTTTCTGCCACTGTGAGAAAACAGAAGGTAAATCATTGTATGAATATAAAATTCACTAAACCACGCCTTAGCTTAATGATGTTGCTCTATTAAAGTTAATTAATTCTGTAGCGGCTAGTCACGACAATATATGGTGGCTATACAGAAATATCTCTGTGTAACAGGATATTCATTACTAATTTTTTTTTTTTTTTAATATTATTTTTTCATACTTTTTCGGTATAATTTACCAACACCGGCGACGTTTATGTACCGTTTGAACTGTCAAAACTAGGACCTGTATTTCAATTCAGGTGTCCCGTTTCTAAATGTCACTTCATATTATATACTTAACGTTTGAATCTCATTGTCGTTCCGCATAGAGCCTAATAATACAGTAACAGGCTGAATTATCATTATTTGAAAATTATCTATTTGTAAATAATTATCCGTATATAACAATGTTACTACAAGCAGTGTTAAAATTATTTTTACTACCAGTGGAAATAGATATTAAATAAATTTAAATATCGTATGAAGAAGGACTCTTTACCGAAGGCCGTATATTTTTATGCTCCGCAGGGCAGTCGTAATGTAGGAAGGCCCAGAAGACGATGGTCTGATATTTTAATTCAATTTAAATTGTAAATTTAATTTTAATTAATTGTAATATTGTGGCATTTGTCTTCTGTTCTTCTCCATCTCACGGAGTAGGCACTTTGCTTGTTCCGTCTTCACAGAGTATCTCTTCATCTCACTCTCAGTCTTCCTACATCTCTTGTACCAAAGGATCTATATTAAAACGCAACCTTAGGTAGTCTTCCATCCTCCATTCTGTCCAGATGTCTGGAGCTTAACCATTCCCTGCTATATGTCTGGAGCTTATTATTTATGGAGAATACCTGTAGCTCTTCTCTAATATCCTCATTGCACAAACGATTCTGTCTCGTGAAACCCTTTGTTCTTCGCAGAAACTTCATTTCTGAAGTTTGAAGCAGGTTTTTAATCTTCTTTGTAGGAACCCATGTTTCAGATCCATATAGTAAAACAGGTGCTGCCAATTGTTTTATAAAATTTAAGCCTTGTGTCTTTCCTTGTCTTTGCCCTCAACGTTCTATGTATGACGCCACACATCATATGAAACCTCGATATTTTTGTAGTGATATCTCGGCCTGTGTCGTTCCCAATACTGATAGTGCAACCCAGGTAACTGAAGTCAGACACCCGTTCCAAAACTGTTCCCTCAAGAACAATTTTTGATCTGACTGGAAATCTGATATTTGTAAATTTACAATTTACATTCACAATGTACATAAGGTTCTGAAACCTGAGTAGGTGTCTAACCTACCTAGAATTAAAGGAGAAGGAGAAGAAGGAGGAGAAGAAGAAGAAGAAGAAGAAGAAGAAGAAGAAGAAGAAGAAGAAGAAGAAGAAGAAGAAGAAGAAGAAAAAGAAGAAGAAGAAGAAGAAGAAGAAGAAGAAGAAGAAGAAGAAGAAAAAGAAGAAGAAGAAGAAGAAGAAGAAGAAAATAAATCTGTTATCTCAGGAATCGATCACCGTCGTGTCATTTTGGTTGACTTTTCGGCGTCTAAAACCCTTTTTAAACAGTAAAATATCTCCTGTAACAACCGAAGTCCAGAAGAGCTCTGGTGGTTAACCGAAGTTAACTGAAGCTCTGTGGTTACAGAAGATGGTGTGACAACAGCCTTTGCTTTAAAAGCCGAACTCTGTCAGAGTCAGAGGAACAAGTTTGAAAGAGCGTGTTATATAATTTTTATGTGATTATGTATCAATTATAATTATAAACATTTGATAATATTAATCATAATTAAACAGTCTTTTTCCATTTAACATTTACAGATATTTCGCGTAGCGTAAGTAATCGTCAGGTATCATAATAGCTTTTGTGAATGTGTCGTGAATAAAAACGTTAATACAAAAATTGTGTTTACTTCGAAGCCATTACAAGGCTCAAAACTTAATTAAATTCATGAGAACGCTGTGAGTGTTCTTCGTTTGCTTTCTGTCGTGCGGGGACAATGAAACTGTACATATAGTCTGTATCGCAGATGTTATTTCCGTCTGTAACTTTTTAACTTTAAATTCTATTAAAATTAAAGATCTAACCACCTGCACGTATTCACGAGAATAATATGGTGTAAAGTTCGTTCAAGATGGCCGTCACTACCACCATTTTGATTACATCAATTATGTGGGATTCTGTCTAGTATCTCTTTTCTTTCTTTCCTAGCTAGCGGGAAATAATAACTCCACCCAGTTAATAACTGCTGCGCCAGGTATTCTGGCGTCCTCTGCCCTTTGGTACCCAGCCAGTGCCATCTCTATAACGTGTTCTACTTATACTACTCGTAGGGTAGTTGAACGTACACTTTGAACCAACGAATACTTACTAGAAGTTGAATTATTGTTTATGAAAATATTCTTTCAGTTCCACTACTAAAATATAATTGTTCTACATTCTATTTGTTAGCATTAACCTTATTTACATCTTATTTTTTATTTATAACAATAAACCTGACTGGGTTTTTATTCCTTGGTACAAAAAGGAGTAGGTCCATGATTATGCTGAATGCTCACAACAAGTCGGTATGATAATTTAGAAAAATAATGCGCAGTGTAATGGGCAATGTACATTGTACTAAGCCCGAAATATTTTGTACAGATTTCTTGATTACTCATGTAGCCTACCGTATTCCAAAAGTCTGTCCTGTCTCTACGCGTTACACTGACAGGTAAAGTTTAATATTAAATGAGATTTTATTAATCCTTGTTAGAAGAATCACCCATAGAAACACACAAAAAGTTCCATTGAGTAATATCTCTTTGATCATCGCATAATTGTGTTGCTCCCGACTAGAACAGAATAAGAAGGATCAAGATGTTAAACTCATATTTAAAGATTAAGATTCAGTTAAATAGTTAAACTCAAAGGTTTTGCGTAAATAATTTTATCGCATTAATGGAATACTCTTATACATTATATGTTTGCTGTTTTAGAGTACAACGTTTTCCAGGGAGAATGAAGATTTATTTTCTTTTACATTAAGCTATGTCCAGTGTAACAAACATACGTTTGAGCTATTAAGCAAACATATATTGTACCTCTCACTAGTAAACAACTACTGAAATCGGTATGACGTGTATGGCTCAAGATTTAAGTAGTGTACTGTTGTCTTTAAACACAAACGTTTTAGAACCAAGCTCTTCGAGCAATCGTCTATAGGCCTACTAGTTCATACATATATTCTCTGTATCACGGTACATTCGGATTGTCGTACCCCAGAGACTGCTGAACAGATGCCTACAGTGGACGAAACAGTTAAAAACTTTTTTAACTACACGAACAAAGACTGCATGATCACGTGAAAATCTATCGATTCTGCAGCTCCTGAACAGTCAACAACTAAGAAAACTCAAGAAGGCGACTCAAACAGTTTGGCTTAGGCTATATGTACTACAAACCACGTAATTTCGGTGTAAGTGTAAACAATGAGATTCGCTGCGACTGTTTAATTAGCCTTACTACAATCTAACAAACAACCAAAATATATACTGAATCGCCATTTTGTTATTTTAGAAAACGAAATGTGTGCACTTTTTGTATAATACTTGTTGACTACTTTTAATTAAATTATAAACCTATCAGTTATAATTCTGTGATGAAAAATGACTTCTCAAATGCATTTATTATATTCTTTTGTCAATGAAATTTTATCCGGCTATTCGTTTAAACTACATGAATAAGCTCCAGGTTTAAATCCTCTACCACTAATTACTTTTGCTCCGGGCTTGTCTGACCTGGACTGTAGTGTGGTAGACTTTACGCGGAACTAAGAAGGCGAACCTCGCTGACATTCATTCGCCCGCTGTTGTGTATTACGTAGCTTAACCTGGACACATGGCTCTAAGAACTATTTTATCTCTTCTTCTTCTTCTTCTTCTTCTTCTTCTGCTTCTCCTCCTCCTCCTCCTCCTCCTCCTCCTCCTCCTCCTCCTCCTCCTCCTCCTCCTCCTCCTCCTCCTCCGCAACGGAGACGTTGGTGGGTTTGCAAGTTCTTCCCTTCCGTAAGCAGCCTCTTTATAGACTGTCTCATCGTTTCTCAACATTCTTAAACGAGGGATGTCCTACTGGACCTTTAATAGAGCGGTTTCCCGTTGCCATCTCCATCCTATGGCGTTGACTTGACAGTTCACCCGCCTGTAGGGATGATTTCCCATCCTAAGAATAAAAGGGTGCCCTATTCCTTTACCCGCTAATCCGTCCTCCTTGGAGAACATTGGAATTTGGTAAGATGGGGATATGCTCGGTCCCTGCATCCGTTAACCGCTTGTTTATACAATTCGTAGAAACACGTTGCTCCCTTACTACCACGGAGAAGTGAATGTCCCTTCATCAAGTCTCAGGACCTTAATGGCATTTCCCAGAATCTCTAGTACTTTTAGAAGGGAGATATAACTTTAGAACTTAACGTAGCCTTCTACGTTAGTGGGGATTTGGAGTTCTTTGATGTAGGCATTAAGCGATGATGTTTTAAGACGCCCTTCACTTAGCACGTCATAAGTGTTGCCACTTCTTATCACCATAGACGACAAAGATGTCTTTTTTTGTCAATCCGTATAACAGGAATTCCGTTTTGCATGTCGGCGTAGTCGTCTGTTTTTATGAACGCCTGTGTTTTATTTCTAATCAATTTCTTTTTGTTGTTATTTTTTAATAACAAAGAAGTGATTACTGTGATTACTTTCTGCCGGGCTATTAGGTCATTGTCTACTGCTAACATTGTTTATAGACGTTTCGGCACAACCATCGGAGGCCAGCTGCAGTATAACAAATGATCGAGTAAAGGCAATTCACCCCAGTACTGAGGTACAGTTATCCTCCGATGGTGGGGCCGTAAAGTACACCACGGCCTAATAGTAATCTCAACAATGTTAACGTCGGCCGTCAAAATCTGAGAAACAAATGATCATTTGTAATTACCATGTTGTTAGGCCAATAATTATACATACATTAAGTATTACGTTCAGTGAATATTTGTGTAGAGTATTTTAAATTTATTTATGTGTAAAATGAGTTCTGACTCGGGGACAGGTTTAGAGAAACGAAGTCAATAAGCAAATTGTGACAGTGATACAAATGTTGTGACACATTTTCCCTCAAAATTACAAAGTGAAAGTGGCGTGTTGTGTAAACACAGGATCAAACGCAAACTCGAACGTAACGTGAAAAAAATAAGTTCTACACTTCATTTCAATTGGAAAATCAGTTTACTTTATCAGTATTATTTTTTTAAATCAGTTTATGTCAACCGAGCCCTGAATCCTGTAAATAAGACGATACACATAAGATTTTGCACTAACAGGCTACCGCCCACTATAGCTTACTCTTCCGGTAGCCTGTCAGCAAACCGTGAATTACAGGTGTTAAAAAGAGAAAAGATATTTCAACTCCGTCAAACGGTTAAAACTTCTATTGTGAACAACAGTCTGTTGCTAGGAGTGCAGGTTGCCAGCAGTGGACCACGGGGTTGTACAGCACAACGTTCTTCCGCCACTTCAACTGTCAATTCTTAAGATGTTTTGCGTTTGTTTATACCAGAGCAAATACGTCCAAACTAATTTCAGAATAAATACAAGTCAATTTTTCGTCATCATCATCTGCAAGGATTAAACCAAGGATGGTTTATTCCGGTCTCAAACAGTCAAAGAATCTAGAGCTGGTCACTCCCCATCCTCGGACATCTTACACCTCTCCGTCCCTTCGGCTTATAGTTCCACAGTTGTTCGGGGATGCGGCAGTCATTCATTTGGCAAAGATGTTCCCAACAATTCAGCCGGTAGAGGTCAATCCTGACAAGTATACTCATTATATTCAGTTCGTGCCGTATAACTGTGTTTCTTCTACTGTATGATCATGGAAAGCATACCCTGCCACGTGCCTGAGAAATCTCATTTCAGCCCTGGATACGATTGATCTGGCCTTTCGTTAAAGTCCAATTCTCAGACCCATAAAGAAGTGTGACAAGGGCCATCACCTTGTAGAATTTTAGGCTTGTTTCTGTACTTGCTGACTTAAGAGTTCGCCTGATGGTCCCGCACATAGGGTTAAACTTATGCAACTTATTCACAACGTCGTTGCTTGTATTATAAGACACAGCTTAGCCCAGGTATTCAAAATTGCTGACTTGTTGCAGGCCAGAACCATCTATAACAATGTTTGCCCGTACGGGATCAGTTCCACGAAAAGCCATTACCTTGGTCTTAAGTGTGGATATTTGTAAACCAGGGTCTTTGCAGATTCGATTTAACAAATGTATACCTATCTGCAATCTGTTTTCCGAATCCGACAGAATATCCTTATCGTTTGCAAACAACAAAGTGTCAATTGCAGAGCGGTCAATCATAAAATGGTCCGGAAGACACATCTGCCAGTTTTGTACGACAAGTAAATTTTTAAAACACTAAACATTGGAAATACCCGAAAAAC
The DNA here is from genome assembly GCA_034769895.1 of Magicicada septendecula. Taxonomy (NCBI): domain Eukaryota; kingdom Metazoa; phylum Arthropoda; class Insecta; order Hemiptera; family Cicadidae; genus Magicicada; species Magicicada septendecula. The sequence continues at coordinate 381,396,389 of CM068373.1, forward strand.
AAATTTGTTCATGACAGCCGATCGCAATAAAAAACTCCCAATTTACAAACAAACAAAAAACAATCAAAAGCCAACAGGAGTCGAACAGCAGCAACCAACCAGGACACAGATACTTCACTAGACTAAAAACCAACATGATTGATGATGAGTACTCGAAACACGTTCCAAGTAAGGAAAATATCTTGATTGCAAATTAGCATTGTATTAAGTAATTTAAGGTATCAAGAAAAGAACTGTTTTAACAAGCGTTTGAATTTTAGTAATTGAAATTTAGCAGCCCAGGTAACTGAATGCAGGCAAACTTACTACTGTATTGTAAATTATTTAGTTTAAACATTGTCACCTTAGCTGTATATTCTTTACGTTAATAACTACAGGTACGTTCGCAAGAGATCGGGGAAATTTAATTATCAGGGAAAGGAAGAATTTTAAGAATTCCGGAATTTTAATTCTGTAATTTTTTTTAATAAAGCGTCTTGTGACTTATATTTAACTTTAAATTTATTCAGATTTGGTTAAAACTGCGCAGCACATTACGTGAAGAGGTAAGGAGATTTAGGGGACGTTTTTAAGTTCTGCGTTTATGCAAAGTTGCCGTGATCGTTTCGTCAAGGTTTTAAAGGGCGGAGAGACACTGCGCTGAGGGGGTTGGTCGCGATTTTATATTGCAGAGTAAAAAAGAAGAAGAGGAAGAAATAAAGACGGGCACAACTAATTTCTTGATAATTTGAAAGTCTCCCGAGACTATAAGTGTCTCAACCGAAAGATAGTGCTGTACTTGTGGGCAAGGGCGGTAACGCTTCTTTATGCTCTGGAATAATCAGCGGATATTTCACTGGCTACATGAATTCTATAGCGTGTTCGCCGCTTTTGTAAATAACCTCCCGCTCGCTTTTATATACTCTTCACATCTGTTTTTCCTAATTTTCTCTTCGTCTCTCACATACAGACACGTACAACGTGTCTTGTATGTGTGCGTGTGCGCACGCCCACACACTAATATTTATAAACATGTATATATTTACATATAATTAATAATAAAAATCTTTTAACGAGAATATATTTTTTTATTTTGTAAATTACAAATGTTTCGATAGTAATATAACTATCGTCGTCGTATATAATTAAAAATTAAATTCAAAATTTTCAAATCAATTTATATTTAAATATGTTATACGGTAGAGGCGACGAATTGTTTTCACGTCATTATTGAATATTGTGAACAGTCAACAGGTAAATATTATTATGGTTACAAATATATTTAATAAGCCTATGTCGTTTCGATAAATTATTTGCTTGTAAGGTAAAAATATTTACTTGCTTAACAATTATGTAGTCCTTTAAAATTAATTTTGTTTATACCGCTGCAAATTTAAGAGATGGGTAATTATTATTGTTCACTGTTTGCAATCAGTAGCGTAAATAAATATGCTCTATTTCTGGCTTCAATATAACAAAATATTTTTGAAGGGGAAAAAAATAAATAATTGGAAAAGTTCATGTATTTTTAGATATTTTAAATAGTAAATAAATAACACTATTTTTACAACAATATATTTATATATTTTTTCACATATTAACACTGTTTCAACAGTATCAATTTCATCTTCAGAATATATACATGTTAATGAAATTTTGAAAACAATTGTTATTAACAGCTGTTTTATATAGACTATATTTAGTGTATGTTTTATATGTACATAACATAACCTATGTTACATAAATGAATATACAAATATAAAAATGTATTATTTTATTAATTAGTAACTTTCAAAATACTATCGTTTTTGGTATTAATTTTGATTGGTTCAGGTAAATATTTATTATTTATTTTATGTTTAAATGTTTCCAAGTTTTTCCATAGGTTCATTTTTTTGACATTCGGAAACGTTTTTTAATAAAATAATATTATTAAAAATTTTAAATGTGTGATTATTTTTAATTGAATGTATAGCTAAATTACAAATCGGATTTGTAAATTTCCCGTTTTAAATGAGATGCGGTGTTGAAAAAAATTAATTAATCCAAATTAATACAAAAAACTACATTATCTTCAACATTACAAAGGTAATAACGTAATAAATATTTATATTATACTCCCATATTCATTTATATAACGTATGTTATGCACATTTGTAACGTACAATAAATATAGTCTATGTAAAACAGCTGTTAATAACAATGGGTTTCAAAATTGTATTAATTTTATAGATATTATGAAGATGACAGTTAAAACAGTGCAAATATATTCGTGTAAAGAATAAATATTATTTAGGCCTACTTATTATTAAATGTAATTACACAAGAATATTGTGAGAAGATATAAATGTAATTTTTATAGACTATATAAAACAATAATATATTAATAAATCAATAAATTCAGTTTATGTAAAAACGTGATAATTTTCTTTAAAATTTTAAGACCAAGAGTTCAGTAATTCGTACTAAATATTTAATGTAAATTATATAGTTTAACATTGTTTTAAAATAAAAACATAAAACTGTTCATGAAAATTAAATGTGCATCTGATTATACAGGCCAAATTAGATTATAAAATAAACAAATATTAAACCTGATAAATACAAAATGTTATTATTAATGTGATTCGACGGAATGTAAATTATAAATTGAAATAAAATAAATATTTGTATGAAAATTTACACAAGCACTCATCACGAAGGTAACGAAAGTTAATAGGAAAACAAATTGAATGGCCACTATCTAAATACATAAATATTTATTCACTTTAAATATTAAATTAAAGAATCGACTTCGGTACACAAAAAAATTTAAAAACTTTCAAAAAAATTTAATTTTAATGCAGGCTTCTGCTAATTACAGATTGTTCTGTATGGACAATCGGGAATACTTTGAAGAACCGTGTGTTACCTAGTCACTCAAATCCCTATTACGGTTATTGTTATCACTGTGTTTCGAGAACCGCATGATACGTTCCATTACAATTGTTTACGTTATTGGCTTCAGAGAACGAACATTAAATTACGTAGTTATTATTTCATTTCTTCCTAATTACGCTTATGTTGTAATCATAGGGTTAATCCCGGCCATCAGACGCCCCTGAGGCAAGGTGACTATAAGATGGGTTCCAGAACACTGCTATGAAAGATCTTCACTTCATAGAATGAATACCCAGAAGTTCGCCATTCATTATTGTTCTAAAATTTCTGTTCATTAATTATACAATTGCAACTTTATAGCGTCAGCATTCGTTTTGCTTAAAACAGTGTGTCGTTTGCATAGCGGCTTCGTTTTGGAAAGAAAATTAAGGCAAAGATAAGAATTATCAAAGGATACGTGTATTTAAGTCTTGCTTTTTTTAGTTTTCTTTTTGTTGGGAAGATTACACAGCGCATTATAAACATTTCTTAAAGTGCGATTACTTTTAGATTTAGCAAGAGACGTAGAGGATATCCGAGCGCCGCGCCCCAACTAGACTTCTTGCCTTACCGTGCTTTACATTCTCAGATAGTGCGCCGCCTGGCATTCCCTTCCTTTATCCATAATCTGTCTACGGTCATACACATAGGCCTATACTACTTACTACTTACTACGTATTTACTGTCCGTGAAATGTACATGCTCTATTGTTTCGATAAAGATCGTGCGCTAGAGTACGGCAGACCCAAACCGGTGGTAATGAACTAAACGGGAATAGAATCGTTACATTTCTCTATCATGTTACACTAGCCTACAGGTCACACAATATTAATTACAAACGTAAGGAAATCTTCAGAATTTTGTTTCAGTATGAGAACATCCCTTCGTGAGCTTTATTACACCTAGCTTTGTAAATATTCTATTGATGTATAGTTTGTGATGATTAGGAGTACAGAATGAAACAGTAAGCCATGAAACGGCTCACGCAGATGCAGTTCCCTACACTGTAGGGAAGGAAGTGCAGGATATGGGGGTGTGAGGCGGCCAACTATGACACACAACCGTGTGACACATGCAGCTGTTCTGAACACAAAATAATTGGTCCGAAAACAACGATCTTTTTGTGACACTGCGCAACCAAAGACACACGTTTCATGTCTAAACATATTTGCAGTACCTTTCTTACCATGATCGTAGAATTTGTCTAATTTTTACTGCAACAGCTACAGGCGCAGACACAGCAAGAGTACATCTCAGTGCGATATGGTATACTTTAATGGACAAGAAGTGTCCGTAAGTGATGAAAATATGTATAATTTTTTTTTCAGCTTACGTTTCAAACTTCTTGCAGCCAACCCAAAATTTGCAAGGAGTCAACACTCAACAGAGATATTAATTCTGTTAAATAATTTAAAGACTCCGCGTTCGTATTTTAAATAAAAAACCTCATAACATGATCCACCACTTAGACGTTTACCATCTTCATAACATTTTGAAGATGAAGATACATCTACAATGTATTTAATTTTGGTTAAAATTCCCATTCATTTGATACTCTATATGGATTTTTGCAAATTTTTTCACAATTTTGACCGCCTTACATTTTTTCCTTCCGCCTTCTATTTTTCGAGAATGATTCTCAAAAGGGCCTGCAGGGTAAAACAATTGACACGCATTCCAGGTTTTACAAAAATCGGTTGATGCATTCAAAAATTATTGTGAGGCATGCCCTAAATAGACAGACAGGTAGGTAGAAAGGCAGACGAATGACAAACGGCCGGTTAAAGTGAGACTTCGCTTCGCCCGTTCAATAATTGTTGAGAATTTACTAGAAAACTGTACATTCAATTTTAAGTAAGTATACCTGTTATTGTAAAGTGAAAGTTTGTATGGTGCGGTGGGAGGTCTAGCTACCTGGGCGGGGCCTCAGCCCACACACATGCTTGTTTACTGTGAGAAGTCTACAAAAGTAATGTTCTGGTAGTTTTAAATAAAAGGAAAAATCTGGAAGCCTTTTTCTGTATAAACAGAGATGCACTCGACCAGTTAAGTTCAGTTTTAAATCTGCTTTTGTAATGTGTATTTCGTGTGTCCGTTTTATGTATACTTGCTACTAAACTGTTCTTCAATAAAGTGTGTGTTTGCTCCTGTACTTAAATTATTAATTATTTTTAACCATACCTCAACAGGTTATGGGCCCAGTGGCATTTTAAAATCGGAGTGCAGTGTGTAATTGGAGTGCAAGTATAAAATATTTGTGCAAAAATGGAACCGAATATAAAAATTGAAAAACTTCGAGACAAAGATAATTGGCATCAATGGCGCTTCGTAGTACGCACATTGATGGAAGAGGATGATGTGCTGGATGTTTGCGAAGGAAGATTAGCCGAGCCAGCTGCAGGTGCAGAAGATCGTGACGCGTTGTTGGAAAAGTTCAAGAAGGCGGACAAAATTGCCAGAAAGTTAATTGTTACAACAGTGGAGAGAAAGCCTCTCGAACTTATAATGGGTTGTTCTACTGCTAAGGAGATGTGGGACAAATTGAATACAGCATATGATCTAAAATCTGATGAAAATCTGTCGATGATTCAAAAACAATTTTTTGAGTTTAAGTGGACAGAGAGTGAAAGTGTTACGTATAATATTTCAAAAATAGAACAGTTGGCTAGAAAAATGAAAAATCTCGGGGGAAAAATTGAAAAGACTATGGTGATGACTCGTGTTTTAACATCTTTGCCACAAAAGTTTAATCATTTTCACAGTGCTTGGGATTCGGTATCTGACGATAAGAAGAATCTCGAAAATTTGACCGAGCGCTTGATGGCAGAAGAATTTAGATTACAAGAGCAAAAGGAAGTACACGAAGAGACGACAGCGTTGCTAGCTAATCTGAAAATCGGTCATAAAGAACAGAAGAATGACTCTTATAAATATGAGAAGAATAATTTGAAACAAGAGCAGTGTTATAATTGTGGAAGACAAGGTCATTTAAAAAGGGACTGCTTCAGGTGTTATACGTGCAAAAGAAAAGGTCATAAAAGTAACAATTGCTTCATGAATAAGAATAATGGACAGCGAAGATGGTCGAATAATCAAGAAAGAAGTAACTCGTCTTCTGGACAGAAGAAATCAACATCGAGGATAGCACTAATAGGTGACAAAGGCAGCTGTGGCAATCGGGATGATCTCTGGATTGTGGATTCGGGTGCGACGGATCATATGTCGAAGCATCGAGAATGGTTTTCAACGTTCGAAGAATATACAACACCAGTCAGTGTAAGAATGGGAAACGGTATGACAATGTCTGCATATGGTAAAGGTAATATTGACTTTGAAAGTTATAAAAATAGTGAACGAGTAGAAGGTACTATCTATAATGTAATATATGTTCCTGATTCAACGTATAATCTGTTTTCTGTTAAATATGCGGGTAAAAGGGGTATAGATTATGAAATAACACATAATGCTACGAGATGTACTTTAAAGCATGGTAATGAAATTCTTGTAACTGGTTCCGAATATGAGCCTGGTAGTTTGCTAAAATTAGACATTCAAACTTTAATTCCAAAAGAATGTAACGTGGTAGAACAAAAGAGTAGATCGAGCATTTCCAACGGTAATGTTTTACAATTATGGCACGAAAGACTTTGCCATCAAAATGTAAAACATGTGAAGAATTTTTTGAAAAATCTAAATATAAAATTTACGGATGAAAATTTCTTTTGTGAAGGTTGCGCTTATGGCAAAAATCATAGATTGCCTTTTCACAAAAAGATCGATCGTGCCACTAAAACTCGCGAAATAATTTATACTGACGTTTGTGGTCCTATGGAAGTAGAGTCTCTCGGTAGAAAGTTATATTTTGTTTCTTTTAAAGACGATTTTTCAAGTTATAGAGAAATTCATTTTATTCGAGAAAAATCTGAAGTAATAGAAAAACTAAAATCATTTTGTATCGGGGTTGAGAATCAATTTGCAACAAATATTAAAGAAATTCATTTTGATGGTGGTAAAGAATACGATAATAAAGCTGTGATCTCTTTTTTAAATAGTAAAGGTATAAAATATTCGATTAATGTTCCATATACGCCCGAACAAAATTCAATTGCAGATTGCAGAGCGCGATAACCGAATCATTGTAGAGGCTGCTCGATCAATGTTATATTCAAATTCAAACTTACCTCTATTCTTATGGGCAGAAGCAATGAATACTGCTGTACATGTAATTAATAGAACAGGCTCAACAAAACAAAATAATAAAACTCCTTATGAGTTATGGAATGGAAAAACAGCTACTGTTGATAGATTTAAAATATTTGGAACCATGTGTTATGTACATATATCAAAAGAAAAGCGTAAGAAACTTGATAAAAAATCGATGAGAGGTTATCTGGTCGGATATCATGAGGACTGTAAAGGTTATCGTGTATATGTTCCGGAAGTGCGAGATGTCATTATAAGTAGAGATGTACTTTTTAAACCTGAAAGAGTATTAGCTGATTCAATTATTTTGAATTCTTTGAACAATAATAATAAAGAAACTGAAGAAAATGAAATTATACCTCCTAAAAATAATGAACTTTTACTTAAAAATGAATCAAATGAGTTTGAAGAAAGAGAACCTTTACAATCTTCAAATAGCGATAACACTCAAACTGAACGACAATTGGGCGATAGAACAAAATTAAAACCTACAGAATATTATGGATGTCCGATCACGTTTATTGCTGAAAAGTTACCATCCAATTATAACGAAGCAATTACACGTAAAGAAAAAGATAGTTGGCAAGCTGCAATGCAGGACGAAATGAACTCTTTGTATGAAAATAAGACATGGGTATTAGTAGAAAAGCCAAAAAATAAAAAGGTGATTAACAATCGTTGGGTTTTTGTGAAGAAGCTCAATCCAGATAGTACAGAACGTTATAAAGCGCGGTTGGTTATTAAAGGTTATTCGCAACAGAAAGATATAGATTATAAAGAAACTTTTAGTCCGGTTGTTCGCTTTGATACAATAAGATTGATGCTCAGTATTTCTGCTCGTGAAAATTTACATATCGGTAAATTTGATATAAAAACGGCTTTTTTATACGGTGACTTAAAGGAAGATATATATATGAAACAACCTGAAGGTTTTGATGATGGAAGCTCACGCGTATGTAAATTAATGAAAAGTTTATACGGCTTAAAACAAGCACCAAGATGCTGGACTGAGCACTTCACTAATTTTCTTGTAAATTTAGATTTTTGTCAAAGTACGGGTGACCCATGTTTATACATATATAACAATAATAATAATAAGATCTTGTTAGCAATTTATGTTGATGATGGACTTATTGCAGCTTCAAATGAAAGTTTGATTGATAAATTGTTGAATGATTTGAGTAAAAATTTAAAATTACTAGTACTAAAGAAGTTACTAATTATCTTGGAATGGAAATTTGTAGATTGAATGATGGGTCTGTTTTCATTCATCAAAGTACTTATATTAACAAAATCTTAGAAAAGTTTAATATTTCAGAAGCTAATATTGTATCCACGCCAATTGATTGTAATCATGATGAATATTTATCAAAAACTATTCTAAGTAATGTACCTTATCGTGAAGCTGTCGGCAATTTGATGTTTTTGCAAATTGTAAGTCGTCCGGACATAAGTTTTGCTGTAAATGTTGTATCTAGAGTTTTAGACAAACCAAGTGTAGCTCATTGGTCAATTGTTAAACGAATTTTACGTTATCTAAAAGGTACGATTGATTTTGGATTACTATATTGTAAGGATGGCAACTTTAAAGCTTATAGTGATGCTGATTATGCTAGCGATACAGTTACACGTAAATCAACTTCTGGCGTAGCTTGTATGTATGCAAATGCTGCAATTATTTGGCGAAGTAAGAAGCAACAATCTGTATCATTATCAACAACCGAGTCAGAATTTGTAAGTGCAGCATTAGCAACAACTGAAATAATGTGGTTAAAGAAGTTATTTAATGAATGCGATTGTAAGACTGATAAATATGATTTATATATAGATAATATGAGTGCATTAAAACTTATAAGTATTCCTGAATTCCATCAAAGGACAAAACATATTGATGTGAAATATAATTATGTACGTGATTGTTTTCAAAATGGAGAAATTGATGTGCATTATGTTAAAAGTGATGAACAGGCTGCTGATATACTTACGAAAGCTTTGTCAAAACCAAAATTTGTTTATTTAAGACCTAAACTTGGACTTAAGAGTAAAAATGAATTTTTAAATTAATGTGATTGTGAGAATGTAGAGTTTTAGGGAGGGTGTTGAGAATTTACTAGAAAACTCTACATTCAATTTTAAGTAAGTATACCTGTTATTGTAAAGTGAAAGTTTGTATTGTGCGGTGGGAGGTCTAGCTACCTGGGCGGGGCCTCAGCCCACACACATGCTTGTTTACTGTGAGAAGTCTACAAAAGTAATGTTCTGGTAGTTTTAAATAAAAGGAAAAATCTGGAAGCCTTTTTCTGTATAAACAGAGATGCACTCGACCAGTTAAGTTCAGTTTTAAATCTGCTTTTGTAATGTGTATTTCGTGTGTCCGTTTTATGTATACTTGCTACTAAACTGTTCTTCAATAAAGTGTGTGTTTGCTCCTGTACTTGAATTATTAATTATTTTTAACCATACCTCAACAATAATAATAATAATAGGCGTAACAAACACGTTTTTGTACAGTATAATAGGAGATGTAGAGTACTTACTTAGGCATTCAAGGAGTTCAGTTCAGTGTGCTTCATAAACTCATATCAGTAGGCCTACCATAGTTGCTTTCTTAGGTGATAATTTACACAAGCTGCGCTGAAGAGAGCATTTTGATTTTTATGGTACCGCTGTGATCGAATGCAGGTCCTCTTAAGTTAATACCTCAGAGACACACTCGTCGTTCTAATAACCCATACTTATCACTCTTAGACATATAAATAATATATACTAATATGATTAATAGTCGGCAAAGGTTAATAACTAATACTCGGAACATTTTATAAGCCCAGTTACACGTTTATTGAAGCACTTAAAAATCTTCTGAAGTTTGACATTCAGAGTTCAGCTCCTTGGTTACTTTTGAATCAATTGTTGTGAAAGACCCAGGTTTGTTATGTACACAGGTTAGAATACGTTTGAAAATTACTGAATGTCACGGATTTCATATTTTTAAGCCTTTAAATATGTTATTGGTTTTTTTCTTAAAATTACTGTTTTTTATGAAGTATTTATACGAAACGACTTTTATAAAAAATATTACTTTTGTAAAAAACAATAAATTTTATTTGTTACCAATAAAATTACTTTTCTACGTTTTCAATTTATGAAACTTGGAAATTTTTTATTAGCCAAATATTCTTGTTAACTGAAAAACATTTTTTTATTGTATTCGTGTTGGAAGGTTGGATTGGATTTATAAACAACAGGTTTATGCAAACTTCAGTATGCTTCTCTGTGCTTTAAGTATTTGTAGTTCGATTTTGTAATGTTTTCTAAACAGGATTTGTTGTAGACTAGACACATTGTAACTTGTGAATTCCACTTTGTTGTGTTCTCTTTTCGATATTTGCGCTCAAGTTATTTAGTGCGTTAATGTCTCTTCTGTAACGAATTTTATGTGTGATTTTTTTAATAAGTCTTAAGTTTATGTTGGTGTTATGAAACTGTAGTTTATTTGTGAAAACTGTCTATTCATCGCGCGCGCGCGCACGCACACACACACACACACACACACACACACACACACAAAAAACCGTGTGTGTGAACCCGCGAGCGTGAACGCTGTTGTATCTCATACTCCAAAGTTCCATTACAGATATTATAATTAACCACATTATTAATTTGACTATTCACTTGAGGTAATTAGAACAATATCCGCACCAATTTAACAAATAGAAATTAATAGATACCGACGAGGGCAGTCTCGAACTGTTGTCCTTACTGTGAAAAAACCTATTTACCCAACTTACTACAAATAAAAATATAAAAATTCGTTATACATTATCTAGAAAACATATTTTTTAAATTAAAAAGTTACCTTTGTAAAAACTAGAAAGAGGAAAACTAAATCAAGTCCGTTTCATTGGAGTTTTATATATATGTAGATTCACATAAAAAGAGGGTAAAAAACGGTCGACTATAAATTTTAGTTCACGATAAACGCAACAAATATAGAATTAAAATAATTCCTCCCCGATGTAAAATGCAACTTCCTTCAGGATGTCGGTGGGCTGGGGGGTTGTAGATTGCAAGGTTGTAAATTTCCCCCTTCCCTTCCTCCCTTGTCGGTGGTAGTTGTGTACTCTCTCTCTCGCGCGCACACATTAAACCGCGTGTTTCATAAACACCACTTCCTTTTTATAAAACATTTTCTTCATTACACCCTGAGAACTCGGCTGCATTTTTTTATATTTTTTTCTTTTTCCCACTCTTTTGCCGCTCCCCCACCGTATCGAACAAAACAACTCCTTGCCGCTGAGATTTTCCACCCTTTTTAATATTTTGTTGTTTTTACCATCCTTTTAAGAGTAATTTTTACAAAACTAAGTGTAGGTTTAAAAAATATATTAAAAATGTGGTTATGAAATGTGAAATTTTTAAAGTCGCAGTTTGCGCTTACTTGGGGGAAGTTTGGAAGAATGACTGAGAACGCCTTTATTTCCCTAAGATGAAGTCACATGTGTGATGGGGTGTTTGTCAACTATACGTTATTACTTAACACATGAGTACTTAGAGGACACTGCGCAGTTGTGCCCACTAATGGTACTAAACAAAATCGTTGTCTTTATAATATAACGGCTGCTATTTTACCGCCTAAGCAGACTAAGAGTAAGGCAGGGAAGGCTGCCTGGTGTGAACTGTTGGTCATACAAGAAAGAGACAGTGTGGCCAGCACTATCCTTCAACCACCCATTATTTCCTCTAGGTCGTTATCTCAGCTATTTCTTTACCACATCGTGAGTCGACCTGGGGGATGAAAAACGCACCTTGATTTTGTGACGTGCCCGGGAATCGAAGCAAGGACCTCTGGATCAGTAGGCAGTCGCCTAGTCTACTAAGGCGCTACCACATAATTATGATAAACTGAAATTATTCATGTATAGCACTAACCTATACTCAGTAATAGAAGATACGAGATAAAAAAATTTTCTTTCAGGTTACAAAATTACTAAATAAGATATTCCAATTATTCACTGAACCTAGTCTTTTAATCACTGTTGTTTTATTGTATCATATTATATTAATCACTTTTAATCAAATTATATTGGTTATACTTTCACGTAAATTATTACTTGTAAGAAGTCCCGTATGTAAGTCCTTAGGGAAAATACATGTATTTTATATATGTATTAAACGTGCATATACGTAACGTGCATAAATAGCAAAATAAACATACATATAACGTTAATTAAAACGATAAGGTTGACTGTTGAGTTATATTCAGAATGCCAGCACGATTTTACGGCAAATGTTTCTGACTTCGCAAAAAGTCGAATATTTTTCGTTGAATGTGTAGACTTCGTAAACCTGGAACTCTAGCTGAATGTAAAAGTGATGTTTGTCTGTCGATTTTAAACGACTATACTTTGCACAATATTTATCTGTCGCCGTTACGTTTTCAAAAAATAAATAAATAATTGAGGGGTTTATCTCAACAGACTGGCCTTCTCCGTGTGTTGCTCAAAGCTTCAAAAGTCGTGGTGTGTAATGGCATTGTGCCGGTCTACAATGCCAATTTAACTACGATGATGTTACGTCAATTTTTCGATAACAGTAAATTTCCCACCCAATATGTCCCCGTCCCACACTTTCACCACGTTTATCATTCTTTTCTTCTTCTCCTGAACCCAGAAGCTGGTGAGGTTGCAATATCTTCCTTTCCGTACGCAGGCTCTTGATCACCACATACCTTCTTCTTCTTTAGCCATGTACATCCATGTACTCCTGCCTGGGCCTTCCCCTCCCACTACGCCCCTCGATCACGGTGGTGAACCGGATTAAATTGCATAGCAGGTGACCAATCATATTACTTCTCCTCTCCACAATGGGCCCAGGAAACATTCTTTTTTCACCCACTTTCCTGAAAACCTCATCATTCACGATTAGCCTTTTCATTCACGATATTCTTAAGCCTCTCCTCTAGCACCACATCACAAAAGCTTCAATACAGTCCCCTATTCACTTTCCTCAGAGGCCAGGTTTCCGAGCCGTATGTGCATACGCTCCAAGTGAAACTATACATTTCTTCCCAGTTTCCAGGGACACGTTTCTGGACGCCAGAAGAGATCTTTTCTTGGAAAATTACTCTCCTGCTTGTGCAATTCTACTTTTTACAGTTGCCAATGCAGTTCCTAAGATATTTAAAGGAATCAACTTACACTAGCTTCCTACCGTTCAGAACTACCTCAGCCTTCCGATTTCCAGTTCTGGAATATTTCATGACTTTTGTTTTTTTTTTGTTTTTTTTTTTATCGTCATGTCGCGTATATCGTTTAGGATCGTGTCCATTTGGTGAAGTGCATTTAGTAGCCCACCCTATTGTTTCCTAAAAGTGCAATGTCATCTGAAAAACGGGTGGTTTTATAATATACGCCATTAATTATTATGCCATTGTTGCTGGTTTCCATGAACGCCTTCATCATCACGTACTCTACATAACAGGTTGAACAGTAGTGGGGATAATCCAAAACCTTGTCTAACACCTTTCGATACCTTTGCTGCGAAAACATCCCAGTATGTGAGAGCTCTCTTGTTCTTGTATAGTTGCAGGATAATTTCTCTATCTCTATAGTCTACTTTTACAACTCTGAAGATTTTGTATATTATATCCCAATTAACGTTTTCAAATGCCCTTCGATGTCAATGAAGACTGTCAAGACTTCTTTGTTAAGTCTCAGACGTTTCTCAATAATTATTCGCAGCGACAATATGCCTTCTCGTGTTTCCCGATTTTTCCGAAAACCAAATTGTTCAACTTGTAAGTTCTCCTCAAGCCCTCTTATTACCAGACTTTTATCTGGGAGTCACCTAAAAGAAAGCGCTTCAAGAAAAAATCGCGTTCTTATCATGAGTTGAACAAAACACTAAAGAAAGAACCCCGACATTAGTGTAGCAACTCTACTATGTTGAATGTTATATCAGACATGAAGGAACGAGTTGATGCCTGCTTCGATGCTTAGAGGTGAAATTTTCGACATATGTCGTGAGTCGTACGTGAAAAAGTGCAAAAGTACTTAAGCGGACAATTATTGGCCATACAATTTACGATCTGTCATAGATAAATGAATTTTTATAGTCCTGTGTAGATGCGTGTGACTTTATGGACACCGGATAGGCCTATACACAGTCTATTCTAATAGACAATGAGCAAACGTTTGTAGTGTAAGAAAAGAAAATCAAGATTTGCAGAGTGTTTGGATAGTCGAGAATGTTTGGATAGATGAGTCTGCTACGCATAGTATTCATAATTGGGAAAACAAGAAAAATGTCGCTTTGACTACTATGGTCCAACAGCAATCCTCGGAAGTGTTGAGCATCCATTTTTTGTTAGACAGATAATTGATAACAACGATGGTGATCATAATTATTATTAGTAGTACTTTTGTTGTTGTTGTCATTAGTAGTAGTAGTAGTAATAGTAGTAGTAGGGGTAGTGGTACTGGTAGTGGTAGTGATAGATTCTATTTTCCTAGAAATTGAGGATCTTGTCCTTGAGTCTTCTAAAGTGTTCTAGAAATCCACTTGTCTTTTCTTAATTGTGGTCAAGAGCTTCTGAAACTTTACATAGAACTTTTGCTCTGGTCTAAAAAAATGTAGAATCTTTTGCTGATACTTTTCTGAATACCACAATATCCCTTTAAATTCCCTATTGTCTTCTCTGTTGACACGTTACTATATATCCTTTTAGTCTACTAGCTATTTTCTGTGCCGTAGATAAGCATGCCGGTTTGATTGTGGCACGTAGTCCCTGATCGGATAGTGAATTGGATTCGAAAGTCTTTTGACATAGTCTAATCGCTGTTTCCATCTTTCTCAATCTCTCTTTTTTCAATTGTTGCTTTCTAATTCATTTTCAGGGTTAGAATCTCATCTAAGTACTTGAACTTTGACCTCTTTTGATTTCAAAATAATATTGATCGCATTTTTCTGGATCTCTCGGCGTACACAGCACCTACCAATGCGTATCTTTTCTAATAAGAAATTTTTATGCAACCTCCCCGCCTTCAACAGCCGACTCTACTGTCTTCAGTCTCTTAGGCCTACCAGCACTCTTTAACTTCTCTTATCTGTAGGTACATGATCTTCCAATCTTGATTATGATCTTGTGTGATTGTGTAATTTTTACAAAATTAAGTGTAGTTTTACAAAACATATTTAAATGTGGTTATGAAATGTGACATTTTTAAAGTCGCAGATTGCGATTACTTGGGGGGGGGGGGTTGGAAGAGAGAGACAGAAAACACATTTATTTCCCTAAGATAGAGCCACGTGTGTGATGGGGTGTTATTCCTTAACACATGTGTACTTAGACACTGCAGTTATTAGGGACACTGCAGAGTATATATGTAGACGTTTGCTTGTGTACATGTACGTAGAGTGTTGTAGTGAAAATGACACTTCCATATGCAAAAGAAAACGTACCTCAGCTAAGAACAACAGTTCCAAGTGTGACCAATGACACGTATGGGATAAAAAGGTGATAATGAATCCTTGCACTACTTTTGCTGTCCTCATACCGACTAAATGCAAGCCTCTAGGGAAATATTTCTGTACGGGATATCAAATGTCGAGTCCACACTATTTTATGGGGAAAACCATAATATACGTGAGTGGACGCGCGAGGGCGCCTGTATGATAGAGAGATTAAATAATGGTGAACTTTGCAATCGTTATTTAAATGAAGAAGGGTGATGAAAAATGACTTAAACCGAGGGAATGTATATGGTAGTTAGTTAATCATAAATACCGTTTGGCGCGCGGAGCGAACGCCTGTTTGCTAGGAGGGGCGCTCAGGGACGTCTTAATGCGATGCACTTTTATTCCGCATAAACTCTCAGATGTTGTTTCGACTTAATTGACTCGAGGTGAAACCAAATCCGGAATTAATTGCCCCTCCCCTTGCAGACAGTTATGTCTCAGACAACGTCTCCTCCTTTTATGGAATGACATTCTCGGACTTTGTCATAGAAGCCGTGTAACGTTACAAGCATTTTCGTTTCCTTTGTTTCTGCATCTATATGCTGTTTCTAGATCTATTTTTTGGTCTTGTCCCCTGCGTTTTACGAGTTTAATTTTATAGCTTAAAGATTACGTGGCTCTTTCTGTCCTTGATATTAATACCTATCGTATGGTATTTACAAATGTCGTTTGATCACGTACGTTATGAGTTTATTAGTTTCGAAATGTAGAGTTTCGTCAATAATAAATCAATACGGACTTTCTTCACAAAATCGTCATTCTTTTTACGTAGATGTCTTGATCGTTTTTGCCCATGGTCCAGCGTGTCCAATCTGTTGGTTCCTCCTCCAATCTTATTTCTCACAGTCAACTATACTTTTCTTCTTTTCAATTTAGTTGAATCCGAATATTACAATTTGTTAGATGCTACGCTTACTACGATACGTTTGCCTCAATTACAGCTGTGTATGCAATTCTATAACTCTATAAACTTGTAACGTCCTACGACAAGTTTGTTTCTTTTGGTCTAAGCCGTCCTTAATGTACTTCAATTAATTTTTAATTATTGTATCTGAGTGAAACACACACACACACACACACACACACACACACACACACACACACACACACACACACACACACACACACACACACACACACACACACACACACACACACACACTTTAGTTGCCTTCGAATTCCTAAATAACCTTTAATTCTAATTAAAAATAGAACTAATTATAAATATATCACTACTGACTTGCAACACTAATTTTTTATTGTTAAAAAACTAGTTCATTTTTTTTTACCAATAAGCGAAAACTAGTTCAGGCTACAATGTAAAAGCTTTACATTTTCACCAATAAAAAATTGGTGTTCCGAGTCAGTAATGATATATTTATAAACACATATTTTTGTTAATGACCACGTTTTATTCAGATTATTATTAAGACCAATTATTTTTCCCATTGTATAATGTGACATCCTCAGGTCACTGACAAAACATAAGCTTTGCCACCGAGAACGCACATCTCTGACCAAACCCTTAGGTGTTAATAATGCCCAACAAAGTTGAGACTTTATCAGTGATCTCATATTTACCACTGAATATCCGACAACATACAATTTACTGTTAAAAATGTTATTATAATGCCCAACAAAGCTGAGACTTTATCAGTGATCTCATATTTACCACTGAGTATCCGACAACATACAATTTACTGTTAAAAATATTATTACTGAAAAGTGGCTGCCAACCCAAAATCGTGTTACCAAAAATATCGAATGAAAATGTTTAGATACACAAATAATAATGTTGATGATACTCTCGTCTTCTCACTTTTGACGTAGAAAAAAGCAAAACCGACAATTTTCTCTAATAGCCCACATTGTCCCTCTGCCTCTCTGTCTGTCTGTATGTTTCTCTGCCAGCATTTCTCTTCATCTGTTTATCTCTCCGCTTGCTCGGTTTCTCTCACTCCTTTTCTTGATATGTCTCTCGAATCTTTGATAATCTTTCAGTAGTATCATATTTAATAAAATGTATGAGTAAAGATCTTGTACATGATAAGCAGAAATAAAACTACTTCAAGGAACACTGAATGATTATCTCGGATCTAAAGATCTTAAATACTCCCTACAAGGCCAGAGATTTCTCCGCTTCTCCTGCAATTGGTTAAGTCCCCGCTAGTCAGAAAAGGTCGCTAGCCAGTTGAGATCGTTCGTTATAAGCAGCCACCCAAAGTCGATGACTGCGACATTGTCACTGATTAGATTATGACAGACAATGAAGAGGGATCAGTGTAGTGTAAGCAGTTGCATATCTAGAATTTATACTTGGGAGGAGGAGTCAAAAATCAAGTCAAGACTAATCAATATTAGGTTTAAAGAGGTTGATAAAGTATTTATCCTTGACATGACTAGGTCTATTGCCATAAATCTGTCCGGCGTATTCCTGTGAAGATTGTGAGTAGGTGTAGTTTCCCTATCAGAGGTAAACCAGCTTCCTGATTTTCTCCCTTAGCCTTTGAGGATCACTCCACGCCACAAGACAGCAGTGTTGCAAACTGGTCAGTAAAGTCAGTAAAAGTCAGTATTTTTGAGCAAGTCAGTAAAAAGCCAGTATTTTTTAAATTGGTCAGTAAAGTCAGTTTTTTAAAGCAGAATTTAGTGGTTCTTAAGAAAGGGTTTTTACTCAATACCGGCAATTCATTTTTTTAATTTCCTTACTTTCTAACATGATAATTAAAATTTTTTTTGTCAGAGTTAAAAAACTGGCTCAAAGTTAAGAAAGAAGAATACAACCGGAACTGAAGGGAAGAAAGCGACCACCCAAAGTTTTTTAATACGTTGTTTTGTACCGGCCTTATAATTTTTTGAAATCAAATAATTTGTTGGGACTCTTAAGTGTTTAAAAACAATTTCTTACTGTGTAAAGTATTTGAGATGGGCAGGTGTAAATTTAAAAGTGACTGGCTGAGAAAGTCTGACTGTAATGGATATATTGTTGCTGAGTGGGGACGTAAAGCCAGTGACCATGAGATGTTCTGTACCCTTTGTGTAAAAACTTTCAATATTTTGTGGGGATATGAAGACGTGGAACAGCATGCATCTTCTCGGAAGCATATAGAAGAATGTAAACAAAAACTTTCCTCTTCACAACTTCACCTGACTTCAGTTCGCCAATGCACAGCTGGTTCACAAGACTGTGCGCCATCTACTAGTGTTGGTGAAACAATCAAGCAAACGGTTCAGTTGTACAACATTAGAGATAGTGCAGCCAAAGCGGAACTTATTTGGGTAATGAAGACAGTTGCAGCGGACTTTCCTTTGCTTCCATCCTGTGAAGACATTCGGGAGACTTTTGAAGCGATGTTTCCATCAAGTGTTCCTACAGATTTTTCACTTTCAAGAACAAAGGCACAATACTTGATAACTGATGCTCTGGCACCATTCTTTAAAAAGCAAATGTTGAATGAAATGGATGGTGCTCTTTTCACATTATGTTTTGACGAAACTGTTAATGCTGGCTCATCAAAAGAACTTCAAACAGCTGTTAAGTATTGGTCTCCATCTAAAGAAATGATTGTTACAAGGCATTTGCAAACTTTTGTTATGGGGTCAGCTACCGCTGATGAATTGTATAATAAGCTGTGTGAAGCTATAGATAACACAACCTTACTGCGAACCAACTTACTGATGCTCAGTAATGATGGGCTTAATGTCAATAAAGCAGTTACAAACCTGATGAATGACTCTCTTATTTTATTAAGAAAAAAACGAATGGTTGACATTGGTACATGCAACATTCACATACTTCACAATGCTTTTAGGTGCGGTATGAAAGAACTTGGTGATAACGCTTCAAATTTGATATTCCTTATTCATGACTTCTTTGATGGTTGGCCTTCGAGATGGGAAGATTTTGAAAAAATTCAGAATGATCTGAAGCTACCTAAGCACAGGTTCATCAAACATGTTTCTTCAAGGTGGTTGTCTTTGGAGTCAGCAGGTTTAAGACTCCTAAGAACAGTGGCCAGCAGTCACGAAGTATTTCATGGTATTTGTGCCAAAATATAAAAGTGATTTAATGATATCATCCAAATACAAGAACATTGTTAGTCTTCTGAAAGTTAACACAATGAAAGTGGAAACAAACTTTGCTTGCTCCAGTGCTCACATATTTTCACAGTTTACTGGTCACTTTCAGAAAGAAGAACCTTTGATTCACCTTCTGTATGACCACCTCAAAACTCTAACAAGCAGACTAATGACTCATATATGTCATTCTGAGGTTATCTTCTCGTTAGATTCCTTGAATGATGAGAAAAGTTTTCTTCCTCTTAAAGAAGTAAACTGTGGATTAGATGTAAAAGAATTACAAATGATACCAGAAAAGGACAAACTTGCATTTCTGCTCCAAGCAAAAAAGCATTTCATTGCTAGTTGTAAACACATTTTTACCAAGTCTTCCTTGACGTCAAAACCTTTATTGAAGCATTTTGAATGTTTGATCCCATCCGAAAGAACAAAAGACAATAGTTGGAAGTCCATCGTTGAAGTGGCAAAAGCATTGCCTATTGATTTGAACATAGCCTCCCTTATTGATGAATGGAAGTTACTGAGTTTGGAAGAAGATGAGCTCCATAGCAAGAGCAATCGCATTGATGTTTACTGGAACCAGTTTTTTAAGAAAACTGATAAGGCAGGTGAGATGAAGTACCCACTTGTTTCTAAGGTTGTCAAAGCAGCTTTATCTCTTTCTCATGGTTCAGCAGATGTGGAAAGAGGCTTCTCAAGCTCACAGAGAGTTATGACCTCTGATCGGGCAAGTATGTCTGAAAGAACTCTGGATGCCTATCTTCACGTTAAGCCACTCGTTGAATAAACTCTATGATGGAAAAGTACATTTGGTTCATATAAACAAAGAGCTCTTGAATCTCGCTCAGTCAGCCTATATACATCATAGGCAGTACCTAGAAGAACAACGTTTAAAGAAAGAACAGGAAAAGAAAGAAGAAGAAGCTAAGGAGAAAGAGCGTATTGCCGAAAACGAATTAGAGAAAAAACTCTCAGCTGAGAGGAAAGGTATTGATGAAAAAGAAGTAGTATTAAAACAACTGAAAAGTGATGAAGAAGAGAAAAGAAAAGTAGCTGATACTCTTTTAAAAGATGCAAATGAAAGATTAAAGCAGGCTATTAAAAATAAGGATCTTGTTGTGGCTAATGTTGCACAGGCAATCCTGGAAAGTGCTCAGAAAGTTAAAGAAGAAGCTGACATAAAAAGACATGATGCGGAAAAAATTCAGAAAAATGTTGAGAAAAGAAAATCTTCACTAATTACTTCATTTTTCAATAAAAAACCCAAGCAATGAGTTTCAATTACAATTCTTAAGCAGACTGATCATAGAATACCAAGGATATTTAACGTTCTCTTGGTATGTACATTATATTATTCTAGGAATATTTAAGATGGGTAATTATATTTATATAAATATGAATATCAAATTATATTTGATATAAGATGTAAGTTAAGCCCTGAATAATATGTCAATAAAATAAATATACAAAATTAACTTATAATGGTGGCAAGGGAAATTGGCCTGAGTATCTGTAAACCAGTTAACAATATGCCTGCTGATTTTACTTGAACACTGTTTAGTTTTTAATGTTTTTTAATAAGTCTCAAACTAAAATAATGCCGTTGTATGTTAGATTTTGTGTTACAGCTGCTCAGTGGGGAGAAGGGTGGCCAATTATAAAAAAATATGTTTTAAACTGTCTCTAATTACTTGTATATTAATATTAATATGGTCGATGGAGGTCAGTAATTAAGGTCAGTTATTTTATCTTAGGTCAGTAAGAAGTCAGTATTTCAGTGATTTTAGTCAGTAAAATCAGTAATTTAGACCTCAAAACCAGTTTGCAGCCCTGAGACAGTGGTTTTGTAATTTTTAATAAGGGTTACTTTCCTCTAGCCTTTGACAAACCAACGCCGGACTGCAACGCGGCAGCTAAGAAATTAGATAGAATGAAAACGGAAGACAACCTAGCCCTCGAATACTCTAATAGCGTCGGGGTGAGAAAAGAACAAGAGTCAGTCAAGAGAGACTAGGCAGAAAAGATTAAAGAAATGGATCTCACCCAAGACAAGTTGAAGCAAAGTGAGAATCCAGCTAGTGTACATCGGGATTGCCAAACCCGTATCCACAAGCTGTGGACCCCAGAAGAAAACTGTATACAACACATAAATAGAATGGGTAACTCGAGAATACCAAAAAAGATAATCCAGTATAAGCCTCTGGGCGAACGAGATAGAGGCAGACCAAGAAGGCGATGGCTGTGAAGACGGAACAGGCCGCAAGCCTAATCGTTGAAGAGAAGAACAAGAACAAGAACAAGAAGTGGTCGAAAAACATATGATAATATCCTGAAATCAGCACCATTAAAGTAAACGGCAATAACACAATAAAATACATATAATTGAAACACTGTTTAGAAGACGCCTATTAACTGAATTGTTTTTCCTATATTTCGTATTTCAAACGTAGCCTACACGCAAAAGCTGTGTAATAAACCTGTTTTATCCTATATGTAAAAAAGAGTTTCTACTATATTAGCGTTCACAGATGGAAAAAATAATAAAATAGCATAAAAACTAACAAATTTTGTGAACTTTTTTTTACCCTCGGGGGGGGGGTCCGGTCCCGTAAATACGCCTTTGGTGTAACCAACTTCTGGCTAAAGAAGTAAACAATGACAGCCGAACTCTCGTAAAACTAATTTAAAGCGGAAAAGAAACAAAATTTACTTTGAAATTTTAAATTTAAACTTTTACATTAAAATTTTAAAAATAATCAGATTTCAAAATTACAGCAAATGTTGTTTTTTTTTCAACTTAAAAGCATTTAAAGCTATTATCTTTGTATTAAGTCCTTATCACAAATCGTACTTGTGAAGTGATTTTGCAAAATTACAAAATCCACGTTACAAAGTGCGATGCGGTAACAATTAAAACAACCACTTAAACAAGTGCGGTGTGTGAGCCGCCACCCCCTTTAGTTTAGGTAACAAGAAGTAGCTGATATTATCAACAAGGGGAGGGCCGTGCCGTGGCAAAAAGCCCCTCTCGGGCAAGACATTTGTTTATCTCGACGACATTTTGCTGTGTAATTGAAAGAATATAGTGGTCGCGGGCGGAAGGTCCTTTTGACCCCTTTCCTTTTTGTCCCCAGCAGTGTCCGTCCAACCCCCTTTTATGAAGCTGTTTATCTCTTTACTAAGAGAGAGAGAAGAGTAGGGTCACTTCGCCCGCTGTTACAGCTTTTTGCTTGTTTCAGTATTAACTCGGATTATATACACTTACCAATGATATATATGTGTGTGTGGTTGAATGAAATTAATTCAATATAGTTTGCTGTACACACACACACACGCCCGCGCGCGCCCATATATGAATGTTTACTGTTGGACTTCATTTTCGTTTTGTATTCAAGCCTTTTATTCTACACTTTGTTTCGTCTAACAATTTATATTTTTGCTAATTTCATCTTCTTATGTGGCTTTTCCAACAAATAGGTACTAATACACCTATCAAGTATGTGAAGACTGAAGTTACAGACTTTGTTTAAGGCTTGCGTGTAAAAAATGATAAGAAAACCTCAATTATTCGACTACCAAGAGAAGAGCGAGGAATATCAAGTGTCACATGATAAAAAAAAATGCATTAAAATTTATCGAAGGAGGACAATTGAGTCGTTGGGGACATTGACAGAGTGTAAGAGAAACAAGACGATTAGAAGAATTTGCTAAGACAGACATAAAAGAATAAAAAAAAGGCGAGGTGACGTAGACAAACATGCAAAATTAAAAAAAAATAAATTTGTGGCATGGAGTGAAGAACAGTGGCGTATCTAGAGTTTGGAAAGTGTCCGGTCGAGTCGGCTTCGTACAAAAGAAAAAACAAGTTAAGATTAATCAACATTACTATCTTTAAAGCGGCTGAAAAACATGTTATAACATCCTCAAATCGGTCCCATTACGGTAACAACATAATAAAAATACATTTTTGAAAACAGGTTTTTGAAACATTGTTTAGAAGGTACTTATGGTATAGAAGATTCCTATACTTCATATTTCAAATATATACGAAAAAGGTGTATAATAAACCTGTTTGTATATTTTTAATAAGAGTTACTGCTATATTAGTGTACACAGCTAAAGAAAAACACAAAAATCGGCCTAAACATTAAGAGATTAAGTCAACTTTTTCAACTCTGTGGTAGGGGGTCCGGTCCCGTTCGTCCCCCCTACGTAAACACGCCCCTGGTTAAGAGACGAGGCTGGAAAGCGAGATTAAAGTGGAATAAATTTTTACAAGATTGAAAAGTAGTAAAATTTACGGTAACAAGGTTTTGAATACAAACTAGTTCTTGCAGTAATTTGTGTGTGCGCGCGCGCGCGCGAGAGAGAGAGAGAGAGAGAGAGAGAGAGAGAGAGAGAGAGAGAGAGAGCGTTTCAACAGAAATTAATATATTTATTAAATAATTTTTATAATTTTTACATAGTACGAGATCTGTCTAAAAAGGAATGAAACTTAATCTTTTCTCGCATAGTGACAGCACTGAGAGATGAGAAATTCAGCAGATATCAATGTTGTTCACATGTGTAAAAATTGTCGACGGGTCTGTTTTGCTTCGCGTTCCAGAAATAAGATTTAATATTATCGAGCTGCTTTGTGTAATCAAATGTTGTTTCTTACCTCAAGACAGTGCAACAGAAACATGGTTGCAACAAGACAGTCAGTTGAAACAGGGTTAAAGAGATCAAATCATGACTTTGGCTCAAGTTTTAGGTAGGCAATCCTGGATGATCATGGAACTCTGAAGAATAAACCATATTCTGTTAAATAAACAAACTAAATTTAATTAAATAGGTAGTCATGAAATTCTCATGCGTAATTTGTGTCCAGCCAGAGATTGTTGACTGCTTAGTGATCCGCCACTCACTGTTACATCTCGCTTTCTGTGAACAAATATTTGGTCAAAAAGAGAATTTTGTGTAATAACCCATCTATCTACTCCCCTTATTTCAGTCACTATGATTATTTGTTATTTGAAAAAATCGAAAACCAATTCACCGGAGCCGCTCCGCTACTTTGAAAGTATGGAAAACATACAAATATTGTGACTGACCAGAAAAGGTACTGGTAGGTTAAGACCTAAGATTAAGGACCAACGCCTCCTTAACGGTTTCTCAAGGGAACTACATGAAGGAGGTAAGTTTGTTTTGTAGATAATGTACTAATAACTGATTTTATGTAATTGAATTCATTACTTCATGCCATGCATTTAGCCCGCGCGCGTGTTTGTGTGTCTGTGTATGAAGTAAAGTTGCGTTGCATCTACTGTCATGTTATTTAAAAACTTGAATAACTATAAAATAATTAATCAACTTTACTGACTTCTGGGCACAAAAAATAATACTTTGTGTGTCTACAGAAATCATTTGTAATCGAATATTTACAAAACGATATGATAAGAATCCTGAATTTCTCATTTTCTGTTGGGGAAATGAGGTAATCCAACCTTGAAGCTAGTTTTATCCCCCCCCCCACAACAGGAACAAATACTATAGTTACGCCACTGTGTTTATTATCCATTACTATTTTTTTTCACGAATATTACTTAGTATGACTTTGTGTCTGTTTAAGTTATCAAAAATATCTTCAATGTTTATAATTTAATTAAAACCCCCTTACAATCTTAAACGTAGTGCAAAACTTAGTACACAAACAGCAATGACCTTTTCAAACACGTCATAGTTTAAAATACTGCTTTTTGAAATTTTCGCGTGGAGTACGATTGCACTACGAGCTTTTGACGCTTACTTTGTGTAAATGTATTCGAGACGTTACACCGAAAGGAAAATTTTAGCAGGATAGAGTTATTGTAACATCTAGAACTAAATAAAGTGACAGTTACAACTGTTTTGAACGGCATGTGACGGTAGTATAACAGAAACAACACATACCAGCAGTCAAAGATCTGTTATCTTCCTGCGCGGTCGTGGTGTGACAATTTACTCAAGACCTTCACTACTTGCGACTAACCTTTTTCCTACTTGCTTGGCCGGCGTGGCAACTTACCCCTACGCGGCAAGACGTGTTGATGTCTAGAATGTTGGCGAATGTTTAAAGTTAGAAAAAAAGATATATGTAAGTTAGAAAAAACAAGTTATATGAAGGTCAAAAGAACAGATCTGTTAAATATGCGAGGTATGCACAGGCTCTACTTTCATACACGCTAACGTAATAACGTTTGACCGCAGATATTCTTACACTGTGTAGACTTAACTGTGAATTAAAAACAATACGAAAACAAGAAACGAAAGACTGGAGAGTTGTTGTGCATGCGGTAATTATGCAGGGTGCAGGGTGTGTTAGGACGAGTGCTCGGACCGACTCCTCGTCACGCCGTATAAATTAGTCCCTTTCAGATAAAAACAACTTCATTTCCCACACCTAACGTTTCCTTTTTGTTAGAATTATGGAGATTCGGAAGTGGACGCACACTTACTTGTACACACATACGACGACCACATTAATTATTTCAACAACTAACTTATCTAAATACGTACGAAAGCTCTTCTGCTGTCGTCTCCTCTCCCCCTCCCCACCATTCGACCCTTTCTCCTCACACGCATACGCATGCCGTCCCGTCACCCTGTTTCTTTCTTTAGCTTATTCTACATGTAAGCCTACTGGGAGCCACTGTTATAGCCTTTTGTAACTCTGTCTCTATTCTGTGTACTAACAATGTTTTAAACTTCTGCTTCTTCAACATAAACTAAGTGGGGTGAATTTAAAACCAGTGATAGAAAATTAAAGAGTAACAAAAATAATACTTCATAAAACGCATCCTATTCAAACCGGTAGGTCCATATAAGCCTAACCGATGGGTTAGTAAGGTTCCTTAGCTGCAGACCTCGCTCACTGTTTTGAAAGAAACACATTGATTTGCCGTGGCGTGGGTACATAACAGCTGTTGACGGTTGTGATAGGCCTAAAACTTTCCCTAAAAGTTAATTCGAATTTTTCCTAGTACCAAGTGTTCTCTTTAGTGCCAAAATGTTCTTTTCAGGGCTAAAATATCTTTTCAGACTATTTTCCATCTTTCGCTGGCAGAAGAAAAGAGCCCGGTTCAACGGGATCTGACTCCATTATACTTATACAGAATAAATAAGGACACAAATAATCGAATTAATAATAATAAAGACAAACAGAGAAACACATAACTAATAGAAACAAAACACAAATAGGTACGTAGTAATTGTTGCACGTTGGTTCCGAAACGAACATAGCTGCTAACTGAGCGTTTTGCCGGTTTATACAGCGGCAACACATTGGATGGACGAACGTGTCCCCCTCCCGACTGTACAGTCGGGACAACTGTACTGTAGTAGAGTCAATGACAACTACTACGAGGTCAATGACCACACGCGGTAAAACATTACCGATGTCTGAGCCGGCAATACAAGACGGTGCAAGTGCACCGAAAGCAATGCTATGCTTTCTTTCAAGTTTCCTTACTAATATTTTTCGGATTTCAAATTATTCAATAACTAAACTATTTATTCTGTGATATAATTAACATTATATTCTTTCGTTTCCAGGACTGTTGCTGCCAGCAACAGCGGTTACATGGTCGCCACGCGACTGACATTTATCATTTAGATAAATTTCAGTGGCAGATAATTTTTTAAATCGTCAGAAAAATAACATAAATCTCGACTAACAACTGTAAAACAGACAATCATAGAATAAACACTAAAAGACCTGAAATACTGCATTGGTTTTAATCAAATTTATGGCTATAATGGCTAAATTACGAACAATTTAGGGCCTAGTACTAACTTTCAGTTTATGTACGTTTCTATAGATATCTCTAGGCCTATATCCGTACTTTTACAAATTTACGTAACTGATGACAATACATGAAGCTTTTTGAAAGTGATCCAAAATTTGCAAGGGGAGTTATTAATGCTGCCAAATTATTAAAGATACCCAGTTTGCATTTTGGATAAAATTCAGAATAACTTGATCCTCCGCATAGACTTTTAAAACTTTCTTACAATTTTGAGTTCCATTTTTGGTCTGTGGTATCCATAAAGTTAAAATACTTTCATAGTAAACGCTACTTTTGGATTTGGGTTAAAAATCCCTATAGTCTGACACCCCCTGGAGTTTTAGAATTTTATCAGATTTTTGCTTCCTTTTTTATCCCCTGGAAAAAGGAATCCAGGGGATCTATAAATTTTTTAAATTTCAAAAATTATACACTATATTCAGATTTACATCAGATTTTTTAATTCGATACCTGACATGAATTTTTTTTTAATTTCAACCACGTTTTTGCTCCTGTATCAGAAATTTGAAAATTTTTAAAAATGAGCACTATTTCGATTTTGTTTCAAATCCTCTTTAACATGATATCTCACATGGCTTTAGGAAATTTTTTTCACAATTTCGACTCACTCAGTTTTATTTTTCATCTCATTTCTGAAATTTCCAAAATTTTCCCCAGCATTCAGATGTTAGTTAAAATTATTTATAATTTTATACCCCATATGTTTTTGTGTTTTTTCACAATTTTCATCCCTTCACATTTTTGCCTCCCGCCCTTCTATTTTTTTGGGGGGGGGGATTAATCTCAGAAGCAATACCGATAAGGTGAAAGTGTCGATCCGGATGCCACCTTTTATGAAAATCGGTTGATGCATTCAAAAATTATCGTGAGACATACCTACACCAAAGAGACAGATAGACGGAAAATGACAAACGGTCGAGTTAAAACTGATAACTCGCTACGCTCGTTCAAAAAGTGTAGGCCTAATATTGTACGCGCAAAGAATGCAGATAGTGGAAAAATAAAACTCTAAAAGAATCACAAATGAAAGTATACGGAACGATTTTCTTCCAAATGTTCTTAATTATTATGTCAAACCTACAGGTAGAGTTTGCTTTATCATTCGCTTCACCTACCGTTGTGCGTCAGTAATAATAAATACATTGACACAGGCATCATCATCAACATCGTCGTCGTCATCCTTGTGATCATTATCGTCAGTCAACTTACAAGAATTAGCTGAAAATTTCACGTAAATCTTCGTTCCGTTTGCACATATCGTACCATTTGTTTACGCGGCCGTCTTTACCTTCTAAACTTGTGCAGTTACAACTGCTCCGACCAGAACATAGCCGGAAGCCCTTGGTTCTTAATTGCGCGACACTTGCCGCCACTGTTTCTGTGTACCAATCAGACTGTATATTTAATAAGCAAAAATTACCTTTTTGAGTCCACGTTGCCGCTGTGTTACCGCAATTAGTATTCGTCAACCTCAGCTTATCACTTTCAATGGAGCCGATCCGTCGTGTCCTCATCATTTTACTGTCGGTCACTTTGTTTAATGATGTGCAGGGACGTGACAACAACGTAACTACACTGATGCGAGATAAAAAATTAATTACGGCTGCAAACCGTTGCTTTGGTGCCGGCTGTCATCCTTTTGGCCGACTATTTTGTTTTAATATATTTTCAACCTGGACTTGTCATCTTCTAAACTTATCGGCGACACAGAATACTAATAGTCTAACGCAGGAAAGTAGCCAGGGAGAGGGTCTGAGGGGTTTCCAGAAACCCCCGAAAAAATTAAAAATTCCGAAAGCTACTGTAACACTTAGGGTTAAACAGTCAATGTCGTTCATAGAAAAATAGGATTTACGATAATCACACTTATATTATGTACATTTTTTACTCTTATTTCATTATAGGCTTACAGCGTAGCGTTAAGCAAACTTTCACGAAGTACTTGTATTTTCAAGAAGTTCAATTTAGAAACATAAGGTCATTTTAACTTTTTGATTTTAAATGTGGAAAAAATAATGATTTAACATCGCGACATGCTTCATCAGACTTTTGTAGTAGTAATTATGTCACATATTATAGTGAGTGAATAAGTAAAATTCAGATTTTTTTACTTTTGTTTATTCAGATCTGATAAAAAAAATAAGAAAACGTCTGTAAATGAGTCTTTTATTATGTTTTTCTTTTTCTTCAATTCCAAGGTTCCAAAATGTCCTAAAACCCGACTCTAGGGTACCTATGCCTACCTTGCTCCGAAGGAAAATTTGGAGCCTCCACCTTTCTGGAAGAAAACAACACGGAATTACTGTTGCCACCGACTTTGATTCCACGCCTGAAATCTAATCTGACCCAAAAAAAAAGTTGGCTTCGTTCGTGGTTTGATCGCATGATTCGTGTCATTGTCATGTCATATATGTAAGGTTCATATCATTGGCTCTGAACCTCATTTATTATTGAGAACCTCGTTTCATAAAATGTCATCTGAATTTCTTTCAAGGTATTCTTCAAAGTATTTTTTCCATAGGATCATGTAGTGTCTAAATCTGAGTTCGGTTCATCTAATGCGAGAGCCTCGCGATGCATCAAATACCACCTCGGGACCAGTCAATGGAGCCCTGAAATCTCAATTATATACTTTTGAAGTTGAAACGTTTTCAGACTCTTGACAAACACTCTTTTTATAATCACTGCTTTATAAACACGCCTATAGCCTACCTAAAGGTACTCGTTCATGAATCGAACAGCCGCCACTTCATAATTTAAATAAATCATGCTTTTATTATTCTTTGTTACGATGCGGAATGACTTAAAGATTGAATTTCGTAAACGTACTTCTCCGTAAAAAAAAAAAAAATTGGACTTAGTAGAGTATTAATATTCTACAAGTATGCTATAGACCTCTCTATCACTGTTCCCTTGGCTATGAAACACATCTATAGATAAATTAGGGTTTGAAGATTCAATTAAAACAGAAATGGTAATTTTTAACTCAGTCTTATTGGACTCTTTGCAAGGACAACTAAAAGCCATTTTGACCTTCCCCCTCTGCACTATCGTTTATATGTATCTCACACCCTTCTTCGTGTTATCCGAACCATCTGTATGACATCTGTTACCAATAACTACCGCTAGCCGGAGCCACAGTCCGATTCGTGTGGACCATCCTGCTCCACGCGGAGCAACAGCCACGGAATGGGGGATTAATGGAATTAAAAAAAAAAATGCTGCATAATTATAGCTCGTATGTAACCCCCACCCCAGCACGCATCGAGTGATGGATATCCACAAAAAATACCCCTACACGACCATCAAGGTGGCATTTACATACGGACTGCCGTCGTGCTCGTCCTTGTAACAAGTGTATAATTAATAAATGATCGTTTATTTGTATATGTTTGTAATTATGCAAATAGACTGTTAGTGCACGTTTTAAAATAATACAAATTCTACACGTTCTGTTTCAATTAGCTCTTAATAATATTAGGCTGGAACGAACACTAATGAAGTAGATTCAAATTTATTCCTACAATCTTAATGTGATAAAAATATTTTTTTGTTTTAAACAAAAACTGTATTTTAAACCATAGAATATTTTTTCAGGGTAGAAATTTTGCGTTGTAAATCTGCGGTAAAAATTAGTCTAAAATGCGTAAGCGCATTAGCCTAATTCTTTTGTGTTTCGTGTTTACTAATTAACAATTTAATTGATTAGTTTTATCATTCTGCCGAATGTGTAAATAAACTCATAATATTAACTAAGTAAATTTATAAGTTTATAGAGACATCCTTACAAAACATGTAAATTTATAACGTTTGAAAAGACCACCCGAAGCTTTAAGTGGGGGAAAAGTACATTGTCTGGTTTTTAAATTTGTTTGAATTTGTTCAGGGAATACTTCATTAGAATGACTTATTTTCTTTACAAAATAAACAGTCTTCAGAAATTAATAAAACTCCTCTTCAACAATCCTTTCGACAGAGTTATTTCAAAGGTATCTATAGATTTACAACTGTTTGATAAGGATTGCGCAAACCTCATTCATATTCTTTTGGTTTATTCTTTTCATTATTTTTTCGTTTCATTAAAATCCGTTTGATGTAGACCACATCAGGGGTCCACATCTTGTGGATACGGGTTTGGCAATCCCGATGTGCCCTAGCTGGATTCTCACTTTGCTTCATCTTGTCTTGGGTGAGATCCTTTCCTTTAATCTTTTCTGTCTGAGTGACTTATTCTTTTTTGACGCCAACGCTATTAGAGTATTCAAGAGCTAGGGTGTCTTCCTTTTTTCATTCTAATTTCTTAATTTTGTGTGGCTTAGGATCTTAGAGAGCTCACTGATACCGATAGGTGAGCACTGTAAGTAGCCTACTAAGAAACGTTCAGTATCAGAATAACTGATACAAAGCCACCAAACCCTATCTCAGAAATAGGAGAAAGGTGAGGGCGAATCTTCTGCGCCCCAAAACAGGGGCCTTTTGGCTAAAGTATAGTAACCCTGACAGAAGAGTCTCTGGTCCTCCTGGTAGAAAGTTGTGCAACAGGCCAGTAACCTGTTCATGTAAAACTTTATAATACTCGTAGTACCCAAAGCAGCCTCAGAGTTAGGTCTGGAAACTGTGACAGTAGGACCCTGGCAAAGGATAAGGATTTGAATAAATGGATTGAGGAAAAATTAAAGATAGCTACTTGGAATGTTAGAGGGACCAGTGGCAAAGAATTGGAAATAGCAAAAGTATTTGAAGAATCGATTGCTGAAAGCGGCACTGATCTATAGAGCCTAAGGATGAGATGGGTGCCGGAACAGGTTTATATAACCTATTTGATGATCGAATTAAAGCATGGAGTCGTTTTCAAAGTAAACATGGTTTTAATATTTTGCCATTTGTTGCGTGTTCAGGCATTGTTTTCTGTGGCTATGTGAAGAGTACGCCTATATATCCTGTGAAGACCTGCATTAACGAAACAAATGTGCATCTGTTTGCGTCTTCATTACTTACACTTGAAGAAGAGTATGTTTTGGGTGTTCTACCTTTTTTTGTACTGTCTTCATAAATGCAAGAAATATCGATGCGTACCACCAAAATATGGGTGTACGTAAAATTGAGTTTGCATAGGAACACGTTTTGTGTTTGAACTAAGAAACACAGCTAGAAATAAAAACATAAAACTCTGTCACTACACATAAGATCTATCCACACATTGATACAAACTTTCCGGAGGCCGTTTCAACATTTTTTCAGGTTTTAAATTAAAACAACACACATTTGATAGACAAATAGCTTATATCTATGCCGTCAACAGAGTTCACAAAAACACAACGAGATAGGTTAATTTACATATTCTTATCAAATCAGTTTTTTAGTCTTTATTGTAATCAGGACCTACAGAAGTGTATAAAGTTTTAAGTAACAGAGGAAACTAAGTAATTCTTAGTTTAAGATTGATTAATGTAAGACATGTGTTATGTTTAATACGTAATAAGAATTATTTTTTAATTATTTATTAGAAAAAAAAATTTTATTTAAAAAGTTGAATTGTTACTCTACTATTTAATGTTCTCCACTAAAACTGGTCTCAGAGAACAATCATCAAATTATTTATAATCTTAATCATAAATACTTCAAAAATAACTTCAACCGTTATCGTACAAAAAATGCAGTTGTCTTACGTATTTACAACATACGGAACATAGCCTACGTACTTATGTATTTACACGAAAAGCTGGTCCGTGATAGCAACACTGTTAGGCTTACATAAAACACATAACATACTTAACAAATTCACAATAAAAACAAAACCAAACATTTTGACCGCAGGAGTAGTGTCTTATGCCGTAACATATGGTTTAGGAAACTTCAGTTATGAAAACACTGGGCGAAAAAAGGTCAAAGTGTATATTGACAAATATACTCGTGTATGGAATTAATCGTTATCTGAGTTGACTTTCTAAATATACTTTCATAATGTTTAATGATATAATATTTTGTACGTGTTTGACATGATTATTTTATATGTTCAGAATTTCTGGGGAGGCTGGAACCCTTTAGGCCCTCGCCGCTGATCGTCAGAATGTACCGAGGACAGCCTCTTTGATTACAGTAGTAATTCATTGTAACTAAAGTTCTCCGTGAATTGGACCATCCATTTTTCCTCTTTTTCATATCTTTTATATTCCATAACGTAATTTCACTAGTTTAAAATAAAGAAGACAGTACTTGAACGTCGCTAATTTTTATGTAAAAAATGTACAACATGTAAATATGTGAGTAAATTTAAATTTACTTTTTTTTACTTTTTTGTTAGGGTAGTTTCAAATAAATGTTTCACATCATTTTTTACAGGATATTGTATAGTACGGGTTAGGAAACCTTATAAACGAAGTTTATTTATGTTAGTAGGCCTAAGTAGAATAAATAGTCGAATGTTTGGGCATAAATTCTAGACAGACCGGCACTTCAAAACGTGAGCGTGCAAAAATGTATAGGCCTATAGATGAGTTTATACGTAATGCTTGCGTTGGCGAAGGGCAGGTAGACAGTGTGATGTTCAACTATTTATAGTGTGTATGCATCACACCTAACTGTCAACAGTGTTTCTTGTCTCGGCTGACCTAAATCCACGGCACAAAATATCCAAGACTTATCTGAGGCGCGAATGAAACCCCCCCACACGCCCCACCCCACCGCACTCCCCCTTTCGGCTGTCATCGCATCGCACACAACGCGACCAAGTCGTTGCGAAACCCCGGCAGTATCTTGAAAGTTAAAAGCTCTTTTGACGCGCGCTTGTCAGATTTCCAAGAAATTGCTGAATCAGCTCTAACCAAAAACTGAAAAGTTACGTCGTCTACGGAGGGGAGGAACGGGGCCAAGTCTGTCTCTTCACTAACGCACCCCTTCCCCCTGTTCATCACCGACTAACAACCCCTACCCCTAGCAGAAGGGGTAGGAAAAGCAAAGATAAACCACCGACACAGACGCCGCTCTGTATAATAAGACGATTTCCTTTAAATTTTGCAGAACCGCAAAATATGTTTTTATTTAAATATGCTTTTTTTAGGCGATAAGGTTGCTTTTGCTTTATTGCGACTTTCAACTCGGAAAGAAAAAAATAACACAGTCTGCACAGCTGCACACTCATACACAGATATAAATTAATATATAAGAAGATCTGATGTGGAAAGCAGGGGTGTCAGAGAGATGGCGAGGGAAGAAGAGAGAGGGGGGAGAGAGAGAGATGTATAGGCCGTTATGGGGACAAAAGAATAAATGCTGTTCAAGTAGTATATTGTTTTAAATGCTATCTTTCCATTACTAATGTTCCTGTTTTTTTTTTTTTTAGTAGGCCTTCTTGCACTGTTATTAAGTGTAAAGTTTCATTTTGACGCTGGCAAAATACAGTAATTATGTTATCACAAATCCAATGGAACCGTTTAACGCGAAATGAACTGGACCAGCTGTTTTTTTGTGTTAATAGAATTTCGTGTTGAACGGACAAAAAAGTGAAACAAAATCAGATAAATTAACAAATACTGTAGGCTATACATTACTTACTGCATTGTGTAGTAAAATAAAGTAATAAAGAATATACGGAAGGTACTTGCATATGGACTAAATGTTTTATTTATCCTCCTGAATAATTTCTGGTTAATTTTTGGGAACAAATATGGTTAATTTTTCTTAAAATTTAGTATAAACGCACTGTAGCTGTTCTTCACTTGGTCTTACGTTTAGGTTTTCTTGTGCAGTAATCTTTTATGTCTTAAAATTCCTATAGTTCAATTATTATTAAAATAGTCCGTTATTTTCTTTCGCACACAATTCTACACTACTTTACTTTCATCAATTTCTTCTAATTTACCAATGTGATCAAACATTTCACCTTCCGAATTGGCTTCTAAATACCGACGAACACGGCACAGGAACGAAAGCATAGCCTATCGATAGCGATAAAAACTCGTAAATTTTCTCTCTTATATTCGTGTCAAGTTCGTAGGTACCCTCATCACTTTCACAATTTTTACTTGCACTGTTTTGGGGCGTCCATGTATGGATTTGTATATTATACAGCTATTGCAAACCAGCAACAAAATTATTGTAGAAAAATTTTTCGTGTTGATCGATTTTTGTAGGTAAAACTTTCGTGTTAACCATACAAACTGTAGGCCAAATTGTAAAGTAGAAGCAACGATAGGGACCTTCGACATATTTCGTGTTAACCGCTATTTTGTGTTCACCGTTTTCGTGTATTGTTAAGAGAAGAATAAAACTTTGCGTACGTTTAAAATAAGTAGGACTCGTTTTCGTTTGACAACAAAAAAATTTATTTCTAGTTTATTATATAGACTTAAATACTGTTAACATCGTGAAGACCGTATACCAAAGAAGATAGTTTCGGAAAATTTTGGTTAATGACATAATTTTTAAAAAACTGAAATCA
Source organism: Magicicada septendecula (assembly GCA_034769895.1). Taxonomy (NCBI): domain Eukaryota; kingdom Metazoa; phylum Arthropoda; class Insecta; order Hemiptera; family Cicadidae; genus Magicicada; species Magicicada septendecula. The sequence goes on from CM068373.1 coordinate 381,432,353, forward strand.
TTACTCCGTAACGCGTAAACTTAATTTGCGATAAATGTCGTTGAATTTTCTCGTTTAATACTAGAATTATACTAAAATACAACTCGAAGTATAAACCTTTAACGTATTGAGATTTGTTTTGTTCACCTTTACTGTAGACGGGGACGTCGGCAAGCCTAAATAACTATTTATCTATACCTAAGGCTTTCACGGACGGCTTCAACTGTCTTCTTTTGCCACACAGTACTGTAGTTAACTGGCGAAGACCGTGTCAGTTACCGAGTCGTTCTGACACTGAAGATGGCCTTCAGAGGAGAGGTCGAAACGTCTGTTCGTAGCGGCAGGAGCGGACCCACGGCCTAATGTCCCGGAGATAAGTCTATTATATTCTAACACAACAGAATTTATTGTACATTGCAGATAGTTTTTCCTTATTCACCATAAGCTTAAATAGTAAGCTAAGTAAAAACATATGACTAATATAGGCTACTATTCGCGTTCACTAAAAAAAGGGGTACGAGTACAAAAAAAAAATAATGTGCTACAAAAAACATCAAATTCCTATAAACCGTTCTATCGATTGTTGATATAAAATTAGTTTCAATAAAGTTGAGGCATACAACTAAAATACAGATACAGTTTTCAAGTTTTTAGTTAATTTATTTTACAAAATATAAATAAGCTTACTTATTTTAAGATAGGTCAACATTAAGAAATAAATTTTATACACTTTCATGATTAATTTCGAAAATGTTACTTTTCTCTCCTCAGACCCGTGTTATAGTGTAATTCTGAAATATTTTCAAAAAACAATTTCGAGCTATTAACTTAGGCCAAGCTACGGTGTTTTAAAAATATGAAAATTATTTAATTATTGACATTCCAAAAACGTAAAAATCCATTCCACGTCATTCAATAATCCACTGTAACTAAAATTTCCTGTGAGTTGGACCATCCATTTCCCTCTTTTTCATTTCTTTTATATTCCATAACCTAATTTTGATTATTTTAAAATAATTAAAACGGTAGTAGAACGTTGCTAATTTTTGTGCAAGAAAAGTGTACAATAGTATGGGATTATTGTCCTGTATTATGAATAATATGGGAGTCGGGACCCTCTTCTTCTGCCAGCGAATGACAGAAAATACTCTAAACAAATATTTTGGCTCTGAAAAGAATATTTTGGCCCTAAAAAGAACACTTGGTACTAGAGAATATTCGAATTAATTTTTAGGTTAAATTTTAGGTCTATTACAACCGGCAACAGGTGTTATGTATACCCACACCACGCCACTGTTAAATTCTTTTATATAACACTCACATTTCAGAGTATTACATGGACCAGAATACAAGCACATTTAGTTTCACACGTTAATATTAATTCTAACTTCTTTATTGTAAATACAATGAATTACACTAATGGCTTGATAGGCCCAAGTCAATTACGTCATTCGTTGGCTTACAATTGTCTGTGTTGCCTAACTATTCCGGTCCATAGTTGGATTAGGGTTTTAATAAGTAATCCAAATAATTCTTGTCATATTAAAAAATGAAAACCTATGGAACCTAAGAACAGATCGGAAGGAGTCACTCGTAGACAGTAGAATCGATAGAATGGTTTATCGAACAAACCTAACATGAGTTTTGCTGTTTAGTTTTGCAAAGAATGAACAGAACAGTAAAAGTATTGGTTAAGACAATAGCAATAGCGCATGAGAAAGGAAGGTAGATAGAGCGATGGATACATGGTACAACGAAATGAGTAAAAATTCTAAGCTAAAAATGAATAATAACTTGGTTGGCTGTATAAAAGCTTTGGCAAAATATAAAAGTTCGAAAATTTTTTATAAAAGGTACTGATGTCTAGACTGACATACTTATCTGAGTGCGTTACTATTTGCTGAAGATAAAATAATAATACAGGAGAGTGAAGATAAATTACAACTGGCAGTGCACCGACTGAATCAAATATGTCCAGAATATAATCTTAAAATGTCCTTGCATAAGACGAAAGTTCTTTCCAAGGCATGTATCCGTTAGGTCGAAAATAATAATTGTCAACAATAAGCCAATCGAACAAGTATCAAATTTTACATACTTGGGCTGCGACACAAGCTACAATTATGACAATGACATGGAAAATAAAATAAATAAGTTCCAGGCAATATGTGGCACAATAAATAGATAAATAGAACATTAAATAACAAAACACGAAAAGACACAAAGATAAAATTTTATAAAACGATGGCTGTACCTGTGCTCTTATGTATGGGAGTGGAAGTTGGATAAATACCAAAAAAGGAGACAGCAAAATACCGGCAGCAGAAATGAGATTTTTGAGACGGGTCAAAGGCTGCAGAAGAAGAGATTTAGTAAGAAATGAAGACGTGCGAAATGAACTAAATGTATATGCAATAAATGAAAAAGTAACTGAATATAAAGAGAGATGGAAACAACACGTAAATAGAATGGGAAATGGGAGAATACCCAAAAAAATACTTAACTACAACCCAAGAGGGAAAAGAGATATAGGAAGACCACGAAAACGGTGGTCGTAAGGTTGTAAGGACGGAACAGGCAAGTGCCTAATTCTTGTAGTGCAGAAGAAGAAGATGAGGCACTGATGTTAGTTTAAATTAACCCTGTGGATAGAAAGTGAACTCCTAAAAACTTTCAGCAGTTAGGAACACTAAGCGGGCGGTGTGTGTGTGTGTGTGTGTGTGTGTGTGTGTGTGTGTGTGTGTGTGTGTGTGTGTGTGTAGCCGTGGGCAGTGTCACGTTGCCACAGGGATAAAACATATCTAGATCTATGTGCGTCCAAGTCTGAAAACAGCGTTTATATCCCCATTAATTTTTTAATAACAGACAACATAGTTCCAAGGACTTCTGCATACGCCGAGTTACATAATACGCACTTGGAATTGTTACACAACTAATCACGGTGTTTACACGACTTTTATGTAACACTTCGGACTTTTACGAAATGATCGTGTAGCTGCGACGAAGTTTCATATAAAACCGTTAAACGCGTGGTACCTGAATTACGCGTGTTACGAAATTAAAAATATCTCGATCCAAAAATCCCATTTGGATTTTGTGATTTCTTCTATATAACAGACCAATCATTTCTTTTTTAATGTAAACTTTAGTATCTTAGTAAATTTATAATATGTTCAAAACAGAAATTCAGTACCTTTGTGATAGCAGAAGCTTCTCGAATCGGATCAGTAAGGTTGCTTCACAAGTTGCAAACGATTAATGCTACTGTGAACACGCTGAGGTAACACGAACGTTTAAAACGCTATAGGCCTATTGTGTGAACCAGCCAAGTCGACTCTGATGCTTAGCCACCAGTTTTGAATATTAAAAATCACGTGTAAAGTTAAGAGAAACAATACCAACAGGAAATACTGCTTGCAAATATTAACATCTTTAAAAACAATCTTGTTGCAAGAGGTATAAAACTTGAAGTATATTATACTCTTGTGCGACCAGTTGTTACATATGGATCTGAGGCGTGGACTTTGACAGAGAATGACAAAAGTGCTTTAAAATCATTTGAGAGCAAATTATTGCGTAAAATGTGTGGGCAAATAAGAGAAGAAGGCAGTTGGAGAATACGCAATAACAATGAACTACAGGCGCTCATGGATGGAAAAGACATAGTGAAATTCATCAAATCACAGAGGTTACGTTGGCTGGGACATGTGGAAAGAATGCTGAAGGGAAGACTATATACTACTAGACGTAGAGGCAAACAAAGAGTGAGATGGATTGGATGGGTTGGATGGCATAACAGATGATCTTGCTAGCATGGGAATCAGAGAGTGGAGAGGAAGGGCGGAGAACAGGGAAGCATGGAGGAGTATTTTCGAGGAGACTAAAGCCCACCAAATGCTGTAACGCTAGATAATAAAAAGACGTGAAAAGTGGACGCCACTATGTCGTTTAGTGAAGAGCGTTGGATGATAATTCTTTTTATTGGAAGAGCGATTTTATTCTTTACTAACGTATATCAGGCACTCTTACGTAAAAGGTAATTAATTCAGGAGAATTTAATTATTGTAAGGTTGTAATCTCTCTGGTCCCTTAAAGCATTTCTTGCTGCAGACTTTAGATAGTAAAAGCTGAATGACAAAAACTAAAATGGCAGGATGGTGTGGAACGAGATTCTGGAAGAGCTGTCGCATCGGCCTACAGATCATTGAGACGTGTTTACAAATAGCAGACGCAACTAACGGGGCCTACTTTAGCGGTGTACAGCCCCTACTAATGAACAAGACAATAACGATGACGACGACGATAATGACGATAGAGTAGGAATATAGTCTTTTTACAACCAGTCTCTCTAAAAGTTAAAAAGTTTTATCAGCAAGAGACAAAAATTCTGTGAATAACGTTTTCTCAGACTACCTTAACGCAGAGTAATAAATAAAATATTTAGGCGCGGTACTTTAACGGAACACAAATTATATTCACACGTGTATACGTCATATAAAAAAAATAACACGTGTCGCGATTAATGGGCTGGCGGGCTAAATGTTTTACAGAATTTCACTAGTATGGTGGCGGTAGGCACAGACGATGATTGACGTGTGGAACTCATCAGTATTGCAGCCTTGTGATTGGCTGAGGTAACCTGTCAATCAAAATGAAACCCCTCCCAGCCCATCCACTCGTTCTTGTCACACATGACAGCCGCTTCCCCTAAAAACAAAAACACTAGTAGCAACCAGTGTATAGTCTATGTATGGATACCGTCCAAAATGAATTCCCACTCTCTCTCTCTCTCTCTGGCTCACATATCTCTTTTCTCTATCACTCACTCTCTCTCCCCTCCCTCTCTCTCCCTCTCTCTCTCTCTGCATTTTACCATCCCCTATAATTTCAACTTTAAAGTCATTAGTCATAAAAAATTTATTAATTCTTTACCTATATGTTTTTACATAAATTAATATCTAATTGTTAATTTTTAAATGAATCATTTTCTTCTTATTTTGTTACATAATAACTATAATATTTAATTATTACAATGTAGACAGAAAATATGTGCGTAGCCTAGTCTATATTTAATTCCATGTTCGTACTAAGTTGGGTTTAATAGGGCTAAACAGTGGAAAACAGGAAAATTTTAAACACAAATATTAAGTAAATCTTTCCAAATTAAAAAGCTTTCGTAGACGAAATAACTGCTCAAAAATAAATTCTCTTTACAGGAATAGACGCCCTAACTAATCCATTCTACTATTAAACTAATAAAATAAATTAAAATATTACTAAAATAAATTATTACTGCTATTAAACTAACTTTGAAAACACCTTTAGAATCTACATAATATCACGATCAACTCCGCTCCGACACCTCCGCCGACATTTTCCTGAGGTTCTTCGTCTGCTTCTTCTTCCCTGTAGGCCTAGTGCCAACTAATTTTCTTGAAGCCTTTCCCTATGGCTCGATTTAATTTTCTCGTACTGTTTGAATATAATATCGACAGATCAAATTGAGATTACGTATCGCTAACAATGTAGCCTACACAAAGTTATCCAAGTTTTATCCACCAGCTTCAAACCTTTTCGCGGTACAACCAGAGTGCTACAAAACGTCAGACCCTAGCCTCGACGCTCAGACGTGTCGCGACGGTCTCCAAAGTGATATTGTTCTCAAAGCTCTTCGAAAATAAATTACATGTACGACGGGTGCAATAAAATCCAAGTATCTAACTCATATTTCGTTCAAGTTTTTTTTAGCCTATATGGCCTAGGAACTGAAAATTGGCACGAAATTAGTCAAGTTTCGCCGCTCCAGCCACTTGGTAGGTCTACTAGTATGAGGTAGGCCTACATGATATTACAGTAGCCGTTTTTAATTGAGCACTGGTTAAAGATTGCTTATTCTCCAAAGTAGAAGTACCCACAGACATAAAATTTGAACAGAAACCAGGTCTAAATCCAAACTTAAAACTTTTTTCGCGGAGTTTGAGGCTTGTCCCAAAGAACAAGTGTCAGGCTACTCTGGGGCAAGCCCCCTTCAGCCGTATGGAAAGTTGGGAGGAGTCGCACGCCAGTGCGGGCCGGAGGCGGAGAAAGTGGAGGCACTCAGGTGAAAGAGTAGTGCGTGGATGTGTATTTGTGTGTTAATATAGTCTGCAGACCCAGACAGGTGATGGAAGAGGATGATGGAACTGCCATAATAAAAATTTTCAAAAGGACAGCCAAGACGGGGTCGTGTAGCGCAGGACGTTTAGGATGGAGGGAAGCGTCAGTGCGGCGTCATGGTACCGGCTGGGTACACAAAGGAGAGGGTTAAAGACAGGTAGGGAAATTTAAGAAGTAATGAGATCAACAAGGATGCCAGGTGGAGTACGTTTGAAGAGGGATTTAGCTATTTCTCTGTCGGCGAGGATTTCTGGGAGGAGGTCCATCGGCAATAGTAAGAAGAGGGTTTATGAGGAAGGAAGGTCTGCGGGAGTTCCGAGTAGTTCTGTTGATGGAGGTTGCAATAGATTGGAAGGAAGCGCTTTGCTTTGCGGTTTGGTAAACCAAAGGTCGTCACCAATTTACTTTGAAGTTACGGGGGTCGCATGGATTTAGTCCGAGACTGGTGGAATACATTACTAAACCCCACACAATCAACAATCTCATTAAAATAATCACACGCATATTACAACTAAATTCCTAGATTATAGAGATACCCAATACGCTTTGTACAACATAGATGATATCAGTTATTGTGTTGGTAAGTAACAGTATCCTGCACGAACACTTGAAGCGAGCAGTACTACTGTATTTTTATAGCTGTAAAACAGTGGTGGCCAACCTTTCTGCTGAATGTGGTACTGTGCCACGCGTGCGTATTATTTTTATAAGTAAACCTACTAGGGCCTATAAGGAATATTTATGATTGTTATTTCTATTGTGGCTTTTCAGAACCCATAAAATATTATAATTGTGTTATAAACAAGTTATTCGGTGGCAGATTTTTTACATTCAGTCTGAGGTATAGTGCAGCTTAAACTACTAAATATTGTGCTGAAAATTTCCAGTAAAGATATTTTCAGTTGTACAGATTTATTCAAGTAAATCAGCATCAGATAACAGTAGTAATACAAATTTTTGTGTCAATTTCAAATATCTCCGTTAAAACACACACACACACACACACACACACACACACACACACACACACAGAGTGGTGTCTGTCAGTGACATATCACGTAGTAGGAGTCTAATTTAAATGTTACTTTTGTAAAACTGTTTTTCTTACTTTTAATATACGCCTACTTTTACAATTATATAAATTTAAGGTTATAAATTAATTATAGGCTCTATCCAGGAAAATAATTTACAAGAAACAACAATATTAGTGTAAACATTGCTTTTGTTTGTTACCGCGTGCCATTCAACATGCTCGATTTGGCCACCCCTGGTGTAAAACAATGCACAGAGGTAACTGATGTCTGTCTACGTCGCAGAGTAAGCACTGTATTGTTTACCTACGTCCTGTCAAGATCGTCCGTGACGTAGTGTAGTTTACAAGCTATTTCCACATGATTCCATATAAATCGGTAAAGGTTCAGAAATGCGCCGAGAGCGTGCTCGTATACTGGGCTATCGTGTTTCCTTGTTGACTCAGAAACAAACACAATCTGCTCGTACACCGCGTTTCGTAACAGTATAGGCTAATTAATCTGTATAAATGTGTTAGCAATTGTGATAAATACAGTATGTAGCAAATAGTGCTATACGATTATCACAGTCTTCAAACTTAAAAATCGGTATTAAGTTGCTGAAATATTTCGGTACGCGATATCATACGAAGTAACTGAAAGTTACGGATGACCAACAAACTCCGCAATAAGGTCTTCTCAGTAGAGTAGGTAAAGGAAAAAGAAACACAGAAGAATATTGTAAAGCGAAGAGACGAATTTATTTGCCGTATTACACGGCATGATGGAAGTGTCAAAACAATAATCGAGAGTTTTTTAGGGGTAGTAATACGGGAAGACTAAGGTTTCAGTGTAAAAATCAAATAATAAATTATAAAAATTGCAGTTCCTATAAATAAATAAAGCGGAAATCAAAAAGCGGTGCATAAGGAGAACATTTTCCAATCAGTATACGGACTGAGGACTAGAGAAGGAGAAGAAGAGACAAACTAGGGAGCCGCAAAATATATTTTAATAATATATTTAATATAATATAATATAATAAATAATAAATATAATTAATATATTTATTTATGGGGGCCGCAATAATTAAAACGTTAAGAACCAGTGTGCAACAGAATCTCCAGCTTCTTATATGCTTAGGAAGTAGCTCTATTCTCGATAGTATACACATAGACCTATATGAATACCTTTTAAAAACTAACTGCTATTCGAGTAAGAGTATCGATTATTATATTTCAATTGTAATGTTTTAGTATGTGTTAGTCTGAATACGCCTGCCGATTCTTTGAGCTTTCGAAACGTCGCTTTTTAAGTATCATCAGTGATGACAAAAATCCGTCCGATGAATTTTAATATTTAAGATCAATCACTGTGGTCTTTTAAAGAACTTTACGTAGCCCAACTGTAGAGTATTAAATTATCTTTATAAAGCACTCTGTTTAAATGTAGACTTCTCTTAGTAGGCTATAAATATTCCCATGGAAGACAACATAAGATTAAATTTTGTATAATTTCATTTAATATAATTTGTTTAATTGTATTTCAATTTAATTTAATTTATTAATATCAATTACTAATTTGATAGGTTTCTGGAAAGCGCAACAAAGAGAAAGATCATAGGAATAAAAGAGGAAGAGGAAGGTCTCGAACCAAATACTTGGATTTTGGAGTTTGTTGGGTTTGGGGGCAGCTGGAGATGGAGGTACTGGATTTGCGCGGCAAGACGTAGCCTTTAGACGGTGAACGATTAGAAACTGCAATTACTCATCATTCCAGTATAATCCAGTGGCGTAGCCAGAGATTTGTCTCAGAAGGGACTGAGTATTACCTATCCCTCCTCCCCATCCAGTCTTACAAAGGTTCTTAAGATTCTTTTAACTCACTAAACACACTGACACTTAATACAAAAATTAAGGAAATACAAATTATATGCTGACAATTAAAAACTTAAAGTGGCGAAGTATCTATCTCGAAATCTTTAATAAAAATTAACCACTTTTCTTTCACAAGTCACTACATAAAACCTGATTACAATAAGAAGTTGAGTCGAAAATTTCAGTTAGACCTACTTATTTTTGCATGGTCAAAGATACGTATCTAAATCACATTCTCACTACCTGTCTTCAAGTGTCCTTTCAAATTATATCTCCCAAATACGCTCTGTCCTGTGGAACGGGTCGAAGATTTCGATCATTCTCCTCTGGTTTGTCCACCTAGATTCGGCCTGATTCAGTGTGCCCTCTCAGTGGCAAGCCTAACTGATTCCTTTCACAAAACGTGTCTGTTGTAAAAAGATTTTATCCTATCCCTTTCTCATATCCTAACATAAATATAGGATAAAATATGTCGGCGTTTAGTACGCAGACGATGTAGACTACTATGCGTTGGTCAAGGTTCTAATTTCGGGGGAAGCTGCAACCTTTCAGTCCCCTTAATGGTAAAATCTCTGAAACGAGGTCTCTATAAAGTGATTCCGGAAATAATGCTGATACCTCAGTATCCCCCAGGGTGCAAAAATTAATTAATTAAACACTCATCAGATTATTCTTCACACATAGGTCAAAAGTTTCTTATACATTACATACAAAGTAGGGATAACTTCTGAGACAAAATTTTATTCATGATAAAAAAGGTAGAATACAATGATATAGTTTTTATATATGTATTTGAAACAGTATATTAAAGTGGAGACTACGTTAATTAATTATGTCTTTTTCCGTAAAGATTAGTAATTTTTTCCGAACACAATAAAAATACGTATGTATTCTCTTAAATAGTGTTCATCTTACTCGTAAATGAATCAATGTTTAAAGCTCAATAGCATTCCAAATACGCTACAGTATAAACGCCCGAGCGTTGACTCACGTTTACAGCGTATAACGATTTCTGGTTCAATGTCCGGATTAAGCTGATACTTGGACAGGTTAACAGGACAGGACGTTCGAGTTTCATATTGCAGGTAAGACAAGACGTAAACAGGTGCCGGTCGGGATTCACTGGAGTCTGTTGGTCGCTCGCTACTGCTGCTGAAACTTGACGACGCTGTATTAATCAAATAAATCAATAAATTTCCCCCTTCGCTTCACTACCCTCGGCACAGCACACACTCGTCTCTCTTTGCTACCCTTCTCACTGAGAGAGCACAGCACAACTTACTATTAAAATATGCTAATACTCCGCAGGAATGACAAGTACCACCACCTTCCCCATCAATCCACAAACATTTCAGCTTCTCTTCAAGTCCAAACTTTGACAAGCGCCGCCGCCTAGAGAAGCGTCCCGACGGTTGCCTCTCTTGTCAGGATATTCGCTCCGCGTCCCTCTGTCTCCGTCTCTTTCGCTTTTCAAACGTCACCTCATGTTACTTTCAAACACAAACTTGCAAATCCCTTTCAGACAGTTCGAGGAATATATAGGACTGTTGGGGTCGTTTTCAAGAATTCGTTTTCCCTTTAAATGATATAAATGACTTAAATTTACATGATTGATATGTGTCATGAACTCAAGTACAAGCCGTAAATAATTATTTATTGTATTAATCTGTGTGTGTGTGTGCACGCGCGCCAGTTGGTATGTATAATGGCAATTGATGAGAGAATTATTTTTGTATAGATAGGTACTGTGATGCAAACATCAAATTTTCAACACAAGATAACCGACAGGAAAGTGACCACTAGTTTCCCCACCCTTAAGTCTTGTGCATGTGTGTTGCTTAAGTTATGTTCACAATACAGTTGTGAAATACAGTGCCACCATGTATAATCTTAGCCAACATCACCCGTGGCTCTACAACTCTTGGTGGGTCTTGGGCTGCTCCAAGAGTCGACTTTATTCTTTCCTATTGCGTGCCCTGGCTTTCCAGTTTCTTATGTTCAGCTTTCTGAGCTCCTCCTCTATCTGACCTTTGAATCTACTTCGTGGCCTTCCCCTTGTTCTTCTACCCATTGGTTTCTCTGGTAGAAAATATATTTCGCAGGCTGTCCTTCCTTCATTCACTTTATGCGTTCAACCCACCTTAGCCTGATATTTTGATTATCCTGACAATATCCGGCTCTTTATAAAGATGGTATAGTTCATAATTATAGCGCCTGCGCCACATTCCATTTTTTTTGTGCTCCTCTAAATATTGTTCTTAGAATCCGTCTTTCAAAGCAAACTAGAATCTGTCGCTATTGTTTGTCATCGTCCAGGTGTATACCTTAGTATATTTAACTAATACGCTACGGTCTTAGAAACGGTTGTGTCCTTTGTTGTGTCACTTCATACATTCTGGACTCACCAGCAGTCACTTCATACATTCTGGACTCACCAGCAGCTTTCCGCAACATTTTTATCACATTGGAACATTTTAAATTCAATGTACACAAAATTTAAACCAAATTCTTCGATCTTGCAAAATGTTGAAGAAAAATCGGTTATTCAACTTGAAACGAAGTTACTCAACTTGTGGTAAACGCAAACCGTGTAACCAATAAGGCTGAATATTTACACAATAGCTACACACATGTCTATAACACAAGAAGAGAAGTAGTTTTTGAAACGGACAATTATTACTATTGTACTTCATTTATTGCTACGTTCAATCAAACGTTATACTGATACAAAAAAAAGAGCAAAGGTCTATGGTTGCAGTGATAGGGGTGGTGTCTGGTGGTGGTGGTAGTGGTGGTGGTAGTAGTAGTAGTAGTAGTAGTAGTAGTAGTAGTAGTAGTAGTAGTAGTTGTTGTTGTTGTTGTAATAGTAGTAGTAGTAGTAGTAGTAGTGGTAGAAGTAGTAGTAGTAGCAGTAGTAGTATTTTTTGTTATGTACTGTATTAAAACTTGTTCAAAAACGATTTTCGTTGAATCAAAATTTGTTTACGGATTGAAAAAACGTCGGAATTAAACAAAACCATCAAGCCAGTTCCATCAAGGAGTTCAAGGCGGAAACTGTACAGTAGCCTACTCGCGTTCTGTTTGAAACATTCGTAATAACGTGACCTGATAATACGCGATGTAATGTATTAAAAAAAACCCTTAACAACGGCGTAATGAGATAACATTATTTCTAAAAATAATTCCACATTACAAAACGTTGTTCTGCACGATTTTCCTAAAATTAAACGTTCCACTTCACTTCATATTGGCTTAAATTACGTTTCAGTACGTAAGAAGTAGTAGTAGTAGTAGTTGTTGTTGTAGTTGTAGTAGTAGTAGTAGTAGTAGTTGCAGTAGTAGTAGTAGTAGTAGTAGTAGTAGTAGTAGTAGTAGTAGTAGTAGTAATAGTAGTAGTTGTTGTTGTTGTTGTTGTTCTATTAGAGGATGGAGTAGGAGCAAGTTCTGGCGTAGAAATAAATATTGGGCGTAGTAATAGAAGTATCAGCGAGAAAGAAGTAACTAGCACTTTATTTGTACAGAATCCAGTCCACATGGTACAGACATAGGCATTGTTTCCACCGTGACATCACCTACTCGGTTAACTGTATTATCCAGACATATTTCTTGCGTTTGCATGTTGTTGTTACTCTTGTTGTTGCTGCTGCTGCTGCTGCTGCTGTTATTGTTGTGCGCGTGCATGGCAAAGTTTCATTCCGTGTGTGTGTGTGTGTGTGTGTGTGTGTGTGTGTGTGTGTGTGTGTTTCTGTTAAGACAAAAGACAAGAGAGTCTTGCTTTGCCGTAAACTGGAGAGGGAGAATTTGATAAATGACTCTGGTCATGGTTAGATTAAATTGAAAGGCCACGGTTCCAGTGAGGTTAAAGTGCGTTCGTCCGGCCGGTCCCGCCCCCAAATCTTTCTTAGTCTGTACGTTTATTAACATTCTTCACTTGTGTAAGAAAGAGATAATTCTCGGTAATACTAAGATTATAAGAAAAAAGTGAACAATAACTGTAGAGGTTTTCAATTTTAACATAATCGTTGAAAATAAACGTACAGTCAGTAAAATGCCGTTGTTTGCAAATTACTGTTTGTTTTCTTCTTATTTTATTTTATCAGCCTTCTTGTGTACGTTATATTTTAATATAAATCTTTTTATTAAATATAAAGTTAGTATGCGACTACTAGTTTAATTTAATTTGTTGATGTATTTTGACGATGCCAAGTAGCAAGTTTAAATACAAAATTTACACAATAAATAAAATAAACACAGATACTTTCATCGTAACTTATACTGTGATCAAATAAAAACAGTTTCCGTCTTCTCCTTCTTCTATTTATTATTATTATTACCTATTATTGTCACTGTTATTATGATTTACAGTGCCAATACTTAAATGAAAAAGTCGAAATGTAAAAGTGTGTTTTATAATTTTAAAAGTAACTAACATATGTAATTTACTAAAGTAGCAATGGAAAGAATCATTTCCTAGTCTCAAGCATCTGGAACTCAACTTTCACTCGCAATCGGACAACGATGCTGTACAAGTGTGAGTGATGCTCTGAAAGCATTACACTTTAATTTAGAAAATATGACTAATAAGACTGAAGTAAGTTTTAATAAACAAGCTTAATAAAACTGTAAGAAAGGTTTTAAAATGAAAAGACGGAAAAATCATGAAATACGAAGAGAGGATGGGGAAGGGAACGAGGGAACCTAAGGCAACTCCATTTGTCAAAGTGTGCCAGAAGTGAAGGGTAAAAGTCAGAGAGTTTAACAAAGCTTTTTAAGGGAGAGAACGGGAGGAAGGGAGCGGGTCTATTGAAAAAACAAGAAAAGTGAAAAGAAAGAAAAGTAAATCTCATTTCATCATAAAAAAAATGAATGTTATGTGAGAAATATTATAAAAAAAATATATTGAAATATCTTTTGATATTTCACGAAATGGTTATGTAGCATTCGGTGACTGTATATTAGGTTATGAAGGGTAGTTCGCGTTAGGGCGGGGGGATTTCATATTAAATATCACCTGGAGGAACGTGATCACTGCGACATTTGGTACAAGGGATGATACTTTGTCATATGCGAATCTTGGATGACAGATGAAATCATATCCTGACAGAGTTATTCGAGTGTCTTGGAAGGGGGGAAGGGCTCAACAAAACTTATCCAATAACTTGTCTCTCAAGATGCTGCAACGTTCAGACAGAACTTTTCCCTGCGCTAACTAAAACTTTGCAGCATAGCTCACTTGTATTCTTCATACATACATATATATTCATTTATTCACACTAATTTAATTCAAATTTCATAGTCACCGGAGATTACAGTACAAAACGTGTGGGTTCTGTTATGTTGCTTACACCCGGCGATCCATTTTCATTTAGAAATTTCGGCTAACTTATTTGTCCGTACTTGTACAATTTGTATTACTCAATATACAAGTTGGCGCGCGTGTGTAAATGTGCATCTGGGTACGATAAAAATAAGAGTTGTCAAGATTGCTAAATACGTTACTAAAAGGCATGTTGTAGAATGTCAGTACCGAAATTCGTTTCAGAATGAATTGCAGAAATCTCTATAACACCACAACCGAGACAGGTAAAACACGGTTTCATACACAGGATAACAGTGATAATATATCGTAATTGCTAAATTATAAAACGCGCGTCCATTATTTAGTGCTGCCATTAATATAACAGTTTTTAACGACAGGTGAGACAAGGGTTGTAATCAGACGGACGAACAGCGCTTGATAAAATAATATTGAACCATTTATTGAATTTCCGTAAAGATTTTATCCCATTATAGGAGCATTTCAATTAATCTGAATTTTAAAACAGATTGTAGGCCTGTATAAAAAATTTATGACAAATATATAGACTGTAGAAAATTGGATACGAACAATTTCAGTTCACAAACACACTCATGCAAAATTATAACGATGTGTACATATCTCCTTTCTTTAAGCTTTGAAATATTCACTGTCCTTACTGTAACTGCAGATTATTTCACAGCCTATATATTTAAATAGACTCTAGTGTTACGCTGTCAATGGTAATCTTGGTTCGTATCGGCTCTTTGCCTACAAATATCATCGTTTGTTTGGGTTTTTCGTGTAGCCTAATGATTTCCAACTGGCTGCCCGCGGGCTGCATGCGGCCCACGACCTTATGCTGGAAAACCAATTTTATAATTACTCTATTTATTGACACAAGTAATTGAATAATACGCTATTATTTTAACTGATAATGAGCCTGCATAAGACACTACGAAAATATGTTTCACCGATTTAACAATGAACGTACAGCAGATTTCACCGTTGTTTGTTTAATGGAGGTTTGCCTAATGGTATCTTTCTTATACCGTCATTATTATACTAACATAATAAATATTGTGCCGTTCCACGACATATAGTATGATATGTTAAGTGTATGAGTTACCTCTTTTTCCTTATTTATAATTAAATAAGACCTTTTTTATTTTTACGTTATTTGTCAAAAATTGATCGCTCATGATACGGCCTGCCGATAGGTTCCTGAGTTAGTGGCCCACTTTTATTTCTCTCTTATTATAGAGTTTATTGTTCTCTTTTATTTCATCATATTACAAGACCGAGTCTATTTCCTGTCTTTCCTCACCTCGACAAAACAGACGCGCTTATCTAATGTTTCGTCTTTGATTCATAATCAGTCGCATCTGTCACTCAGAGCTGCGTTTAAGTGTTTTTAAACTACAATTAGGCATACGTAAAGACCTGGGTTTCTAGTGGCTGCAGCAGATTAACCTCAGTTTTTACAATGAAGATTTTATGTTAACACAATATTTAATATCCTTCTTATACCTTCATTAGACTACTAATAATGATTAAATAATGATTGTGCCGTTAATTCTATGTTGTAAATGTTACCTCTGTCGTTAAGTGTATAAATTACCTCTTTTTACTTATTCATAACTAAATGCTACCTTTTTTATTTTTACGTTATTTGTCAAAAATTGATCGCATATGAGCCTATCAGCCCGCCGATAGGTTCCCGAGTTTGTGGCCCACTTCTAAATTGAAAACCAGTGGTCTATAGTATCATTTTGTTTCCTTTACACGTCCGGCCAAGGTCGAAAATTAACGTCTGAAATTTGTTTTTGCTATTAGCATGAGATCACCCGGTTATATGAATACGTTAAGAGACGTATCCACTTATGTGTTATATTTTAATCTCACACACACACACGCGCGCGCGCGCGCACGCACGCACACGCACACGCACACACAGGTGTGATAAACAGCAGTACTACCGCAGTCTTTTTCAATTTTAATAAAGCAAATTGCTTTACTATTGAGGAAAAGATATACCTTAGAGTTTTATAATTCCTACGATGAACGTGATGTGGTCACCTTTATAAAACTAAAAAGACTGGAAGTGTTGGGCACGTTGTACGTGCTTCTGAAAGCAAAGCTGTTGGGAAGATGTTTGATGACAAGCCAGAGGGTAAAAGAAAAGTTGTAAGGCAAAAACTGAGATGAACGGACGGGGGGGGGGGGCATCAGTACTCTTGAAATTAGAAATTGGAGGAGTGTGGCTAAGAATAGAGGAAGAATGGGAAAATCTTCTGAAGAAGGCCAGGGCCCATAAAGGGCTGTGGACCCAATGATTATGATAAATTGCTTTACCATTAATCAACAGCAATGAAAAAAAAAAGTTTTTCTATACAACTTAATTCGATGTAGAAAAAGGCAAACACGAAGTATAAACACACCACAGAGCCCTAGTTGAAACTTGTTTTACCTCAAAAATGCGATTTGGAAACAGACGTCACCGAGCTACGGCCAAAAGAAATTTAATTTGATTTGTATTTTATTTATTGGAAGGCCTATACTCACACCAGACCGTAAGACGGGACGATCTTTGTCTCAATTCACGTACACAACTAGTATTACTTTGTAATTACTAACGAAACTGTCCTGATACATGAAGGTGCAGTTAAGAAATATAATATAATTAGCTATTAAACTTTTATTGATATTTCAGGGACTTCTCAGTATTTTCTAATTCAAACTCTTACTCAATTTATTTTGAAACTTTTTTTTTTAATTTCTCGAGAACTCTATAACACTCTTTATCGAGCCTTTACTTCATCCTATTATCAATCTTGCTTAACTTCTGGAAAATAGTGGGCTGTTTATTGTATAACAATGGTTTTTGGATCTATTGATGAAAATGCGATAAATCACCGTCATCAGCGCTCCACACATAGGAAAGTTTTTGAGTTGTTAAGTTAAATATCAGAGCTCAAAATTTCTATCCGGTGTTATAGGATTCTGGAGAAAAGGCAATGCCTGGTATGTCCAGCAAATAGTATTACTAGGCATTTTCTGTTAGGCCTATGTCTGACAAAAGTAGAACGACATTGAAAGTCATGTCAGAAACACTGAGTAAAGTTATTTTCTCACTTTACCTAAATGGGCCTACTATCCATAGATGTGAATACGTATTTTAAAAATATCTCCCATAATTGTCGCTTGAAAATTGAATGGCATGCAGTCACATACGTTATTGAATAATGCACCGAAGATCCACTGCAATAGGACAGACGGATAGCTAACCCAAATACGCTTAGAAGCGCCATTAACAACTATATAGACCTACACGAAGCTGTCGGAATTATAATTAACTAGCTAAAACGTATTACTTCAACATTTTTCCAGTTGCTTTTCCTCTGTATTAGTCAAGTACTGTAATTATATTCGTAAGATCAGAAAAACAAACCGGTCGAGAATCACAATGTGTTTGTTGAATGTTACAGAGAACGGACTGCCGAGACGGCTACGGACGGCGTACACCAACACACAGCTGCTCGAGTTAGAGAAGGAGTTCCACTTTAATAAATACCTCTGCAGGCCGAGGAGGATTGAAATTGCGGCCTCGCTTGATCTCACTGAACGACAGGTAAATTGCCAAACAATTACACTCCCTTACGATAATCTGTAAATTACAAAATGTAAGTGGCCTATTACACTACACTGCAACCGATTGCGTGTGATTCGGCTGCGCGCGCATTCTGTAGACAATGAAGAAATTTCATGACACGGCACCGACAAAACATGGCATATACAATTTTTTACAAAATCGCCAACATCTCAGAAAAGAAAAAAAGGATTTTATTGTAACAAAAACCAAAATAAAATTTGTAAAATTTTTTCTAAATTTCACTCGCTGACACCACAAGGAACGAAAGTTTATCGCATGCCAAAAATTTCACTACATACAAATTAACAAACATTTCATGTCATGGGACCGTTTTAAATCTCTGTTCTTGAAACTTATTAAAGTTATTGGTTCAAATTTATGACTAAAACCATCCTCAAACGTCAAGGAACACGGTGGTGAAATAATGTTTTGTATCGGATCAGTAGTTTCTGAGGTTAGACCAGACAACGATACAAACAAATTTTACCTCTTTGTAATAGCAGTATAGACGCTATGTTTACTCTGCAACTGATTGCAGAGCATTTGCAGCCTGTTTTTACTACCCTGCAACTAGTTTCATGTAGGCTTGAAATCAGTTGCATGCAATCAGTTGCGTAGTGTAATAAAGGCATAAGAGAACATTAGAGCGTACATGAGTGCAATCAGCTGGAGCCTGATTTTAGGTCTACTACTCTGCAACTAGTTTTATATAGGCTTGAAATTAGTTGCGTAGTGTAATAAAGGCCTAAGAGAACATAAGAGCGTACACGAGCACAGAAGTGTACTCTGCGTAATAATGCAAAAGCATCGGTCTAATCTTCGCTATTCATTAACTGCTATAAAATTTCTGTCCTCAGCATATGGAAATAATTTCTGTGCTGAAAATTTATTTTCGTATTAAGGTAATTATTTATTGACATAAGAAGAAAACAGTCTCTTAAATTTCGTTGCTTAGTAACAGAGTTAATTTTTATAACAACCGATAGGCCTATAGAAAATACATAATCTCGTATTTCTATTCACAGTACAAAAACCAAATAGTTCTTAAAAATTGGTATGGAGAACTATACATGACTTCCTTGTCCTAAGATTTATATTTAATATCATTTAAATATAAATTGAAAATTTGACAAGTTTGACAAATTGAAATGAAATATTTCCATAGAAACTATTTCTTTGTTGCCGATAACGTAGGACACATATAAAAATTTACCTCCTCCCCCTTCAACTACCCTTTTTATTTATAGATATTTCGTCTATCTTTGTACAGTGGATTATTATGACCTGCTTTTCAGGATACTTTATTTATCAAAATTAAGTACCGGTACTTTACTCTTGTTAAACGTAAAACGTTGCAGGTAAACTACCGCTCTCCTTTAATCGCTCTTCACGAAAATCAATAGGCCTTGACTCGTCTAAAACTCGGGCACATATGCAAAAAATTGATTCTGTTTGGATTTGCGGCCATAGAAAAAATGCTACACACAGAGACACTTTTCGGAAAATAACTTTTCTTCATGTTTTGAGGGTAGTACAATCAGAATCAGCGCTTATCTCGAACACG
The DNA here is from genome assembly GCA_034769895.1 of Magicicada septendecula. NCBI lineage: Eukaryota > Metazoa > Arthropoda > Insecta > Hemiptera > Cicadidae > Magicicada > Magicicada septendecula. Next base: position 381,451,887 of record CM068373.1, read on the forward strand.
ATTTTTTTACTATCACCATACTTCCTTTTCCTTATGGAACATTGAAATAAAATGGAAAATAATGCTAAATGTCCATTTTCATAATACTAACTAATAATACTATAATCACGTTGTTATATACTACATACTATTATTATAAACTATTATATATTAGTCTACTTATTATACTAATAATGACTAATAATAAATCGTAGTAACGCTAATTCCTAATGGACAGATAGAGAAAATGGGTTAAAAGAACATGCATTTTTGACATTTAAGCCTATATCAACTCTTGTGAGAATGAGAAAATCGTATGATTTTAAAATCCTAGACGATATAAAATTATTATAGATATTAGGCCTATACAACTTTGATAGCAGAGTTTGCGTGATTTAAGAAAACCAGTTTTTCAATTCACCACTAATTTTTCCTGTGTGGTTTCTCAATCATTCCCCTGAACGAAAATAAATATTGCAAAGGTCCGGAACTTGATAGACAAAGTGCAAAATTATTTTATTTTATTATAGAGAATTAAACTGCTGTCTACTGTAACGCTTCTGTGGGTGTATTCATATCTCGAAGGTATTGAAGGTTTCGAGATCACATGAACCACCATTATCACTACAGTTGATGAATGGTTTTATGACATGTACGATTCATCTTTTTCTATCTCTTTAATATTACTGTTGTTTCTCTCAACATTTTGTTTTTCTTTAAACTTCTTTCTTTCGAACTTCTCTTAAAGTCGTTTCTTTCACTTGCTCTTTCCTTTCCTATGGAACCCATTTCATTTTTTAAACAAATGGATGGAATACAGAAGGTAGTAGGCCTATTGCATTATTTGCTGTATGTTTTATTTCCAAAATGTTTTGAAATATTTTTTAAAATCTGTGTCAACAACGTCTACTAGACTGCAGACTGCTACAAGGTTTAAGATTTTTTTTATTTTTGAGGCTCTCATCATTTGTTGAAAATATTGTATTCACTTTGTATATTGTACATTAGTTTAAACTAAGGATTAGTACTTAACTATTTTTATTAATTTTGTTCATTAAAATTAACTTAATATATCAAATTTAATGATTTAAAAATTATACGAACGGTAATGCAAAAGTGGTATCTAGCAAAAGACATTTAATAAAGAAAATGGAAATATGTATTTTATCTTTTCCATTTCCAGTTTAAATGGATCCATTTCGTTGAATGGTCACACAACTCTGGTGACTTTATGTCTCCGGGCACATAGATGTAGATATGGACAGATATAAGCTATTAACACATTATTGGTTTATTTTATTAAAACAGATAATATTTTTAAATGACTCCGATCGTGGAAGTGTAAATTTTCATAACATAAATCATCACAATTTTAGTCGTATATTTACGATGGTAATATGATATGATGTGTTATACAGAAAAGGTGTGTTCCCCTTTGTCAAATTAAAGCTATTATTTTTGAAACAATTAAACCTGGAAGTACCAGACTATTTTCATATAATTCTGGAATTTCTTAATATTTCCTGAAAAGTAAACACACAACTACAATTTCCACTAGACTAGGAAAACAAAAAATTATTTTAAAAAGTAATTCAAATTATCGTTCTCTAAAAGTTATTTTTCTGTGTAATAGAGATTTCCTGTCATCTGTATCATGAGATAAAAATTAAAGGGAGATCCGCGCTTTTTGTCCAATGCATTTTAAATGGACAAACAGGGGTTTAGTTGGGCACCATTGACAAATAATCTATCAAAGCTACGTATTTGAAATTTCTACCATACCTTAATACACATATTTGAAACATAATGTACTAGTTTGAAGCTATTCAGGAAAAAAGTACTAATATAACAAAATAATTACTTTTATAAATATTTTGAAAAACTTTTTTTATTTAAACAATTTTTACAAAATTAATTTTTGAAGGAAGAGATTAAATCTAGTACATTTTGATTGCAATATTGCAATGTTTAACCACACAACATTTGGACTCAATGGTGCTTACAGTTTTTGAGAAAAGTGTACCTAATTGTTGAAATCCATGGTTACGGAAAAACGCGGATAACGGTAAACAATGTAAGCTAGAAGGCAACGTGTAATACGTTTTATTTTATTTTTTTATTGTCACATTAATATAAATAACCTCATAAAAATATATGAGAATTAATCAGGATTAAATGGAAAATTTTTTGGGCTATAAAAAATTAGATTTTTTGACCGAAAAACTGTTTATCTCCCCTTAAACGATCTGGATGTAACCACTGTGCAATTATGCTGGTATAGGCATAATCTAGTCGTTAACGCAAGAAATTGCGAAAGTGAAATCAAAACCGATCAGCTTACACCTTTATAGACTAAATCAGCACATTCATTTGTGTGTGTGACAGTCTACTCTATCCACGTTTTATAGGTCGACTTTAAGTCTTCAGTTTCATCGGTAATCGTAATTTTTGTGTCTACAGAACGTGAAATTTATTCACTTTAGATTCAATGAACTTTTCTAACAGCCAATGCTTTTTGTACATTAATTAATAAAATTACTACCATTACTAAAATTAAAATTATAGGAAGTATGGGAAAGTATCTTAGCTGAGGTCCTCGGAAAAACCTATTCCTAACAACCATTGAAGAATACGAGGTTAGATAAAAAAGGGCAATACGTGTATTATATTTTCTGGAGTGACCTTTTTGGTACAGTCTTGAACTCGCTCAGAGATGATTTTGTATTTTCAACAGTTTCGATACATTGTCTTTGGTAAAAACAAACTTGAGAATATTTTTTATTTCATTCTTCAAACTGTCGAGTACGGCGGTTTCGGTATCCTTACGATGTTTTTATGCTAAACTAATTGAACAAAAAATGGCGTATGGGCTGGCACACTATCGAGATGCAATTTTTGTCAATTATGAACCTACAACACTGGCCGTTTACTACAAATAAATGCACGCAAGTACGACACCCGAATTGCACTTTTTATTAACCGCAGCACGTAATAATAAAAATTAATGTAACAAAATGTCATCACAGTCTTCATTCAACTATCTCTTGTCACATCTTCGATTTATTCACGATTGTCTTTGGAGCTTTTAAACTATTGCAAACCACTCATTCACGCATAGCAGATCTGCAAAATTCTTTTGCATCACGTTGGAACAGTTTATCTCTTCTTCAAAAACGAGGGCTACGAGACAATAGAAATTACTGGGTATTTAAAAAAAGTTTTCTCAAACTCATTATTAAGATAATTTACAATACGGTTACACTGAGTAAAAGGTTTGGTATAATTGCAATCACGACCAAAAGTAAATGTGCGAAATTATTATACAATTATACAGAGTGTATTTTAATTAACTATTTTTATATTATTAGAATTGTAGGCCTATACTGAGTATAATTACAGGCATTAGTAAATTCTTTACCCGGCAAACGTTTACTAATCACGATATGAATAAAATTCTCGTTTTTTGGTACAGTATTTCTTGGGTCCATAAAAATCGACTAAGCCTACATATTTTATTCTTTCAATCGTGATTTGAGTTGGCATATTACATATTTTAACTATGAAAATGTCTTTGAAAAGAAAGGTACCCGAAACACATGTTAGGCCACGATCAAGTGACGACAGGGGTGAGGACACGTGAGCAACACATCGACGAATCAGCGTTTCTTTATTTCAATAATTTGTTTTATGGACACAAAAATTGAACGCGTTATCATTTAGTAATTAAATATAATTAATAAATATTAATTGTTATTTATAAAAATATTAAATAATTAAATATAATTATTAAATTATATAATTATTATATATTTATTCGGGGTCAAAACGTCCTACGACATTGTCCGATGCCTAAACTCCATTGCTGTATGTCGTTGCAATGTTCGTAGTTTAGCCCTCTGTCCACTGTTTTCTTGGGTCTTCCTTTTTTCCTGTGCTCTCTAGCTATCTATCTCATTGTTTTCTTTGGTAGCCGGTCTTGTCCCATTCTTTGTACGTGTTCGTACCAGATTAGTTGTTTTTCTTCAATGCAGTCGATGATTGCCTTTTCTACGCCCATTTCTTCTTTGATCGTTTCATTTCGTATTCGCTCTAACCTTGAATTTCTAGCAGCTCGTCTCAAAGCATCCATTTCTGTAGCTTCCAATTTTCTTTTTACCTATTCCTTTATTCCCCATGTTTCGGATCCGTACATCAACATGCTTTTAATCATACGATCGAATATTCTTTTCTTCCTTACTTTTCGAATTTCTGTGCTCCATAAAATCCCATTCCATGATTTAATTATTTGTTTTTCTTTGTTTATTATTGATTTTATTTCCACATCATCTGTTCCTTCTTCATTAAAGTTTACTCATAAGTATTTGTAGCTGTTGCATTTTTTTATACGTTTGTTGCTTTCTAAAATTAAATCTTTTGTTTCTTCTCCGACACATAGATAGGACAGCGTTTTTTCTATGTTAATCAGTGATCCCCATTTTTCGTACTCTTCCTTCAGTTTTCCTTCAGTGTCATAGCATTCATTTTAATTCTTCATTTATATCATATTTTTCGTTTTAAAACTACAAAAATGATTAAATCGCGGGCTGTGTAGAAACAAATTGGACAGTGGGTCGTATTTGTCCCGCCGCCCGGTAGTTGGTCGACCCCGTCTAGTACATCCCCAGAACCTTGTGACGATATCCATACAGATTTTAGAACTTCCTGCTAGGCTACAACAGTAATGTATTAAATACTGTTAGCTTGCACGTAACATTTAGTACATTCTTCCATATTTCCGTCTGAAATCTTTACGTGCTCCAACCATCGAAGCTTTAGAACAAGAGACATACACAGTTATTTAGCTAATTTGATTATCTGAAAGACGATCAATTTATAATTACGAAAGTTCTTTGTTTCATTTTCTCATACGCGAAATGTACTTCCACAGATTTAAAACATCTGACACAAGAATAATTTATATTATCTGTAATACTTGTAAAGATGTAACATCGTGTTACTGTACCGTCATGTTAATCAGTCTCTTTACCTAAAATTCTCCTAAAACTGCTGAACACTTGTCTCATTAATTAACTAATTTAATCACCAAGGACTGTAAAATTATAATAATGTGACACAAAAATTATACGAAAAATACAAATGCAAAATTAAAGGAAGAATTTAAGATACTAGAAATTTGATACGATAATGACGTTGGCAGCCATTTGTATTGTATTCTAAAATTAATTTACTTTCTGTTTAAAGCGGATGTGTCAATAGTCTTGCTCGAACCTTGTGTGTTTTTATACTTTGAGAACAATAACAAAAAACATCGTTCTAACTTTTATGCCTAACAAAACTGTATATTAGAAAATGGTATTTACGTAAATTTATATGCCCGTAAAATTTTCGATTATTTTGCCAGTCTCCCGCTACCTAAACTTAAAAACATATTTTTTACACTTTATAGGAAAATCGTTTTAAAAAAGTGAAAACTCCTGTTCCGATTATTTTTGCCGAAGAGAACACAGGCAGTGCAGAGGTCTTTACCAACAGGCTTAATTTTTGTTGCAATATTTCAAATGCTAATTACAATATTGAAAAAGATTGCAAGGTCGTGGAAACCTGAGTCTTTTTGTTTACGTTGCCAAAAATAAAGAACCTAAAGAGTACGAGACAGTGTAGGTATTGTAGATGTGTATTATATATGTAGATAAGTTCACTACATATAATAAGGCCTACTGTAAGTATTTACAGAACCCAATTCTGTCTTATAATTCTTGTTTAACTAATTATTGTATATAACAGTTAAAATCTTGCGATAGACAGTTTCGCTAAGTGAAACACACGTCCTAAATTTATTTAGCATATAGACCTTTCGATGTAGTTACTATTAAAAAAACTACCCTAACAAAACTACACTAACTTGATAAGACGATGACTAATTACAACCAATCCGAAGGAAAATACAAATACACAAACAAACGCAGAAATGTTTGTCAAGCATAGGGAGTTAATCCTTATGTGAATAACGACTTCTAACATGTCTGTTGACGGAACTGTAGAGTACAATACGTCATTAATTTACTGCCTATATATCTTGTTTACATTGTTTGCTTCATTGTTTTTCAAACGCATGTTCTGGACCCGTAAATGGGTTAATGGAATGGAATGTGGCACGGTCTTCTGTGACTGTGTGGGTACTGTGTACGCGAGAACTCGCGAAGTGTGCCGAAGAATATTTTGGCACCAGTCAACATAAAAATTTCACAACCTAAAAGTAGCATGTAGAATCGTTTAGATTCATTTGTATTGTTTTAAAATGCTTGGTCATTGTCAGTCATTCCAGTCGCCGACCCAGTTTAATACTAAAAGGCCCGGATTTTAAAGTAATTTTAAATTTTTTGTATTGTTTTAAAATGCTTGGTCTTTGTCAGTAATTTAATCGCCGACCCAGTTTAATACTAAAAGGCCCGGATTTTAAATTAGTTTAAAATTTTACAAAATTTTAATTTTAAAATTGTATTTAGACCAACAAAAAAGAGTTACAACCAAACTTAAACTTAACGTGTATTGCTAGGAACATTAAGTACCAATTTTAGCTTGAATAGGCGCCGTTTTATACGTATTGTACAAATGTCTATGGGAACCCAGTGGCCAGGAGCACCAGGAAAATTTTCCACTAGTACAGTCACCGAAAGAAAAATCTCGAATTCAGTGTGGCGTCTTTGAGATTTTTGGATAGAGCTGAATAAAAGGATGAGAATGAATTTAAAAAAAAAAGTTTGCCAGAATTCCGTCGCGGAATTTTGAAAAAAGGGAGGGGGAAGGTACAAACAATGCATTTTTCGTAATTATTTCGGACAATAAAAAAGTAAAAAAAAAAAAACACGAGACTTCAAAAAGAAAGAGCACTTTTATTATACATATCGTGTATTCTGTTTAAAAAAAAATGTTAATTACTTTTGGTACAGAAATTATATTCACAATGTCTTAGAGCACCATTTAATTATAAGAATTGTGTTTCAAATATTCATTACTGTCAGCAAAAACAAAAGTCGAAAATTTGGTAACTGACATAAGTTCATAAGATCTTCGGATTTGTAATTACTTTTACAACCAGGAACAAAACACTTAAGTGGCATTATCGTTGACAAACCTACATTAAATGAATTATGCACAATTTATTATTTCCGTCGGCTAATGTTTTCAATTAATTCCGGGAGGTTACTGTAAGTTAAAAATTCTAAGCACCCATCCTAGTTAAGCTTTATAAACACGTGCAAATTTTAGTTTAGGTTATGTTTCAATAAGTACGTGGGTTGATCAACACGTTTTTAAAATCAACTTATTATAAAAAACACAACAAACAGTGTAGTATTATAAACTATAATATTAAACAGCACTACTGCACTACAAAAATCGTCACTAACAACAAATTGTAACAAGACCTTTGTAAATTTTACTAGAAAGTTAACCACTCACACGATACACATCACACTCCACTCAACTGCCGCTTCGTCCTCAAACGCGACGTTGCCACATTTATACTTTCCAGTCTGACACTAGAGAAGGCCAAGCATATAGTCGTAATTTTTACGTCTACAGTCACCTACACGTGTTGAATGTCAAAAGTCATATAATCGTAATATTGAGGGTTGGCTTGTTTCCTCAGGCGATACTTCACTAGTCATCTCTTGTATCCTACAGAAGTGCCCTCCTCGGAGGACATCAAGATGACATTCTACTAACATCATAGTGCTCTCAATGCAACACCAGCTCTTTAATCTGGTTATAGAAGGTCTGCACCTTTAATGGCATCGTTCAACCCGAACCCGAGGCCTTCCTCTCATTGTAGTTCCTCGCTGCACCTCATCACTAATGACCATACTGTAGCAGAGAGGGTGCCGCAGCAAATGCCCAACAAAAGTGCTCTGTCTTTAATAGGTAAATGTTTTACATAAGCAGGTTACTGGCCTGCTGTACCACACCCAAAGTAGAGGACCGAGAATTTGACATCAGAGTTGTCTTCCTTCCAGACTCGGTTGCTTTCACCACAGCTTAGTGCCCGGTCTGACCTTGGTTCTACATCGGAGTATCCATCTCCTAGCCTTTGTGAACCCAGTCACCTTTCATTCAAGTCAGTACAGGACACTAAGAAGTGAGAAACAGAAGCAAACATGCCACTAGCCTTAGAATAATCTAATAGCGTAGAAAATAGAAGATTCGGTCAAAAGAGACCACAGACAAAGATAAAAGAAAGGAATCTCGCCAAAGATAAATTGAAGCAAAGCGAGAATCCATCTAAGGTACATTGGGTGCGCTGTATCTGTATCCACAAGATGTGGATAGCTCCTTTCATATTTGGTCAATTTCTGCATTCTTGTCGTATTTCCTTGGACCTTATTATGTTCCCTTGAACTTTTTAACTTCTCACCTCTTCCTTATTTGTAAGTTATGTTGGTTCCAGTGAATTCTAATTACTGGTCTTATTTCATCAACTTTTCTTCATTTTCAGCAAAGATTAATCTAAAAATAGTTTAATGATGCTAAGCAGATAGGCTAGACCTGGTCATTACAACGCTTCTTCGGACGTCCCACATCTCGGTCCTTTCGGCTTATAATTCCATAGTTGTTTGGGGAAGCGGCAGTCATCCGTTCTGTTACGGTGTTCCCACTATTTTAGCTGTTACTGGGCAATCCCATCCAGTATGCTCATAATATTCAGTTTCTGCCGTACATCTACATTTCTTTATAAATATTAAACGATATAGGCCTACACGACTGGTGTATTTATCTAATACATGGCACTATTACATTCATCACCCACCTTTAAGTACACTAAATGACTATCCTAAGCACATTATTGAATAAACAAAAGTGCTCTGTCTTTTACTTTGCTGGCCTGCAGAAATATTATCACTGAACAGCGATCATCTACATATAACTTCGCCTCTGCAGTTTCTGAACTAATCTTTAATACCGCGTAGGCTGACTATGATTTTTGACAGTTACCGAATATTGAATAAGTTAATGTTGAATCATAACTATTTATACCGACATTACTCTTTAACTCAGACTACTGCTAAATATAACGTTTACAACAGTAGTAACTTTGGGAACCTGTTGTTTCTTGCTCATCACTGCCAAACCGTCACAGAATTAAGCATACACGTATGATAAGGCACATTCCACAAAAAGATTATTCTGAAGTGGGGGCGGGGACGAATGCAACCGGATTCCCTCCCAACGGAAGGGCGAAAAAAATTGACGAATTTTGTTAATCTCGTAATTTTTAAGCTGTTTTATTATTTTTTCAGCTGTTTACACTAATGTAGTAGTAACTGTACAAACAGGTTTATTATACAGCATTACCGTATACATTTGAAATATGAAATACAGAAAAATCAATCAATCAGTCAATAAGTATCTCGTAAACAGTGTTTCAGTAACCCGTATTTCTATTGTGTTACTACCGTTTATTTTAATGGAACTAATTACAGGATGTTACCACATGATTTTCAACTACAGTACTTTAAAAATAGTAATGTTGATTAGTCTTAACTTGTTTTTTCTTTTGTAAGATGCCGACTCGATCCCCCCCCCCCCAAGGCCAAATTCTAGATACACCACTGTTATGAAGTAGCTATTAATACGGATTTTCTCCTTGTAGTTAGCATCATCAATGTACGGTACTCTCATTTGAAAGCCTTTGCGTCTATGGTAATTTTTAACTTTATATTATGTAGGTCTATTTTTTAAAATTAATAATATATATCTTTATAAGTGAAACAAATATTTAAAAAATATTTTTCATAAACATTTTTCAAATTAATTTTGTTTATGATGTGAAACAAGTAAGCTTGAGCCGTTCCGAAACTCTGTTGTGTCGCTTCCTGAGCTCACTATAATTTAGTGTAGAATAAACAGCTTTACTAAAATCCAAAGATTATTCTAAGTAGGCCTACCATTAACAGATATCTATTTTTATACGCTTCTTACAGTTTGAAGATAGTTTATGTTTGTTTGGCAAGATTAAATGTTTACTAAGACAATAGTAATAGATCATAGCAATTTGTCAACTTTCTCGTTTTCAGTAGACGATACCTCCGACTTACAAAAAAAAAGTAAATATTGTAACAAGACCCTTTATATGGCTGTAATCAATTAAGTCCCCACTGTTTGGACTAGCCACTTGGTCACCAGACCGCTGTATGCCGGTCGTTACAAAAGAATAAAATGTATACGGAAAATTCAATAAAAATAGAATTTTCAAATAATAAAATAATTTTGTTTATGTTTATAGAGGTATGTATAAGAGATAAATCTGTTTTTTAAAAGGTTCTGGTAAAATTTTAATCACAGGTAGGTATTTATTGACCGTCGAGCACTTCTTGAAGATTTGCACCAAGTCTGGAGTTAAATAGATTAACTCCAGGTAATAATCGATTGGTGACTTTTCTGACTGGTCCAATATCTTGTTCAAAATAGAATGTATTCTTCTCACTTAAGTCCTTCAGCCTTATAAATACCCTTAAATTACCCTGTGAAATAAGTACAGATACAAAATAATGGAAATATAAAGATTTATTGACAATTTTAAATAAATAATCGATATTTTATCGATGGAGAGCAATTATCGACTCTGTCTCGGGAATTATCGATTGTGTCATACAGAACAAAATTTTATGTTATATTATATTAAAGACAGGTTCTTTGAGCGATTAGAATTAATAGTCAGAGAAGGGTGACGAGAAAGTATAGCATTAACAATTAAAAATATAAATACAATAATTACTATTCAATAGTATTTTAAATAATTCAGTATATAATATTTGAATAAATGTTTTGTCGAACCAATGAAGACTGACGTCACTGCGATATGGTTAGCAGACTTCGTTTTCAAGATGGCCGCTACTCGAGTTGGTCTTGGTTACTGCATATGCGTCGTGTCAGAAAATTACTATAAAATTACCTTCATTAAGGTCTAAAATGTCCCCGCACTGGTGTAATATGTCTGTTAATCTATTTGGTGTATTCTGGTGAAGTGTTCTGTGTAAACTTGTGTTAGTTAGTTTATTTTCTATGTGTTCAACTTCTGCGGTTAAGTTCTCAAGTTATTGGTTAGGATTTGCAGAATAAATCAGTTGAAATATAGTGTTTTACTTGTTTCTATCACTCGTATTATGTAGTTAAGTGTTTGTTTTCACTATTGTCGTGAATGTATTAACAGCTTTAGCTTTAAAAAGTGTTTAAACCGCCTAACTCTCGTTTCACTGATTTCAATGGCTAAACACTAGTATCATTTTCAATTCGATTTTAAGAAACGTTCTTCACACAACTGTCCAGCTTGATATTCAACAAAAGACTAATTAACTTGGTCATAAATCTGGCCCAGTTAATCCTTGAAAAAGTATTGTTAACATTTTTCGACTTCCCATACATATGATAAAATATTACATTATGTATGGAATTTATCTATTTTATTCCTCACTTTTATGAATTATTAACCTTATTATTGGTTTAATCATCTCATTCCCTTTAAATTGATGTATTATAGCCCATATCTGTAGATATTTTGTGGAAATTAACAAATTTCTTTACTTTATGGAAATATTCGCCCAAAATTGGATTTCCGTCTTTATACAAAATTCCCTCCATTTTAAATATTATTAATACTATTATAATAAATTTTAATTAGTCATATTCCTCTTCCTTTCTTTAAATACATATAAATTACACCTTTGAACTGGTTTTTTGTGTTAGTCTGTAAATTTGACATTGCTCTTTAAAATTAATTAATTTCTATATTTTGAAAATTTACAAAATGTTAAGGTATATTTCCTTATTATCATTTTAATTCATAGGATCATTCCTAGTAGTGGTTAATTGTGTTATCTTATATAAATCTTGGTAGTTTACAGGATTTATAAGTGAATTATACTATTTTATATTGGTTCTGTGATTTCACCAAATGGCCTAGATTTTAGAATTTTATATTTCTTTCTTTCTCAAATAATTTAAACTTAATTCCTCGTCTGACTTTACATAATTACAAATATATGAAAATAACATGATTTATAACTTATTGTGTTGTGTAGTAGTTAATTAATACTACAGTTAATAAAATAATTAATTATGAACATTGTTTAGCAATCTGCACAATTTAACATATTGCAGATATGGCTTGAACATATATTTTTTAACCATTTTTGAGCTAACATAGCATACCTATTAGAACATTATTACTGGTATGTAGGTTATTATTTATCAAACATAATTCTTTTTAAAACACATAACATAAATCTTATTTTCTAATAAACCTTACAAATACATTTATTTAATACATTGATTTTAGGACTGTGAAATAACAGTCTATTTAAACATGTTACACTTATTCATACTATATTAGTACCAGTCCTTTCTGGTTTAAACCATTATTATTGTGATCCCCTACATCAGCAAACATTAACTCCCATACTCTATTTATTATCATTTTTTACAAATGTCTTGTAAATAAAGATTTACATTAAAATAATAAAATACTGGAAACCTTCCATTTTATTATTTTATTATGCTGTTTATTATTAGATTTTAAAGTTGTGATATAGCATACTACTAAGTTATAGTATCACCAACTTTAAGTTTATTGCATTTTTTTAAAAAACAACACTTACACAAATTCACTTTCACTGTTGGTTCTGATATTTTGAGTCTTATTATCTCAGACCAGACCTTTAGTAATCATGGATCGTTAAGACTAGTTTATTTTCTTTATTACACGATAGCTTTAGCCGGTGCACTTCTTATAACGCTATACAACACTTTAGTTTTCTCAATAATTACATTTTATAAGATTTTGGGTATGTTATACTTTCTTTTGCATAGTTTTTGTGGATTTGGGATAGATAGTAGTTTATATAATAATAGGTTTTACTACGGTGTTTCTTTCATACTATTTCTTCCTCTCCTCCTGTCTTCTTTCTTGTCCTTCTTCGTATCTTCCTTCTGGTATTCATTCTTGTCCCTCTTCTAGTCTTCATTCTTGTCCCTCGTCTAGTCTTCACTCTTCTGGTCTTCCTTCCGTTCTTGGGTAAACCAAGGTACTTGGTGTTATCACGACTGAGGTTTAGTTTGGAGTATTTAATTTATTCACTGAACTGACTTTATTCTTCTATACATGTTTCAGGGTATTGTTTTCTTCCTGTTCACAAACTTTATTCTTCCCTCTTCTTGTTTTTGGGGTATTTTGGTATTCACGACTCTTTAATTGAGTCTCTTTTTTCTTTGATATGGTCTTATATAACTGGTTTACTGCTCTGAGCTTCCTGGGTAACTTACTGGTATTATACTATGAGTTGATGAGTTGCTTCGATACTTTCTTTGGTTTTTAAAAACAGTGGTTTTTATATATAATGTAGTGAGGATTTTTATTTTATTGTGGTTCATTCCTCTGATTTATTTAAATGTCATTCAATATTATTATAACATTTGTTGGTGTAATTAAACTTTATGATTTCACATGACTTAAAATGTAGTGGATTTTCTGTCACGCTACAATATAGTTTTGAATTTTAATAGAAAAACAATAAAAATTTTAATGGTTAAGTTAGCTGATTAATCACTTCATACTAAAAAAAATAGAAAAACCAAATCTGTTTCCATGAATGTAACAAATATTGAGAATGAGAAAATTTAATAGCAATAAAACGGAATAAATAATCATTTGACTGTGTCTGACATTCTCTTTTATTTTTATTTATTTATTTTTAATCGGTTTCTTCTACAAAATTTTACGCGATTTTTTACGCAAGTGGTGTCAGAAGTTTTGGCAAGCACCGGGGGCCGCTGGCTGTTTGCGAAAGCACGACAGAAATATCTCAGGATTGTAGATACCTGTTCTACACCCTTCGGAAACGGCAAACCATGCTTTGTGAACTTTTGTTTAAAGAGATATTCATTTCCATATTCCAAAGAAAAGGGATGCGTGGTGATACCAATACTATAAATTCTCAATAACGGACCGTAAAACATAAGAAACTTGTTTCTTCAATGGCGCCATCTTGTGTGTGTGTGTGTGTGTGTGTGTGTGTGTGTGTGTGTGTGTGTGTGGGCGCGCGCGTGTGTGTTATTTCAAATAATAACAATTCTACTTTTCTGTTTGTTGTATTTTTAGAAATTAATTCTACTTTCAGTGTTATTGTACGTCTACATTAAAATGTAAACCAGTTGTCTGTTAAAAAACTGATAGAGATGAAGAATTTATTTGTATAAAAATTTTGCACTTAAAAATATTATACCATCATCATACGACGGTAGATGGCTTAAATACACAGGTAAATAAATTATAGTCTGATAATCAAGAAGGCGACATGAAATCCTGTGCCACATGTCATCGGAGTTTGTTTTTAAACTGTTATTTCAGTTTCGTGACAGTAACTTGAAAATCATGTCCGAGATATTATGAGTCCAAAACTCGTTTATGCTAACAATTTAGAGACCAATGGAAATGAGTATTTAATTCTTAGTTAAATATACAGATCAGGACACATTCACCAGATTTTATGTCCTGACTGTAGTGTAAAATTATATCCAAAAATCGCACTTTGTTTGGTACCAAATAGTGTAGCAACTACGGTTAAGAATTAACCGGCGTAAATTTTTAAGGTTAAGAATTTACTTTGATCTTAACGAAAATAACAAAAATCGTAAATAAAAAAAACTTTTTCAACATAGTCGTCTTACATGGGGAATAAGAATTTTTTGATTACCAGTTTTTTAATCACATTGTTTCCCAACAAGAAAACATTGTAGCAAGGGCGATAGAATATTATTTAATGATAGATTTTAATTTAAATTTAAATTTAGGACAGACAAAAAACTACTCGATAGATTCGTTTAACGCCGAACGCTTTTTTAAAACCAAATATTTACAAATCTAATTTGGCCACGCATTGTATAAGTAATACACAATCAATTTCCCAACATTCAAAATATGAAGTTAATTAAAAACATAGAAAAAGGTCAAAAATAAATACCGTATTTGGGAAAATCTTAATATTTACAAACATAGTAACAATTTTGTTAAAATTCATTCCCGGGCTGTTTGGCCGTGTTCCATTGATTCTAACTAAAACAGACGTTTTTACAGTACCATCATCAGTGTAAAAAACTGTACACAGTGTCATGAGCTGTACTAACGTAGGGTGGTTTCTAACAAACGTGTTAGTACAGCTCGAATTTGTACACTGATGATAGCAGTCGATGGTGCTGTCGAAACGTCTGTTTTAGTCAGAAACAATGGACCACGGCCAAACAGCCCGGGAATGAATTTTAACCACATTGACTCCGGCCGGGTAAGTCTACGAAGTATATTATAATAACAATAATTTACTAATTAAAGAACAAACTCAATTAAAACAAAACAACATGATCAATTTAAAAATTATAAATTTATTAAATAAATTAAATATACATATAAAATATTTCCAATATAACCGACAAAACAGCTGATTGAGTAAATAAACATTAAAACAATCGGTGAGTAAAATCAAATTAAAGCGATCATTTCTTTTATTAATTCAAAATATATTTTGATATTGAAATCGAATCAATTCAATTGTTTGTTAATTCATTTATAAACTCTGCTGACAGTGAAACGTGCGTAAGATAAAAATACAATATAATTTTACTTGCAGAAATAGTTAATATTTGAAGTTACTCATAATATTGAAACCTGCAAGAAGTATTTATGAGTTACTCACAAAACAACGACATTTGTTAATGTTTGCATACAATTATCACTACCAACGTAATAAAAATATTTTGTTAGGCGAATCCTAGTAGCCATGGAGCTTGACTTTAGTCCTATACATTACTGCAGTCCCGCGATTCCCCACTAGAATTCCGCAGAAGCCTGGAGTTACGCGAGCCCAGATCCTAGGATAAGCAAAACCTTATTGCCAATCCAATAAATTATTATTTTTTTAACATTTTAAATAAATTTTTTGTCGTTCTACTTCACTACATGGCTTGGGCTATAGCCCGTTTCGACTTCACAGATTCTCTGGCCATTTTTTCCAGGGTCTTCCACGATCTCTCGTTCTCACTATATTCAAACGCTTGTTTAGGAATACGCGTGCCTACCATGCGTTCCACATGGGAACCAAGTCGTTTTTCTGTATATCCAGCCGGTTTTTCCTCCGTTGAAGCATTCGAGTAACCTAAATTTTACATGGAAGGGTTACCAGCACCCTCACACAACCCCCAACATGAAGGACCAAGTGTATTGATTTCGTGACAGACAACCCCTATACCGGCCGCCTTCTCTACGGCTGATGAGCCTGGTCTGCACATTCTAAATTCAGAAAATAAAATGGAAAATAGGTATGAAGAACCATACATGACTTCCATGTTCTAAGATTTATATTTAAAATCATTTACTTGAATTCAGTTCGATAATTTCTAAAAAAATATCCCCCACCCATAAAGTATTTTCACTGTTTATAGATATTTTTGTTATTATGGAGTAGTCGTTTAATATAATGTTATTTTCGAGTCATTTTATCTATAAAAATTAGGTACTTAATTCTTATAAGGAAACTACGCATACAGATACATATTTATACAATTATGTGATCACAAATTATTTTGTGGCCTGCTGGACCGTGGTTGCGGATCTTCACGCATAAATGATTTAAATTAAAATATAAAAATATTAATTTTATTGCCTGGCAACAAAATTATTTTATTTTTAACAATTACCATTGTTTGAATAAGATTAAATGCATTTCTATTTAATTTCGTCAAACTCATTAAATCAATACCAAACGTAAAAAAATTACCCCCTCACCGTTTAACTACCCTTTAAATATTTCATTTACCTTTCTACAGTGGATTATTATGACCTTCTTTTCAGGATACTTTATTTATCAAAATTAACTGCTTTACTCTTGTGAAAACGTAAAACGTTGCAGGTAAACTACCCCTCTTCCTTAACCGATCTTCACTAAAATCAATAGGCCTTGAATCCTCTACGACTCAGACACACACCCAAACAATTATTTGATTCTATTTGAATTTGCGGCAGTTATCATTCTCCATATAAAAAATTCTACACACAGACACTTTACGGAAAATGACTTTTCTTCATGTTTTGAGGGTAGTACAATCAGAATCAGCCCTTATTTCGAACACGATTGTTTTGTCATCACCATTCTTCCAGTTTCTTACGGAACATGGAAGTAAAAAGAAAGACTGCCTAGCCCTCGAGTACTCTAATTGCATCGGGGTCAGAAAGGACTAGAGTCAGTCAAGAGAGACTAGACAGGAAAGATTGAAGGAAGGGATCTCACCCAAGACAAGCTGAAGCAAAGTGAGAATACAGCTAGGGCACATCGGGATTGTCAAACCCGTATCCACAAGATGTGGACCCCCGCTGTGTATATTTGCTTTTCTGAACATTTTTTGACCTTATCACCACAGATTTGTTATAAATTCCTTCTGGCCAACAGATGTTTAAGACAGCTGTTGACGAAGACTTGTAGTTTGTCTGTCAGTGTGTAGTTTGTTGTAGTTCCACTTGTCAGGAGTCATAGCCATAGAACATAACTAGGCATACTGTAACTTTAGTTTCAGGTGTCTTCATTTTGTTTTCATTCTAATGCTTTGGTAAGCTGACAGAGGCAGCAGCAAATGCTCCTTTAGTCATCCACATTCGGGCATTTTTATAAGCCAGATGAAATATAATTATACTCACAGCACTACATTAATAACAGTGGCTTATTGACTGTAATATTCAATTGATATCAGTTTTTGACAGTACAGGGTTTGCTGTCGTACAGACACACACGTATACTCATAACTCACAAATGCATATATCCAAGTGAATGTGTGCTGTATGATGTGAGGTACTATAGTAGGAAAAATACTATACCCATATTGCCTAAAAATCTTCTAGTATTAGTTTATATATTGCACTATCATATTTTACTTTTGATAATCAAGAGAACGTAATTGTTTTGTTCAAATAGGGTCAAGCATTTACAGAATTAAGTGGCTTAGATAATTAACATATTCTGTTTTCCTTTTCAGGTAAAAGTATGGTTTCAAAACCGTCGGATGAAACATAAGAGACAAACTCTGAGCAAACAGTCGGATGACGGAGAGGAGAAAGAGGTGGGAAGTACCGGCAGCGGGAAGAGTGGGGGCAAATCAGCGGACAAGTCGCTGCTGCAAGACGAAGCCAGCAAGAAGAGCTGCCAAAATTGCGAACTCCCGTCAGGACTGTTAGGAGACCACTTAACGTCCAGAAACAACAATAACAACAACAACAATAATAACAATAACTTTAACAACAATAGCAACGCCAGCAGCGGAGCCAGCAGTGTCACCAGCACGACCAGTTCCTTCGAGAAACTAGAGGACGATTCAAGGTCAAACGAGGGCAGCGGAGTTTTAACGTCGCCCGGACTGATGACCGGCGTCAAGAGGCATCCGTCAGACGTCGTCGTCAAAGTGGAAGGTGGAGCTATATGTGCGTCCCCGGGAACCGTTAAGAAACCAACAATATCCGTGAAAGACAATCTTGTTCAAAGTAGAATAATGTTATCGCCGGACTCTGTAGTCAAACCGGCGGGCAATCTGACACCGTCTTCGACGCCCGGCACGCCGTCTGCGGGACAAAGTCCCTTGGACATTGGCGTAACAAATCCTGTCACAAATATTTATCCACAGACCAGACCCAGAAGTTCTCCGACAGCGGCAACCGCTATCGCCACCGCCACAGCGTCAGTAACCACCGTTCTTCAGCATCCAAACCCTAACATGATGACCCAGTCTCTGGTGCAGATCGTCCGGTGTTCAGCGCCCAACAGCTTTCCATCTCCTCCGCAACAGTCCAGGTCCAATTCAACTGACTACAGAATGGGACAGACTTACCGCCAGGCAACGCCGTACAGAGACTCCTACTCCCAGCAAAGAGCACCATACTCGCCGGATTCCGTGTGTTACGCTACTCGTCAACAGCAGCCTAGACAAAACGGCGTTCACGGTATCGTGACGACGCCGCGAGCGGGCGTCTCGAGCCATAACCAGAATTCTAGAGGTTATCAGAATCCTAACGCTGTCCACCAACAGTACTGTAACATGTACAATGGATATAATCAATCCGAGTCAAATTACGGCGGTTATCACAGAAACTCAGGGTATCCTGGACAAGTATATCACGAGGATTCGGGATACATAACGACGCCCGGAAGCACGAACTACGGGTCTTATCACGGACACATGTACGCTAGTACTCAGGATATGCAGAACCAACAACTACATCATCAGCTTCACGGTGGAAGTAATTATTACAGTGACGTGCATCAGAGTTACGATAGCCAGCATCAGCAGCAACATCAGCAACAGCAGCAGCAGCAGCAACAACAGCACGAACCGGGATACGTGTCGGCAGCGGCAACAAAAACGATGCCGAATTCATATTACGAAGGAATGACTCATCAGGGAGGTGACGCGGCCAATGTGCCGAGCCATTACGCAGTGTCATCACCAGATCAATTCCCCAACAACCCCGGCTCAACAGCTGTAATGACTCCCCCGAACAGTGTCCGGACTGATTCTTCAAGTGACCACTTTAATTCGTTCCACCATTTTTACGGCGACCCGCAGAGCCACCATCAGAACCACCACGGTTCGGTGTCAGGAGAAAACAGTAACAGTTCGTCCGACTTTAATTTTCTAACCAATCTAGCCAACGATTTCGCTCCGGAATATTATCAACTCAGCTGAGATATGTTGATAACATAATTTTTAAAATTATATCCTTATGTTATGAATATATTTTTTAAAACAAAAGTGATACAAGTGTTTTAGAATAGTGACGTTTTAATACATAAATTCAGTGAACACACACGCCATTATCTCTGTGTACTTAAATTCAGTGTTCTTTATACTACTTAGAGACTCACATTTCTTGTTAAGCATTGTTAGCCTATACTCCTATAGATTTTAATTGTGATTTCTTTATCTTTTTATTTAAATTTGCATCGTGCAATTTAATTTTAACTAACGCACAATATAGTGCTAATTAATATGATATTATGTTTATGAAGAAATAAAATACTGATTTTATAATAAGTTTGTTACAAATCTAAAGCCTCGTCTTGTTCTAAGATCAGAAAAATGCTATTCTACTTTTATAAGACAATACTTCGTTCGTTTTGCTGCAAAAGAAAATCAAAAGTAATTAATTCCAAATTAATAATGCTCTACTTGATTTTAGAGTGTAAAAAATATTCTTTGCAGTCCCATATTTATAATTTGTTTACTCGTATTGGTTACGATTTTTTGTTCGTCTTAATAGAAATTGGTATGGTTACAGAAATGAAAATAAAATCAGTAATAGGTAATCAGAATTGACGTTCTCCTTACGGAGTACTTGCACATGCTTTCATTAAGTTTTCCATGCATATTTTGTGACCTTTTGCATAGCAGAATAAGAAAATGTGCAATCAAGCAGAAAAACACTTTTGTAGAAATTGTTTTTCCAGAGGATTTAGATTTGAATGGTATTATGTTGAAGGTGAAATATGAAAAACACATCTCAATCGATGATTCCACTATTTTAATTAAAAATTAAATGTGTGTAAATATATTTTTATTTATAAAATTTCAGTATTAAGAAATACACGTTAATTTAGAAAGTCCACAGACAAACAGAGTAGTGAATGTTTAATAGAGAAATGTTGAATCGAATGTTCTATACACATTCCTACATTTCTTGGAAACGCTATAATACAATATTAGCAAATTTTCATTTAATAATCAAGTAAAGTAGTCTGTAAACATGTAGAGTAATGTAGATCTTTGTACGAGATCGTGGTTTAATAATACGTGAAGGCAGTGTTTTTCAAGTTTTTTTAAGTCGGTACTCCTTTAATGTTCAGACCATACTTAGAGACTCTCTCCAGAGCAGAATTCAAATACAGAAGATGCGTTTTCACCAAATGAAAGTATATTTTAGATCCACCTTGCTACGGGAGATGTAGCAATCACAAACTAGGGAGCAACAGGAAAGTTGAAGTTAATTTTGTCTATAATTTAGCAACAACGATTTTGAAGAATCGTTCCGTTTTCCTCCTGAGGCCTGTAGATTTAGCTCGAAAAGTCAGCCGTTTGTTTCAGCTTGTAAAACTTTAAAGCCTGCACACTTGTTTGGCGTTATCACGTTAACGATAACGAACGTGTATGCATTTCCTAAATGAATTTTTTTGGATAAACGGTCAACAAAGAAATCGTCCTATATAATGTTAACCAGTCACCGATCATATAATGATAATAACCAGTTTGTCGACAATCACATGTAAAATAAATGTAGTCGATGTTATATCAAAACATGAACAACAAATGTTTCAGTTGATTAATACTTCTGCATATGTATTGAAACAAAATAAATTAATTATTCAACGGCCCCTTCGATTCTGCCACAAACCTTAGATCTACTCTGCTCTGTCGTTTTGACTGTGTCTAATGTACTAATGTATTACATTTTGCAAAATTTTTTATAGGTTTTTAATCTCTATTAACTGCTTTGCTTATAGTGTAAACTAATAAATAATAATCTTATACAATACGTATACAGACTTTACACCTTTACAAACGTATTTCTGAGACTGGACCAATAAAACCTTAATAGCGGAAATAGTAGAATTAGTCGATAGTTATTTCGTGTTTTTCGCATTTCATTATCACCAAAAATAAATTGTCATCCTTCTCTATACATCATATGGACATGACTTTCGGATATGTGCAATTGTTAGTACTATAACTTTGTTTTTTAATTATTACTTATTATTGCTATTATTATCAATATAATGCATATTATTATTTTTTTACTATTTCTTTAATTGTTACATGTTATATTTGATATTTTTTATCCAGATGTATTATAAATTGTAATATAGTGTTGTTTTTTTTAAATACTTATTGATTGAATAAGAAAACTAAAAAATACTATTGAGACAAATTCCATTGTTTAGTAATGTAAATATCAGCTGTACACGCAGGAAAACGTATAAATATAACAATTAACATAGTATTTGAAGTCGTTTGTGTATTTTTTAAAGTTCTGCACCGCAAAACCAGTTTTCAATTGTCTGAATTACGATCAAAATTTCATTCCGATTTGTAATTCTTATTGTTTTACTCATATGATAAATGCCAGTGTTTACTGTTGTTCGTCTTTATAGAAGTTTATTTTCATGCCCAAAAGCCAGTTATTTTACTTCTAAAAAATTTAGAATTAATTACGTATTTAAGAAATTTAAAAAATGAGAACCTCTGTTCTCTAACAATTTTATGGGATGGAAAACGATTGGAATTTCAATAATTCACAAAATTAGAATGAACGAATTAATTGTTTACATAATTTTTGTAAATGTTATCAAATATTATTTTTGTTTTTCTATTTTAGACTCCCACGTCCTAGAATCACTTATCTTGACGTTCATATCCTACTTAGAAGCCGATATGTTGACTTATTTGTTGTTTAAAGTGGAAAATGTTCACGGTAATATATTTTTCTGACGCTCGATTCGTTGGTAGTCGGCTGCCCCAATTTTTAAAGCAGAATTTCTCTTACTTTCATAAGTCGTTACTACTTGCTAGACCCGTTCAATTTATAAAATGTAATAAAAAACATTTTACAAATAACCAAAAAAAAAAACAAGAAAATGTATTTACATTCAAATACACTGTCAAAGAAATTAGCGAAAGAACTCGGTTGCAATTGAGTTGAAGTTGATAGTAAAATATGTGATATAAAGTTGGTTATTAATTCTTCTCTTCAATTAGGATTGCATCAAAGCAGTAGTATTGTTACTGTTCAACAAACGACTTACTATCAACATTCGACATTCCTTTCCAGCAATCGGTCAACATAACGTGTCCGACTTATTGAATTAGAGGATATCTTACCATGTACTTCACACAACGTTCAAGTAGGCTTCGGTCCTCCTCGACAACTTGAAGAAGATAACCCCAATTCAGTTAAATACAATCTCTGAGTATTCTTCATAAGGGGCTCATTAATTACTTTATATGTGTAACTGATATCCCATGTTTAATTTATTGTAAATTCCATATCACTGCAAACCGCCCTATTAATTACTTGTTGAAGGTCACAGAAATAATACTACATACGTATATTTTAATCCTGCAGTTCCTTTCAGAAGGATGCGGAATAACACTCTTAAAAATTAACTCATTCCTCAACATACTAACTTATTTCTTTAAATTATTCCTTTATTTATTAATTATTTATTTATTCCTTTCTTCAGCTTTGTGTGTGCGCGCGCGTGTGTGTGAAATTGATTCAACTTCCTCGTCCGTTATTACATATTATTCTCCAAAAAGTAGATATCTGTTGTGTTGTGGTATTGTATTGTCCGGCACTACAGGCCCTGGGCTTCTTTCACAACTGGCCCCCCAATACCGTCTACGGAGGACACCAAGTCTTCTGAGATTCTCCTCGAGACTGTCCAGCCATCTTTTCTTTGCATTTCCTCTCGGCCTTCTTGCAACTGGTCTACCTTGGAATATTCATTTAGGCATTCTTTCTTCTGCCCACCGTATTCTTGCCATTTTTATATCGCCTAACATTCTAGATTTCCCGTAGAGCTGATGCAGCTCATGATTTCTCCTTCTTTATTCTCCGTTCTCGTAACTAGTCCGTATATTTCGCTTAGGATTTTTCTCTCCCACGTCTCAAACCCCTACACTGGTCTCAGATGTTTTATAAATTCTTATTTTTGACGCTCTCCTGACAGTCTTGGATCTGAATACGTGTAGTATAGTACAAAATATATTTTATTTTCGGCCGCTACGCGTTCTTTAATTTCTGAAGGTACGTAATTTCGTTCTGTAGCCAAAGAACCCAAACAATTAAATATTTTTACCTTTCCAATCGGTTTATTCCTAAGTGTCAGTATATTAAGTTTCCGTCCTTGTGAGTTCTCTCAACAACTTCACAAACTTAGCTTCTGCAAGATTTGTTCTACACCCATGCTTTGTGCAGCTTTTCTAATCTTGTGCAAGTTTCTTCCAAATCTCTCCGGTTATTGTATTGTCCTGTAGCAATTTCTTGAACGCCTTGTTTCAGCATCGCAGGTTTCTGTTACATAGGCTATGGGTTACCGTGTACAATAGGGTGACGTCGATTTTTAAGACAAAAATGAGAACATTTTGATTAACGAAACGTATACTTAAAAGTTTCTAATGAAATTGTGAACCGCTTTGCAACAGACTCTATTGTGCACTCTGTTCTCTTTAATCCGAGTTCAACTAGTTTGGTGAACGCACAGTAATTTGGTCAATTTAAAAAAAGGAAACCTTATAAAAATTACACGTAGTACAGAAATTAGTTACTGTATCGTAAGTGAAAAAATTCTACACACAGAGACACTTTTCGGAAAATGACTTTCCTTCATGTTTTGAGGGCAGCACAATCACAATCAGCCCTTATCTCGAACACGATTTTTTCGCAATTACCATACTTCCACGTCCTTACGGAACATGGAAGTAAAAAATCGCGGGACAAATATTAATAAAAAACACACATTAAAGAATGACCGTTTTTGTTTCAGTTACTGTAATCTGACTGTGTTACAAATTTTATGTTTCACTGTGAGGCTGTGTATGTGTGATACACGTGTGGCTCCGAACGTCTGATCTTATCGTCTGAACGTGATAAAATACACTTAGTTTATATAAAATCTTCATACGCAAGAACTACTGTCGATTTCCGCAAGAAGAAAAAAAGTTTAAATTTCAATTAATATGAACAATGACGTTTATTTTCAGTAAATTTAAAGAATAGAGTCGTTAAACATCTTGACACAAATATGAAATCAGATAACTGACAATATCCACTCGAGTGGAAAATAATTACCAGTTATGTACAATCTAATCGTCATTTATAACCGACATTCCAATGATACGATTACTTTACAAGTTCGTATGCGCGTGAGACGAAACGATGAGATTGCTGGTACACTTGGTTCCGCTCGAAACGTGTTCTCCTGTCATTTATTTAAAAAAGTCTACAATTTTATTTTGTTTCCACGTCAGTTACGAATACATTTACGAGTCGTATCTGACATCGCAACATTATCATTACAGTTGGAATAATTGTATCATGTTAAAAACACTACTGTGGCTTATGAACTTCTTGTGGAATTTTATAAGCCAATACAACGCCGTTTGAATACGTTTAAGGTCAATTTTACTTCTGAAATTCAGTAGGCCTAAGCACATTTCATAATTTGGAAGTAAATTACTTGCTAAAAGATCCTATCAAAGGGCTGTGTTTCTCTTCGGCCACTACACGTTTCATACCTAATTATGTAGAAGTTTCATAACGCTAACGGCTTTTTGGTGACCACTTGACACGCCATAAATTAATTTACACCTGAAGTAAACGACGAAATGTCGAAGCCGATGTAGAAATTACTGGTAACGTGTTGTAGAAAGTATGTTTATGATTAGTTTTTTTTTAATACTGAAAGCCTACTGGGTGTTGATAAGTTTTATTAAATCTATGATAAACTGAATTTTTGTAGCTCAAATTAACGATTTGTATTTTAAATTCAAATTACTCTTCCAAAGTACACATGTATTTACATAAATAACTTTTTATTAGTAAACAGAATTTTTATGTAGGTATAAATTTTTGTTCACCCTTAGTATATAAAAATTCTAAATACAACTAGGTAAATTTCACATTTTCTCTTGTCCGTCTTCAACAAGCAATAACAGAGGTAAATAAAACTTGCAAATGAAAAACATACCAATTATATGAACAACTAAAAAATGAGTCATTTTTTAACAAATCGTTGTTTGTCACGCATATTTGTAAAAACTGTTGCAATGAAATACCTACCAAGTCTCACATCGTCCGTATTAGGCCTACAAAATAACCAATATGTTCTTGGGATGCATCATTTTTACTTTTGTCCTGCACAATATTTTTCAGATCAATTACTCTTTTCAGTGACCAATTTGAGGGAAAAGACGCAGCCTCGACGGAATGTGAAGACCACATTAGCGATAAAATATATTCTGCTATGGTTAACTTTCGAATTTACGCAAGTTGCGTCTTTGTTAAATGTGTACTTTTAACAGCTTCGATTGTTAGAATGTTTTAAATGATAACTTGTAACACTGCAGTTCATACCGGCCACAGTTCGCGAGTGCACTGTGACATAAATACGAGGAACATTCCGGGAAAATGTGAGAGACTTGCCCCGAATTCAAACGGTGGTAACGATCAATAGAAAACAATTCAACTAGAGCACACTGTAAGTGTGATATGTACGGTAAATATTGTAATACGCAAGAGTTAAGTTATCATAGTAGGAAAATATCCATCTCATCATGTAGGCCGACATATAATATATCAAATCGTTAATATGGATATAGTTGTTGAAAAGTGAATACTTTATTAATATATAACTATATAAATTATATTATATAATACATAAATTTAACAACGAATCGGGAAAATAACATTAAACTTATATCCTAATATAAAATAAAACTTAATAGTAGGCCTATAACTTAAAACATTAAACGTTTTTTTAAATCTTGGGGGAGTTTACTTTAAATAGAGTCTTCTTGTGTGACATTGGAGACTTTTAGTGTGGCCGAGTTGGCAACGCTGATTGTTATGTTAAAATAAAACTTATAATTTTAAAATTACGCTACTTAAGGAAGTGTTATGTTAAAATAAAACTTATAATTTTAAATTTACGCTAATTAAGGAAGGATAAAATGCATGAAAATCCATAACAGCCTATACCGAACTTTGGCATTCTTTCCAATAACGACACAATATTCTAGATCAAACCACCAGTAGGTTTTTGGCTATATATAAGCGCTGCCTCGCTTTTGGTTTTGGACCCTCTAAGATCAAACTCTTTTATTGTTTCAGGAACTTAAATTCAACAGAAGTCTGGAAACAGTCTCATCAAGCAAGAGCAACATAAAATTTATAAACTATAAACGTTACCTTCACCGTTATATTTTACATTTCATATTCTAAAAATTAACGTCCGCAGACAGTCGTAACTTACTCGTCTCGTATTCTTTAAAGAAAAACAAGGATTCCCTGAAACAAAAAAGAGAAAATTACTTAGCGCTGTTCTTGTTATTAAAGCGAGTTTATTTAAATAATATACGACGTAATAAATCATAAACAAAGGTAATAATAATAATGATGGTGCAGTACATTAAAGTGATTACCATAGTAAGGAAAGAAATATGGCGGGTCTTTGTGTTCGTCGCCATGCCGACTCTCCGTGGTTGGTTAATGTGTGACATGCAACTCCGTCTTTCCACTAACCTAATTATACGTTAAATCTATATTTACGTCAACCCTCCATATTATTACTACGTTATTTCGGTAATAACAATGGGGGAAGTGTTGTGATTATAATCAACCTCGCTACATCAAAAGAAACCCTTCAGCCTGCTTTACATGCGGTCTTATTTAACGTTACAGCCATTGTGTGTGGCTCGTGTATACGCACGTACGTACATGCACGCGCACCCGCCCACTCTCTATGATATTTATTTTATGCTTTACATTTCAAAAAAGAATTGTAACCGCTTTTAAAAGAGCTCTTCTGTGCGGTAAAATATCAACTCTACTTATAGGCCTACTACTCAACTTACTTTATAAGATATCAGCCGGTTTCTTCACCCCTTGTCATGATTGGCGTGTTTCCTTTGTATGTAATTTTCCTGAAATTCTTCATTTGAATTTTTCTTCCGACTACTCTATTCATATTTTCCTTCTAACGCCCCATCTTCACCTCAATTTACACTTCTCTGCGTGACTCCTGGTTCCGGCTTAACATTTTAAAATCTTTTCGCTTCGTTTTCTGGACACATTCCCGAACCATCCATCCAGCATTTGCGCCTCACTAAACTGTGTTTGTCACCCTCGTTTAGTTATCATCATTATTTCCACTCTAAGGAATATGATCTAATTGGCCTGTTCCGAGACACCTCTCCTCCTCGGTCTGCCTACGTCTCTCGTTTCAATCGCCTTGTACGCTAAGACTGCTACTGGAAGCCTTTTAGGTGACTGCGGTTCCAGTGTCCCCACAATCCCCTCCTATACTCCTTGGTGATATCATTTAACGACTGGATCCCTAACTCCTGTCTGATTATGCCGTCCGAGAGCCGAGTCCCCTTTGTAATACTAGGTAAATCTATTACATAACCAGGTTACTGACCTCTGTTGTATAACACCCAAAGTAGAGGGCCAGGAATTTGATATCAGAGTTCTCTGCCTTCTAGACTCGGTTGCTTTCACCACAGCTTTTAGTGCCCGGTCTGACCTTGGTTCTACATCGGAGTATCCATCTCCTAGCCTTTAGGAACCCAATCACCTTCCATTCAAGTCAGTACAGGATACTAAGAAGTGAGAAACAAAAGCAAACGTGAAACTAGCCTTAGAATACTCTAATACCGTCGGGTAGAAAAAAATAAGGGTCGATCAAAAGAGACCACAGAGAAAGGTTAAAGAAAGGGAACTCGCCGAAGATAAATTGAAACAAATCATCTAGGGTACATTGGGAGTACTGAACCTGTATCCACAAGATGTGGATCGGTCCTTTAATGTTTGGTCAATTTTTCCATTCTTGTCGTCTTTCCTTTTACCATAAAATCATATTATTATTTTCCCTTAGAACTTTTTAACATTTCACCTATTCCTTATTTGTAAGTTACGTTGCTTCCACTGAATGCTATTTATTGATATTATTTCATCTATGTTTCGTTACTTGCAGCAGAGATTAAACTAAAAATGATTTAACGGTGCCAAGCAGATAGGTTAGAGCTGGTCACTACAACGCTTCTTCGGTTGTCCCACATATCCGTCCTTTCGGCTTATAATTCAATAATTGTTTGGGGACGCGGCAGTCCTTCATGTCAAGATGTTCCCACTATTTTAACCGTCACCATCCAGTATACTAATAATAATAATCAGTTCCTGCCGTACATCTACAGTTCTTTATAAATATTAAACAGTATAGGCCTATACGACATGTGTATTTATCTAACATATGGCACTATTACATTCATGACCCACCTTTAAGTACACTAAATGATTATGTTAAGCACACTCTTGAATACTTTAACTATTAATAATTTACGAATTGTTATTTCTTTTTATGTTGTGCAGAGAATGTTACTACACACTCAATTTCACAGTAATCGGCGATAAGTAAAATTCGCCAGCAAGGAGTTGCATCTCACCTCTAAAGCGTTTTTATTTATCGCGAAAGGGGCAAATTAATTTTACCTTGTGTCTGCTAAATGTAAATAGTTTGTTGCGTATAAATAACAACAACATGACTGTGCGTGCGTGTAACACAGTGCCACACCTCGGTGACAAATGCAGGTGTCACTGTTACTGTTTACTCCCTCCCAGTTTCCCCTTTACGCTAATGTTCTCCGCTCTTGTGTATAACGTGCGTTTGGCATAGGCGTTCTGAATCTCGTTAAACACAAAATACGCCCACGCCTATTGCACTGCTTCAATTATCACGATGCACCTAATGTAGATTGTTTAAAATTATCTAACGTAGCATAAAAAAACTTCGAAAAATCCTTTTATTAATCCTTTTATTGTTACCGTTGGGGTTGTGTTAATACACGTTATGGCAAACTTTTTCGTCTCCTTATAAGCCCTGTTGTGCTCAGTGTTGAGCATAGGCTTACTTCATACTTTGTCAGTACCCTTTATCCTGTGCAGCTCCTATCCAATACTCGCCGCTCTCCTAATATCACTACACCAACGCTCAATCGGTTTTCTCTGTCTTTTTTACCCATTGAAATGGGCTCAATCTAATGTATCTACTACTTTAAACGAGCATCGTGAATTCTGGCACGTGACCACTAAAACCCACCTTAAATGGGTTATCCTGTCTAGGACATCACTAAACTTTGATAGGTGTCTGGCCCGACCATTTCATTTCCTACTCCCTTGAAAACACGGAAAAATCGATCTTTCCATTGCTCTCTGCGAGCGATACGCGCTGGTCAATTATTTTGTTGGCCTAATGTGCTGCGAAATCAGTTTTTATTTTCGAATAGGCCTATGTGAATGGCAAACAAATTAACGGAAAAGGGGGTAAAGTCCGATATGTTTTTATAAATAAATCGTCGTCGTCATCCTTTACGGCTTAGGCTAGTAGCCTGTTCCAGTCTCAATGGAATTCATCAAACTATCGTTTTTGGGGTCTTCCCACACTTCTCTTCCCCCTTGGATGATAGTCAATGGATGTTCTTGAAAATCTAGTTGGATCCATTCTCTCTACGTATAACCGCCACTCCGTTTTGTACCGGGAGATTTTCTCATTTAAGCTTTCAGTTATGCCTAGCTCAATTCTAATTTTATCATTTCTCATAAGATCTCTCCTGCTACAACCCTTTACAGCCCTCGAGAACCTTATTTCCGCTCCTTGTAGTCTAGATATATTGTTGGCCTCTCAAATCCAAGTCTCACTACCATACAGGAGTTGAGGTATGGTACGTTATAATATTTCAATTGCGTTTCTTTCCTTGTTTTCTTCTTCAAGTGTGTAATGATACATCCACAAAGCGACTGGAAGAGACTAATTTTTCTTTCAACCACCTTATCATCTTGATATGTAATGTTGCACCCTAGATATTTGAAATCTGGTATCTGTTCTATTGGCGAGTCCTGTATGACAATCTTTGTTCTAATATGATTTACAGCAGAAAAGCCATAATATTTGTTTTAGATAAGGATATGGTTTGATTGTAATCTGTTAAAATGTTCAGTGCCGTTTTCGGCAATCGATCCTCTGTCATTTTTTGCAGATGATCCCACCATTGTCTTCTGTAAGTTGAAATAATTTCATTTGAATCTAGTTGAATTGATTGTTAACGTATATGTCAACTTCTATAGTGCTGTAAACACTGAGGGAAAGATGTCTTAGCCGGTAATTTAAAATATTTAATTATTAACTTAATCAGAAGTTATCTTAACCGTGACAATTGTTTCTCGAACGATCATTATACCTACTTTGTCTTTTATGCAATTAGCCATGTTGTAGCCTAATCTACTTACTTACTGGTGCCCCCCCCCTTATCAAAACTCTTTCTCTTCCCACTTTCATAGGCTTAGAGTTCCAGGTAAATGACGACGTTTCTATCTACTAGACGATCATCCTAGTTTTCTGATGCCCTCTTTTTGATTACTTCTAGGAAGGGATTTAATGTATAAGTTTCGTCCAAATAATTTTATATATAAATTTTGTAGTATATTTAGTTACGGTTTACGTTAATGTGGACATGGAAAACTGACTTTCCTATTTCTCATAATGCTATTATAAATCAAATAATATGTACCTGTATTTTCAGTACACTTTCAGGTACAGGTAAATAAATGTTCTCGGTCTTCCGTGAGATCTTTTACACGCTTGTCACAATGACTTGCATTTACCTACGTGTCGTCGTGATGACTTAAAGAATAACATCTTTTTCTACAAGCCAAACGTATTGTAAGTTTTTGGATTGATTATGATATTAATGCACGAAAAACTCGCTTTATTTACTGGTTGATTTTTACTCAGGCTCGTTCGTAACGTTTCTTAAAATTTGTGTTTTCAATATTCTGAGTTGCCGCAACTTGTATTTTCCAACCTGTCACGCCAGATTCTTTTTCTCCTTATCGTTATCATTGTAATCATCATAATTACATATCTACGATTTTGAGAAGTACATGGCATTTACCAATTGAGTGAAACAAAAGACTATAAAAACCACTGTTTCGTCAAATGACATTGTATAGAATAACCCTTTGTTACATACAAACTGTAAAATAATTTGTTCTATCAAAAAAAATCAATTCATTGTTATGTAATTATTTAGATTTTTCTGTTAATTGCTGTAAATAACTATACATATAAATAAATAGCGCTAGAATGGTGTTTTAGGCATAAAAACAATGTACTTACTGTTCTCGAAGCATTTAAATGTTATTGTATTTAAAATATAGAATAATTTTTTTGTATGTTGATCATCACCTGTCAAATGAATCTTGTACAGTATACATAAATATGAATATATAAATAAATATAAATTATGTAACATGTCACAAGTTGAATAATAATACAGTCAAGCTATTCTGATTAAACAGAACACAAGGTGTTTTTTATTTTGTTATAAACTCTTGACTTGTCCTTTCATAGTGTCTGAAGTGATCGCTGTATTCGAAAAGGCTTTTCGAAAATCGACGATGTGCTATTAATCATGTTAACAAAACGTAGTTGTAATTCCGTTTTGTAATTGTCTGCTATTTCGTAATAGCAGAATCTAGCGTTTATTACAGTAACTTTATCGACGACCGTGAAGTCGATCTACTGATAATGAAGGATATAACTTTGTGGTACGTCTAGAATGTAAGTTATAAATGACGCCACAGTCTCAGAATTCTAGGACCAGTACAATACTACATGTTCAGTATAATATTTTTATATATGGTGTCTCCCCACTCACACTATCAACACGCGCACGCGCGCGCACACACACATTAAACCTAAGTGCCGTTTAAAGTGCCACATGTTTTCATATACTCAGTCACAACTAAGATCTTATCGATACGGACACTTTCCAGAGTAACAAAATTGTACGGCAACTAATAACCGAGCAAACGTAGCCTACAGTGAGCATATGCGTATGTTTCTTTAACTTAATTTATTATTGCAACTAAATTATAGATTGTAGTCGAAAAGTCTACCATTATATTTTTCAATTGTGTTGTACTTGGACTATTTTTAGAACACTAAATTTGTACCTAAAGGCAAGGCGGATAAGCTGGCTGGGACATGTGGAGAAATGCCACAGGAGAGACTGCCCAAGAAGTGCTAAATAGAAACATGGAAGTAACAACAAGAAGGGGCAGATCCACAAGGTGACGGATACATGAGATGGGGAAAGACTTAAGAAAATGGACGTACACAACTGGAGGAACGTTGGAACAGAGAGAGCAAACTGGAGGCTAGTGGTGATGGAAGCCAAGGGCCATCCCGGCTTGTAGAGCTCCGGAAGAAAAAGAAGAAGAAATTTGTACCTTTGCATAAAAGAGTAAGCTCAGGAAATTCTGTCCAAAAACGATTCAAGAGATAAAACTCAAATTCTTGGCTTAGGACTTCAAAATGGTGGAAACTCTTAAAGCCTTCGTCCGGAACATAACAAGTAGCAGTTTATGCAATTAAACACGACAAAGTTGGAAAAACTCAAATAGGTCTTGTACAAGTAAACTTCAGTCCCTATATTTTTTTGTTGAACTTCGTATCGTTTTTTTTTAAGATAAGCGGTAGTTAAAGCGTTTTGGCTCTTTGCATCGTTTGTAAAAACTTGAAAATTTTGGAACTGCTCAATTGCTAGAGTGAATACGAAAAACTAATTAATTATTTTAAAACTTTATTTTTATTTGTTTGAAATTATATTCACTACTTAAAAGTCATAAATGTGGCTTTAAGGCCAAATTAAAAACTTGGATCTATATTTAAATAATGAATTATTAATGGTGTTAAATTGAGATCCGGGGCTGTTTGGTACTTATAAACTTTCCAAGTACCACGATGATGTAGTTTTTCCACCACCAGCCAATCAGGAAGATGACGGCTTAAAAGTACAAGTGACTTTCACGGGACCGCAGGCCATTAACACAGTACTGTGGTCTCTAATGTGAACACTCTACGTTAGCGCAAACTAAAATTTTACACTGAAGATGGCCGTCGATGGCACGGCCGAAACGTCTGCTATGGATTTTAGTTGACTGCACCACGGTCAAACAGTCAACTAAAAACATTGACTCCGGCCGTGCAAGCCTTCGAAGTAATCTAATGAATTATTAACTTTAGTTAATGATTGTCATGCTAACATTCAGTGAATAGATTAACACTGCTAACCACAGTCTGTCAGATTAACACTTTGTGAACACGTAGTTTATCTCCAGTTCTGATTGATGAGAAATGTTTACAGCCAGTGTTAAACTATCAATGGAAAAAAAACAAGGGAAAAAAGTCTGTTATAAGTGAGTGTCTGAAACGAAGATATCGGAAGAGTTCTCACTGGGAATGGTTAGCGCATCATCCGTCACTGTAAAACGCGTTGCAGTTATCTGTTAGTTGTAATCATCTAAGTTCCACTGAGTGACTACAGGCAAACAAATTTTCTTGAAGAACTGCATTATCGCAGGTTATTTTTTTCAAGTGATTTCGATTTTAGCTACGTATTTCCCTAGATACGAATCCGTCTTGGGGTGGTATGACTATTATTATAGTATATGCTACTATAGGTCTTACTAACTTTTAAGAAAAAAACTATAGAATTTAAAGCGATAAGGCGACTTAAATTATACGGTCACAACAATAGAATGTGGACTACCGGTCTTAACAGAATAGCAAGCGCCTTTAAGTGGGATAGAGGACGGCTCGTTTATCCTAGATGTTGGTAAAAAAGCTTCTCGGAAATGAAGAAATGAGATTTTAGAAGCAGCCACAGGCTGTACAGAGGCGCAGTACATGTTTTGGAGCTTTCTGTCTACTATTAAACGTTTTGCTTCATTTATTTTTATCTTTTTTAAACACTATTCTCAGTATTGATCAATTTTATGTTTACAGTTATGAGTGTTATATCTCATTGATATTTGCTGTTAGTATCTGACCATACGCTACCTGCCTGGAAGATACGCAAGCAGCTCCCCCCGTTTATTTACCATTCTTTAAGGCTTTCTGGCCATGAGTTGAGAGTGTATTTACACCTAAAAGTAATTAATATTTGGATCGTTTTATTTAATCAGACTGACAGTTTACTGCATATCGAACACGCAAATATCCGTGTGGTACGCTTCATGCGGTTGAATATTGTAACGACGGAACGTTATCGAACAATGGAGAGCGTCCTTCTACACGTTTCCCGGCTAGCCGAGCCAAGGCAGCACTAGAGTTTTCTAGTGCTTGTTAAGGAAGCATGTTATGGACCATTAGTAACCCCCTGCAGGCTATATATAGGCGACGGCTGCCACTTAGAAGTCAGTTTACATTGGGCGATTTACTCAGTGCGTCTCAAGTGAGTATTAGTGAAAAGTGATTATTGTGCGGAACTCTGTTATTTGACATTATTATTGGTGTGTACAAATTTTCCCTTAAATGCTCATTAAAAGCTTGTAATTAGTGATTTTATTGGTGTCTGTATTTGTTTCCACAGTAGCCTACGACGATCAGTGAGATCGTCGTAACAGTGTTTATGATACGTCAAACTGTAGTCTACACGTTGTCCAAAAGAGTGCTACCGACAGACGTGGGTACACACTGTCATGAACACACAGGTATTGACTTCAGAAGTTAACGTAATATTTTATTTGAAATGGTTTCGTGTCTGATATTTAACTGACTGATATTTGATTTATTAACGGTTGTTAAATCTCAGCATGTACAGTCTTTAACTAAAGGACAGCTAACATATACAAACAGCGGCTTACTACACGAGTTTCGTTAACAAGGCAGTCGCGGCGATGAATCAAAGGCTCCACGACGTCGGTGCCGTCATCGTCTTTCGGCTGGTAAATTTCATTTGACGTGAAATCGAGCCGGCGAATTCTTATGACGGCCGCTGGATTATTCGAATTTTCAGTCAGTAGTGATTAATGGTTTCGTTATACTGCCCCCTTGTCAGATTACCCCCTGGCCGGCACGAGAGGAGCCGAGCGTGACGCTGAATCTAACGCTTATATTTATGCCACTTTTTTTTTTATGAATGACGATCAATTTTGCAGGCCTATTAAATACACATTGATGTTGTTGTTTACGCTAACGTAGACACAATGCCTGTAGAGCCTACACACGGACGATTTATCCTTACATGCTTACCCTTTTATCACTAAAATAAGGACCAAAATTAATTGAAAAGTACCAGATGTAAAGTTACCATGTTACATGACAATAGGTGACAACACGAAATCGCGTGTACCTGTAATACATCATGATATAATATTATAGGAGACGTTAGTCTGTTATATGTAGGGTCCCAGCTTCTGTGCGTGAGCGCGCACGCGTGTCTACTTTTCTATAGCGTAGCTTAGAAGAATGCTTTTATAAAACAATAACCACTGTCTGGTTTTCAATCTACTTTAACACAAACTTGCCGACCGTGAGCCCAGGATAATAGGTCCCTGGCACGGAAAGGACATGCGTTCGTTGTAGCTAGACAGAAGAAGTGTTGTAGTTACGAGCTGAAATGCACCTTGCCTTAGATAAGCAAGTCCTTAAAGGATTATTGTGCAAGCCATTAGACATAAAGCTGAGAAAGAGGATTATGGAGTGTGCTCCTATGTGGGGGCAGAAACGGGACTTTGAGGAAAGAAGAGAAGAGAAGGTCTTCCGAGATGTGGACGTGGAAATAGATGGAAACGATTTCCTGGAAGGATAGAGAAACGAGTGAGGAGCTGCTTGCAAGAGCAAGTGAGAAGAGGAAAGTGTTGGATATCATCAAGGCCAGGAAGAGAAACTGGTTGGGACACTATATGTGCCAAACAGGAAATGTGATGATAGCAACACTGGAGGGGCTGGTAAAAATGGAAATTGAAACAGAGGATGAAGGAGAGACCAGATAACAGGCAATATTCGAAGCGATATCAGAAAATTAAGAGACTGGCCCAGGATAGGAAAACTTGGAGGGAGACCTGCCTTAGGCAGAAAACACACGATCACAGAAGAGGAGTGATACAAGACACGAACATATGTGTATGCCTGTTTCTGGTATTTAAAAATAAGCGGTCGATTTTTGTTCAGGTTTTTAATCGGGGTTATCACATATTCGCAACAAAATAAAGTAGCATTAAGATACAGTTTCGTAATTAAAATGTGAGTACGTTCATCGCTACCCGTATTGATCCACTAGCCGGCGAAGTACTTCTGTTTTGGTTGAACATTGTTGTTTGTGGCTGAACAATAGCTAAACAAATTGAAGCAATTACAGGGTACGACACAATTTTTAAATACCTAGATACCGGAAACGGTAACAGAACAAAGATACTAACCAAATCCAATCATAACATGAGTAATCAAACCCCGTTAATACATAAAAACAATTACTTCACCACTGACCGTGTGCATGATGCTCGAAACATTTCTTAAGTAAACAAATATACAGGACAGGATTAATCCTTAAGTAAGGATTGTCATACAGGACACGCCAATAGAACCGGTGACAGATTTCAAGTATCTAGGCTGCAGCATTACATATCAAGATGGTAAGGAGGTTGAAAGCAAAATAGTCTCTTCCAGTCGCTTTGTGGATATATCATTAAACACGTAAAGAAGAAAACAAGAGAAGAGACGCAATTGAAATATTTAAATGTAATGGCCATACCTCAACTACTGTATGGTAGTGAGACTTGGATTAGAAAAGCCAAAGGTACGAGGGTCATTCAATAAGTAAACAGACAAACAGCTGTGGAGCAAAAACTTTTTATTCAATCAATACAATTTTTTTTTTACTTTTTAACGTAATCTCCAGCAGCGTCTATGCACTTGTCCCATCTCTTTACAAGCTTTTTTATTTCCTCAGCGAAGAATTCTTTACCTTGATGTCGAAGCCAGTTTTGGACTTTTTCCTTCACTTCTTCATTGCTGTTGAACTTGACACCACGCAAAGTCTCCTTGAGTGGCCCAAACAAGAAAAATTCAGATGGAGCAAGGTCAGGGCTATAAGGGAGATGAGGCAGGATCTCCCAGCCTACTTTTTTTATTGTTTTGCAGTGTGTGGGCGGGCATTATCGTGAAGAAGAATCACACCTTTCCTCTGCCATCCCGGACATTTCTTCTTCAATACAGGCTTAACTTTGTTCACAATCATGTCAGAATAGTAGTGACTATTGATGGTACGCTGGTCTTGTAGGTAATCACAGAAAATTGGGCCTTGGGAGCTCCAAAAGATGGTTAACATCACCTTACCAGCCGATGGCTGGGTTTTGAATTTCTTTTTGGCGGGTGAAATGGGATGCTTTCACTCCATGCTTTGTCGCTTTGACTCAGGTTCAAAATAGTGAATCCAAGTTGGTGGTTATAGTGGTTCCAAATCCAAAAATCTTAGAACGCTGTTTTTCGAAAGTACTGTCCTCAAGAGGACACGCCATCGTAAATAAAACTGTATTGGTTATGTTTATGCAATATATTATTGAACAGCTGATCAAAACTCACAACGACGTTGCCAGGTAAAACTCCTGAAAGTTTCAATCAGCTGCTACAATTAATTTCATTTCTACAACTGTTTGTCTGTTTACTTATTGAATGACCCTCGTATATCTATAATACAAGGAGCGGAAATGAGGTTCGTGAGGGCTGTAAAGGGTTATTTACCAGGAAAGATCTTACGAGAAATGATCGTATTAGAATGGAGCAAGGCATAGCTGAAAGTTTAAATGAGAAAATCTTCCGGTACAAAACAGAGTGGCGGTTAAACGTAGAGAGAATGGATACAACTAGATTTTCAAGGTCTCGGTGGGAGGGAAGTGTGGGAAGACCCCGTAAGCGATGGTTGGATGACTTCCATTGAGACTGGAGCAGGCTACTAGTCTAACCCGCAAGTGTGCGGTTGCACGGGCGTTTTTTTCCCGGCCGTTTGGCTGCGGTTGGGAAACGCATTGAATTTAACACACGGCAGTAACGAAGTTGGTCACACGGACGTGGAAAAGACGCACGGGTCGTTAGCGCTGCTTCGTTTTCAAGGTCTCTCGCATCGAAACGCAACCTGCTGAGTTTTTAGCTCCGTTTATACGCACGAGGGTGGTCACACGGACGTTTGTGTGCAGTTGAGTTTTGCCTTTCAGCGCCGTGGAAAATAAGTATGTAGACAGTGAGTTACTGAAGGTGGAATAAGACTTTGTCTTAATGAGATTAGCAGTGGGGAATACTATGACAGAAATTTAAAGCAGAAAGCATGGGACGAAGTTTGTAGTGTTGTTGTTCCGGGATGGAAAAATTGAAATTGTCCTTTGTGTCTCTTTCACTTAGTAGTGGGTGGATACAGAATCTCTTAACCCTCTTACAACTTCGATGTCTAATCAGAAGCACGACTAAGCAAACTTTACTACAAAATCGACTGCAAATAAACAACAACTTGTAAACCGCGTGTGTGACTACACTTCGCGTCCGTGCACGTACGAGAAAAAACCGCATGTGTGACTACTGTGCGTTTTACCAAACTACACGGGCGTGCACGGCCAGAAAGAAACGCCCGTGTAACCGTACTCTAAAGGATGACGAGGACGACGACGACGACGACAGTTCTGAACACTGTCGTTTTATAGATTATGCGGCTGAAGAGAGAGATGTATCCAGACAACTAAGTGCGTAAACAGACAACTAAAGATTCCAAACAAATGTAAGAAAACCAAAATGTAACAAATATTTGGTTCGCCCAAATATTCAAACCCACTTGGAGATAAAAACGGGCATATATAAACTAATATGTAACGACTGTGATAGTTCCTATATTGGCCAGACAGGGAGACCTTTCATCAAAAGATTTCAAGAACACACACCACGCAAACATTTAAATAACATATATTCACTTGAAAACATTAAGTCAAATTACGCACGCCATTTGATTTCAAACAACCATACTTACACGGATTTAAGGTCTAATCTTATACCTTTACATTACTGTAACAAGGGTCACTACATGGACGCATTGGAGGAGTTTGAAATATACAAAATTTATAACGGCACGAACAACCATGATGGCATACTGAATGATAAATTGAATTTTAAATCCAACCCACTGTACGACACGGCGTTGCATTTGCTTGAGATAAACAACATGGCAATAACTCGTAGTCCAAATATTCAGTATCCAACCGAACGTTACACGGTGCGCACCGAGTCGGACACGTGTGTTTAAATAATGCACTTTTATGAATTTTAATATTTGACGATCTCTTCCCGAGTGATACGTGTGATGATGGGACATAGTTCCCGAAACGCGTAACAACAAAAACAACGCAACGAAGTCACAGGACGGATTTGAAATAAGGTAATTTATTAAATGTAAGAAAGATAAAATTTCCATCGAAAAAAAAACAGGTAAACAATCAGATAATGTAATAAATGGATCAGGAGGAGTGAGATGTCTCCTGAGGTTATGATAAAGTTAAGTGCATATGATTGCTGTAATAAATAAGAATAACCCACTGAGGTATGATTGGGAATTGCCGTTTACAAAAAGAAACAAAATGGAAGTGGGAATTAATTGGAGAGATATGAGGTTGAGTTACAATACCAAAATGAAAGTTTAAAAATTATGCACACGAATTTGAAGCAAAGATAAGAAATGAGACGTTATGTCGACGTGTTTATTTAATATGTTTATTGAAAGGGGGATAGAGAACAAGAAGAAAGGGCAGAAGAAATAATAATTAATAGAATACTAATGCGCTATGTTAGGTTTGCAGATAATTAGTATTTCAGTAATTTCGAAATTAACGTGAAATATGCCAAAAGATTTGTACCCTATTTGAAACAATGAAACGTGGAGATAAATATCAAGAAGCTTACACTGATGATTGTAGTTAAAGGTCCAGAAGGGAACAGATCAAAAGTGAAATTCGTTAATTTATCCATTATCCAATGTCCCCAATTGTAAAATTTAAACCCCCCACCCAAATATTGTACGTATACATACTTTGCATTGCTTTATCTTCCAGATTAAGTCTGTCCTGCAATACTCAGTTCTCTCCAGTATTACCAGTAATCTCCACCTCCTACTGTGTTTTGTAGTTCAACTGCGAAAATACTTTGGACCACTCACTGCCTGGTCGCCTAGCCTGCTTTTCACATAACCTATAAAAACTGGCCATTATTACAGTTATTAAAAACGTTTAGCTATCAGTTACATAACTTTTCAGGAGCGAAAAAATAATCGATAAGTTTTTACATCGTTTTTACTCTTATTAATATCCGTGCCATCTTCTTAAAGCTAGGTTCGAAACAATGGACAATAGAACTAAAATTAAAAAATATAATTTGTATATTTTGCTCATCTTTTTCTTTCTGGTGTCACTTTACACAAGCAATTTTATTACCGTCTAAAAAACAACGAAATCCAGTGTTGAACCTTATCGTCAAAATCTGTCATTGTCAGAGTTACCGATCTTTCATAAATCTAGAAACGTTTTCAAGCCAATAAAATATATTAACAAACGTTTACTTGTGATAAGATTAAAACACTGATAAAATGACAGCAGTCTTATAGAAGTCATGCTGTGCGTGCGAGAGCGCGCGCGTTTAATTTTCTCTTTTCAGAACGTGACCTCATTTCTTCTTTGAATATTCATCTTCAGAAGAAAAAGAAATGAAAATTTTCTCTTTACACCTGGATTTGAACTGATGTAGGCCTATAGACCAATAACCTTTTAATTTGTAGTACTACGTTAACATTTTCAGCATTGATAAATGCAGTGTTTATATTCCCCAACGTAGGAATTATTTTCTCTAGGGGCCAGTTTAATCACTTCAATTCGCAAATATACTCGTTTTTTCTAGCCTTCACAATGAATCAAGATACCCCTGGATGTTTCCGGCTATTGACGCCAGCATATTTTTGGCACGAATAATTAGTTGCACAACTGCTAAATTTTACATCAGATTACATGTATTCACACTTCTCGTGGTAAAGCTATGGACAGACTTACAGTCGGATAATAGATTAGGATTCGACCAACGCCAGTCGGTCGCATAAGGATGGTCAAATGATGTTCGTGAGTAGATATGCTTCGCAATGAAGATCTACAGGGTGAAGTTAATGTGTCCCCGTTGTTTAAAAATGTTGATAAATATAACAACGGATGGAGAGAAGATTTTCTTCGCATGAAAAAAGATTCTATACCAAATGCCGCATATTTTTATTTTCCACAGAGTAGACGTTATGTACTCAGGAAACGGTGGTCTGCTTTTTAATTGCAATTAAAGTATTAAATTAACAATTTAAATTCACAATGAAAATTAAGTTTCTGAAATCGGAACAGGTCTCTGCACCTACTCCAATGTGGAAAAAGATGTTAATAAGAAAATATTAATGAAAACATTTACGAGGATTAGTTGAAAATTTCGCGGAGCGATATCTGTAGTTTAGCGGTAGAACTAAAACTTTTCGTGTTGTAAGACTCACATTTCTTACATAGACGTATTAATTTCCAAATCTTTCTACCAATTTCGAAATAGTCTATCAAATGTTCGAAATTTACGTGTCACGCATGTTTCAAAAATAGACAAAATACAACATCGTCCTGTGATTGAATTCTTTGTTACAAACAGTCTGGCATCAATTGAAATTCACAATCGAAGGTAAGGAGACGCTGCACCTTCAAAACCAATAGTTTGTAAGTGGGCTCTCGGGTTAAACATGATCGTACGAGCGTTGAAGATGATCCTCGCAGTGGACAACGAAAAAATGAAACAACCTCAGATATCATTTAAAAAAATGTCGTACACAGTGTTGTGAGACCGGCGATTGAGAGAGGATGACGCGCTGATACCATAGGTATTTCACATTAGCTTCTGTATCAGAATTTAAGTCAAGAAATCAGTGTGAAAAATCTGTGAACCTGGGTGCCGCATTTAGAGTTGTTGCACTTTTGGGGCGACCACGCGGGGATCATCTTAAGAGCTTGTATGATCACGTTTAAACTCGAATGCCCACATACGAATTATTATTGTTTTTAAAAATGTTTCCTAACACAATTATCATTTTGTTGTAAATTTCTTTTGGCGTTAGACCGTTTTTAACAAAGAATTCGCGGTTTGTCCGTTTTTCAAAGCACTCGGGACGGGTGGAATTAA
Organism: Magicicada septendecula; assembly: GCA_034769895.1. Lineage (NCBI taxonomy): Eukaryota > Metazoa > Arthropoda > Insecta > Hemiptera > Cicadidae > Magicicada > Magicicada septendecula. The sequence continues at coordinate 381,494,786 of CM068373.1, forward strand.
AGCTGCCAATAAACAATGAATAAATAAACTGACAAATAGATTTGGAAATTGACAGGTGTTTACGCGAAATAACAATCTTACGATACACTAAAAATTTTAGTTCTACCGCTAAGCTAAAGACGTCGCTTAACTGACCCTCGTATATTCATTAGACTTTATACCTTCATTCGTTACATCCGTTAATCATTTCTTTGTTTCAAGTGTGGTGAAGTATCAAACAAACTTCCACTGTAACAATACATTTCGAACTACGACAAAAAAGTGTCGAAATGTCGACTCAGTGTTTTAAAATTGTGTCTACTTATTGACCGGCCTTACAGACTTTTCACGCTTGAAGTTATTAAAAAATATACACATTTCTGTCCAGCCACTTATGGTGTACTCTGTACATCCTACGACGAGAAATCAGAGCGATCGTGAAACTCTACATACAATTTGAAATTCTTCCCGATCATCTCACTAAATCAAAACTGAACACACGAGTTAAAATTACAGAATCGATCCAAATTTCTTTTTGTTTTATTAGAGAATTATCGTACCCGTTCCTTATGCGCGCTACGACTGCTCACGTTTTCCTTGCAGATCAGTCACGTACCATTGTCTACGTGAGGTTAGTACAGTAATCATGTTCAGGAACACGTGTACCGACATAATATCTGAATGGGTACTAATAAGCACATGAATCACGAACTTCATGCAAGTTCAGGAGCAACAATTTCCCAGCATAATTACTAAGGGTTGGATGCTTGAATACAGATGCTACTGGAACAGCGTCTCTTACACATCTCGACCGCACTTTATTCTTTATCCGCAATAATTTTTCTTACATTATAACTTTTTTATTAATGTCAACTTTTATTTTATTAAAGTGTTGATGATCAGTTGAAAAGCACGACACTGTGATCCGAGGGTGTGAAAAAGGTTTAAAAAAAAGAAAAAAGAAAAAGGGAGCGACGATGGTATCTAGGAAAAGGAATAAAAAACTGAGTTCAAAAAGAGAGAAAGAGAGTGACGTCGACGCTTAAGGGTGGGATTGTGTCAAAAGTTGACATCTTTCAAGTTGGTCGGTTGTCTTGGCGACGTGTCATATCAAAAACAGCGCAAAAAAGAACAAGACAAAAGAATATCGTTCTGTCTCGCTCTGTCGCCCTGCAGTCCTTGTATAACGCCTTCTCTCTTCAGCTCATGCAAAACTGCCCCTCCGCCCTTCAGACCGTACGTACTACTTTTTTGACTTACCGTCAGAAATTTTATCGGCTGATCGATGAGCGAACCATTATGTAAATGATAAAAGAGACGGACAAAGATAGGAATATAAGGGTATATACACTGTGTGTTAAAGTTGAAGTGAGACGGAATATTTTTAGGGGTTGCTTTCTTTAGGAAAGAGAAGGGCGATATTTAGAAGGGTGGTTGTTTCTTTTCTTCACAGAGCCGGCAGTCACTGGGCGCGCATGGATTTATCATGAATACCGCACGGCTCACTCTTCGCGATATTTATTCGCATATTTTATTCCAAGCTGTTTACTGGTTTACGGACTTTTCATATTTAGCATTCGTAATTTCAGAGCCGCTATTTAATATTCTATTCTTAATATTTAATTATTTGCATTAATTATTAAATTCTGAAGCGGACTTAATGTACGGAATATGCGAGTAATTTTTCGCTTCTTGAGTGCTGAGCAATTTATACACGCTAAAGTAAAATATTAATAAGGAATTTTACATACAATGTGAACAAGAGATAAGCCGGCAGACAAGTGAAACTAGAAGACAAATCTAGAAAATGAATACAATTTTTATAAACATCAAAACACGTTGATTAATTTTGATTAATACTAGAACACATAATTATTTATACGGTTTTGGATGTGACTGTACGGGCATTTGTGTGTGTGTGTGTGTGTGTGTGTGTGTGTGTGTGTGTGTGTGTGTGTGTGTGTGTGTGTGTGTGTGTGTGTGTGTGTGTGTGTGTGTGTGTGTGTGTGTGTGTCCGTTTACGGTTTCGAAAGTTTTATCTTCTCTATGTAGTAAGAAATGCAAGCAATTAAATCTGAACAAATTACTGTGAAATAAAAGTAGACAAACTGATAACTTTTATTTTATTACTGAACTAAAAGTAAACTTCTAATAAACAAGATACACGATATTAAATTATCTACTTTGGAGGTATTTTGAAACAACGTTTTGTACTCATCACAATATCAACACAATATACTGTATTGATAACGATTTTCCCATATACCAAGAAATTCAAAAATTAATATTAATTTGACCTTATAATCAAGAGATAATAATAAATTTTTGTACATGTCGGTCATTTCGGACTAAATGTCTACGAACTAATTTTTTTGTAGAATTTTTAGTGAGTCATAAAAAATGTTGAACCATAAACGCGTTTGATTGTTTTCAGAAAATATAGGCCTATATAAATCTCTTTTTCGTTAAGGTTTTGCAAATTACTGTATCGGAATGTGACAGATACCTGTAACTCACGTACCGTAAATTAAAGCATACGTTTTAGCACCGTGTCTTTTTAAGGTACCTCTGCTCCAGTGTACTTTCTGTAATCTCCTAGATGTGCTCAAATGAACGGTACTACTAACGCTCGACCAATTCCTTTTAATTTCGGTACAAAGCTGTACACTTTGTTTAAAACATGATTGACATTCTTGAAAAATTGCGTCCAATTGAGTCGAAAAACAAATAAAGCGTAGATATTACTGTTCTACCAAGAGCTTCAGGACAATAAGGAGGAGCAAAAATTAGTTGGATGCGTACTTTTTTAATTAAAATGAATTTAATTTAATTGACTAATTATATTAATACTTTAATAATACTTAGTAATAATTAATTAGACTAATTAACGTAGTACGTTTTCTGAGCTACAGACCATTTTAAACGAAACACATTCTATATTAGATAATTATATGAATGCCGCAAAAATTACAAAAATATCGATTACTTTACTACATTTTAGTAAAATAACAATTGTAAAGGAGGGAGTCCTACAGTAAACACTAAAAATTCCAAACCGCTGTACTGTATTTTTAGTTGAATTTATAACCATAATGCTTAAGTAAGAAACAATTTGATCACAGATTGTAAGTTAATGTATGTTCCACATATAGCTATAGACCTATATCTAATACTTTTCATAAATACATAAAAACGTAAAAACATAAATGTAATTCCAACTTTGTCATGTTTACTTGCTGAACTGCTACTTGTCACGACAAGTCTTGTTGGCAACACTGCTAACATGTTCCGAGCGAATCCTTTCAGTGTTTCCACCATTTTCAACTCCTACTTTGTCCATACTTTGCCCACGCAAATCCCTATTTTTTTCCAGATTGTCCCTCTCCCCAAAATAGAAGGCGGGAGCTTGAAAGTTTTGAAAATTTGAAGATATCCATGTGAGGTATTAGATTGAAGATAATTTTAACCAAAATCTGAATACAGTGTTCAGTTTTAGATATTTTAAAAGTTCACATCCTGAAAACAGGATGAAATGATGCTAGGTATCAGACTGAAGCGAATTTTAATCCAAATGGGAATGTAGTGTTTAATCTGATTTTAAAAGTCTATGTGCGTCATCAAGTTATGAGGAATTTTATTAGAAAGATTTGTATGACTTGTCGTGGTTTGGAACTTGAAAATGGTGGAAACACTGAATGACATCGTCCGGAACATGACAAGTAGTAGTTCAGCAAGTGTAAACACGACAAAGTTGGAATATGAAATCTTTATCGCAAACAGAGCTTAAACAAACGTTTTGAAAGAGCTCCGAAATCTACAAGGTGTGTTAAGTGGTATTTATTTTTGTCAAATTTTTAAAAAATACCAAGTTCGTATTTCCAATTCCAAGTTCGTATAACGTTACTAAATAAAAACGTAACATTAAACATTTTCCATATAACTATTACGACAGCTATTTATATAAACAAAAATAAAAATTACAACAAACGGAATACAAATCGATTATTGGTCACGGTCTCTGATACGCAGAATCAATCTCTAAACGTTCGTTAGAGAAACTAATAAAACATGGTGCTGAAGAAAACGATGTGTTAATTTTAATATACCACCAAGAAACATAAATAATTACCGTAAACGTATAATACAGGTATCTACTGTATGTATGTCTAAAAATATACGTACGTATGCACGAAAGTTCTAGCTCATTGTCATACGCTGATTTTCTCTAAACACTGCAGACACAGAATATGTTTAGTTTATAATTCTATGCATGTTTATAAACTACAAGAGCAGCACAGTCGTCCTACAGCATAGTCAATAAAGACGGTCACGGAGAAGATTTCGTAAATGTACAACAGTTGGGCTGTGTATCATTTCCTCCCTGAACCCCTCGGCAGCGCCGTCGTCATTCAGCATGTCTCTCATCCCCCCTTCTTATCTTTGGATTACTTTTCTAATTTCTTTCTTCATCCCTTGTGTCAGCTCAGCAAGCTTCTCTTGACTGACAACTTGGTCTCGCAGACTTACAGTACAACCCCATCCCGCCTTTACTCATCCCTGATTTTTCTACAAATTTTTTTGCAGTGTAACTGGAATTAAGCGGAGAAAAAATTCGTGAACGAGAGTTGTATTAGAAAAGAAATATTTCCAGCTTAAGTTTTTAATGTTTATTATAATTAAAATAAAAAATGGTAATATAAACTATAAATTTTGTGGTAAAATATAAACAATTATTTCGATGTTTATTAAAATTAAATGCCTTTAGATCTTTAAATTTTAAAGTAATAAAATATGAACATTGTAATACAAAGTTCTTTCCACTTTATAACTGTCTCTTAACATAAGTTGTAGCATTTTGCATAATTTTGTAGCAAGGTGTAAACTTTTTACAACCTAACAAATTGAATCAAAATATATTTTCGGTTTTGTGACTATATGGAATGAACAATAAGACACTTCTTGGCAGGAATATATTTTTTTATAATAGTTGTAAATACTTGATGTTAAAATTGTCAGACAATCGAGCCGAAGCAATCGCAAAACGCCGAACGTTTCCGATGGGAAGTCATCTTCACTTACATGATCGTCTTGTAGCCGATTTTCCTTCGGCCCGTAGTGCAATATATTTGCGCTATAAATATTACAGATTAGAATAATTATAAAGTTGTTATCAGACATCTCATTCAATATTTGGTTATTTGAAAAATTATATCTCCATTCAACTGTATTTATATTTTTAAGTTGTTGTATGGCATGCTTTTTTCAGTCTTTCAAATAAGTCTAGTATAATGTTGAGGTGGCTCCAAATATTTTTGTTTTATCTTCAGCAAGTGCAAAACGTTGACCTTTTTATTTTTTGGCGTACTTGGGAAGACAAAAAAGTGACATAGAGCTCATATACAAGGGGTATAGATGGCTGCAATATTATTATTAGCGTTATTCTTGGCCAAATATTCCTGAACATACAACGGTGTGATAATCGGTCCGTTTCCATGGTAACGTTTTCAAAAACAGTTTTTCCACGAATTGCACACTCTTAACTACGAACAGCTCCATTCAAGCGACGTAAAATGACCAAATAAGACTCTTTACAATGACCGTACTCTTAATTTTTAACATTGAAAATGTTTATAAGGACGTGTCGCACATTTGCGCCCGATCGCTGGTGCGTGATCGAAAATGGGAACCGGTGAGTTACCATAGAAACTACTTCTTTGTTGTCAATAACGTAGTACACATAAAACTTCGCTTATGAATGCGACTACATTTAACTTATAATCTGTACATTGGTAAATGAAGAATGAATTCATTGATTGGTGAATGAAGAATAAATTCATTGATTGGTGAATGAACATAAATATATATATATATATATATATATATATATATATATATATTTTAGATTTATTGAAAGATTTTCAATGCCCTTCTCTGTGCATTGCATTTGTGCAATGCCTGTAAATTTTTATAATACACTTTACACTGTAATAACGACCTAGTAAGTTTTTATTGACACGTTAAAGAACTCACAAAACACAACACCATGATTATCAACTTAGTATAACATTTTTCAAAAGCCTCCTATAGCATTTTCATCACGTTAAAGTACTTTTTGTCATTATTTACACCAAATTAATTAACTGTTCTTTGATCCTGTATCATCGCCTAATACGTACACAAAACACAACTTATTCAATTATCTGTCAAACGTAAACTGCGCATAAAGCGTGTCTAATTTTTTTGTTTAATTGTCACACATTGATAAACTGTCTGTGTGCACCAACATCACACAAAAACAGTTTTAAATCGGACACTTCTAGAGCGAGAAATTAAAAAATGCACGAACTTTTTGATCAGACCTCCCATTTTGGTTACTTTTTCAACAAACCCCTTCAGAAAGATTGTTTTAATTTCATTATCAAGTTTTAATTTATGCCACCGTTATTGACTGCAAGGATGTAATTGGACCTTTGCCGTAGGACACCAAGTCCAATTTAACCAAGAACAATAATTAAGTCTCTAAATGGAATGCTGTGGAGCACCGAAATAGGAAAACAAAGGAAAATGAGAATATACAACACAATGATTAAGAGCACATTAGTATATGGGTCTGAGACATGGAGTATGAAAGAACATCTGAAAAAAAAGATAGAAGCCACAGAAATGGACGCCTTAAGAAGATATATGTAAAACATCAAAATTAGACCGGGTCAGAAACGAAACAATTAAGCAACAAATGAATATAAAAGAAACTGTTTTAGAACACATCAACGAAAACAATTAATTTGGTATGGGCACGTGTAGAGAATGGGGGAAGAGAGGTTGCCAAAGAGAATGATGAAATGGATACCACAGGAAAACAGAAAAAGGGGAAGGCCAAAAGTAACATGGATACAGGGTGTAAGGAGATCAATGAGTGTACGAGGTCTACCCGAAGAAAACTGCAACGGCAGGAGATATTGGTAATTAGGCATCGGACAACGTCGCAGGCTGTTTTAACCTGACAAAAGAAGAAGAAGTGTTTTAATTTCAATTTTATTTGTTTTAATTGAGTTTTAAATGAATACTTTTAGAACAGTACCTCTGGTGATTATGGTTAAGCCAGCGAAGACGCGTATAACTTATCAAAAATATAACGTATCGGTAAAATGTTTTATCGCTTATTTAATAAACTTAAGCAAGAAAACATAAGTCTAATTATGTATGTCTAAATACATACACACGTTGATATAAAATCCCTACTATACATTAATGTAACAGAAATCTAAATAATTCAATAATGGTAGGCTAAACAGCATGATAGGTAAATGAAATTATAATGAAAACAATAAACATATATTCGTTCATAACTACTACCAACATACCCATACGTTTTAAAACATTACGTAATACAGTTATTAAGAAAGATTGAGTTAGTAATAATCTGATTTTTTTACTTAATTACATGTACAGCTTAGCATAATAATTTTTCAGTATCATATTGGTGGTCTCGTTTGGCGTTCCTTCTTTCAGATTTCGTTCATTCACACAGTACCTCTTGATTATCACATAATAAATTCAAATATCGGTATGGAGAACCATACATGACTTCCATATTCTAAGATTTATAATCTGAAATATGCTTGCCTGCCAAGCACGATATATTTTCTAATATATACATAATTTACATTAAAATGAAAAAATTATAATTTTATTGCCTGGCAACAAAATTATTTTATTTTCAACAATTACCATTGTTTGAAAAAGTTTAAATGAATTTTCAAGTACTTTACTCTTGTTAAAACGTAAAATGTTGCAGGTAAACTACCCCTTCCCCTTAACCGATCTTCACCAAAATCTAATGGCCTTGAGTCCTCTACAATTCACTTACGTATGCAAAAAATTATTTGATTCTGTTTGAATTTGCGGCAGTTATATTTGCGGCAGTTATTTGCGTTTGCCATAGAAAATACGCTTGATAAAAAACGTTGCAGGTAAACTACCCCTTCCCCTCAACCGATCTTCACCAAAAACAATAAGTCTTGAGTACTCTACAAATCAGGGCTGTATGCAGAAAATTATTTGATTCTGTTTGAATTTGCGGCTGTTATCGTTTGCCTTAGAAAATACCCTTGTTAAAAAAACGTTGTTGGTAAACTACCCCTTTCCCTTAACCGATCTTCACCAAAAACAATAAGTCTTGAGAACTCTACAATTTAGGGCTGTATGCAAATAATCTTTTGATTCTGTTTGAATTTGCGGCTGTTATCGTTTGCCATAGGAAATACCCTTGTTAAAACATAAAACGTTACTGGTAAACTACCCCTTTCCCTTAACCGATCTTCACCAAAAACAATAGGTCTTGAGAACTCTACAATTCAGGGCTGTATGCGAAACATTATTTGATTCTGTTTGAATTTGCGGCTGTTATCGTTTGCCAAAAAAAAAAAATTCCCTTGATAAAAAAAAACCGTTGCTGGTAAACTACCCCTTTCCCTCAACCGATCTTCACCAAATACAATAGGTCGTGAGTACTCTACAAATCAGGGCTGTATGCAAAAAATTATTTGATTCTGTTTGAATTTGCGGCAGTTATCGTTTGCCATAGAAAAAAAATCTACAGACACACACACAGACACACACACAGACACTTTTCGGAAAACGACTTTTTTTCATGTTTTGAGTGTAGTAGAATCAGAATCTTCAATAATCTCGAACACGATTTTTTTGCCATCACCATACTTCCATTCCTTAAGGAATATGGAAGTAAAATTATTGATGAATGTTTATACGATTAGATATTCTCGAGAAGCCGCAAATTCGAGAAACACACACACACACACAAACATAAATAAACATACCTTAGTTCGTAAGTAATAAAATGGTTACCTAAAATGGTTACAAAGGGATCGATATTGTGTAGTTCTACAGTACTTGTTATTACACAATTAGGTATAAGGTCTACATATGTTGTACGAACGTACATATAGTTAGGTACGCCATCTTCAGTTCGTTCAATTCGTCTGTATTATTGGATATTATTGTAAAATCCTTAAAAAAAATATTTGTAAATATTTATTTTATCTTTATACTCGCCCCGTACACATGTATGTGTGTATTGGTGTAATACATAAATGTATTTACTGAATGTAGGCCTACCTTGATTGTTTTATTTTTTTACACAATGAGAGTTGTAAATAATCCGTTAGTTATATCCATAATACATATAATCCATTAATTACACGCGAACTGTTCCCATATACTCTGTATAATATATAGGCCTCTGTCCAATGTAGGCCTATTCGTATCTATTAATTTCGAAAATGTAAAAATTTAATGCAATTTTAATGTATTTTTTTACATTCAGACTTTTAATGGGAAATCGTTGAAGAAAAACGTGCCTTGCTAATAATGTTTTCGAGAGCAATATTTGTGTGTGCTGAGTCGTATGGGGAAAATAATACAAACTTTATTAATGCAGACAAATTCGAAACTAATTTAAAATTTAAACCTAAATCAACTACGAATAACGTGGCTTAAAAATATTACTGCTAAATATTTGAGGCTCCGTCCACCTTTGTTTTACAAAGTGCGTATATAGGCTAGCGATATTCAGCACATATATGAGACGATAAAGTTAGAAAAACGTGATACGCTATATTTTTATCGAGCGTGAGACATGAAGAATCGTCACGTGACAACGATAATTAGACATCGATGTTGTCTTCTTAGCGTGAATGTTTATAATTAAATCAGCGGCAGCAGAAGCAGAAGCAGCGTCGTCACCATCGTCAGCAGCAGCAGCTAGAGAGTAAAAGGTTCGGATGAGTGAGTCACACGGCTAGGTAATCCATCACTGTCACAGAGTGCCAGGCCAGCCAGCCGAGCGTACGAACCGAGCACTTGCATTGCTAACGCATCGTCTTTGTCCGTCTGTCTCACCGTCTGTCATATTCTGCCTCCTTCGCTACTTCCTCTAAACGCTGACAAACAATCTCGCTACTAAATTACGGAAAATAATGTAGAATTTTACCTTTCAGAAGGTGTGAAAAATATTTTTATAACATTTTTATATTTTCAGACATCGCAATGTGTGTTATCGATGTACCGTTAGAGTATCAATATTTTAGCCACCTCTGATTGTTACTGTGAGTCCATAGTGATAAAAACACTCCATATCACTATCGCGATATTCCAAACATTATTATGTTCTTAGCTTCATTAGATGTGTTTAATATCGTTTTCCTGCCTGTATTTAAGCTTCACCGTTTTTCTTTCTAGTTTAGTTGGTCACCATTCTGGAGTTTCCAATTTCTATTACTGTAGAACAATCGAAACTACATGTCAGTGAGTTTATCACCATTAACTGCTTGTAGTTCTGAGACCTACTTCCTTGGCAGAAACGATGACAGGCAAAAGCCTTTGACATAATAATATGGTCTTAATTGCGCGGCACTTCCCAACATCGACTCTCGGTACACCAATCAAATTGAACCGTTAGTAAGATCAAATTACCGTTTCGGTCTACGTTATCTCTGCGTTGCCATGATTATTATTCATCAACCGTAAATTATCACCTACAATGGAACCGACTCGTCATCCTGCTGTCTGTATAGCCGTTGTTTAATGGTGTGTCAATAACATAACTTCACCGACGCGAGATACAAAATTAATTACCACTGATAACAGTTGCTTTGACGCCGAAGTAGTCTCATATGCATTCAAAAAACGGATCCTCTTTTTCTATTTTGCTCTCCTTAGTAATATGATACTTCGAACAGAATATATTTTAAGCTCTGTAATATTTGAAATTCAAAAAGTGGGAAACAAATTTCATCTTCTCCAAATGTTAAAATTTAATTTCACAAATGTGTAACATATCGACGATGTTGTAAGGCAATGGAATCAACGAAATGGTCCTGGAATCTACTTAGTTCTCGATAATTTCCTCATTAACACTCTGCTGTTAAGTTATCGTACAAGAAAACGAAAATGGATTACAAAAGCAGTGTATCAACTCAGTAAAATTTGCCATGAATATAATTTTAAAATTTCCACGACAAAGAATAAAATAATGGCGTTTAAAGGAAAATTCCCAATACGCTCCAAAATAGTAATAGACAATAAAGTTAATGGACAAATATCCCACTACAGTTATCTAGGATGCGACTTAAACTATGAATATAAAAACGATGTCGACAATATAATTACCAGAGGATGTGTGGACGATTCATAAGACTCTGGGAAAGAAACTGCGAAAAGATACAGAATTGAAATTTTATAAAGTAATGGCGGCACCGGTATTGATGTACGGGAGTGAATCGTGGACACACCCAAAGTCAGAGAAACGAATTAAAACTAATGAAATAAAATTCTTAAGGAGACTCAAAGGATACACCCTAAGAGATCACATAAGAAATGCAGACATAAGAGAAGAGCTGAATATATACTCTTAAAATATATAAAATTAAACAAAATAAAAAACTGGATATAACACATAAATAGAATGGGTGACTCGAGAATACCAAAAAAGATAATCCAGTATAAGCTTCATGGAGCAGGAGCATGGAGTCAGACCAGGAAAAATGGCTGTGAAGATGGAACAGGCTGCAAGCCTAATCCTTGAAGTGAAGAAAAAGAAGAAGAAATATGTAACACATGATAGAACAGACAAACGTAGTTTAGGTAACCTGTTCTTTTGTAAAAGTGATGAAGTAATTCTACTATTTGTACTATAAGCTAATGTATTTTTGAAAATTACCTTAAACATATGGTTCTAATCAAACTTTATCTTTAAAATGATACGAATTATGAAACTCAGATCTACAGTTAATGTAATTGCTATGAAACTATATTTATATTCATTAAAAATAAGTTGCCAAACATTAAAAAACAGTTCAGCAAAAAACAAAATGTTTAACGAACCGCAGCCTGTGACTGAAGAAGCCACTAATAATACTATAATTATTTAGTGGTATGGGCTGTATATGTGGTCGGAAGATCTGAATGTTCAGTCTGCATCTCTTAGTGGATTTTCTCTTGTGATTTTTTTACAACCATTAACATTAATGTCCGTTGCAAATAATCAAACTTCCAGTAAAGACAAACCATTCTTGTAAGTTAAACTTACATTCTCTCACTTCTGCTTTTAATCAGTCTTTTAGGCGTATTACGTCGACAGTACTGGAATCAAATCTCTCCCTCGGCTCTTATTATTGTTTTACAGATATTTTTTATATTCGCGCTTTATCCTGATACTGTACTACTTTCAAACACTACTTACACACTATTCACCATATGATATGAGATAACATTAAGCATATGCTTACCCACAATCCCACAGATTAGGCCTTAACAACTTACTCAACCTTGTTTTTTATAATGTTAAATCTAAGAATATATCAGCTTTGAGAAGTTGAAGTTGGTTAATTACAATATTTCACGATTTGGTCCTCTCCTGAGTGAACAGTTACAGTTTACCTACCTGTAACAGCGTTTAGTGTACTGGTATCGATTTGTTAATTTTTTTTAGTCACTTCTATACCCACACCTTACATTATGGTGCTCCTGAATTAACGTAATCTTTGTTCCTTTATAAAGATTGGTAGGCCTAAACAAAAAAAAATTGTGACATAAGTTATTCTGCAACCAAAGTTATTCAAAATCGATGTGTTACTTTGAACAAAAACTTTCAACGCATCATTTTTAAATATAAAATTTATTAATAACAATGAGTCAAAGTTGTGTCAAAAGGTTCTGATAATGTGAAACGTTCGCTATTCTGGAGTATACAATGAAACGAAAGGGTTTCCCTTCGCAATTAATTAAAGTTCTTAGCAGCTTATATTACAAGACAGTGGCCCTTTTACACCCAAGGGTGCCCTAGGGTGTGAAACAAGGATGCCTTATATCACAGACACTTTTTAATATCTACATGGACGACATATTTCGGCGATGGATACCTAAAGTTGACTGGGAAATATCACTTCAGCAAAATATTATGTGAATTCATTGCTTTATACAGATGAGAAGGTAACGATACAGAAAACATAAGACCAGTTACAGCGGGCAATATTTACGTTCAATAGCATCATACAAGACTATGGGCTACAGATCTCTGCTACAAAATCTAAAACGATGGCATTTAAGGGCAGGTATCCTATAAGAACTAAGATAGTCGTGAACAATCAGATTTTGGGTCAGGTTAGTCATTTAAATTACCTGGGTTGTGATATCTCATATGGAACCGATATTGATTGGGACAGTAACCTAACGAAATTGCGACGCATCTGTGGAACGATTCATAGGTACCTAAAAAATAAAAAACGGAAGGATACGGGAATGAAATTTTACAAAACTGTAGCTGTTCCCACATTCCTGTATATCCAGTAGACATGGACTCTTGGTAAAAGGGACGTACAGCGGATGCAGGCAGCTGAAATCAAATGGTTAAGAGGGACGCAAGGTTGTTCTCTCCTGGATCGGAAAAGGAACAAGGATATTAGACGCGAATTAAACATTGTATCGTTGCACCAAAAGATTGAAGACCACAGAAGAAGATAGTGTGAACACTTGAACCGCATGACTGACTGATATCCTTCTACCCGTGCCTGCCTTGAGTTATCACCCTACTGGGAAGAGCTATGTCGGTAGACCGAGGAGGAGATGGGTTCGATGGGTTCCGGAACAGGTCTAGGGCCTAATGCTTGGAGTGGTGATGATGATGATTATGTTTAATAACAAAAGAGCACAGACAAGTTGAGGCTGACTTTATAAAGCACGTATTCTGGAATCAATTGATCATAATTTATTGCGCTGTTCTGTTGTGCATTTTGGCAGCCTCTTTGGCTATCCACAATCATGGGCACAAGAGATCTTTCGCCACTACTGACAAACTTTTATGTACTATAAATGTTCATTTTATATTTCTAAACATACTGTACAAAACTATAAAATGTAAATATATAGTTTTCAGGTTATAAAGCTATAATTTACTTTAATTCACATTCTACGATATCATATTGAGCAGCAAAACAATACACTCTTTATTTGTGTAATGTAAAATCTTATTTGTGTAAGTAAACACGCTCACAAGAATAGCTCGCTTGGCCAGAAGGTTAACAGTCGGATTCAAAACAATTGTTATCAGCCGTAATTAATTTTTTATCACCGATCAGTGTAGTCACATTGTTTACATATTTCTGCACACGGTCAGTTCTAGTGGATGTGGTAAATTGCAACTGGGGAATAGTAATTGTGGTAACATGGACTCAAAACGATTGCCTCATCTTCCTAAAGGTGAAATCTGATTGGTGCACAGAGACAGTTTCAGGCGATGCCGGGTAATTAAGTCACACAATTATATCAAAGGCTTCCGATGTTATCTTTCTGGCCGAGCAACCAGTAGCTGTAGCTCTATTCTGCTTCTTTTCTTATCTGTCTTGTAAAAAAGTTTAGAACACATGGATTATATAATGATCATGAATCTTAAATGAAAGATATAAACTTTGTGAAGCTAACTCGTCATTATCTGAAGCGAAATATGTATCATATAAGATCCTGCAGTACTTTCTTGAGAAATACAAATGGATATTCTCAATTGCATCTTGTTAGCGGGTGCAGAGTTAGGGACTATACGAATCCACCCCATAGATTAACAGATCTGGGTAGTCCTTGTACCTTCGTCGACGCCATACCTTTCAGTCGATTGCTGGATCAGATCTGTGGGGAATGAAGTTGTTATTAACTCCTACCTTAATACATTTCATAAACCAGCTTCTAATAAAATAAAAGGTAAAGAAAGATTTATACCCAATTTTATTTGCGTTAACTGAACTTTTTTAATTAATAATCGATTTACAATGCTGTCCTTTGTGCCATACGTCTAACCTGTTCCTCACAGTGTGATTCATCCTCTACCTGTTTACGTTGCTGTTCATGGTATAAAACTGTTCTGTAATACGGACATACTCGTAAATAAAATATTCCCTTTTGTTACATGGACTTGAAACTAACTGTATCTTTATAAAAAAATGTGTTACCACAATTATATAATATTGCAATTTCCACAATTTAGAACATATTAAATTGGATTATAGTGACTGTGATAGTCATGTTACGTGTTCACCAATGATAATTAAATACTAGGTTGACAAGTTGTATCCAATCAGGATGTACAAACTGTTTCACAAAGCCCAATGATATATAATTATAATCTTAAATTTTATTAACAGAAAAAAATAATCTGCGAATATTATGCGTCAAGATTGATTTAAATTTCGTCCGATAGAGAAAAAGTGAAGAAAAAAATATTATTAAACAACTCTTCGTCTCTGGACATGTATTTATCGAGCGAAACCAATCGCAAAATCCACTTTGTCAAAAACAGAAAAAAGTCTTGTTTTGAAATTACTTTATTGTTGAACAGCGAAAACACAATTTGTTACATAAGAAAAATTAACACCCACTTGACGTACAGCCGTCACGCTATAATTTTCCTGCGACTTCACGATAATTAAGTTAACCAATTTACAAGTCGAATGAAAAAAGTTACATAATTTGTTAAATCAAGTGGAAGAAGCTGACATTGGACTGACAAATGCCGTATTGTTTCTTTGTGTACGGGGACGCGTCTGGTGTCCGGATTATTAATGCAACGGGAACCGCTGATTTGATTATCCTCGGACTGGTCATTCGTCAACCAAACGTTCAACGTAAATACTGGACTACGAGTAGTTTGTTTAAATCAATAATAGACAGTGGCGTTTCTAGAATTTAGCTGTGGGGGGGTCCGGGGTCGTGTCGGCTTTATACAAAGTTAAGCCTAATCAACGTTACAAACTTTAAAGTGGCTGAAAAACGCACGATAACATCCTGAAATTAGTCCCATTAAAGTAAACGGTAATAACACAATAAAAATACGGTTTATGGAAACATAGGGGTTTTTATTTCGCTTTATCTTACTTATTTTTTCTGCTCCTTCTTTATCTGCATCCTCTTGTAGTTGCCTTTCTTCTTGTAAAGGCGCACAAAATAAGAAATCGTTTCAACGACTGAAATAGGATATCGTACCGTAATTAGGTAATATTCATAGTATTTCATATTTCAAACGTGTACCCTAATGCTGTGTAATAAACCTGTTTGTATATTTATAAAAGAGATGCCACTATAATAGCGTGCAAAGCTGAAAACAATTAAATAAAACAGCCTAAAAATTAAGAGATTAACAAAATTCGTCAACTTTTCCGACCCTCTGGATAGGTCCGGTCCCGTTTGTCTCCCTCCCGTAAATTCGCTTTTGATAATAGAAAACGCAGTCTGATTAATCAGATACCAGTGAAGATAAACAATTCGTCATGACATAGGTTACTTGGTAAGAGTTAGTGGTTTCGGGCTCAAAATAATTTTTTTCCTTGACATTGAAAACAGTTCATTATTATTAAAAAGATAGAAACTTTATTATACATTCTAACGTACCTTTACTTATATTGAGAAAGATAATTAGTTGGTACAAAATAATTAAACAATTTAAAAATAACTTTGCAGCTACTTAACATAATTGTAACCAATTTCTTACACTGTACATTTTGCTACCCATATTTTTATTATATTTTAGGTTTTACAAGAAAGTAGCAACTTTTAAAACTTTAAATAGTTAAAATAGTGTTTGACTTTATTGCAATGACCCATGCTAGCACCCAGAAACTTATGCGCACCCTCCTTCTTATGTCCTGAACTTTTCTCTCCTTTCACTTTTTCTGTAATTCATATTTATTAACTCCTTCCATACCTTTTGGCTCTTCTCTCTTTTTCTCTGTTTGTTAATGATTGGATAGTTGAAAGGTAAGAAAGGATGTGTTTTTGGTTCCAAGATTTCCACACGTGCAAAACAGAAGATTTGCTGACAGAGGATAGTAAGTTCCTACTATGAGCACTGCTACAACTGTTTTCGCTTTTTGAAAATTCTTGTTATTTTTAATATTACATTTATGGGGTTTAGTTTTTGAGCCTCCAGGTGGTCTAGTGGCTAACGCGGGCGATTGATGCGCTCGTGGTCCCGGGTTCAATTCCCGGCGGAGGTTCCGTACGGCGTGCACTCAGCGTCGTGTGGAAAACTGAGTAGTAGGCGCTGAGATAACAGCGCCGCGCCTCCTGGCTGTGAATACCGCAACTAGCGGCTGGTGGCGCATAGTACTAGCCATGGTGTCACACTACACAAACGCCGTGCGGTACGCCTTGGTCCTTAACGGACTGTTGAGCGGAGGTTTAATTTAATTTAATTTTAATTTAGTTTAGCTAATCAAGTGAGTAGGCCGTGTTTCTGGCCTTGAATTTCAGACTCTTGACAGTTTCTTCGTTCAGAATTTTCTTACTGTCTTAAACCAACTAAAATATATTCCCTGAAAGAGTTCAGAAATATAGAAACGAAACATATACAGGACATTCGGGCGTAAGTCTAAGCTAACAGTACATAAGACAATACGTTTATGCAAGCAGGTCTTAAAACCGCATGAGCATGCGGCGTATAACTCTGGGGACTGACAAGACCATGAAATATAAACAGGATAAGTTACACCGATTTTGAAACAAACTACTCAGAAGTGTAGGCCTAGTCAATGTCCGTCGATGTGTAGTAAATGACAACAACGAACTGAAGATGAGACAGTGAGGAATTTTGTACCCGAAATCACAAAATCAGACGTATGTTCACACCAATTAAACCCATTCAAGTCTCAAGAATTGAGTTTACACGATTACATAAAAATTTAGGCACATTGCAACGTATAAGAGAAAAGCACAATTGCAGACAAAATTACACAAGTAAACGATTGATAAGAATACCACAGTTTACATAGATTTTTGAATATAACCAACTAGGCAATGTAGTTGCATCATGGAATGTAACGGTCAGACAGTATAGATGGACGTAAACAATGTTCTATTGTTACTACAGAAGGTAAATGTTCATAATAGGCTGTTAACATCCCTACTTGAGACACTAATTTTATTACAATGAGGCTTACTAGGTTTATGGTGTGGTTCAATTAGCCTTGACACTTGTCCAAATGGTCGTTTTCAACCACACAACGTTCCTAATTTTATACTTAAAAAAAAAACTGTATATAAGTTATATATTCGGGTTAAAACGTCCTGCGACGTTGCCGATGCCTGATTGCCAATATCTCCTGTCGTTGCAGTTTTCTTCGGTTAGACCTCGTACACTCATTGATCTCCTTACACCCTGTATCCGTGTTACTTTTGGCCTTCCCCTTTTTCTGTTTTCCTGTGGTATCCATTTCCTCACTCTCTTTGGCAACCTCTCCTCCCCCATTCTCTGCACGTGCCCATACCAAAATAATTGTTTTTTCTTGATGTGTTCTAAAACAGTTTCTTTTATATTCATTTGTTGCTTAATTGTTTCGTTTCTGACCCGGTCTAATTTTGATGTTCTACATATTCTTCTTAAGGCGTCCATTTCTGTGCCTTCTATCTTTCTTTTCAGATGTTCTTTCATTCTCCATGTCTCACACCCATATACTAATGTGCTCTTAATCATTGTGTTGTATATTCTCATTTTCCTTTGTTTTCCTATTTTGGTGCTCCACAGTATTCCATTTAGAGACTTAATAATTGTTCTTGCTTTGTTCACTCTACACTTTATTTCTATATCGTTTGTTCCTTACTTGTCAAAATTTATTCTCAGATATTTGTAATTCTCAAATTTTGCTACAATTTCACCGCTTTCCAATACTATGTCTGT
This sequence comes from Magicicada septendecula, assembly GCA_034769895.1. Taxonomy (NCBI): domain Eukaryota; kingdom Metazoa; phylum Arthropoda; class Insecta; order Hemiptera; family Cicadidae; genus Magicicada; species Magicicada septendecula. The sequence continues at coordinate 381,513,504 of CM068373.1, forward strand.
CGTGTCCTCTCCTATACACAAATATTGTGTTTTTCCACATTCATCTGCAGTCCCCATTTTCCGTATTCTTCCTTCAGTTTGCGTGCCATGTATTCCAAGGCATCTTTGTCATTTGACTTAGAAAAACTACTTTCCATAAATAAACTTGTTGTGACAACTGATGATTGGTTTACACGTCAATACAGATTTAGACATTTACAAAATTAAATATAACAGACGATAATATAACACAATAAATCGAACACACTAATACTGGTAGTCAATATGCATTGCACCTATGAGAATCACACATGTATGTTTTCGTCATAGAAATCAATACGGAATTCAAATGAAAAATGTGGATTGTCTATTAGTTTTTTGAAAGTTATGTCACGGCATATTCTGTAATGTAAATGTCACTTCTATATTCAAATTTTTGGAAAACTAGTGCCTGCCCTTGGGTTAAAATAAACTCACTTGACAGATTCTAAAATGCTTAGACCTTCAGTGGTGCACAATACCCAATCACCTAACTGTATTTTCTTTTTAAACAAACTACCTCAAACATCTGATAAATACAGTACATAGACCTACTAGTTATACACACACCTCTATTATACTCTGCTCAAATTCTGAATTGAATAGACTCAAGAGAAGAAAATTACAGGATCTAGCGTAATCCAGTGCTAATGCTTACTGAAAGTTCTGTTATAAAATGTAAACTGCAACATAATGAAACTAAAGGAATATTCAACTACTGGTGACAATTGAGTATGGCAGTGTACATTAGAATGAAGCCACTGTTTAATGTTGATGACTTACAGTAGTAGAATTAATTAAAAAGTAAAAAAACTGAATACATTTGTTTGTTTGGTAACATTTTGTAATGTGGTGTACTATTGGGCCGCGCTCCGGACAACGCGCACAAACCAGGAAGCAAGACAGGGTTTGTGTCTGTCTGTTTTCAGCTTTCATCATCTTTTAGATATGAATCAAAGAATATAAATATTATAATTATAAGCTATTTATTTTATCCAATGTTTGTAACAATGCGATTATCTTGTTTACTGACGTTGCTTTTCATCAGTAGGTTATCTCTACCGTCCCCCTTCGTCTTTTGGCCATAGCTCAAATTTAGGTAAACAAACGCTGCATCACATAGACTATGCACTAATATAATTCTTTAATACATAAATTTTTGTAAAATTTTTTCATTGAGGTATACACTATACAACGCGCGAGTATATTTGAGTATGTTTGTCAAATATAACATTCCCCGGCGTACCGTTTAATAACTCATACTTATACTCGCATACCTCTATAATTTTTGTAAGAACAAAAAACTAAAATACAAATATGGTACACGTAGTAATTCCAAAAGCGGTATCTAAAAAAAAAAAAGATCCAGAGCGTAGGAATACGATAAACAAAAAGAAAACAAGATAGAGAATTAAGAAAGAAAAGGCTATAGGCTATAATCAGAAGTCATTATATAAAACCGTGGGCCTTAGTTGCCACTGGCAGGAGCTCAATAGAGAAATGTATATTCTTGGCTCTGCTCTTCACATAAAACATATTTTGGTAGTAATCTCTTATAATTTGGTCTTATAAAAAGTTAGCACTTAATAATCAAAATGTCTATACTTGGCCGACGGACGTCTAATACGAATACTGTAACACACACACACACGCTCTTTCTTTCTTACTCTCTTTCTTTATTTATCTTCTTCCATCCACTCCTAGGCTTACTACCATCTTCTTTTTCTTAACTATGAAAATTTCACTACACAACTCCACCTTTTACACGATATTGGCCTAATTTGGCTATTCATATTTCTCCGTTGTTCCTTTGTGACATTCTCTATCCTCACGCTTTCTAACCCACTTGCTATTAGTTTTTTCTTCCTTTATTGTTTTACACGTACAACACGATAATCGAATAACTAGATCTCCCTGATGCTTTACTAATTCTATTTCTACCAGATGTTACGTCCCTACATAATTAATAATCATACTTATACGGTGGATGTACATGTTTAAAAATTCTATGAAATATGTTATGTAATTCAAGTTTAATGTCTGCTTAAGAATAATTATAAGTCTACACTAAAATCTGAATTCCTTCCCCAAATTTGGTGATTAACTTCTGTCTGTACAGCACATTCCTATGCCTTCCATCGGTTGACTAATTAGGCTGCTCTCCGACTGTTCTGCCCACATCCTGCTGTTGCTACTTACGCCTCAGGCCCCTTTGTGCATCCGATTTATATCGTACGATAACCTACGATAAAAACTCGTACGTCATGGAGAACAACAGAACAAATGGGCCGTTTTATGCACTGTCGTACGATAAATTTATCGTTCCGAACTCAAAAACATATCGTGGTGTCCTAGGAAACGCATCCGATAAAATATCGGACGAGTTGTCCAGATACATGGGCCGTAAAGGTTCCGTTCATGCACTCGCGCAAGGTTTTTATCGTATGACTTTCAGATATCAGTGCTGCCAACCTTCCTGCCTAGCATCGGCGAGGCCAGTTGTGTCATGTAATCAGTGGTATTCACATCGTGGTGTGATTTTATTAATTTTTTTTTTTGTAAATATGGAACACATTAATACAGAAAGACATTGACGAAATCCAGAACAGAAGAGCACCATGAAATCCCGTTTCCGAAGCTTATAAAAACGAACCGGTAAGCAACATACAACACGCACGGATCCATTTTCAGTACTGATGATGGTAACACTGAAAGAGTTTCTTCACACCCACGTCCGACATTTTTCACGCACGATAAAAATCGGTGTCAAATCGGATGCATATAAGGGGGGCCCAGTCCTCGACTGATTGAGTTTATAGGCCTACCCGGATACGCTCATTAATGTTTGACAACGCCAGTGGAGTATCTAGAATTTGGCCTGGGGGGGGGGGCGTCCGAGGTCGGGTCGGCTTCATATAAAAGAAAAACAAGTTAAGACTAATCAACATGACTATCTTTAAAGTGGCTGAAATCAATCCCATTAAAGTAAAGGGCAATAACATAATAAAAATACGCATTACTGAAACATTGTTTACAAGATAGCCTAGTTGTTGACTGAACTGTTATCCTATAGGCCTATTTCATATTTCAAACGTATACGCTAATGACGTCTTATAAACCTGATTGTAGATTTAAAAAGTAGTTATTACTATATTAGCATACACAGTTGATAAAATAATAAAACAGCCTAAAAATTAGGAGATTAACAAAATTCACCAACTTATTCGATCCTCAGGGGGGGGGGTCTGGTGCCGTTCGTGCCTCCACGTAAACACGCCCGTGGACAACGCGTCTTCCTCTTCATCACACCATTTCTGTTAACTTCTGCATTTCTATTTTGACTTTTTGATTATGGTTTGCAGCTCTGTTCTGATTGTGTTGTTCTATATGCACTCTTCTCGGTTACCGTGTTATCTGATAATTTAAAATAGTAATTGTTTAGGATTATAATTTTGTGTGGGTCCGCAGCTGGTGTACAGTAATTTTTATGTAGCTGCCTGTTTTTTCAGTATTTTGTGAGTTTCACTGGTCACATTTTACCTGATATGTTACGACCTTCGATTTGACATTGTGCCCAAATTATGACTGTGTGCATGACGTGGATATACTGTTTCCGTTGACACCGGTACCCTGATTGTTCGTAAGGCGCTGCGAACCGCATCTCATCTTCCTCTGTGTGACTTCAGTACGGACGATTATTGCTGTCTTCCACCGGAATTATTGGCCGTAGCGTTTTGCAAAATGGGAATCACCTCAATAAGCATGTAACTTAGGTTTGGCTTACAAAGATTTTAACGGATCACCTCAAATTGAGAAATACAGAACCCAGAACGTTTCGGCCGTTGTTAACGGAATTCTGTTATTAATGTAAATACCAGTCATAATAAAGACTTTAGATCCCAGAGGTTCGCCAAAATACCGTTCTCTTGATTTTATCCATTTGTAATGCATTGGCATATTCTTAAGTATCAATTAGTACATGACGATATTCAGGCATGTTAGAAAATATCATTACGTAGGCCTACAGCTAATCACTAACGTTACATTAAATCGCGAAATTAATTATTAGGGTTTTTCTTCTCCTGTGCCATACATTATGTGTCATAAAACTACGTTATTCTACCAAATATATTTCAATTAATTGTTTTTTTAAGTAGGCCTACTGTTTGTTATGTTTCACAGACTAAAATCTGAATGAAACGTCGTACACTGATACAACTAAAAATCTATACCAAACAGAATTAACACTGTTGCACACAGCTATAGAAAAATTATTCCGATCGGAATCACATTTCCGATCTGGTGATGGAGCTGTGAAGCCTGAAAGCGCTAATCAGAATAATTTTTCTATAGTGGTGTGCAACAGTGTTAATTCTGTTTGTTTGCACTAACACAACTTTCTTAATTAAAAATCTATAGGACTATGTTTTCTATTTTAATTTGAATACAAATTTATTATTCGTTAACTCAGGAAAAGATAAACTAATCTTTTCAATCCGCCTTGTGACTTCTTGTTTACAATTAATGACGCGTTTCAAAGTATATGCTTCATCTTCAGATATTTAAAAAATCCCTCATACGAGGTCGAGTAATACGTCATTACTCACGGGTGGTCGACCAGACATGAATGGGTGCGCACCTACTAACGGGTACAGTGCAGATGCGATTTGTATTTTAACCGGTGACCGGTGACCTGTAGGCCTGTATTATATATATGCATTATCACTTGTCTTGTTGATTCAGGTCCTACCCGACTATTCAGATTTTGCATCCTGTAAACGTAGGTACATACAAACTAACAATTAGTAATTAATTAATACTTATATATACATATTTGCGATTTTCGAACAACATTTAAAGTCCTTCGAAGGCTTACACGGCCGGAGTCAATGGTATTAAAATCCATTCCCGGGCTGTTTGACTGTGGTCCATTGTTTTGTGGTATCTAACGTGTACCACCCTACGTTAGTGCAGCTCGATTTTTACACTAATGGTGGCAGTCTACTAGTACTGCCGAAACGTCTGTTTTTTAACAAAACAATGGACCACGGCCAAACAGCCCGGGAATGGATTTTAATAACATTTAAAGTTTTTTTTTCGCATCCTACCTTCCGAACTTTACAGAGTTTTCAATCATCATCATTCAGAATTCTCTGTGTCATTGCATTCCTTATGGCTTCCATCCAAGTCTCTCGCGGCTTCCCTCTTTTCTTCATTCAGTAGGGGTCCATTCTAGTAATCTCTTTGGTAGTCTGTCAATACCCACACGGTACACATGCCCGTACCATCTTATTCTTGTGTCATTTGATGCATCAATTGTGTCATTTCTGTTGGTACATATCAGTCTTTTCCTTATTTCGTCATTTTTTACCCTGTCCAGTCTACAGCACTTTCTTCAGTATCCCACAGTTCCATGGCTCATAATCTTTTTGCTCATATGTTCTGTATCTCCCACACCTCAGCCCCATATGTTACAATACTTTCCACTATAGTTTCAAACAGAACTCCTGAAGTTTACTGTAGTTATTTAAATTGAGGGATTCCATGATTATATTATCGATAAGCTAAAGTTAATGTCTTCAGTTTGCGACAGTATACTTTCGGTTTCATTATACCGTATTTAAATTCCATGAACAATGATACATCACGATCTCAAAACATAATAATAAGCTATAGCTGCAAGGCGTTAGTGAAATAATGATTCATACCAAACGACTAGTTTGTTCAAAGGCTAACTACAGTAATCGCTAGAGAGTACGAGATCAGAATTGTGAACAAGCAGTGTGACCAAAGGTTTGGGTAGAGAGAACACGTGAACGCCAAGAATTACTGTCGACGAGAGAAATTTTCTGCTCCTGGGAGAGGACGCGTAGCGTACAGAGAGAGGAGAGAGAGTTTATGCAGAGAGATGGAATGAGAATAAGGACGGCGGAATCGGTTGTACATGCGGCAGACGGATGAATAGAAGAATGTGTAACACGAAACATGAATGTGCCACAATAATTTATCTGTTTTGTTAAGCCCCACCTTCTCAGTTACTGCGCACCCACACATTCAGCCCACACGGCACCGCCACGCCGTCCTGTCCTCTCCACAACGCAACGCAACTGTAGCAACTCGATAAATACATTCTTAACACGAAAAATGTACGTTGCTTAAGACTTGAGTCGATGCTCAATAATTGATACGAATGCGTAGGCTATGTTTTAAATTAACAGAGGTTTGGTTGACCGTATTGTGCGCGTATTAAAATCAGTCAGCAAAAGTTTCAACACGTAAATGTTTTATTCTTCGTATTGTTTAAATTAGCAGCCATCCTTACTATTTCTTTTATGAATTTGCTAACTGCTATAATTTTTATTGTTCGACTAAGCTTTTCGTCATCACTGACATCTTCAGGTGTTAAACAACCATCTTCAGGTTGTTTAAGACCTGAAGATGTCAGTGATGACGAAAAGCTTAGTCGAACAATAAAAATTATAGCAGTTAGCAAATTCATAAAAGAAATCGTAAATGTTTTGTTTAGTTTTGTACGTCGATTTAATGTTCTTGTGGTTCATTTTGTGAGACGGAAATGTTAGTTTATTTTTCTTTTAGACTTTATATTCATGAAAAAATTCTAGCCTGTCTTAGAAGAGTTCTTTAGATCCTGTATACTTTTACAAGGGACCGGCACATTTTTTTCACCCTTTATTCATGTAGGGCCTACTATAGGTTATTAGATTTTCCTACTGCGTGCAGTTAAACTCCGTTTCTTACGGTCCTGTGATTTCACTCTCCATACATTATACATTTTTCATTCATTCTCCTACGTCCATAATATCTCAGTCATTCCATCTTATCCTTGGACTACAATTCCCCACCGTCTTTCTCGTTAAATCCAAAATTGTTAATTCCTTACTATCGCTTCCTGTATACTTTCTGCTCATTACGTTCTCCTCTTTTAACACGTGACCGACTCTACTTTACTTGACCTCCTAACAGAATATACAATGTTGACGAAACTGGCGTTTCAGTTGTCCAAAAAAAGTCAGTCAAAATATTCGCGAAGAAAGGAGAAAAACGAGTCGGTGCTCCCACATCAGCAGACAGAGGAAAAAATATTACTATTGTCTGCTGCTTTAGCGCAGCAGGAGACTATATTTCACCTATGATTATTTATCCTCGTTTGCGGATGGCTGCACATCTCAGGCGATGGTCCTATTGAAACTTCTTACCTATTGGAACATTATTGGATGTTCTCAGAATGGATGGATTAATGAAGATTTATTTCTTGTCTGGCTTAATCATTTCCAAACTAAGGTAAAATCTTCTATCGAAGACCCTGTATGAGTAATTTGTGGCAATCATCAGAGCCACATTTCCTTAGAAGCCTTCCAGTTCTGCAAGGAAAATCATATTGTAATTGTTTCTGTACCACCGCATACATCAAATCGTTTGCAGCCATTAGATTTAACTTTTTTTGGCCCGCTTAAGAGTGCTCTGTCAAGAGAATATGATTTGTTTATGTTTAATCATGCACATAGACGTATAGCCGTAGCTGACATACCTCAGTTATTCAACAAAGCCTACCTAAAGGTAGCAACAATGGACAAAGCACTTTCTGGCTTCAAAGCTTCTGGGATTGTTCCTTTTAATCCAGACAAATTCTCAGCAGACGATTTTGCACCAGCAGAAAAATATAAAGAGTTGACTGTTGATGCAGATACAGAAAACGAATCTGTTCATTCAACCCCTAAAAGTTTTGGATCATCTTCTGTAGCCTTAGTTCCAGGGAGTGCAGATTCGTTAAATGCGGGTCCATCAAACGTTCACGTGGCCGATATAGCACCAATACCGAAACGGAATTTGCTTGACAATGAAAAGGAAGCCTGTGCAAGAAAACAACATTCGCGGATACTGACGAGCACACCCCTGAAGGCAGAACTTGAGGAGAAAACGAGGAAGAGAGTTGAAAAACATGAAAAATGATTCAAAGCGAAAAGAAAGCTTGACCTAAATGGAGAAAGAAAACTAGCCAAAAGGAACTTCAAAAAACTTAAACGAAAACAGATAATTGAAGAAACTGACGAATCAGACATTACAGAATTTGTGATGAAAGTGATACGGACGATTTAGTAAGTCATCAAAATAATGAAAAGTGTATTATTTGTGATGATTTTGGCCGTGATGGCGAAGAGTGGTATCGCTGCATCACATATGGATTTTGGTCACATTCAGAATGTAGTGGGTGGGACTGTGCAGACGAATATAGATGTGAGAGGTGTTTGAAAAAAGAAAGGGACTTGAATAACAAAAAATGTCAAAAATTCTTTAGATTCGTTGTAATTTTTTGAATTTCAATGGCGATTATTTAGACATAGTACTAAATATACTGTTTAATATTTGCTCGAATGTAATTTGCATAATTCAGATTATAATTAAATGTATTTTTTAAACTTTAAGATTTCAACAATTATTTGTATATTTTTAATCTTGTTCAAATACCTATAATTTCTTAAATATTTGTTACTAGGCCTATATACTAGTAGTCATGTAATAAAAGTTCGAAATACTAAATTTGTAAATTACAAGTGATTTTCATTTGATAATACCTGAATAGCAGTAGTGCGCGTAATTACTCCACACTATGCGCGGAATTCCCCCACGTGGTGGAGAATATCGCGCAAAAGCATATATGTTAAAAAATATTAATAATTTATTTTTTAGAAAAGCTATATAAAATTTTAATGCTTTTTTTGTTACAAAATGTCTAAAGAGTACCTGTAAGAAGTTTGAACTAACAAGGTTAATTCGTAAAATCAAAAACGATAAAAATATCTTAAGTGCAGGGAATTCCCCTACCTTCCCCTATACGTAATAATGTCACCCTATACAGACCCCTATTGTTTTTTAAATTGATCGCCCCTAAAACAAGGCGGGAGGCAAATATGTGAAGGGATCAAAATTGTGAAAAAATTGCGAAAGATTGTGTGTACTTGTATCAAATTAAAGGGAATTTTAAACAAAATCTGAATATGGTGTTGAGTTTTGGAAATCTCAGAGTTTTAAGACACCAAAGCCCAGAAAGTACCAAAAATTGGTAAAAATTCAGCAGGCTATCGTATTGGAGTCTAAATGGAGTCTTAATCCAAATCCAAATGTAGCTTATACTATGACAATTTTTTATATATTGGGGCACCACGGGCTCAAATGGAAATTAAAATTTTAAGAAAATTATACAAGCCTATATAGCAGATCGAGTTATGAGGAATTTTCTTCAAAGTACAGGCTTGGTATCTTTAACAAGTAGATAGAATTAATGTCTCTCAACGCTTCTTGCAAATTTTCAATCGTCTCCAAAAATCTTTTAAGTAAGGTTCGTTTACAAAAAATGTAGGAATATATATTGTTACCAGTTATATACAGACCTATTTGTAAAAAGTACTTCAGGCTTATAATTATCAAGAAAGTAAATAAAAACTAAATAATTAAATTTAAAAAATCAATAAAGATAAAAATAAACTAAAAACAGAGACTAAATTATTTGTCATTTATTCATTATGATTATAAATTTAACTAAATAACCTATTAAGTAATTTGGAATTTTTATTGTGTATTGTAGGGCTACGATTCTTTACTATTGCCATTTTATTCAAAGATGACAGAATAATTAGCGTTTTTCCTGATTATTGAAAAATTTTCTAATGTTGAAATTTACCTAATAACATTTGTTGTAATAACAAAAATGTATTTCAATCAAAATTGAGCGATTTTTGCAGCATAGGTATCTTACTAGTTTATAGAATGTGTCACTTACAAACTCATTGAATCTTACGTTCTATAATACCAAGTTTAAACAAACCAGAGGCTAGCGCATAATATTAACGTAAAATCCACTGATCCGCTGTTAACACCTGTTAATATTAGATAGCGAACCAACTGTAGGCCTAATTGCATTTTATTGTTCTGTGTAATTGTACGAGATGTAATTACAGCATGTTGTCAGACGTAATTGCATGCAGAACTCTAAATTTTTTCTGACTACCCTATAATACAGTATTTCCTTGTACGCAGGCCTACTTATTGTTTGTGCTGTCCAAACTTCCCGATTCATGTTTTTTTTTTATTCCTTTCTATTAATGCGGTGAAAGGGAACTATAAAATAACACTCGAATTAAAGCTTAATTCTTTTGCTCAGTTATTTTATGTTCGAGTGAAGTATTATCTGCATTGCCTGGTTAAACAATTTTCAGAATTTTAAAAAAAGTTTCAAACATTCATCACGTCACATTCTTCTGTATTACTATGTGAATATTACAGTAATAGATTGGATTGTTTTACGTGCTTCCGCAGATGAAAATTGCATGTGGTTATATATAGGCTTAGCTTATATGTGATATTTTTTTTTTTTTTTCATCATCTTCAATAAGGATTAAACTAAAAATGGTTTGTTCCGGCCCCTAGGCCAGAGCTGGCCAGCTTCTTCGGGCGCCCCACTCTTCTCAGTCCTTACGGCTTAATTGGCAATCCGGCAGTCATCCATTCAGTTAAGATGTTGCAAACACTTTCGTCGATATTGGGTAACCCTATCGAGTATAGGCCTACTCGTAATATTCAGTTCCTGCCGTATAGGTGTAACAGTGTCTGCTTAATTCAACTGAGTTTTATGTTTTTAAAATTGTACTTTAACAAGGAAAATCTTATCGTTCAACTTCGCACTGTTCCGAATAGAAAAATAATAATAATATAATTATCTTGTTGATCCATCCTCTTCGTTCACTTTATAAAATATTATTATATATATAAACTTTCACAATATGAACTTACTTTCTTTACACTTTCCCAAACGTTTCGAGGTGATGTGCCTTTTCCTGTTAACTGACAATCAGTATTTACTCCCACTGAGGAAGAGGCACATCACCTCTTCCTCAGTGGGAGTAAATACTGATTGTCAGTTAACAGGAAGAGGCACATCACCTCGAAACGTTTGGGAAAGTGTAAAGAAAGTAAGTTCATATTGTGAAAGTTTATATATATAATAATAATAATAATATATCTCACGTAATAAATATAGGCCTATTATAGGTTCTGAAGGTGGAGTTTTCTACCAAACGTACACATACAGCAAACTAATAATATAAATTACTTACAGATGAATTCTTGTGTTGTAATTGTGAAGAACGCAATATTATTACTACAAGAAAGTAAAAAGTTGAAGAATTACTACTATAAAAGTGTATATATAACCCTATATATATATTATATATGAGAGTGAATACTTCTTAAGCTCAAGCTGAGAGGCTGAGTTTGAGCATCATGATCTAGGCATCATGGAGATACACGACACACACGCGCATGCGTAGACTAAATGGGGTAACATATAACCTACTCACATATGCAGATATGTATACGTAGGCTAATCTTAATTCGGTAACATCGATATTGACCTTTACAACACAGTTCTGTCTGCATTAGATTTCGTATGAGTGTCAGTAGGAGGCTATTACATATGTATCAACAGGAAGTCGGTGGCTACGTATTAATTAAACGCGAGATAGCAGAAATGTTATGCTGTTAGATTAGCTTCATATTTCCAGCGTGGCGGAATAACCACACTATTGCAGCGACCCAGATAGTGTGGGTAACCAGCCATCCCCGGCAACTAACGCGATTTTGACATTCTACAGCAGACAGCTGAAATTGCCCTGGTGAAAAATGCAATTGGTTAGGGCTTGAAGATCCAGCCCGGTTACAGACAAATTTTCTGTACACAGCTGAACAGTATGAAATATACAAACACCACACAACACAACCAAACAACATACTAAACGACCAATTGCAATATAAATCACATACACTTTTCGACACAGTTATACACAAAACAAACAATAATTCGGATCCCCACGCCAATCCCCTTCCTCTATACACCACCCCCACTATACCTTCCAACCAACAAACGTTACTAGGTACTGGCAGTCTGTCGCAAAGCTGAAGAAGGCGAACACGACGCCGAAACGCGTTCTACATACAAAACAGACAAGTAAGTTAAACTTGAGAAAGTTTTCAATATTATAAAAGTGTAGTGCAGTGAAAGAAGATGATGAACAAACAAGACAACTACAAATTTTCTGGTCTGAACCGATCTTGGGTGTACTTGGTCGAGTATGCCAACCTGCATCAACCCGATACTGCCGATCGCTAGAATGTCAAAACTTAGAATTATTACTGTTCTACGCTTTTCTCAGGACGACACAGTCTTGATACATGCTATAAATCGATTATTGTAATACGCTCTTCTGTCGGAAGCATAAACCTTCACCCAATGAGTTTCGTCAATCTGTCGGAGAGAAGTGTGGCCTTCCCCGAGCGGTTACCGGGTCGCACCAAGGAGCCACGTTGCTACGATCTGAACGATTAAGTGAACCGGAAGTGCAAGATATTTCACAATTAAGTTATTAGTGAGCTAGAAAACGTCTTGCGTTTTCATGTCGCTTTTTACCTGGATGTCTTCCCGTGAACGCATTCTACTTTAAAAGTAATTGTTACGCCTACTAACACAGCCGAGGAATTCGTTACTTCCGTAAATTGTTACCCCAATAAATATTCATTCCCCGCTGCTTCTGCTATGTTAAACTAGTAGGTAAGCTCCCTTAACTGCAAAACTCGCTCACTATTGCCGAAACAAATTTACTATTAAGTAAATAAATAAAATTTATTCATTAAGTAAAAATAAAATAAATAAAATTAAATTAAATTAAAATTAAGTAAGTAAATAAAATTTACTCTTTACTACTAATAAATAAATTATACTATTCAATATTACATAATTTTTCAGTTATAAAAATGTCATGAAACTCTAAATTTCTCTACTATTTCTTAAGTAAAATAACAATAATTTTTACGCATACAATCATACAATAAACACTAAAAGTTCCAGCTACTGCGTTGGTTTATTAGTTAGATTTATAACCACATTACAAAAACAGACAAATAGCTTTAACCCTAGTTTTAAAATCTATTTGTGCTTTCATTTATATTTATATATATATTTATATCTAATGCTTTTTACTTTTTACGTAATTGATAACAATATATAATGTTTTTTTGTAAACATACCTTACAAACTTTTTGAAGGCGATCCAAAATTGCACGGAGAATAGAGAGATATTAGGCTAATTCTGACAAATTATTCTGACGAGTTTGTACGTTAAACATAATTTCTCGCAACTTGGTCCGTCACATAGATGTTTACAATGTTTTTGAAATTTCAAGTCATATTTTTGGCCCGTAGTACCTTAAGTTAAAAAATTTTCATAGTATACGATACATCCTGGTTTGGGTTGAAATTCTTTTCGTGTGGATTCCGGTTAGATTTTTACAACTTATTCAAATTTTCGATTATTTTTGTAAGCCCTGGTGTCCTAAAAATAATAACTGTAACCTATATTCAAATTGTAATTAAAATTCCCTTTAACTTGAAACCGCACAAGGATTTTAGCGATTTATCAAAATTGTAACACACTTTTTGGGCTCTGGCGTCCTAAAATTTTGAATTTTTAAAAAATGATCACTATATTAGGTTAACGTTTCTTTTAATTTGCTATCTCACATGGAGTTTTGGAATTTTATAAAATGTTTGACCCACTTTTGGGCCTCTTGCGACCCAAAATTTGGAAATGTTTAAATTTATAGGCCTACAATATATTCACATTTAGGTCAAAAGTCACTTTAGTTTGATACCTCACATGGATTTTTGCGACTACTATTTTACAATTTTGCCCTCTCAAATTTTTCCCACAAACCCCTATTTTTAGAGGGATCAATCTAAAATCAGTAGGGAGTCACTGGAGTGAAAGTTTGTACATGTGTGCCAAGTTTTATGAAAATCGGTTTATGCATTCAAACGTTATTGTGATACATACCCAAAATAGACAGATAGACAGACTGACACGTGCCAATTGGTCGAGTTAAAACTGAGAACTCGCTTAGCTTTTTCAAATCTCATTCCTTCAGTAGGCCTATTCTTGATTATCTTAATGTTCATCAATTTGAATAATGTTATAATGTTGTAAACGTATTCATTACAGAAGTGTTGGATGAGTATTGGATCTCTATAGTCAATGTTAGATCATGATATCCGCTATCAGGGGCATATTTAAGAGGAGGCGAACAGGACCGGACCCCCCCCCCCAGATGGTCGAAAAAGTTGACGAGGAATTTTGTTAGGCTCTTAATTTTTAGGTTGTTCAGTATTTTGTCGGCTGAGTTCGCTAATTTAGAGTAAGTCATCTTTTTTAAATCCAGTATACAAGCAGGTTTATTATACAGCATTTACGTATACATTTTTTGATATAGGCTATAAGATATGGGAAAACAAATCCAATCAATAAGTAGCCTATCTTCTAAACAATGTTTCAATAACGAGTATTTTTATTGTTTTATTACTGTTTACTTTAATGGGATTGATTTCAAGATATTATTACACGTTTTTCAGCCACTTGTTTTAAAGAGAGTAATATTGATTACTCTTAATTTGTTTTTCTTTTGTACTCGACCCCTCCCCCAGACCATCTTCTAGAGATGCCACTGTCCGCTACAGTTCTTGACGTGGAGGTGTTCAACATAATGTTTCCTGTAGTCTCACACGTAGTTACAGTACGGAAGCTGCCGTTTGTATTTTAGAAACCGAAAAGCTGGTACATGAAATTATACTGTTATTTTCACAGCAATAACAAGTTATTGATTATAAGTTCCGGAGTTATATTAGGGATTATTTCTATAGTTGTGATTTTGTTTTAAAATTTATTGCTTACAGTTGCATAGACCAAATAGAGTTATAGGCCTACAGTAATATAAAGCAAATAATTTGTATACAATTTTCTGAAACGGATGATGAGTTAATAATAGTAATGGAAACTGTAGGCAGCAGCTACGTTCGTATGTTTACAATTATGATCGCTGTATTTATAAATTGTCCAATTTTAATTACGGTTTTACTGTTTTTTAGACAATGCTTTCTTCGCGACCTGGAAACCGGTCGAGCGGTTTTCAAACAATTTATAATGTAATTAATTAACAACGTTAAAAGTAACTTAAACAATAACAAATTTTTAAACAATCCTTGCTTGTAACTGATAATTCATTATCTCGGAGGCAGTACGCTACGTGCATCCAAGGTAAAACCCTTCCCTTACACATGTGGACAGCTAAGATTAATGACTTTCAGAAAGAGATACACACACATACACCACGACGGCCAAGAATCACAAGCAACTCTGTTTATAGAATGTAAAAATAGCGCTTCCCAGCTGTATTCTTTTTTTTTTTTTAAACTCTACTCTTATTATTATTTCAATTTATAATTAATTCTACTGCGAGCCAACTGCAAGAACCATTTGTTAAGCACGAGATACAGTACACGTGAACTTCGCTCAAGGCATTCTATTTTAACAATGCAAAAGCGGACGATAATATTTTTTAAACCAAAGTATAAGGCTCAATTTATAATTCTTTTAAGCAGACAGTGCGATTGCCATAGGAAGTGTGAACCAAACGTTTAGTTAATATTATAAGTACTAGCCGGGTTGTTAGGCCGTGGTCGACTGTTGTTGTAGACAGTTGTTTCGGCCCCACCATCGGAGGCCATCTTCAGTGCGAGACAATGTGAATGTACTCACCCCAGTACTGATGTAGAGACTATAGTGTACTATAGGCCTAGTGTATGATACCGGGGTGAATTGGCGGACACCTTGCCAAACATTTTCCGACACTGAAGATGGCCTCCGATGGTGCGGCCGAAACGTCTGTCCACAACAGCAGTCTACCACGGCCTAACAGCCCGGCTAACAATAACAGACGACCACGGCCTAACAGCCCGGCTAACAATAACAGACGACCACGGCCTAACAGCCCGGCTAACAATAACAGTCGACCACGGCCTAACAGCCCGGCTAACAATAACAGTCTACCACGGCCTAACAGCCTGGCTAACAATAACAGTCGACCACGGCCTAACAGCCCGGCTAACAATAACAGTCGACCACGGCCTAACAGCCAGGCTAACAATAACAGACGACCACGGCTAACAGCCCGGCTAACAATAACAGACGACCACGGCCTAACAGCCCGGCTACAATAACAGACGACCACGGCCTAACAATAACAGACGACCACGGCCTAACAGCCTGGCTACAATAACAGTCGACCACGGCCTAACAGCCCGGCTAACAATAACAGACGACCAAGGCCTAACAGCCCGGCTAACAATAACAGACGACCACCGCCTAACAGCCCGGCTAACAATAACAGACGACCACGGCCTAACAGCCCGGCTAACAACAACAGACGACCACGGCCTAACAGCCCGGCTAACAACAACAGACGACCACGGCCTAACAGCCCGGCTAACAATAACAGACGACCACAGCCTAACAGCCCGGCTAACAATAACAGACGACCACGGCCTAACAGCCCGGCTAACAACAACAGACGACCACGGCCTAACAGCCTGGCTACAATAACAGTCGACCACGGCCTAACAGCCCGGCTAACAATAACAGACGACCACAGCCTAACAGCCCGGCTAACAATAACAGACGACCACAGCCTAACAGCCCGGCTAACAATAACAGACGACCACGGCCTAACAACCCGGCTAACAATAACAGACGACCACATCCTAACAGCCCGGCTAACAATAACAGTCGACCACGGCCTAACAGCCCGGCTAACAATAACAGACGACCACGGCCTAACAGCCCGGCTAACAATAACAGACGACCACATCCTAACAGCCCGGCTAACAATAACAGTCGATCACGGCCTAACAGCCCGGCTAACAATAACAGACGACCACGGCCTAACAGCCCGGCTAATTTAACAATAATTTTAACAACGTTGACTCCGGCCGTGAAAGCTTACGAAATTGCAAACGTTTAGTGTCACACAACTGATTCTCGGTCTTGTAAGTGGAAAAACATTCGAGAATTTAACCTTTCTCCTTAATCGCGATGCTTTTTGTCTAAGCGAGAGCCTGATTACTAAAGACTGGTCAGCTTTACTCTACACAATGCGATTCTCATCCTTGCGTACAGCCAAATGTGCCTGATTCCCACATATAGCCTAGACTTTTTTGTTTGATTCGGCCATCCATATGATTATCTTTTGTCAGCGAGCTGTCCTTCTAATATTAGTCTTTCCTCAAACAGTCTTCAAATAATGTGACCAAAGTAACTTAACATTTTGGACAGTCGATGATAACTGCTGGTTTGCCTATAACTCCGATACGATGGAGGGATGTGTTCGACGGGTTACCGAAGACGTACCAAGTACAGATAAAGAACTGAACATGAAACTTGTGTCAGGATGCGTAGTGTCAACAGATATCATAGCGCATGCTGAGCTTCGACCCGTCGTTTTCCGTGCAATCATTTTATGTTCGGACCAGCTGTATGTTTGGTGTGTCACATGGTTGTGTATCACGGTTGGCCATCTCACACCCCACTTCCTGTCCTTCCTTGTACCCATACCGCTTGATAATGTAGTGAGGCAAAAAATTTGAAACGCTACTGTGCGGCTGAATTTTTATTTATAATATAGAATATCAAATAGGTTGGTAGTAGGTTTATGATTTTATGAGCCATGGAATACGAAGCACTACCGCGATGTCGCCAGACTAGGCTAGTAGACAAAAAGCGGACGAAATAAACAGTAGCGCTCCGCGCCGTAGGCCTATTGTCTAAAAAACGTGGCCTTATCTCTTCCGAGCACCCTTCCTGTTTTGGAACAAGCGATCCCAGACACAACTCACTGCAAACATGCCGTATCATGACTAGGCGGCTGTTGTTCTGACGAACGAGATCGTAATTTTGTTTCATCGCTTTTCGTCAGCAGACTTATCGTCCATTTGTAGCTTCTCATTCTTCTTCATTCCAAAGATTACGCCGTAGTAGACCTGTTTCGAAATTCATCTCGTCGTCGGTCTAACAACATCTCTGTTTCCAGCAGTCTGATGTCTCAAGGCTGCTACTGATAGCGTGTTAGTTGTATTCAAGTATTCACAGCAAAATCTTCCTATTGTTCCTACTCTTCTAATTTCTTCATTCCTTTTCTATTTAGAAGGGTTTCTGGAACATAACTAATTAACATTTACTGCAACGTACGTCAGCTGTCTGAGGGCATGTGTGCGAGTGCCAGCACGTAAACTCCTAGTCCTAAAACGGCTCTGTGCACAAATAGCATTGAATGCGCCTGCGCAACCACGACTTGTCTCGCATTCACCAGCAGCGGCAGTAAGTTCTTTCATAACTAGCCCCCCCCCCCCCCAAAAGCTCATAACTGCCCAAGCTATTCATGTCTCATGAATTCAGTTGAAATACTGAGGCAAACCGACTATCGTAAACGAGATTTAGCTTATTATAACAACCGTTGACTTCAGTATATTTACTAAACGCAAAGCAACAACAATAATTAAATAGAAAATCGTGATGACGAAAGCATAGAAATAAATAGCCTATAGTCAAATATACTATTTCCTACCTTTATTCCTTAATCGTAAGTGTTTAATCGATTCTCCATTACAATTTCACGTTACACTTAACATTTTCTTGTTGGCGTATCTAGAATCAGTGGCGTCAGTGGCGTATCTAGAATTTGGTCTGGGGGGGGTCCGGTTGAATCGGCTTCATACAAAAGAAAAACAAATTAAGAGTAATCAACATTACTAAGAGGTTCCAAAACGTGTGATAACATCCTGAAACTAACCCCATCAAAGGCAACTGTAACAACACAAATAAATAAAAAATACGCGTTATTGAAACATTGTTTACAAGATACTAATTGGCTCAGTTGATTTCCTATAGGCTATTTCATATTTGAAACGTGTACTCAAAGGCTGTGTAATAAACCTGTTTGTATATTTATAAAATAGTTATTACACTATTAGAGTAGGCCTACACAGCTAAAAAAAATAATAAATAGCCTAAAAATTTAGACATTAACAGAAACAGAATTCGTAAACTTTTTTCGACCCTCTGTGGGGCGGGTCCGGTCCCGTTCGTCACCCCCCGTAAATATGCCCCTGGTTTTCAGTGAGACTAGAGTATATGTGTAGGGAGATGTCTTTCCGTAAGATTCCGCCTACTTCACCCCCCTAAATTTTTGTTCGGAGCGTTTACAACAAAATGCTTTGAGCACACAACACACCATAAAACCAATGAATACGCAAAGCTTTCTTTAATCCGAGGATAAACTCAATCCTTACTCGAGTTAAAAAGATAAGTCATTTATTACCCCCCCCCCCGCTTTTAATTCGCACAAAGGCCAGCAGTCTATTAATGCAGTGTATACGGTCAGCAGTCCATACTGCGGCTTGACAGTGTGTAGCACAACTGATAGCGTACTTAGTTGTTCTGAAACAGTATCTACTTATACTTGAGAAGACGACAGAATGAATGTAACGTGTCTGAGCCGAAGTAGCTTGAACTTTAAAAACTTGGAGTAGTCCGAATGTTACGTTCTAAACGTAGCCTATAAATTATCGAACTACACTAATTTTACTCCAAATTAGTGGAGTAAAAAACTACTGTAAATTTTACTCCAACTAAAAAGCATTACGTTTTATAATTCTGTAAAAAGAGCCAAAACTAATTAGATTACAGCTTTAGACGTTAACGGCAACTAATTACGAAGAAGACCTAAAAAACAGACATCACGGTAGAGTTATTGAACCAAGCAATTGGAGAATATCATATTACTCGCACTTAACCCTTGTCGTGAGGTCGTTGGTCACTTTTGAGAATTAGACTATTAGTTATAATATTTAATTAGCCCAAATAACCTCAGATTCACCTTTATTTGTCTTCTGATAGCCATTGTAGCGTTATAATATAGGCGTACGTGAATATGTAGGCTATATTCGTAAGTCGAACTCGGCTTGTTGCTTTCCATTAATTCAGCAACTCCAGATAGGCTAACCATTTTTAGCCCTTTATCTCATAATATTAGTACGGAGTTGGTCACTTTTTATTTCGGTCGCATTTAATCCGATTCGATGACGAGTTAAATTGCTCTAAAGCGCTTATCGGGAGTTGACTAGACGAAAGCAACACGCATCTAGTTCCAAACATAACTTATCTTATCCACTGATAAAAGTTCGTTAACTAGGCTTAAATATGTGAAGGGCTATAACTTTTTATAAGCGCTATGTCCTGAAGGCCTAACTAGATACGTTCATCCTGTATCGTGTGAATTTTCCTCTGTCCGCGAAGCGCTTGCTGATCTTGTGTCTGTGTTTAGTCTTCGATAAATGAAATAAGAATACAACTTTCAAAACTGGGGATTTTGTGTGTGCGCGCAGGTAAGTATTTGTGTCTAAAGGCTTTATTTTGTAGGTCTGTCTACCGTTCCGACACATTTGAACTAATGGTGTAAGTAGACCTAAGTTATAGTGAAGTAGGTTACCATTACAGAACCACGTGTTTCAGATCCAGACTAGAATGTTATAGGCTATACGCTCTGAAACAAAAGGATATTTGTTTGGGAAAAGGAACTGATAACATTTCTCTGATCCTACGGAGTACTATAAAAATCAGAAATGTAACCTACGACCAGTTGAAAAAATATAAGACATCCCTTCCCCATTGTACGTTACCAAATGTCAAAACGGAAGGTACTTATATTAAACAGATTGTGAACCATCCGGATAACGTGGTATCTTTGCCTAGAAGTGCTTCTCTGCCAGTCGTTCGGAATGGGTAGTCTATAAACTGGAGGTTCGCATAGCCTACCTGCGATAGAAACGTTCTCATAGCTTGGGTTAGTTCAGACATGAAACCAACGCTCGATTGAAAGTGTCCGTTCAAGGTAAGTAGACCTATGTGTTATTATTGTACTTACTCAGAATTTCTTGCAATTAAACCGAACAACTAATGTGTGGTAAACTAAGGTAGTAGGCTACTAATCTCCGTTGAAGCTGTTTGTCGAGAACCACTAAGTGTTTAGTCTAACCACAAGCTCTTTATTTCTCTTTGATAGATAAAGTTTACTTATGTAACTTATATCCTATTACTTATGTGAGACGAACTATCGAAACTTGTATCATTACGACAAGATATGCAGACCTACACGCGCGCGCGTGCGCGCACACACACACACACACGCATATGTAATAATACATCTTATTTTTTATATGTAGGCTAAATAAAAACCTTCCTGATGGATTATAGGCTACAACGCAAATAAAAGAACATCTTTTAATATTCCTCCTAGGAATATTACGATTATTATTTTACAACATGAGCGTCGCCTAGCCTATATCTAGGTGGTGTGCTTAATTTCTTCTGGTAGTACGCGGACGGACACGGCGGAGTCGAGCGGGTATAACTGGAAATGCGAACGCAACGCGGACTGATGAATAAATGATAACGGAGCGCGGTGGAAAGCGAGCCAGCGAGTAGGCAGGTGCAAGAAGTCCCACCCACTCGTGATCGATTCTACGTTCCCATTGGGCGACGCGAAACTTCCCACTTTGGAGCGCGTTGGGCCGCGCTGATCACGCCAAATCAATAACTCTTTCTTTACTAACCAATAATAGACTCGCCGGCGTACTAATTTTCTCCCAGCAACAACAACAACAGGTAATACACCTCGACCGGCTCGGCTGTATCGAACCACGCCGCTGACCGGCCGTTTTAATTTTTCATTTCGCCTTAAATAATAATAACAAAAACAGGCAATAATAAAAATAATATTCTAATAATAATAATGCCGCAAGAATAATAACAACATGAACAGCGAAATCTATGACGGATGAGAGCCAAACGATACGAAGTAAGACAGTGAACAGAGAACGGATAATAACACGGTGTGGAGGAAAGGCGGACGGACGGACGGAGTTCATGAAAATTCAAAACGTGACGAGAATTTTACACGGTCCCGCCGAGGTTCTCACACAACCGCCGCGGTATGTAATAAATTTTTTAACGAGAAAAAACGTCTTCTTCGACAGTGTATAATTTGTCTGTCTAGTCCGCGACGACGCTCGGCCGATACGTCTGAATTACATCGTGTTGTTTGCCTTGTGTTGGATTACGCGGCCCGAGGGAATTAAAATTTAGCCGTGCCCACGAGCAATTAACTGCGCTCGGCGAGTCGGATTTCACGTCCGGCTGAATAACATCGCTTCTTTTCTTGTTCCGTGCCTACGATTAGACGCTGTGGCCTAATATCTTATATCCCTCCGTCTTCCTTCATACGCCTTCGTCTGATTACTTGTCGATTGTGTCTTCCCATTCAAAATTATCGGACGCTTACTGTGCTGAAGATAAAATCGCAGCCTACAATATTTTGTTTTCGATAATTCTTGATCGCTTCAAGTAGGCCGTATAGGCCTAATACTATCTGTTTTAGCCGAATTATAAACGTATAAAACATGCATAGGCTATAGTAGGCCTATTCTATTAATAACGAATATTATAAAAAACAAAAATTGGACTGTAAGTAGGTAATCTATTTTTTCTTTTCCCTCCTCCAACAGTAGGCCTATAACGTGATTATTGGCTTACGTTAATTCAGTGGTCCCTTCCCCATTTCAATTTTTAAGGAGTCTCTCACAAAGATTCCCCTAGGGCCTCGCAAATTCTAGGGCCGCAACTGTTCTTAGGCCTATTTGTTAATGCTATTCTACATTTCATGATGAACTCGATAAGTCTACACCATCAATCTGTTAACTGACCTAGGCCTAATTATTACTTCAATCTTATTCCCATGTTCTGCTGTTGTCTACATAGGCGTGCGCAGGGCGATTACAATGGGGGGACCACTATACCGGGTGGTATATGAAATACCCTCAGAAAAACGGTCTATAAAATTAACATTAAAAAAAGAAACTGGTTTAATTAAAAACATATCATTATCTTATTTTTGTGACCTAAACAACAAGAATAAGAAGAAGGAATGGAATAAACAAAAGCCTTAAATAATATTCATTGACTATATGTATTACAAAATATGTAAGCCTACATAGTTTGATGATTTCAATAAACATTTATATCAAAGTTTGTATGTATTACAAAACTAAAAACTAAGTAAAGCCAGATCGTGATACGAACCTTACAGTGACATCCTTCTCCTGAATGGGACCATCTTTTTGAATTCGTCAATAATTTCTTTTGACGAAAGAAAGAAAGTGAGAGAAAAGGGGGCAGTGGGGGTTATCACTACGCCCATATCTAGACTGAAATCACTCTTACATGTACTTTTATTTTAGTGTATTTCTTTAATAACTTTATAACGTTTTTTATGATTTTTTTTACTGTCTTTTCTCATCTTTTAATTTTTCCAAATTTGGCTTTTTTTGTAAACTAATGGGGGACCAAGATCCCTCAGGTCCCTCCCGTGCGCACGACTATGGTTGTCTACCTTTGGTTCACAGGTCTTCCTCGAAGACTCACAGATTGTTTGATTAACATTCTCGAAGACACCCCACAGACTGTTTGGAAGTATTAGATGAAAGTAGACGCGTAAAAAGCCAGTGCATTATGAAACGATGAACTTTTCCTTATTTGAAAAAAAAGCTATGTCTCTTTTTCTGTCTATATTTATCCTGTCCTCGTCAATGTAATCTCAGTCGGATACACAATTATGATAACGTTTCTTTTGGTCTTCCGAACATTTCGTAATGCACTTTTTGGTATACCCTTGAAGTCTTTTAGCGAGTTTTGTTGTACGCCTTCAATGGTCGTGAAACGTTCTCCTTTCATGTTTGAATCAACCTTGAGAAGAGGAACAGGTCGCGTAGAAACGTATGACTGCAGCTGCGCTATTATTACGATGTTTACTAAAAGTTATTACAAGCAATGACGTGTGTGCTAGTGTATTATCGGGTTACAATTCCATAAATTATCCTACTACAAAGGTGACCGTTTTTACTTCCATGTTCCGTATGGAAATGGAAGTATGGTGATGGCGAAAACAATCGTGTTCGAGATAAGGGCT
The DNA here is from genome assembly GCA_034769895.1 of Magicicada septendecula. Lineage (NCBI taxonomy): Eukaryota > Metazoa > Arthropoda > Insecta > Hemiptera > Cicadidae > Magicicada > Magicicada septendecula. The sequence continues at coordinate 381,537,498 of CM068373.1, forward strand.
GATTCTGATTGTACTACCCTCAAAACATGAAGAAACGTCATTTTCCATAAAGTGTCTGTATAGGCCCTATATCTGTGTAGAATTTTTTCTATGGCGAACGATAACTGCCGCAAATTCAAACAGAATCAGATAATGTTTTGCATGTTTGTCTGAGTTGTAGAGGACTCAAGGCTTATTGATTTTGGTAAAGATCGGTTAAGGTAGAAGGGTAGTTTACCAGAAACGTTTTACGTTTTAACAAGAGTAAAGTAGTTAATTTTGACAAATAAAGTATCCTGAAAATAAGGTCGAAATAATCCACTGTGGGAAGGTAGATGAAATATCTATAAATGAAAAGGGTAGTTAAAAGGGGAGGGAGTTATTTTTTTATGCTTGTTATTGATTTAATGAGTTTGACGAAATTAAAAATCGGTATGGAGAACCATACATGACTTCCATGTTCTAATTAATTATAAAATTATTTTTAATATGTAGGCCTACACTCAGAACAAAACCAAATATATGAGCATGCTTTTGCTAAAAACGCTGAGAAAGATAAGCAAAATACGAATTGTACCTAGTTGTTAATATTTTAAAAATAAAGAATTAATTTGATTAAATTATTTTTATTTAAACAACGGGAAAGAAAGCGAATACCGCCCAGTGTTTGTTATCTGTTTTCTGTAAACGAAAAATTATTTTGGTTACGTATCCATGGTGACATACCATGGAACAATATCAATTGTTAATATTTTATTGAAATCTTATAATTTTATTGATTTAATGAGTTTGACGAAATTAAAAATCGGTATGGAGAACCACACATGACTTCCATGTTCTAATTAAGTTAATTATAAGTTTTCGGTCGAATAAATTTATAACATCAATACAAAAATTACCCCCTCCCACTTCAAATACCCTTTTCATTTATAGATATTTCATCTACCTTTCTACAGTGGATTATTATGACCTTCTTTTTAGGATACTTTATTTACCAAAATTAAATACTTTACTCTTGTTAAAACATAAAACGTTTCACGTAAACTCCCCTAACCCTTAACCGATCTTCACCAAAACCAATAGGCCTTGAGTCCTCTACAATTCAGGACTGTGTGCAAAACATTATTCGATTCTGTTTGAATTTCCGACAGTTGTCGTTCACCATAGAAAAAATTCTTCACACAGACACACACAGAGACACTTTTCGAAATCTGACTTTTCTTTACGTTTTTAGGGTAGTACAATCAGAATCAGCCCTTATCTCGAACACAATTTTTCGCCATCACCATACTTCTATTTCCTTATGGAACATGGGAGTAACAATTGTTAAAAATGAAATAATTTTGTTGCCAATCAATAAAATAATAATTTTTTGTTTTAATTTAAATTATCTGTGCGTGAAGACCCGCAACCACGGCCAAGCAGGCCACAAAATAATTTGTGGCCACATAATTATATAAATATGTAATTAATTCATGATTATTAACTGCGTAGTTCAATTTCTTTATAAGAATAAATTACCTAATTTTTATATCCTAGATAAAGTGACTCGAAAATAACATTATATTAAACTACTACCCCATAATAACAAAAATATCTATAAGTAGTGAAAATAGTTTGAGGGTGGGCGATATTTTTTTTAGAAATTATCGAACTGAATTCAAGTGAATGATTTAAAATATAAATCTTAGAACATGGAAGTAATGTTCTCCATACCGAATTTTACGAGTAACCTCACGCAACCGGCATAAAATGCCTGAAACTCCATATTGACCTTAAATTTAATGATAAAAATTCAAGGAACACTATCATTCTATCTTCAACTCATTTGTGACTGTCTTTGAAGCCGTTTGTAATCCTCCCTTTCAACCAGACCATAAAGCCTGTTCGTCAAATTTCTTCTGCAACACATTCTTCACTCTAGAATAGTTAATTTATATCTTTACACAAACTTCAATGCAAAATTCTTTAATCCTGTACGATAGAACGTTAAAAAAAATTCTCCTAGTTTTCCAAAATACAAGTTATTCAGTTACTGTCGAATCTAAACGATTCAAATAGCGGGACACTTGAATAGGCCTAGTTGTTACAAACAGGTGTACAAGCTTCATGAAAATAGTTTTGAATTAGACACTCTTATCGTAGGAAATTCTAAAAGTGCACGAAATTTTTATCAGACCTCGTACTTTGGCACTAGAGTTTACCTACACGCTCTACGTATTTATTATTATTCTTATTATTTTTATTATTGTAGTCACATACTACTTCTAGTTATCCTACTTCCAAGCTTGACGGTACAGGCCATATTGATTGTACTCGTTCTTTAAGTTTATACTAAAAATTTGTAAGTAACTACACATGAATTGTACATAGGCCTATATTTACAGAATTGTAGATGAACATAGATTTTCAACGAAATTCTGTTGTTACGACTATTTAAAACTATTTTGTTACGAAATTCTCGTACTAAAACTATTTACGCAAGTAATAAAGTTCCTGAAGTAGGCTATATTAGGCGGAGTCTGACTCTTTTCCTCTTAAGGGGATCCGGTCCATCTATGCTCCCCCATGGTAATGTAAGAAACATTTGCTCAGCCTGCGTTTAATGTATTGCAGTCAACTTTTTACCTTTACTATTCTGCCCTAGTATAAAGAATGTGACCAAAGGTTTTCGAAATATCTTATTGTTAATGTATGAACCGTCTCTTCCTGGGTCTACCTCTGATTCTTCTTCTTACCGGTCTCCAATCTGCAATTCTCTTAGCCATCCTTCTCTCATTCATTCGCCTTACGTGGCCCAGCCACTCAAGCCTTCTACTCTTAATAAACCGGACTATGTCGCACCCTGAATCAGTTGGTCCAGTTCATGATTCATTCGAATCCTCCAATAGCCATCTTCAGTTTGTAGAGTCCAAAGATTTTTCGCAAGACTTTTCGTTCAAATATTTTCAGATGCTGCTTGTATGTGCTGGTTAATGTCCAGGCTTCGAATCCGTATGTTACTACCGGTCGTATAAGACTTTTTTATATAGTGAGCTTAAGTTGTTTGCTTAACATACTGGATTTGAAAAGCTTTTCATAAGAGTTGTAACACCTGTTACCACGTACGATGCGGAACTTTATTTCATTGCTGCAGGAGTTGTTCTGAGTAAAATATATAATAGTATATAAATATATTAATAGGCCTATTACTTTCAATGGAACCGACGCGTTGTGTTGTTTACTGTGTAATTCTGCTGTCGGTGAAGCTGTTATTTAATGATGTAAACAACGACGTAACTACACTGATGCGAGATAAAATTAATTACGACTGATAACAGCTGCTATGGCAATTACGACCGGTACCGGTTTAAATGAGAGTCCATATGTAGGCCGTATAGTACATGTAAGTCCTATATGTAGCCTCAGTCAGTATCAAGAAATTGCGTATTTTACTACCACAAAATGATAGGATATAGGCTTAGGCCTAAGCCTATGGCCTCACTTTATACATAACTTTCAATTGTTACGAGAAGCTAATCGACTCGATTAAACATAGCGCTGTCGGTAATGAAGAAACGTGACTGAACTCAACTAGAATCCCGAAATAATAAAAAACGTCAGTATTTAACATACCTATAGGCCTCTATTTGAAGAGCTGTATTTTTAAAAACTTATTGAAAGGTCAATAGGTGTTCATTTAAGTACTTAAATTTTACTAAAAAGAAACAGTTAAATATCATTTGTAACGATTTGCATTAGCAATAAACGTATTAATCACTTATCTACAACTCTTATAATTTGATCTACATATCCCATCCTACATAGGGTTATAGCCCAACATATATCCCAACCTACCTATATATTTTATATAAATATAATATAAATATATATAAATATATTTATATAAATACAATAAAATAAATATTTGTAAGCGCTTCCCGATGCTGATTCCTTTCCCCAGAAGGGAGACGTATAGTCTGGAAATAGTCACTTATTTAAATATAATAAAATAAATATTTATATATAAATGTATAAAATAGATGTATAAATATTTATGTATATTTAAATTTACCTCAAATGTTCATTATGTTGCCTTTGTGTGGTATGTTTTTTATTAGTGTCATGTTGGTTATGTCTGGAAATTCATGTCCAGTGTATTGCATGTGTGGCTAAATTAAATTTATATATTTCTGGTTTTTTGTATGCAATGAACAATGGAAAATTTACAAATATACAAACACAAAATAAACTAATACCTGAACAAATACAAATCAAAACAAAACATGACACAATTTTCAAAGCACTGAACATCGAAAATACACAAAATACTAATATATACACCACAATCACACACAATAATACCAACTTAAAATACCAAAAACCAACAGGAAACCATAATAACAACGAACCAACACACAAGTACTCCAGAAGATTCAAAACATTCAAAATTAAGAAGGCTAAGGATGGGAACGATAAGTTTCCCGAAATATGTTCCAAATATACGGAGAAAACATCTTAAGGTAAAGTTATTATAAATATTGAATATATTATATGCATCAAGAAATAGACTGTAGCAAAAAGTATTTGAGTAATTATATATATGTTTATTGATGTTATTTTTCAGTATCCGTTTCTCTCCTATTATTTTCACTCAAGTACAAAATTAGAAAAAAAAGAGGCACAAACAATGGTTTCAGAAGCTTTACAGGTAAAAATAACTGAATTATAGGGCTAACCAAAAGTAAAGGCAAAACGCTGAATAATTTTTAATTGATTCTCAAAGTCAAAAGGACTGTCATACACGAATATGTTTTTAACAAAACAGGGTACGTTTAGTGTGGCATTCGGAAACGGGCTGCAGTGTTCAATGTTCCGTTGTAGTGAAAATCAATTTAAGGTCGAGGCAAGGATGTAGGCCACGGTTCCAAACGTGTCATGATTGATTGCTAACCAAGTCTCCCCCTGCCGCCTCTAACGTAACACGAATACACTCCAAATATTATTTAATCCAGTAACATCGTTGCGACGGGGACGGTGTCATAGCCCTGCAGACGATCCTTGTTTACGTTGTGTAGCTGTTACCGACATCCCTGTAATAATAAGTTGCATTACCGTTGTTGTTATTATTACTGTTGCTGTTGATGATGTTCTTACAACAACTGCACGGATCTTGACCTTTAAACAATGGAATAAATTATTGAACACCAGAGTAGGCGTTACAACTTTAACAGTTTTAATAAGCTAAGACACTGGTAGGCATTAATATACTACAAGCTTCTCCAAGTTATATTGTTCAATGCACAACCGCGCATGTTCAGCGTAACTACTACTACTACTACTACTACTACTACTACTACTACTACTACTACTACTACTACTACTACTACTACTATTAATACTACTACTACTACTATTAATACTACTACTACTACTACTACTACTACTACTACTACTACTACTACTACTATTTTCATGGAACAGAATCAGTCCGTAGCAGATAGATATGGACGCCAAAATAGACTTATCATATAAGAAACACAGCTGTGATCAGTAGCGTATTTATGGGAGGAGAAGGAACGGGACCAGACCCTCCCCCCGGGGTTGAAAAAATTTGACGAATTTTGTTAATATCGTAATTTTTAGTACATCTCATTATTCTTTCAGTTGTGTACGCTAATATAGTAGTAACTATTTTGTAAACATACAACAGGTGTATTACACAGCATTTGCGTATAGGACTACGTTTGAAATACGAAGTACTGTGTAGGAAAATCAATTCACTCAATAAGTATCTTCTAAACAATGTTTCAATAACGCGTGTTTTTATTGTGTTATTACAGTTTGCTTTAATGGGATTGATTTTTGGATGTTATCAAACGTTTTCAATCACTTTAAAGGGAGTAATGTTGTTTAGTCTTAACTTCTTTCTTCTTTTGTATGAAGCCCACTCGATCGGACCCTTCCCAAGACCAAATTCTAGATACGTCACTGGTGATCACGACCATGGTACAGATAGAAGCTGCTCAAATTCCATGTTGTCTGTAGAATCACTTCAGAAGTGACAAGGGACGACGAGGATGAAATGCTATAAACTAAACACAGATGAGTTTAAAGTTAACGAAACCATAAGGGAGAACTGTTTGACCGATCGGCTGATTGATGAGATGTCGAAGTAGGAAGTAGGACCACATTTTCCAAGTACGACAAAAGTACTGAACGTGATGAGAAATTTCCTTTCTGGGTCTCGTGCCTCGATGCTGGGAAATATCTAATTGCAACTCCTCGCGGTGAGGAAAGGGCACCGTTTTGGTGATCAATGTGTCAGCCGGTGAAAGCTGGTTTCCTTTACCAAGTGCCAAACTGCCAATGCTTGGAGGCCGGATAAGGGGTAGAGGGTGAAGGCACTCTCTTGCCGTGGAGATGAGAAATTGTACCCAAAGCTGGATTAGCCATAGATGGCCAACGGCGTAAGGATGGAAAAGACGAGTCGAAATCACTCCATTAAATTTACCAGCATCAGGACCCAGGTTTGAGGGATATTGGTATATTCTAACTGATATTTTTTAATGGTGTATTATTTTTCGATATTTGTAATGTCCCCTTAACAGTAATTACTTTTACTGTAATGACTTAGTGAACATCCCTCAAAGCTTTGCATTTTCACCATAATTGCGATTTTTTTATGTAGTTGTAGTGTAAACAAAGTGTCAACACAGGATCGTCCTGACGTAAAGCCACATACCGCTAATAATGTTTTTTTGTTTAAAATTGTTGGTTAGTATTTTATTATTTTATATTACTGTAATGTTAATAAATCCACTGTAAGAATACAGCAGTGGAAGCTCGGACTTATGTATAGAGTACAAGGCGAAAACCGAAACGTAAGGCTTGAAAATAGTGAGGAAATAAAAATGTGTAGAAGATTAAAAGAGAAAAACGATCAAGAACAAAGATAGCAAAAACTGTTGGCTGTTAAAACGGAACCATATGGAGTAAAGTAACAGGAAAAATAAAACACAAAATATATAAACCACGATCATAAGCATTCAAGTAGGCCTATATGGAAGCAAGACAAGGACACATAGGCGTATTTATGGGGGGGGGGACTAACGGGACCGGACCCCCTCAGAGAGTCGAAAAAATTTGACGAGGAATTTTGTTAATCTCATAATTTGCAGGGTGTTTTGTTATTTGTTTGGCTGTATAAGAGAGTAGTAACTCTTTTTAAAATATAGTACAAACAGGTTTATTACACAGCTTTTGCGTAAATGTTTGAAATATGCAATACAGGAAAATCAATGCTGGCAATAAGTATCTTGTAAACAAGTAGCCAGTTGCAATAACGACTATTTTTATTAGCATATGTTATTACCGTTTACTTTAATATGACTGATTTCAGGACGTTATCACACGTTTTTCAGCCACTTCAAAGATAGTAATATTGATTAGTCTAAAGTTTTTGTATGAGGCCGACTCGGCCGGATCCCACCCTCCTCAAGACCAAATTCTATATACGCCACTGCAAGGAGGCTAACAGAAAACATGAAAGGAACGAATGTCGTTAGACAACCGGCATGAGTATCACGTTAGGAATAAAGAAGTTATGTAATTAGATTAAATGAAGTAATAAAGTAATTATGGTTACCGAAGTGTCATGATAACCGTATAAATATGTAAATAGTAATTCGTCTCATACGGCCACGTAGGAAACATGGAAGAGAGACCACTCCTCATGTTAAGTATTAGTGTTTGAAAATTAATATTGTAGTGGAATTAAATTTGCCAGGATGGAGAAAATAATGATGAGTAAGCGGACTGTAATTTAATACATTTATTATGCATAAATGTTGCAATTTACTTTAGAATTCGAAAGGTTAGCTAAGCCTTGTACGCATCATGAAGTCTGGAAAATCACATTAGGTTAAAAAATGTTACATTAGAAGTGAGGCGCAATTACGCAACACTTGAAGCTACGTAAATGAAATGATGTAGGGCCTAAGGCCTACATAATAAGTCGTGATGAAAATAATTAGAATGACAGCCGAACGCAACGCGTAAGTCACGTCTGTTGTGTTCGGACGCTCGGAGCACTGTAACGTCATGTTCGCCGAAGCGAGCATAGTTGGACCATGATCAGATTAGCCAACCTTTCGATTATACAATTCCCACATTAAATACCAACATTACTGTCCATAACTGCCCGCAAAAATCGAACGATTTTTTGTAATACATTTTTAACAATTTACATTATAAGAAAACACAAACATGTACCGGTACGTTCTTACTAATAGATATCAACCATCAGTAAGTTGTTTTGATCATCGACATTGAAATGTTAGATAACAATATTATAACATTAAACTGCTCAGAGATAAAACCTTAATAATAATGATAAGGTTTAACAGGCCACAGTTGGCTTGCAAACTGATTTATACATGAGTATAAATGTGCATGAATTAGCAGAGATGTATACAATACAAAACATGAATAATGAATAATCTGATAATGCTTGATAATGAATAATCGGTGACTCATCCTTTGATGGGTCCGATACAAATTGCAAATATTTTATGCAAGTCATGAGTGACAGTCCAAGCCAGTCAAGGCCAGCTGATTTATACATAATAGTATTGAATATAAAATGAATAGACAAGATTATTACAAAGTTATATGCATATAAAAACATAGATTTAGCATAACGCTGTAATATAATAATTAAGTAGTGCATGCTATACCAAACAATTGAAAGAATGCACATTAAATTGACATGCGAAAATAGATTATACATTGTTGAATGAATAATAATATATGTGCAATACATGATCGTAAAATACAAATACAAAATATGTGTAAAAATACATACGTGGTGCATAATCATTGCCAACAGATGCGGGTACAATAATATGTTTTACATAGATACAAAGTACATGATAAAATACAATAGAAATATGTGTGTTGCATAATTGCAAAATACATGAATACAAGGCATAATAGTAATAGTATAAGTGACAAGTACAGTAAATGTGTTCATACAAAAATGTAATGCATATGTTGAGCAATAACAAGTAACACATAAAATTAATAGAATAGTGAAATGGCAATGAACAAATATCAACAAAAAATGTGCAGCAAATATGCATACATGGTTTGTATAGCTCCAAATCCATGTGAGTATTATATAATAAAATCTATAACATAAGAATCAATAACACCAATAGACATGACACATAAATCAAATGTTGTATACAAGAAAATACATAAAATAATTGAAGCTTTACATATTAAATAAATTGACTCTTGCTTAAGTAAAACAAGCAATTTCTGAATTGAAAAGATACAAACTAAAGCTCATGGTAAAAATAAAAGTGCTATATAACTAACATAATCTTCTTGAAACATTAACATATGTTTGATAAATACATACATTTAATTTTAAAAGAAAATAAAGGACATCCTTTAATTTATATAAAGAAAACATCCTCTAAAACTGACTCAATATAGTAATACAATGATAGAGACATAATAGTAAATACAATAAAGAAAGAACATAATAATGTACATGTATAGTATTGACTGCATAGTATTGATATAATGATATCACATTCAATGATACATAGCAGTAAAATAGACAGAAAGGATGTAAAATGTATAATATGCGTATACATAACGATACATACATAACGATTGTGTTAAGTAGCTACATTGATGTAGTGTCTACTGTTCGTCCCTCGCTGGCACCAAACATAACTTATGAATTGGTCTGCGAAAGGTGCCAACAGGAGTATGAACGTCAACTACCCTGATTTGTCTGGTCCGGGAAATGTGGCTGATTACCCCAAATTTCCATGCTAATGGAGGCAAGTTATCCTCGATTAGCAGGACCAGGTCACCAATGGAAACGTTTTCTTTAGCGAACTTCCATTTGTGACGCTGTTGCAATTGGTGTAGGTAGTCGCGCGACCATGCTTTCCAAATAGCTTGGACAAACTTCTGGAGAAGTTGCCAACGGCCGAGACGAGAGATGGGAACGTGTGACAAGTCAGGATCATGTATTGCCGTTAATGGTGCACAGATTAAAAAATGGCTAGGGGTACGTGGCACTGGATCGTTTACATCCGATGAAACGACAAATAATGGACGTGAGTTTAGACAGGCCTCTACCTGTGACAAAACCGTAGTAAACTCCTCGAATGTGAGTATGGACTTGCCGACAACGCGGCGCAAATGATACTTCAAACTTTTTATACCACTCTCCCATAGACCACCAAAATGAGGTGACGATGGAGGAATGAATGACCACTTAATACCATGAGAAGTTGCAAATGATTGGATTGTTAAGGTGGCATCCTTTTTATGCCAGAGATTGTAAAGGTCATGCAAAACGTTGCGGGCCTTCCTAAAGTTCGTGCCGTTGTCAGAATATAACTGGCTAAGTATGCCCCTACGGGCCATGAAGCGACGTAAGGCAGCTATAAACGCATTGGCCGTGAGGTCGGAAACCAATTCCAAATGAATGGCCCTAGTGGCTAAGGAAATGAATAAAGACACAAATGACTTGGAGAGTCCTAGATCTCTGCCCACCATGACGGATCATGAAGGGACCACCATAATCGACTGCGCAGAATAAAAACGGCCTGGAAGGAGTACCCCTGGGAGATAGCAAAACACCAAGCCTTTGAGCTTGATATTTGGTATTAAATCTGAGACATTTGACGCATCTACGAATGATGGAACGAATCACTATCTTGGCATTAATGATCCACCAGCGTTGACGAAGTGAATGATGGACAAGTTGAGCACCAGCGTGTAGGAGTCGAATATGCTCACTCTCGATTATAAGGCGAGTGATGTGAGCCGATGGATGCAAGACAGTAGGATACTTATTATCATAGGGTAGTTGCGACTGCTGTAGACGTCCGCCGACACCTATGATGCCAAACTCATCAAGAAATGGGTCCAGAGAAGACAGTTTACTCCTGATAGAGGCAGAAGCCCCATTTCGAAGGCAATTAAGCTCAGTAGCGAAGTGGATCGACTGGGATTGCTTTATGAAAAAGTTAAGAGTAGAATGCGTTTCGGTAGGGGTAAGAACTCCCGAAATTTTCTCTGCCTTTGAGGGTCTAGCATTTTTGATAAATCGAAAGCAATAAGTGTACACGCGGGTTAGTCGGTGCAACGAGGAAAAGTCCTTAGAGAGATCAATAAGTAAGGTAGAAATTAGAGAAAGTTTGGGGGTTTGTTTCTCCTCAACGGAGCATTCAGGAAGCGGCACATTAGAAGGTGAAAAAGGTGAAAAAACATTGGGTTCAGAAGATTGAGACAAACAAGCGGGACCAAGCCACCAAAGCGAACAATCGCGCAAAACGTCAGGGTGACATCCTCTAGAAATAATGTCAGCAGGATTATGTTGCGAATCAATATGATGCCAAGTGTGGCCTTCAGTGAGACGCTGAATCTCAGCAACACGATTAACGACGTAAGTCTTCCACCTAGAAGACTGAGCATGAATCCAATAGAGAGATACCATGGAGTCGGAGTACAGGTGTACGCTATTGACAAAGGAATGGAGAGCAGGGGTGACCTTTAATAGAAGTCGCGATAACAACAAACAAGCACAGAGCTCATTGCGGGGTAATGACACCTGTCGTAGTGGAGCCACGCGAGATTTAGAACACAAAAGGTGACAAGAGGCCACTAAATCTTGATAAATAACTCTAATGTAAATGCAACATCCATAACCCTTTTCAGAGGCATCCGCGAAACCATATAATTCAACTAGCTTGGTCTCAGACTTGCTACGTATAGAGCGTGGAACAATAATTTTACCAATTAAATACAACTTATCGCATAATGAACGCCAATACGAATATAATTGCTCAGAAATTGGCTCATCCCAACCAAGATTGCACAACCACAGTTGCTGCATAAACTGTTTATAAAGGAAAACAAATGGACCAATGAGTCCCAATGGGTCGTAGATACCCGCTATAATTGACAGGATTCTCCTCTTAGACATACTTGACTCAACTGGAAATGACTTGATGTCAAACAAGAATGAATCTGTAGAGTTGTTCCAAAGAATGCCCAACGTACGCACATTGCCTTGTTTGTTTAATGGAAGTGATAAATTACTATGCTCAGTGACCACATTTGGTTCATTTGATGCCCATTTATGTAGAGTAAAGACCATGTTGACTCAACAACGTACTTAAGTCAGATTTTAACTTGATCAGATTAGAAATGGTGTCTGCACCGGTCAACAAATCATCGACATAAAAATCATTAATTATAGCTGAAGCAGCGTCAGGAAAGGAAGCTTCATTATCCTTACCAATCTGAATAAGGCAGCGAGTTGCCAAGAATGAAGCGCTAGCAGTACCGTATGTTACAGTTCGCAGCACGAAATGTTTAAATTGTTCAAGCGAAGAATTACGCTAGAGAATATGTTGGTAATGACAATCGTTATCAGACACTAGAATTTGTCGATACATCTTCTCGATGTCAGCGATTAGAACATAGTTGTGTATACGAAATCGCAAAAGAATGGAGAAAAGATCTTGTTGGACAATTGGGCCCACTAACAAAATATCATTGAGCGATAGACCATTGGTTGTTTTAGCCGAACCATCAAAAACGACGCGAAGCTTCGTCGTGGAACTAGAATGTTTAAAAACGGCATGATGTTAGGTATTTGAAACCTTGGAATTAACAGAACAATCGTCAACCAGCGCCATGTGGCCAAGATCCCTATATTCCTGAATAAAATTTGCATATTCACGCGCAAGCTCAGAATCGCGCTTGAACCTGCGTTCTAAACTTAAAAATCTCGCTTCAGCGGTAGCATAGGACTCACCTAGCTGGGCATTATCAGACACGAATGGCAGTGAGACGACAAATCTACCTTCATCATTACGATGAGTAGACTTAACAAAATGTTCTTCGCAAACTGAATCGTTAATAATGGGTGCATTATCAAGGACGGTTTCAGTCTCCCAAAACTTCTCAAGTGACGCTAGAATTTGATCATCGTTGTTTCTTGCCAAGAACGAAACAGCAGGACTCTTTAAATGACAATGCTTAGGCAAATTGCCTGCTAGAATATAGAATAACTTAGTTTCTTGTATAACAGGAAAGTTAGGACCACGAACATACTTGTTAGCTTGAATCAAGTCTAAATAAAACTGCGCTCCCAACAGTATGTCTATGTCAGCTGATACATTAAAATGTGGGTCAGCAAGGAAAATATTATCTGGGATATTAAAATGTTTTATGTCAAAAGATTGTGCTGGAAGTTTGTGGGTCAACGCAGATAAGACTGCGCACGGAGCATTAAAAGCGAACCCTTGATAACGAGAAACAATACGAACTGATACCAAATTAGTAGCGCAACATGTAGCATTATTAATACCTGAGATTGGTATATTAGATTTAGTTAAGTTAAGTTGCAATTTTTTTGCAAATGATGCAGTACAAAAGTTGACCTGAGATCCTGCATCTAACAAAACTCGTGCAAGTTGCCTGTTACCAGCGCGGTCGATGACGAACACGACGGCTGTAGATAAGATAACATTGTTTGCTGATTGCAGTTTAAATGAACAATAATTACTACTACTGGCAGAACCCTGTTTTGACCCATTATTTATATGAAGCAATGTATAGTGTCGTCTGGAACAGATCTTACATGATTGTTTGACCTTGCAATTAGGTGAAAAATGATCTGGTCTTAAACAATTAGTGCAGCATTTATGCTTTAATATAAATTGCCCTCGTTCCGACACGCTTAAATCGCGAAATTTGTCACACATATAAATTGGGTGACTTGCCTTGCAGCATGGGCATGAATAATTATTTGAAATAGAATGATAACCTTTAAATGCAGTGCTGCCAGCACTGTTTCGTAACTTAGGTTTTTCAGACTTATTATTAAATTTTAAAATTGGTTTGTTAAGCTGCTGTCCAGCTTCTATCGGTAACGTGTTTTCTAATAATTGTCTACGGGCATTTAGAAACTGTATAAAACTCTGAAAATTAGGAATCTATAGATTCTTTCCATAATTTAAATGTGGAATGATCAAGTTTTGTTGACAATAACTGTATAGTAATGAGTTCAAATGAATCCACTGACAATTGCATAGCTGTCAGAGAATTGACAGATGACGTTATTGTATTTATAAATTCTGCTAAGCTCTGTACAGAGTCCTTGGTTGTAGACTTCACTTCTAATAAATTTTGAATGTAATATTTAGCTAATATGAATTTATTGTCATATCTAGCGGACAGCAAACTTAACGCTATTGAATAGTTTTCATTACAAATAGGCAAAGCCTTGATTAAATCTAGTGGCTCATTTTTGAGAGATGAATATAAGTAATGTAATTTTTGCACTGAAGTTAAGTCAGATCTAGCATGTACCAAGTCTAAAAATATCGAGTAAAAGTGCTGCCAGTCGAGAATGTTGCCTGTGAAGCAGGGCAAACTTATAGGTTTTAATTGAATTTTACTGCTTAATGTTTGAGATTCAGTCTGGATGTTGAAAGTGTCTATTAGTTGTAAGATGTTAGCCTCGTTTGAATATAAAAGCTCTTCAACCTCGACTCTGTCCTCTTGGGCAGCATTTATGTCTTTAGAAATTAATTCGATCTCAGACTGGACCTCATCATATTTTATTGCTAAACTCTTTAAACTTTCTAGTCTCACAGTTAGAAAATGTTTGGTATTACTATTTTTATCAAAATTAAGTACTGCGGAATTGATTCTCACTATGGCAGACTTTAAGCCGCCTCTCTTTCTAACCAACACTCTTAAGCCTTCTTCCGTCATTTTACGCACCTTTTACTGATGGCGTTGATATCGTACCTTCGATATCTTCGTACCTTTGAGATGTCTTGCAGCGTTGAGGCCGTGGAGCAGATGGTAGACAGCAGATGGTGGAGTGGATGGATGACTGCTCTCAACTTGGAACTGCTCAAACCTGGCGTGTAGGCGTTAACACGTAGATTTTTATGTACTGGTGTTGTCTACGAAGCTCAATGACGATGACGAAAGAAATGTTGAATAAATCCCGACACGGTCGGATCAGCGAACATACTGAATCGCCCGTGATGGCCAGAAATTGAAGTAAAAAAATGATGAGAAGCCGCTCGGTAAGGTATAAGGTTGTGAAAGAAGGTTAAAATGATGAATCCGGCCCGGAGGACCAAAAAATGTTAAGTATTAGTGTTTGAAAATGTATATTGTAGTGGAATTAAATTTGCCAGGATGGAGAAAATAATGATGAGTAAGCGGACTGTAATTTAATACATTTATTATGCAGAAATGTTACAATTTACTTTAGAATTCGAAAGGTTAGCTAAGCCTTGTACGCATCATGAAGTCTGGATAATCACATTAGGTTAAAAAATGTTACATTAGAAGTGAGGCGCAATTACGCAACACTTGAAGCTACGTAAATGAAATGATGTAGGGCCTAAGGCCTACATAATAAGTCGTGATGAAAATAATTAGAATGACAGCCGAACGCAACGCGTAAGTCACGTCTGTTGTGTTCGGACGCTCGGAGCACTGTAACGTCATGTTCGCCGAAGCGAGCATAGTTGGACCATGATCAGATTAGCCAACCTTTCGATTATACAATTCCCACATTAAATACCAACATTACTGTCCACCCCAGGAAACTATGAAATGAAAGCCTCAAGGACGAAACCAAAGAGGACGGATTCATCCGTGTATGGAAACAATAAGCAATATAAAACACTGCGAATACGAGAAACTTGAAGACCGATGACTCGAACAACAGAGGCTGGGTCAGCAACGCAAGAAATTGTACCCAGGGATCGCAACCTGGGTCATACGGAAACATTTTCGAAGACACAGTGGACGATGTAAAATATGCGAAATCAGAAGTTAGCCTATATGTTGTTGGCATGCCTTGATTCTACTTCCTCACTGTCACTCATTGTGTTAACTAGACAAGTAGGCACAAACGTCTTGAATAAGCAAAGCGAGTTCTTAGATTTCTCCGTACTAGAGCGTTTGGGATTTGTTTGTTTGTCTATTTGGGTACGCCTATCTACGGATAAGTTTTGAATGCATCACCCGATTCCGTAAATCTTGGCATGCATGTTCATACTTTTACCATATAGATCTCTATAGTTTTTAAGATTGATCCTCCAAAAATATTCAGAAAACTTAAGGGCCAAAATTGTGAGAATATCGCAAAAAACACGTGGGTATGAAATTAAAGGGACTGTTCATTTTTTAATAGCCTATAGTGTTCATTTCTAAAAATTTCAAAATTTTGGGACGCCAGGCGCCAAACAGTGATTTAAAATTTTGATAACAGTGTGATAACCCAGCCGGGTGTCAGACTAAAGATAACCCAAATAGCGTTTACTATAAAAAAGTTTAATAACTTTAGTGGCACCATGGGTCAAAAGTCGAACTCAGTATTTTAAGAAAATTATAAATGCTTACATAAAATTTTATAAAACAATGGCAATACCTACACTACTGTATGGCTCTGACACTTGGGCCATAAAGAAAAAAGACGAACAGAAGATACAAACAGCAAAAATGAAATTTCTGAGATCAGTTAAAAGGTATAATAGACAAGATCATGTAAGAAATGAAGACATAAGAAGTGATGCTGCAATATTTTTGCCGTTAATGAAAGGATTAAAGAATACAGAAGAAAATGGTTTCAGCACATCAATAGAATGGAAGAAAGTAGACTACCGAAGACAGCGAAAGCTTACAACCCTAGTGGCAGAAGAAAAGTTGGTAGACCTAAGAAAAGGTGGACTGTGGAATAGGAACAGGCCGCTAAAGCATAAAACCGTTAAGAAAATGATAATGATATAAATTCTTTAACACTAATTGAAAATTATGGATCGCCTTCAAAACGTTTGTAAGCTATGTTAAAAGAAAAGCTGTAGGACACATGCCAGAAGTGAGAATTTCAGGTTCGAGTTGCGAGTGAACTGATTCGGCATGTAAAACGTTGCTCGTAGTATTTGGGGGGAGAGGGATTTTGATATAAAAAATTAAGTTTCAAATAAGTGTGAGGGATAATTAAATGATACGGGCGCGTAGTAGTGGTTATATGTATTTTATTATAAGAAATCGGTATTTACATTGAACATGAGTAAAATCACATCACACGTTGTATTACTTTCAATATATTCAGTATATATACATATACAAGTAATATGTAATAAATAACTTCTTCAATATAACAAGACGATTTACGCAAATATTTAGTTGAAAAGTAGAATGTGATGTGCGCAGTGTAATAATTCAATTTTTTGAAAAATTAAAGTTAGTTTGGCAGAAAGAGTATACATTCAGTAATGGACTTCAGTAGCAGTAGCCTTTAAGAAAAGTATTTAAATAGACATTGTAGACCTTGACAGGGAACGTAGTGTCCCTATGTATATAAATATTTATACAGGTGTTGCTGAAAGTTTATTAAAGCTTTAGAAGTAAATGAAAAATGCATACAAAGGGAATATATTAAAGCTTTTCCTGCTTTTAATATTTTATTTTTTGCATGGCCTATACTATATTTAATATAACACTTAGTAGTGGTTAAGTAGAGAGAATTTTTAGTGGCATTAACCTTAATAAATGCAAAATCATAAATGCGTTAGGTAACCAAATACTTTCTATAACAATCAAAAATGTCCTAAGCAAACAAACAATTTTTTTCAATATCGCTATAAATATTGCAATGCTGGCAAAACATAGCATCTGCATGTAGGCCTATATAAACGAAAAATATGTGTTATGATTCAAATTTTTTAATGAATTAAACAATTAGAAAGTTGTGTAAATATATTAGGCTAATAAACGATATTGGAATATGGAAATTATATACATACTGCACATTAAGCAGTCACTTTACAAATAGGCCTACTGCTAGCAATTGTATAGTGAGCTTCAAAACCGTCTATTTCCCGTTATTTATTGCATTTGCATGGTTGACATACTTTGGGTATGTAAACGAATAAGACATATTTATTTCATGATGTAAAGCTACTAAAGCTACTAGCTACTCCGGCTACTAAAGCTACGGAAACTTTTTCACACAAAAATATAAATTTTCAGTTTCGGAATGCCAAAGAAAAGGAAGAAACAAAAATGCGGTACGCTATAGAAAATTGTTGCTTATACAGGGTTAAAAATCTGTGCATATAAAGTTTTAGTTTTCCTTAAAACTGAATCTACTTAAAATGTTATAATATTTATAACAAATAAAGAAACAGTTACCTTTAAACATTCCCTTTGTTCCTTAATAGTTCGCCGCAACAAATCACATTAAAGCAAAAGAAATCTGTACACTTAACTAAATGAAGTGTCGGAAAAAATCAAGAACTCAACCGTCTTCCGAACGAGAACAAACATGTCTGTTGGTTTAATACGCGGATCTCTGCTACTGGAATACTAGCTTTCACAAAGAGTCCTCTGGTGTCGAATACGCGGACTGATTAGTCGCAGTAGGTTGTTGACCGGCCACGGAACCGACCCCTCGCACAAAATTCTTGGAAACGATAACGTCGTAAAGACAAACATCACGACAACGGTTTGTATTAAACAGATATGAAAAAAATTAATATTAAGCAAATATGCCTAAGCCGCATTAAATTAAACATTAAAAATATCGGTATGGAGAACCTTACATAACTTCCATGTTCTAAGATTTATATTTAAAATCATTTTCGAAATGAAAATATTACCATAGAAACTACTTCTTTCTACTTACTGCTTCAGCCTTAACCACAGTACTGTGGTCACTAACGTATACCACCTCACGTTATCGCACTCGATTTTCACTGATGATGGAAGTCGATGGCATTGCCGAAACGTCTGGTTTTGTAGAAAACATTGGACTACGGCCAAACATCCCGGGAAGGAATTTTAACAAAAACTACTTCTTTGTTGCCGTTAGCGTTGTACACATATACATAAAAAATATGCATAAAATTAATGGCTTGTATAATTTAATGTTTGATCTCCATTAAGTAGTGCTCAAGTTTCCAAAGTTTTAATATTATGATGTCCGTAATAAAACATCAGAGCAGGTTTAGTGTGTAGGGTATGAGAGTAC
This sequence comes from Magicicada septendecula, assembly GCA_034769895.1. NCBI lineage: Eukaryota > Metazoa > Arthropoda > Insecta > Hemiptera > Cicadidae > Magicicada > Magicicada septendecula. The sequence goes on from CM068373.1 coordinate 381,556,564, forward strand.
ACCGTGAACAAAAATTTTCAACATTTCCTATTGAGCGTTGCTTAGAGTAAAGCTGCGAATCTACAGTGTACGTTTCACAGAACAAACACGCGGAGAAGAAGGAGCGCTCCGAAGTCACTCATGGACCCTCAGCATCTTGCAGAGGGTTCATTCCCTAAAGACGAAAATTCTGTCTATGAATCGTTCCTCTGTAAACACGTGCAGTTACACTCCCCAGCGATCCACAGGAAGCAAATCGCTATCCACGCTGGACAATTTTTCGGCTTGCACGCGTTATGTTGGTGTGGGTTTCGGCACTTTCCATTTAAAAACCGTGCAAATGTAAGAAAATAATCATGAGTGAGGCCAGAAATAACGCGAAGTGTGTGTGTGTGTGTGTGTGTGTGTGTGTGTGTGTGTGTGTGTGTGTGTGTGTGTTCCCTGTCTTTTTATGCAGTAATCATAATAATAAAATGGAAACGTAAACATTACATAATTGAGATATGCTTGCCTGCCACGAACGATATATTTTCTCTCATACATGATTTACATTAAAATGAAAAAATCATAATTTTATTGCCTGGCAACAAAATTATTTTATTTTTAACAATTACCATTGTTTCAAAAAGTTTAAATGAATTTTCAAGTACTTTACTCTTGTTAAAACGTAAAAGGTTGCAGGTAAACTACCCCTTCCCCTTAACCGATCTTTACTAAAATCAAAAGGCCTTGAGATCACTGCAATTCAGGGACGTATGCAAAAAATTATTTGATTCTGTTTGAATATGCGGCAGTTACCGTTCGTCATAAAAAAAATTACCCTTGTTAAAACATAAAATGTTGCAGGTAAACTACCCCTTTCCCTTAACCGATCTTCACCAAAAACAATAGGTCTTGAGAACTCTACAATTCAGGGCTGTATGCAAAAAATTATTTGATTCTGTTTGAATTTGCGGATGTTATCGTTTGCCAAAAAAAAATTACCCTTGATAAAAAAAAACCGTTGCCGGTAAACTACCCCTTTCCCTCAACCGATCTTCACCAAAAACAATAGGTCGTGAGTACTCTACAAATCAGGGCGGTATGCAAAAAATTATTTGATTCTGTTTGAATTTGCCACAGAAAAAAAATCTACAGGTAGACACACAGACACAACACAGACACTTTTCGAAAAACTACTTTTTTCATGTTTTGAGTGTAGTACAATCAGAATCTGCAATAATCTCGAACACGATTTTTTTTGCCATCACCATACTTCCATTTCCTTAAGGAACATGGAAGTAAAAATAATGAACTAAGTACAAGAAAAGGACATCAGAAGAATTCAGCTCGATCTCTTAGCATGTGAGTACATTTTCTTTTATCGTAAATAAACTTATTTTAATATTTACGTAATTCTTGTAATTTAAAATATGCTCACATTCTTTAATATATTAAGGTTTGCTTAAAGCACACATATTTATGGCTGTGGGTAAATTTTGGGTAGCTATGTGGGGAAAAGAGATTTGATTGACCTGGAAACACTGCTTTTTCGTTCCATTTTTCAAGTAATCTATTTCGTTACACGTTGAATCAGTTTACTTCCCTAGAAGCGTGAGCTATACGGGAGTGATACAAGCATCATAGAGCTGTATATGAAGTTATATATTGTTCAAAACATTATTCATAGTTAGAATTTATGTATATTTGTGAAAACTATTAGATAGGCCTATATGTCTACAGATATCTATGCAGACATACGTAAACTTAAAAGCTAGAACTACATTATTTAATCATTTGCATTTGAGCATTATCGTTATAAATTTAACATAAAAAAACAATGCTATAGGGAGTATAAATGAAATAGTATGACATGAAATGTTTCGCGCATACTGTAGTGGGGAGCAGGGAATGGAGTGCTGGAAGTGGCTTTCGCGCACACCAACCATGTAGTTGTTCTGTACACAAAACGATTGCTCCGAAAGCAACGAGTCAAAGCTAAGCATACACAACCAGACACTAGTTTCATGTCTAATTATTTTAGCTGTAGTTTGGAACGATTAGTGTTTATTGTACTATTGTACGACTGTTATGTTATTAAAAATAAAAAAGTAGCAGATGAATAGAGATTTTTGTAATTTTTTTGATAATTGAACAATTCTCTGATATTGAAATTTACTTAATAATATAAAATGTATTCGTTCACGATAGTGACCGAGTTCTGCAGGTCAGTGGACCAACTAACTTACCCAGGCACGTTTTGTGACATCCATCTCGTCAATGTGGATCGGTGTTGATACAGGCCTATACTGCTTTCCTGGTGCTGTTGGTATGGGTAACGTGTTGTGTAATTTTTTATGTAAGCCTATTGTTCGAGTGTGTGTTGAACTGTGAATGCATTTTATCAGTTAAAATTAGGACTTGTCGGTTTGTGTAACATCTGGTTTATTTCGACTTGTTCTGTTGTGTTCAGTGGGTAGTCTTGTTCATAATTAGCACTTAATTTTAAACGATAAAGCAGGTTTCCATACCAACACAACCATTCGAACGTTGCGTAGCAAATTACACATCATCACTACCAGCACCAAGAGCGCAGCAGGCACCGAGACCACTACCACACTGACGCTGGGACGAATGTCACGAAATGAGTCTGCGTAAGTTATTATAAGTTTCTACTTGTCGATTCAATGTAACAGTAATGATATAAAGTCAGTTTAAATGAATAATTTAAAACTGAAGAGGTTTCAATGTAAACATCAACAAACAACAGACGAAAAGTTTTTGCAGCAGAAACAGATTTGACAGAATAGGAATTAAATTGAAAGACGAAATGCTAAAGAAGTGGAAGAATTAAATTACTTGGGGGACAAACGGGACCGGATCCCCCAGAGAACAGAAAAAAGTTGAAGAGGAATTTTGTTAATATCTTAAGTTTTAGACTAGTTTATTATTTTTGTACGCTAATGTACGTTTTTGCAGCTGTGTACTTTAATGTAGTAGTAACTCTTTTTTAAATATACACCATATTACACAGCACTGGCGTATACGATTGAAATATGCGTATATGAAATATAGGAAAATCAAATGCAGTCAGTAAGTATCTTCTAAATATTGTTTCTATAGCTCGTACTTTTATTGTGTTATTATCTTTGACTTTAATGGGATTGATTTCAGGATGTTATCGCACATTTTTCAGCCACTTTAAAGACAGTAATCCTGATTAGTCTTAACTTGTTGTCCTTTCGTATGAAGGGGACACGGTTGACCCCCTCTCCCAAGGTCAAATTCTAGATATGCAATTGATAATAGAAGCTGTAGGCAGGGAGAGAGTACAGTAAATCAGGCAAAAACTGGATTTAATAAGAAGAAAACCCTACTCTCTTCAAATAAGATCAGCTTCAAGGTAAGGAAGAAATTCTTGCAAATCTATGTGCGGAGTGTCGTGTTGTATGGAAGTCAGGGAACAATATGGGAGAGAGAGAAAAAAGAAGAAAGATCTACCTTCGAGGAGTGGTATTATAGAAGGATGATGAGGATAAGGTGGGGAGAAGGTAGAAGATTTCTAAACCAATTGAAAAGAAAAAGAACTATGCTAATTGGACAAGTATAAAGAAACGATTGCCTGACCAAAAGAGTCATAAAAGGAAAAGTAGGGGGGGGCGAGGCTAAGTTTGGAATTTATGACCCAAATCATAGTAGATATGAAATGTGATTCTTACTACGCATTAAAAAGAAACAGTAGAAAAGAATGGAGAGCTGCTACCAACTAGTCTGTGGCTGTTAAGTGCAATACAGGAAGGAGGAGTGTAAACAATTTTAATTTAAAATAATAATACAGTAAAGAGAGTCGTAACTGTGAGCGACTCACTTATAATAAGTGAGCAGTATGGCAGTAAATGTTATAATACTTATAGCATATTGGTATAACTAGAGTTGCCCAATCAGAAGCTCGTGTGAAGTTAAAATTGACCTGACACTGAACAATTACCCAGGGGGAAGCAACGATAGGATTGCATTGATGTAACAGTGTGAGTGCAGATTTTAATAACAAGTGCCAATTTTTCAAATAGTAGTCAGAATTACAGAACATTATTACACATGACCAAAATCGTGAACAAAATTACAGACCCCTTGGAAAACATTAACTTAAAATTTTCAGAAACAAAGTGCTCTTTTTTGGATTAAATTCTAATTAAGATAGGTATTAGATATTGTAACGGGCAGAGACCGCTTGTTAGCCAGATGAAGGCAAGTCTCAAGGAGAAGAACAGCCCAAAATCAAAGTTCCTGACCCTCCAGGTTGGGGGTTGGGCTTAGGGTTGACGGCCCTATCTCGGAAAAAGGTAGTGTTACGAAATCAGAAGAAGAAATAGCCGGAGAGGGGGGAGCCTGGAGGAAAAGATATAATTTAGAGCTCTATAATTTGTATGATGAACCTCATGTGGTTCAACTTTATTAAATTAAAAAGATTGGATGGGCTGGAAACATTGAACGCGCTTATGAAAGCACAGTTGCTGGGAAGATGTTTGATTGAAAGCCAGAGGGTAAAAAGAAAGTTGGAAGGCAAAAACTGAGATGGCAGACGGGGTGAGTCAGGACCAGTAGCGTAGCTAGGATTTTTGGCGCCCGGGGCAAGGAAATCGTCGGCCGCCTCACTTTTACAATTAAAGGGCGAAAAAAGAGTAAAAATGAAGGCTCATCCAGTAAAAAAGTATTTAATAAATCCAAATGTGTAGATTTTTGAATGAAAGCACGTCCAGCAAACGTCTTAACAATATTTGTTAAGTAAAAATTAAGAAATTACGTATTATAATATTACTGCTATTTTTGTATACATTTATTATTAACAAGTATAGATTATAAAAAACGTAGTAATACAAATATCGGTATGGAGAACCATACATGACTTCCATATTCTAAGATTTATAATCTGAAATATGCTTGCCTGCCAAGCACGATATATTTTCTAATATATACATAATTTACATTAAAATGAAAAAATTATAATTTTATTGCCTGGCAACAAAATTATTTTATTTTCAACAATTACCATTGTTTGAAAAAGTTTAAATGAATTTTCAAGTACTTTACTCTTGTTAAAACGTAAAAGGTTGCAGGTAAACTACCCCTTCCCCTTAACCGATCTTCACCAAAATCAAAATTCCTAGAGTACTCTAAAATTCACTGACGTATGCAAAAAATTATTTGATTATGTTTGAATTTGCGGCTGTTATCGTTTGCCATAGAAAATACGCTTGATAAAAAAACGTTGCAGGTAAACTACCCCTTCTCCTCAACCGATCTTCACCAAAAACAATAGATCTTGAGTACTCTACAAATCAGGGCTGTATGCAGAAAATTATTTGATTCTGTTTGAATTTGCGGCTGTTATCGTTTGCCATAGAAAATACCCTTGTTAAAAAAACGTTGTAGGTAAACTACCCCTTTCCCTTAACCGATCTTTACAAAAAACAACAGGTCTTGAGAACTCTACAATTTAGGGCTGTATACAAATAATCTTTTGATTCTGTTTGAATTTGCGGCTGTTATCGTTTGCCATAGGAAATACCCTTGTTAAAACATAAAACGTTACAGGTAAACTACCCCTTTTCCTTAACCGATCTTTACCAAAAACAATAGGTCTTGAGAACTCTACAATTCAGGGCTGTATGCGAAACATTATTTGATTCTGTTTGAATTTGCGGCTGTTATCGTTTTCCAAAAAAAAATTTCCCTTGATAAAAAAAAACCGTTGCAGGTAAACTACCCCTTTCCCTCAACCGATCTTCACCAAAACAATAGGCCGTGAGTACTCTACATACTCTACAAATCAGGGCTGTATGCAAACAATTATTTGATTCTGTTTGAATTTGCGGCAGTTATCGTTTGCCATAGAAAAAAAATCTACAGACACACACACAGACACTTTTCGGAAAACGACTTTTTTCATGTTTTGAGTGTAGTAGAATCAGAATCTGCAGTAATCTCGGACACGATTTTTTTTGCCATCACCATACTTCCATTCCTTAAGGAATATGGAAGTAAAAATTCATAACGTAAAAATGTTATAATAAACAACGCATTGTCAAAACAATATCCTAAACCAACATAAAGTGAAACAAAGAATTAGATTATAAGTAATAAAATAAGTCACTTACCATTACAGGTTAATGGTTCCGTATTCTATTAATAAACACTAATATTTATTTTAATATTAAATAAATATTTAAAATGAGACATTTTAAAATGAAACTTTTGTGGTCTTAATTGCTGCAAAGTGGGTTATTAGATCACTATAATCTAAAGATTAAGCAATGTCGTTTTCAATTGAAAGTATCGCTAGACGCTAGATTTGACACCCTGTCTTGAGATATTGTTGATCGTAGAATCAATTTGAGCTTACTAAACGATCTTTCACAAGAAGACACAGACACTGGTAAAGTTAGAAAAATGTTTAAAGCTGTTGCTAGTCTTTCTTAGGCTTCTAATCTCATTGAAGAAATGTATTGTAGCAGTCCCTGAGGTGTTATGTTTTTTTGTTATCCGTTCACTTTTCCCTTTTAAATAAAAGTATGACGTCTTTCAAGTCACTGAACAATTCTTCTCTGTTTAGGTCATGTGAATACAGTTTTGGAAGCACTGTGCACTGAATATTGATTTGGGAAAGCTGTTCCTTAAAATGTATATCTCCATCATTTACGTACGCCTCAAATTTACAGGGGAACCCAAAGGGTTATTCTAACTCTTTTATGTTAGAGAAACGGCTTGAAATTTCAACTGACGGTTTGTCCAAATTTCTATTAGAGAACGTCGCATTTCTTCCCGAACGGTTAATGCAGAATCATCTGCATACTCCCCTGGCATCGTGCGCTTCTTCTTATCCTTTTTGTTATACTGACACTCCTTCATTTCATACCTACTCTGGCTCAGTAACGACATTGTCACACAGTTCATTCTTCCAAACTTTTAATTTGTCCGTTAGCGTCCCCAGAAATGGGAATGCTTTATTTATCCAAAGCATAACAAAGTATCTTAACACGTTACGTACAAAGTATATTTTTATACGTTAAAAATTTATCTAAGTGTTTTAACAAAGCCAGAAAGTTTCCAGGACTTGGATCGTTAGTAATTGACTCTCGATGTCCTATCAGTGCCAGATTTTGTACTGTGGCAATGACCCTTTCAAGGATTCCTTTCCATGCTTAACTGCTGTACTAATTTGTTTCTGAAGCAGATCATCAATAAGTCCCCCTTTGTTTAAAGAACGTTCCAATTCCTTCCATTAAAAAAACGCAGAGCATTTTTTCGTGATCCTGAATACGGGGATTTAACTTTCACCACAACGAAAACCCATTTTTAATATTGAAATGGCTTCTTTGACATTTTTTTTGTGTGGAAATTAAATGTAATAAAAGCAGAATAGAGATTTTTTTAGTTGGAGAAAAACACATCCAAGTACGATTTACCTTTTTGCCATTTTGCAAGGTTTTATCAAACTAATACTTGTTTAAGGATCGTCCGGCTTCATCTTCAGGAAAACAGCTGTCTTTGTTCTGCAACTGACTTGTTCCTCTATTCTCCATTATATCTCGGAAGGACTGAGATTTCTCGATTGGCCAAGCTCCCATATCTTGTAGAGCAGCACCGGGAACACGGTCTACATTGATGCTAGTAATGTTCTGTCCTTCGTCGCCTGTTCTGTTTTCAAGACTGCACGATGCAACATCAACCGTGGTACTAGAACCAACCGAATCTTGTAACTGTACTTTGACACTTACACAGTTTGAAGTACTCACGTCGTTAACTTTACTGTATTTATCAACAGTCTCGTCGCTAATACCATCCAGTTTATGACTGCAAGTTGATTCCTTGTTAACTGTAATATTTCGACACTCAAAGTTCGATTTTCCTTTAATAAAAGACTTCATAAACTCTTTGGATCTTGTTGTAGTTCTTAATTTTACATTAAGAAAATCTTGTATTCCTATAGTTCTTAAGGAATAGTCATATCAAAGAAACAAGTTGTTTGTAGTTTTACAAACTGAAAACAATTTTTTCAAGTCTATGCTCACTTTGCCGCCCTCCTGGCGATGCCTCCCGGGGCGGCTGCAGCCTTGGCGTCCCTAGCTACGCCTCTGCACACACAACATCGATCTTTCGAACGACGGCGCCTTCACCAAGAACAAGACGGACAGCGCTCCTAGTGGCAGCCTCTGACGTAGCTTATAATAAGCGAAAACTGGTTCAAGCTACAAAATGTAAAATTGTTACCAATAAAAAACTTAGTGTTCCGAGTTAGTATACTTATAGTTAATCAACGGACACGTCATGGACAACAAAATCCAAGATTCGTCAGTTTTCCACGGCCCCCCTATTTCTACAGGATTACGGAGCACGGAGCTAGCGGTAACTTACCGCATACGTATAACTTCTCCAGTCTGTGATAGTACAGGAAGACATATCGAACTTGTCAGCGGAAAAACTTTGTGGTTGAATATTCTTTCACTCAAGCGTAGGATATATAGCGGATGTGGCGGGGGTGAGGGGAAAAGGTAGACGTTTAAAGCTAAGTAGTAAAAAGCACAGGAAGTTTACTGCGAGCTACTAAAAGCTATTTGAAAATAATGAGTGTGCTGATTGTAACACAGTTTAATGAAAGATGAACAAAATATGCGTGGACCAAGTGTAAAAAGACCCAAAAGGTTTTTACACAAACTATTCTACTTTTTACGTCTACAATGATTTTTAAAATATTGCAACTCAGGCATTCATTCAGTACTTTACAATTAAATATATCCATTCGTACATTTGGTCGAAAATATGTACATAATAATGTGTTTTGATGTTCTGTGTCTCTGCAATAAATTCAACCCTGGTTGTATTTGCCCAATATGAAAATACCCAGGTTAGAAAGTTTTACTACTGTGAGAACCACGATCAAAACCACAAAGCATGTGTCTACACTCCGAGCGCTACATGTGTGCGCGTGCCAGACTGCGTGCTGGAGTCGATGTAAGCGCGCGCCTTGCACTGACCCCAACACGCAGACTGCACGTGGGACATGTGTCGGCTCAAGAGGTGCGAAGTGTGAGTCTGTACGCGCGGGCGTTACATGCGTGTGCGCGCACGAATGCGTACTGGAATCATTGCAAGCCGCGCGCACTTGCATTAACCACAACACGCAAACTGCACGCCAGGATGTGTCCGCCAGACGGGTGTGTGTGAGTGTGATGGCCGTGTCTTGATAGTAGCAATCAAAGCAGCAAATAACCCCAGTATTTCACAGTGGGTAAAGAGACACGAGACGGATTTATTTGCAGAGACACTAAAAGAATACGTCTGTAATCGTTGACAGTCTGAATTAAAATAAATAAAATCATTAATTTTGATCAATTGCTTAGAAACAGACAATTTATTGTTAAACATTTTAACAATTAAAATTTTAATAGTCTTTTTTTTCTAATACTTAAAAGTAAAAAAGTTGTTTACGCATTGACCAGCCGTGAAGACGGATTCACGGGTACATATACGGGTTCCAGTGGTATATTTGTTTGTCAAAGTTTAGGACTCGATAATGGTAGAGACACTGAAAGGCCTTGTCCGGAGCATGACAGGTAGCAGTTCATCAAGTAAGCACTACAAAGTTGTAATTACAGAGACTGGTAATTCAAATAACAAGGTGAACAAAACAATGTTAGTATATTCTCTTCTCGACTCTTTTTAGTTTGTTGTGTCAATATAAATATGCACATCGTATACAATCCATTTTCCTAAAACGTTTTTTTCAACATTTGTGCAATGCTTTAATAATTTAAAACAACATCGACCGTTTTAACCTTACGAGATCGTTCCCACGGAAAAGTTTAGTTTTTTTTTTAGAAATCAATATACTTCTACTTGCAACAACTTAATTACACGTTCTTCATTACATTTTCTTGCAGTGTAATGAGACAGGAAACATAATTACTGGTAGGCGTGTGTATACTGTGTACGGTGTACTTGCAATGCATACTGTTTAATTCATGTTCAACCTGCAATTTTCTCATACATAACTATTTTTAATATCGGTATGGAGAACCATACATGACTTCCATATTCTAAGATTTATATTTAAAATCATTTTCGAAATGAAATATTACCATAGAAACTACTTCTTTCTCCTTACTGCTTCAGCCTTAACCGCAGTACTGTGTTCACTAACATATACTACCTTCACGTTATCGCACTCGATTTTCATGATGATGGAAGTCGATGGCATTGCCGAAACGTCTGGTTTTGTAGAAAACATTGGACTACGGCCAAATATCCCGGGAAGGAATTTTAACAAAAACTACTTCTTTGTTGCCGATAACGTTGTACACATATATATAAAAAATATGCATAAAATTAATGACTTGTATAAGTTAATGATTGATCTGCATTACGTAGTGCTCAAGTTTCCAAAGTTTTAATATTATGATGTCCGTAATAAAACATCAGAGCAGGTTTAGTGTGTATGAGGGTACACCGTGGACAAAAATTTTCAACATTTCCTATTGAGCGTTGCTTAGAGTAAAGCTGCGAATCTACAGTGTACGTTTCACAGAACAAACACGCGGAAAAGAAGGAGCGCTCCGAAGTCACTCATGGACCCTCAGCATCTTGCAGAGGGTTCATTCCCTAAAGACGAAAAGTCTGTCTATGAATCGTTCCTCTGTAAACACGTGCAGTTACACTGCCCAGCGATCCACAGGAAGCAAATCGCTATCCACGCTGGACACTTTTTCGGCTTGCATGCGTTATGTTGGTATGGGTTCGGCACTTTCCATTTAAAAACCGTGCAAATGTAAGAAAATAAACATGAATGAGGCCAGAAATAAAGCGAATTGTGTGTGTGTGTGTGTGTGTGTGTGTGTGTGTGTGTGTGTGTGTGTGTGTGTGTGTGTGTGTTCCCTGCCTTTTTATTGCGGTAGTCATAATAATAAAATGGAAACGTAAACAGTACATAACTGAGATATGCTTGCCTGCCACGCACGATATATTTTCTCTTATACATGATTTACATTAAAATGAAAAAATTATAATTTTATTGCCTGGCAACAAAATTATTTTATTTTTAACAATTACCATTGTTTCAAAAAGTTTAAATGAATTTTCAAGTACTTTACTCTTGTTAAAACGTAAAAGGTTGCAGGTAAACTACCCCTTCCCCCTTAACCGAACTTCACCAAAATCAAAAGGCTTTGAGTCCTCTACAATTCAGTGATGTATGCAAAAATATCGGTATGGAGAACCATACATGACTTCCATATTCTAAGATTTATATTTAAAATCATTTTCGAAATGAAATATTACCATAGAAACTACTTCTTTCTACTTACTGCTTCAGCCTTAACCACAGTACTGTGGTCACTAACGTATACCACCTCACGTTATCCCACTCGATTTTCACTGATGATGGAAGTCGATGGCATTGCCGAAATGTCTGGTTTTGTAGAAAACATTGGACTACGGCCAAATATCCCGGGAAGGAATTTTAACAAAAACTACTTCTTTGTTGCCGATAACGTTGTACACGTATATATCAGTGGCGAAGTTACATGGAGGCAATTGAGGCAATGCCTACCCTAAAAAATTCTGTAGAATAAAAATTATAAATACGTATGAACTACATAACGTAAAGATTATACATTGTTACTGCGACTGTCAAATTTATTAAACCGAAACGTGCTTTATTGAGCGACCGCTAGATGGTGATAGGTGAGATTCGGCATAGTTCGTTTAAAGCGAATGAGGCAACCTGAACTTGCCTCAGCGTTTTTTGTATACATCGTATGTAAGCAATGTAGTGGTGTGATAGGGAAGTGTAGGGAGGGGGGATTGTCCCGCGTTGTACACATAGAGCGTTGAGGCATGCCTCACTTCTGTGGTCCAAACAGTTAAGTTAAAGCGCCTGTGTTGTTTCTAAGTGTTTATTTTATGCGGTTATTAAAAGTGTCACTGTTATTCCGCTGAACTAACAGATGATCAAGATTGTTATTTGAATTATTTGTGACATTAAACATATATATAGAAACTAATCAAGTTTAAAAATTTGAAGTTCAATCAGTTGTATTATTGTGTATGACTAATACAAGGATTGTTCAATAGACACATGTATAGAGCTATAAAGCATTTTTTATTCAACGATTTTAAAAGAAGTCTCCAATAACATTAAGACATGAGTTCCACTGTTGCGCTAACCTGTAGATTCCCTGCTAGTAAAATTCTTACGGCTGTTTGTGGAACCATTCGGTTACAGCAAACTCTACCTCAGCGTCCGATTTGAACCACCGTCCTTTTAGTGATTCCTTAAAAAAAATTTAAGATAAGATTTTTGCCTACCCATTCATTAACTACTAGCTTCGCCAGTAAGCAAATTGATGTCCATTTTTTCGGCTTGCACGCGTTATGTTGGTGTGGGTTTCGGCACTTTCCATTTAAAAAGCGTGCAAACGTAAGAAAATAAACATGAGTGAGGCCAGAAATAACGTGAATTGTGTGTGTGTGTGTGTGTGTGTGTGTGTGTGTGTGTGTGTGTGTGTGTGTGTGTGTGTGTGTTTGTGTCTTACCTGCCTTTTTATTGCCGTATTAAATGAAAAATATTATATTACATTGAAATGAAAAAATTTTAATTTTATTGCCTGGCAACAAAATTATTTTATTTTTAACAATTACCATTGTTTCAAAAAGTTTAAATAAATTTTCAAGTACTTTACTCTTGTTAAAACGTAAAAGGTTGCACGTAAACTACCCCTTCCCCTTAACCGATCTTCACCAAAATCGAAAGTCCTTGAGACCTCTACAATTCAGGGACGTATGCAAAAAATTATTTCATTCTGTTTGAATTTGCGGCTGTTATCGTTTGCCATATAACATACGCTTGTTAAAAAAACGTTGCAGGTAAACTACCCCTTCACCTTAACCGATCTTCACCAAAAACAGTAGGTCTTGAGCACTCTACAAATCAGGGCTGTATGCAAAACATTATTTGATTCTGTTTGAATTTGCGGCTGTTATCGTTTGCCATAGAAAATACCCTTGATAAAAAAATGCTGCAGGTAAACTACCCCTTTCCCTTAACCGATCTTCACCAAAAACAATAGGTCTTGAGAACTCTGCTATTTAGGGCTGTATGCAAATAATCTTTTGATTCTGTTTGAATTTGCGGCTGTTATCGTTTGCCATAGAAAATACCCTTATTAAAACATAAAATGTGCCTGGTAAACTACCCCTTTTCCTTAACCGATCTTCACCAAAAACAATAGGTCTTGAAAACTCTACAATTCAGGGCTGTATACGAAACATTATTTAATTCTGTTTGAATTTGCGGCTGTTATCGTTTGCCAAACAAAAAATTTCCCTTGATAAAAAAAAACCGTTGCCGGTAAACTACCCCTTTCCCTCAACCGATCTTCACCAAAAACAATAGGTCGTGAGTACTCTACAAATCAGGCCTGTATGCAAAAAATAATTTGATTCTGTTTGAATTTGCGGCAGTTATCGTTTGCCATATTAAAAAAATCTACAGATAGACAGACAGACACACAGACAGTCACACACACAGACACTTTTCGGAAAACGACTTTTTTTCATGTTTTAAGTGTAGTACAATCAGAATCTGCAATAATCTCGAACACGATTTTTTTTTGCCATCACCATACTTCCATTCCTTAAGGAATATGGAAGTAAAATTATTTGATTCTGTTTGAATATGCGGCAGTTATCGTTCGTCATAGAAAATTACCCTTGATAAAAAACGTTGCAGGTAAACTACCCCTTCCCCTTAACCGATCTTCACCAAAAACAATAGGTCTTGCGTACTCTACAAATCACGGCTGCATGCAAAAAACTATTTGATTCTGTTTGAATTTGCGGCTGTTATCGTTTGCCATAGAAAATACCCTTGATAAAAAAACGCTGCAGGTAAACTACCCCTTTCCCTTAACCGATCTTCACCAAAAACAATAGGTCTTGAGAACTCTGCAATTTAGGGCTGTATGCAAATAAACTTTTGATTCTGTTTGAATTTGCGGCTGTTATCGTTTGCCATAGAAAATACCCTTGTTAAAACATAAAACGTGCCTGGTAAACTACCCCTTTCCCTTAACCGATCTTCACCAAAAACAAAAGGTCTTGAGAACTCCATAATTCAGGGCTGTATGCAAATAATCTTTTGATTCTGTTTGAATTTGCGGCTGTTATCGTTTGCCATAGAAAATACCCTTGTTAAAACATAAAACGTGCCTGGTAAACTACCCCTTTCCCTTAACCGATCTTCACCAAAAACAAAATGTCTTGAGAACTCCATAATTCAGGCCTGTATGCGAAACATTATTTGATTCTGTTTGAATTTGCAGCTGTTATCGTTTGCCAAAAAAAAAGTTACCCTTGTTAAAAAAAATCGTTGCTGGTAAACTACTCCTTTCCCTCAACCGATATTCACCAAAAACAATAGGTCGTGAGTACTCTACAAATCAGGGCTGTATGCAAAAAATTATTTGATTCTGTTTGAATTTGCGGCTGTTATCGTTTGCCAAAGGAAAAAAATCTACTGATAGACACACAGATAGACACACAGACACACACACAGACACTTTTCGAAAAACGACTATTTTTCATGTTTTGAGTGTAGTACAATCAGAATCTGCAATAATCTCGAATACGATTTTTTTGCCATCACCATACTTCCATTTCCTTAAGGAATATGGAAGTAAAATCGGTATGAAGAACCATACATGACTTCCATGTTGTAATATTTATGTTTAAAATAATTTAGGTACTTGAATTCAGTTCGTTAATTTCTAAAAAAATATCGCCCACCATCAAACTAATTTCACTATTGATAGATATTTTTTTATTATGGGGTAGACGTTTAATATAATGTTATTTTCAGTCACTTTATCTATAAATATCGGTATGGAGAACCATATTATGACTTCCATATTCTAAGATTTATATTTAAAATCATTTTCGAAATGAAATATTACCTAAATATTCCCTAAAGACGAAAAGTCTGTCTATGAATCGTTCCTCTGTAAACACGTGCAGTTACACTGCCCAGCGATCCACAGGAAGGAAATCGCTATCCACGCTGGACACTTTTTCGGTTTGCATGCGTTATGTTGGTATGGGTTCGGCACTTTCCATTTAAAAACCGTGCAAATTTAAGAAAATAAACATGAATGAGGCCAAAAATAACGCGAACTGTGTGTGTGTGTGTGTGTGTGTGTGTGTGTGTGTGTGTGTGTGTGTGTGTGTGTGTGTGTGTGTGTGTGTGTGTGTGTTCCCTGCCTTTTCATGCGGTAGCCATAATAATAAAATGGAAACGTAAACAGTACATAACTGAGAAAAAAATACATAAATGAAAAAACTATAATTTTATTGCCTGGCAACAAAATTATTTAATTTTTAACAATTACCATTGTTTGAAAAAGTTTAAATGAATTTTCAAGTACTTTACTCTTGTTAAAACGTAAAAGGTTGCAGGTAAACTACCCCTTCCCCTTAACCGATCTTCACCAAAATCAAAATTCCTAGAGTCCTCTACAATTCACTGACGTATGCAAAAAATTATTTGATTATGTTTGAATTTGCGGCTGTTATCGTTTGCCATAGAAAATACGCTTGATAAAAAAACGTTGCAGGTAAACTACCCCTTCCCCTCAACCGATCTTCACCAAAAACAATAGGTCTTGAGTACTCTACAAATCAGGGCTGTATGCAGAAAATTATTTGATTCTGTTTGAATTTGCGGCTGTTATCGTTTGCCATAGAAAATACCCTTGTTAAAAAAACGTTGTAGGTAAACTACCCCTTTACCTTAACCGATCTTCACAAAAAACAACAGGTCTTGAGAACTCTACAATTTAGGGCTGTATACAAATAATCTTTTGATTCTGTTTGAATTTGCGGCTGTTATCGTTTGCCATAGGAAATACCCTTGTTAAAACATAAAACGTTACAGGTAAACTACCCCTTTCCCTTAACCGATCTTCACCAAAAACAATAGGTCTTGAGAACTCTACAGTTCAGGGCTGTATGCGAAACATTTTTTGATTCTGTTTGAATTTGCGGCTGTTATCGTTTGCCAAAAAAAAAATTTCCCTTGATAAAAAAAAACCGTTGCTGGTAAACTACCCCTTTCCCTCAACCGATCTTCACCAAAAACAATAGGTCGTGAGTACTCTACAAATCAGGGCTGTATGCAAAAAATTATTTGATTCTGTTTGAATTTGCGGCAGTTATAGTTTGCCATAAAAAAAATCTACAGACACACAGACACACACACACACACACACTTTTCGGAAAACGACTTTTTTTCATGTTTTGAGTGTAGTAGAATCAGAATCTGCAATAATCTCGAAAACGATTTTTTTTGCCATCACCATACTTCCATTCCTTAAGGAATATGGAAGTAAAAATTAGTTAGGCTTACTTTATTCTTATAAAGAAACCGAACTACGCAGGTAATCATCCTTCCTACGAAGCGCTCCGAAGTCACTCATGGACCCTGAGCATCTTGCGGAGGGTTCATTCCCTAAAGACTAAAAGTCTGTCTATGAACCGTTCCTCTGTAAACACGTGCAGTTACACTGCCCAGCGATCCACAGGAAGCAAATCGCTATCCACGCTGGACACTTTTTCGGCTTGCACGCGTTGTGTTGGTGTGGGTTTCGGTACTTTCCATTTAAAAAGCGTGCAAATGTAAGAAAATAAACATGAGTGAGGCCAGAAATAACGTGAAGTGTGTGTGTGTGTGTGTGTGTGTGTGTGTGTGTGTGTGTGTGTGTGTGTGTGTGTGTGTGTGTGTGTGTGTCTTGCCTGCCTTTTTATTGCGGTAATCATAATAATAAAATGGAAACGTAAACACTACATAATCTACATAATTGAGATATGGTTGCCTGCCACGAACGACATATTTTCTCTCACATATGATTTAAATTAAAATGAAAAAATATAGAATTTTGTTAAAGTGAAATGAAATGTTTGCTTAGAAACTACTTCTTTGTTGTCAGTAACGTATTACACATATAAAACTTATAAAATTTACTTCCTCCATCAACTGATATATTAATTTATAAAAAAATTACCCGCTCCCCCTTCAACTACCATTTTCATTTATAGATATTTCATCTACCTTTCTACAGTGGAGTATTATGGCCTTCTTTTCAGGATACTTTATTTATCAAAATTAAGCACTTTACTCTTGTTAAAACGTAAAATGATGCAGGTAAACTACCCCTTTCTCGTAACCGATCTTCACCAAAATCAACAGACCTTGAGTCCTCTACAATTCAGGACTGTATTCAAATAATTATTTGATTCTGTTTGAATTTGCGGCTGTTATCGTTTGCCATAAAAAAAATTCTATAGACAGACAGACACACACACAGACACTTTTCGAAAAATGACTTTTTTTCATGTTTTGATTGTGGTACAATCAGAATCTGCCATTATGTCGAACACGATTTTTTTCGCCATTACCATACTTCCATTTCCTTATGGAACATGGAAGTAAAAAGTACGTAATTTTTAGAATTTACCTTAGATAGTCTTAAACATTAGAATCTCTTTGCCTCCACAACGTCAAATCTCATAGTCAAGTACTCACGTCGTTAACTTTACTGTATTTATCAACTGTCTCGTGACTAATACCATCCATTTTATGATCGCAAGTTGACTCCTTGTTAATTGTAATATTTCGACACTCAAGGGTTCGATTTTCCTTGAATAAAAGACTTCATAAACTCTTTGGAACTTGTAGTTCTTAATTTTACATTAAGAAAATCTTATATTCCTATAGTTCTTAAGGAATAGTCATATCAAAGAAACAAGTTGTTTGTAGTTTTATAAACTGAAAACAATTTTTTCAAGTCTATGCTCACTTTGCCGCCCTCCTGGCTATGCGGCCCAGGGCGGCTGCCCCCTTCCCCCCCTACGCCTCTGGTCAGGACATCAGTACTCTTAAAATTAGAAACTGGAGGAGTGTGGCTAAGAATGAAGAAGAATTGCGAAATCTTTTGAAGAAGGTCAGGACCTACAACTGGTTGTCGAGCCAATGATGATGATGATGATTAGATATTGTACGCACAACAGCTTTGCTACCGAGACGCCTGAGGATCAGGGGTCTACTGAATGAATGGTCTAGTGCGTGCTTGTGTTGGTTTGGTATTACCAGTTCTGTAAACATTGTTCAGAAGACTTATTTAGTTGTGACTTTGTGTGCGTATTATGTTGAGACTTCGTACACGATACGTTAGTGAAATTTATACAATATTTTGTTAATGTGTGTTTTCTTATTCACTACCGTGTGAGAGACAGTCAAGTCACACCGAAACTGTGTTAAACGTGTTTTAAATGTGTAGTATTACAGTGATGCGTGCAGTGGGATTTCTTTCTCGGTAGCAAAGCTGCTACTGCAGTATTACCTCCACCGTGCAGCTTGTTACCGCAAGTGGTTACTAGATGGTGGTGGTTGAACGTGGGTTGTATCACGGCCGCCAGGGGGCGCAACAGGCCGTGGGCCGAATTCTTGAAAGGAGAAGAAGAAGAAGAAGGAAATATTTGATATTACAAGATTACCTTGTTTTTTCCGGATAGCGTAGACTTATTGTAGATTTGTTTCAATAGGTATTTATTTCGTTTTGAGTAGGTTTAAACACACACGCGTGCGCGCGCGGGGGTTGTTTTAAAAACGAATGGAAACGAGACGTGGCAATTCAAATTATATGCTCTGTGTAAGCGCCTGCTTACATTGCTTTGTAAATGTTTCTTGTACCGACAGAATCAAGTTTCTAATTTATTCATATTATGATGGCTACAGTGACCTTGTATTATTTACAGGGGGAGTGTGTGTAGACGGTAGGTTTCAAATATTTATTCAGTCAGTCCTGCGCCTGCGGACGCTGTAAATATTTGATCAGCCGTCGCCGGTTGTCACGATTCACACAAAGTTACTTAATAAAAAACCGTTATGTGAAGTATTGATATGTTTTGATGTCAACGATAATCGCAATGGTAATGTATGTTGACAATAAACATGTCAACATTTTTAATTGTGCATCAAGCATATAATGATTTATTTATTAATAGTGATAACGATTTCGATTTTTAATATGTACCAAAGATAACTTGTTTAATACTTTCAAATTGTATTATGCTATTTTTATTTATTTTATCTCAACTGTTTTCTTATTCATTCCTTAACTAACTTCAGCCGGATAGATGGTCAAATATACCCTAAAATAGAACTTATATTATATAATTAGAACCTCTAGCTATCAGGTTTGTTAGAACAAAAAAGAAAATATTGAAAAAAAGGGAAAACGGGAATTACATTCAGGCAGAAAATACGATTAAATAGTCATAATTTCAGTGTTGATTGGAAGGTTAGATTGGAATGGACACCACTGGAGCAAAACTTTATATTAATAAATCGCGATATGCATCAACATGTGTGCACTAAAGTATTTGACGTGTTCTATACCAGACTTGACACGGGTGCCGAAACATGACGTTCACTCAGAGCACTAGGTCTACTAATAGAGAAGACGTAAACACCTGTAAAATAACGATGCTTGATACGCCGCTGAAAGACTGGTACACTATTGCTAGCATAGTCAAAGAACCAAAAGTAACTTTTGCTACGCGTGGGTCCAACAATTTTTGCCCCCCCCCAAAACAAAAACTTCACCAGTCGCCACTGCTTACGCATAAAGAGTTGGACATCAGAATCAATAGAAAAAAGAAAAAACACACCAAGAAAATGTTGGGCAAACCAACTTTGAAGCCGGAACAATCTGGAAGCCTAAACCTAATAATGAAGAACAATAAGAAAAGACAGAATTTTAGATATAGTGTTTTAGAAGATATATCTTCTCCTTCTTTTTTTCTCTTCAAAGAATAAGGTTATGTAAAGCTGTTCCAGCACCCATCTCATCCTCGAACGAACCACGTCTCTTCTACCAGTGGCTTTATAGTTCAGTGTCGCTTTCGGCAATCGAACCTCTGTCATCCTCTGCAAATGATCCCACCATTCTCTTCTGTAAGGTAAAATTATTTATTTTACGTCCTCCACTTCGAGTTCTGCTCTGATATTCTCATTACTTATTCTATTTTGCAATGTATAGTTTAAAATTTACATTGCTCTTCGAAGAAACTGCATTTCAGCACTCTGAATCTTGTCAGCATTCCTTTTTTTTTGTCATGACACACGCCTCAATCGTATATGTTAATCTGACTACTGCAATTGTCTTATAAAATTTAATCCTTGTGCTGCGTTTTGTTTTTATTTCTGAGATTTCCATGAATCGTTCCACAAATATTCCGAAATTTATTTATAGAAAGTAGGCAAGGGTTGTGCAATAGGCCACTCCCTAATATAAAGTTTTGACCTATTCATGTAAAACTTTATATTACTTATAGTACCCAAAGCACCCTCGGAATGACGATAGAAAATATATAAAATGTAAAATAATAAAATGTATAAAATATATAAATAATAAAATGTATCTAGAATGAAATGTGTTGGTAAACTGAAAATAATGCAAGTTCTGGGAAGACTGAGAAATGAATTAAGATATGAAGAAACAACACTAAAAGAAGAAACACATAGGCCTGTAGTAGGGCATATTTGAGAGACAAGATTAAAGGAGCAGTGGGAAATGAAAGAGATAAACTGTAGGGGACGAGAAATACTGAATTCATTGAAATAGACTACGTAGATTCAAATGTAGAAAACTACAGAAATGAAAACATTAGTAAACGGCAAATTACTTTGACGGGGCGCACATTTCCAGCGAAGGACAGATGACAAAAAATATAGTAAGCCTATAATCAAAAACTCGACGATTAATATTTCAGAGAAGTAAATCCTAGCTTCCGTTAAGAAGTGGAAAAAGAAACAAAGACGACTCTGATCGCTGAATTCTTATCAGTTGGTCAATCGCTCGCTCGCACGGTAAAATTAGAGCAAGGACAGAAACGAAACGTGTTCACATTTGTACCATTAGAACGGCAATTAAAATCTCCGAGTAATTAAGAATAACAATGGAACGTGTGAAGTTAAAGTAAAGATAATCATGAAGTATCAGAGCACGACAATAGCTCAGCCGTAGTTTGTTAATCATTTTGTTTACGTTATTTTGTTGTTTATCCAGACTAGGCTATATCGTAAAACTGAAATGTTCCGTATATAGCGTGACGTTAGGAATATATTCTGTTTCAAGAATTTCAAGTAAAATGTTTAAATTGTGCCAGTAGTCCTGAATCTCTCATTCACATCAAACTAAACTCTATTTTGTCTTCGTACGTTAGCTCAACACGATCTTCATAAACATATTTTCGACGCATAATCTCACGTCGGCATTAGAAATTTCTCTGAACAGATACAAGAAAAAAACTTTCTTTTCCTTAAGGGATAATGATGACTTTTCCTTTCCTTTACACCTAACCCTCCTCAATTTTGTTGTTTTTTCTTCTTTTGCTATTGCGCTTTTTTGGCTTTTCAGCCTTTCAACCTCAATTCAATCTATTCAAACTATAATTAAAAACGTAAAAATTTGTTTTTGTCTTTGTAACTAAGTGCTTTTACTCGCCTCTTTATATTTTTCCTTAACTTCAAGGGTGTGAAATATATATCAATAAATGAAGTATGTATGTATGTAATATTTCTTCATATTACTAGATTTGTCATGATGAATAAAATAATCATTTGTTGTAGACTTCCCTGTAGAATCATTGGAAATCTTAGATTTTGAGACATTTTAGTCAGGTAATGTGTTAGTTTGAACTTGAAGGGGATTCTTATGTTATTTATCTCTGGTAAGTGCAAAAGGAACAAAAGTACTCTTAATTTTAGTTTGATGTTTTATAAAAAATAAACAAACACAATACACAAAGTCTGAATCTTTATAGGTGCTTCTACATTTGTCAAACTACAACCTGACCTGCTAGGCCTGTTTGTTTGTGTAACTTATACTACCAAAGAACGAGAAATTTTTTAATTACAGTAAACTCCTGTTTATCCGAAATATATATATAGAAAAAAACAGGGCCGAGAGTAATGAACACTTTTTATTAACATTAGTTGTTTATTTGAAATAAAGCAATACAGTAAACCCCTGCTAAGAAGCTCATCTAGTAACCTGGTGAAAACAGCGAATTAAGTACTAAGTTGCAACAATTTTTTTTTTTAATTCGATGTCAAAACGTCCTACTACGTTGTCCGATGTCTCCATTGTTGTCTGGCGTTGGAGTTTTCATCATTTGGTCCTATATCGCTCATTGATCTTCTTATGCCCTCTCTCCATGTTTTCTTGGGTCTTCCTTTCTTTCTCTGCTATTCATCTCACTGTTTTCTTTGGTAGTCGGTCTTGTCCCATTCTTTGTACCTGTCCGTACCAGATTAGTTGTTTTCCTTCAATACAGTCGATGATTGTCTTTTGTACTCCCGTTTATTCTTTGATCGTTTCATTTCGTATTCGCTCTAACCTTGAAGTTCTTGCACCTCGTCTCAAAGAGCATCCGTTTCTGTAGCTTCTAACTTTCCTTTTACCTGTTCTTTTATTCTCCATGTTTCGGATTCGTACATCAACGTGCTTTGAATCAAACTATCGTATATTCTTTTTTTTCTTTCTTCTGCAATTTTTAAGTAAGTAGCAACGTACTTATTGGAATTGTAAATAATAGTAAAACTGTGTTACTGATAATCACATTTTCTGTACAGTTTAAATACTAATTCACATGAACTAACATTTCGACGGAAGAAATTGTACTTGTAAATTGCCTTATGTGTATCATCAGTGTATCATCTACACTGAGTATTTCTGAAGTTTCTACCTATATACGTACAAAAGGTCTAAAACAAAATCCAAGTGAACGTTTTCCACGTTTTCATGCGCAGGCACAGCAGGGATCAGATTCAGGAATGAATTACCGCAAACGTTTGCAAACATCACAGGTGGCGTTCAACGTTAACTTTTAACTTTTCACATCCGTAAAATTAAGTTAGTGGAGTAAAACGGATATTTACACACCCTGTACAGTATTTCAGGTTTAATTAGCGCTACCATATTTGTCAGATCCAAAACGAGGAGACCCTGGTAAAATTTGTGGTGTTGAACGAGGACATTCGACACCGCAAATAATATTCTTGGTGCTGACCGAGTGGGAGGAGGGTATTAGGCCTATCTGTGTATGGTCTAAGTTAACACAATATTTTCGCTATTTCACATTTTATTTGTAGTTAAAAATATCGGTACAGAGAACCATACATGACAATGTAACCATACACTGTTCTAAGATTTATATTTAAAAAAATTTACTTGAATTCTAAAAAAGTATCTCCCACCCTCAAACTATTTTCACTGTTTATAGATATTTTTGTTATTATGGAGCATTTGTTTAATATAGCCACTTTATCTATAAAAAATAGGTACTTTATTCTTATAAAAACTGAACTGCCCAGATAATCATCCCTCCTCCGCAACCGATCACCACCATTAATGATATTTACACTTCATAGAGTAATAGCTTGATCATATGTAATTGCTAAGATATCTTATATTTCAAAACTAAATAATCGTACTTTATTTGATACCAGCAAAGTATCACCCCCTCCAACCCTTTCCATTTATAGATATCTCATTTACCATTTACAGTGGATTAATATGACCTTATTTTTGGCGTACTTATTTATCAAAACTAAGTAAGTTACTTTACTCTTGTTAAAAGAAAAAAACAATGCAGTTAAACTACCCCTCCCCCTTAACTTAACAAACGCATTTTTGATGTTTACACTTTTATTGAGTAATAGTTTCATTATATGGAAATACTAAGGTACCTTATCCTTCAAAATGAAGTACTTTACTCGAAATCAAATAGGTAGGTGTAAAAAAATTACCTCCTCTTCCTTCAACTACCCTTTCCAATTATAGATATTTCATCTAACTTTCTAGAGTGTATTATTATCAACTTCTTTTCAGGATACTTTATTTATCAAAATTAAGTACTTACTCTTGTTAAAACGTAAACGTCGCAGGTAAACTACCCCTTTCACGATCACAATACTTCCATTTTCTTACGGAACATGGAAGTAAAAACATTAATTTGTAAATTGAATTACAGTTTACATATTAATTAATTGACATAAACCTATTTTACTTGCTTGACTGCAACGTCCTGCTTCCATCTATTTTGTATTTCTCACTCCATGCAGTTAGATTAATAATAATAATATTAATATTTTTAATAATTTTGTAAACTTCACCATAGCTGTAGGCTACTCTGAATTATGTTTACCACGATCTGTAATAAGAAGCCACGAAGCCACGATCATTCACCATACATTCTATTTCACTGAAGTTCATACGTTTCCATTTCTCAGCTTCCGTATTCTACGGAAAGGTTGTGCTCGTGAAACCGTAACGTTCTCGAACAACGGAGAGTGTCGTTCTACAAGTTTCTCCGCTAACCGAGCAAGTGCGTGTTCCTGGCAAGGCCGCATTCAAGTATCCTCTAGAATTTTCGAGTGCTTATTAAGGACGTATTTTATGGAACATTAGTCTGGAACCCTGCAGGCTATGTATAGGCGACAATTACCGCTTAGGAGCCAGTCAGTTATAAGTGGCGATTTATTCAAGCGCAGTTCGAAGTAATGTGCCTAAGTGTTATTGTGTTATAATTAGTGTGGAACTCTATTATTATTGCGTGTGGACACATTTTACTTGAGTTATTGTACGAGTATAATCTTGTTGAATAACTTGTTGACTACAAACTGTTATTTGTGATTAATTAAAGCCGGTAATTAGTGATTTCATTTGTGTCTGTATTTTGTTTTCCACTGTACCATGCGACGATCAATGAGACCGTCGTAATAATATTTTCGTTATGTTGACTTTAAATGTGTTACAGCATACTCTTCTGATTGTAATGGATAATCAAATTTACTCCCAAATTTAATAAAGTCAAATTAAGTAGTCGTATTTGCGTCCTTTCGTTAAATGTGGTTGCTTCTATGTCCTAACTCCTTGATTAATATTGGATCCACATCTATTTCGTTATGGATAAAGCTTTACATTATCGTACTTGATTTTGTTATTGACGTGCCACGTGGAACGTCAATTCTGTGCGGTATTTTAGGACAAGATAATAATTTACAAATTGGCCGATAATGTTTCGATTTGCTTAGTATGGGATATGCTGGTTAGAATAACTTGCTAAATCGCAACCTTTGTATGTGGTAGTTGTTTGGTTTTTGAGTATCGTTCGTGTCGTCAGTATTCAATCATTATTAAGCTTTAACAAGTCAATAAAATCACCATTGCACCAGTCGAAAGCACATCAGGTAAACAACAACAAAACAAAAAGTATGTAGATATTAAAAACGTGTTTTCGACAATTTGAGAGATAATATAAATAATTTAATTCACGAAGAGGTATTTTGCATTACAGTAGTAAGGTATTGACATCTGCTATATGTGTGACGATTTAAATTCTAACTGTAATCGTAAATAAAAAAATTAAGTTTGCGAGCGATTAAGTAATTTTAAATCTCACTATAATACCTAAAACCCCTGTATTTACTCAGTATGAGAATGAGAAGTAATTAAGAGATCCAAAGAAACACTAATAAAAAGGGCGAATTGTAAAAAAGTTATTATTATCATAATTAACCCTTTGCTTGTCATCATGCGGTGACCTGTTAATTCCGGACTCAACGTGTTTATCGAGTCGTCTGTAATTTAGGAAGAGATAAAAAATCATGATGTTTATAATTAGAAATCTGAAGACACAAATAGTCGTTAAAATAACTCACTTAAATTATATATGTATAATTAAGGTATAGTTTTTGGTAATAAGAATGTTGACTTAAATAAAAATAGGGACTATATTGTCGCGGAGTAGTTGCCCCTCTCCTTTTGTTAAGTACCAGTTGAAGCGAGCAAAAAGTCTCTCGCTATGTTGCCTTCACACAGTACAGACGTACGAGCGAAAGCTCTACCAAAATGTTTTTAATTTGTTTGTTTTATTTAAATGTAGTATATTAACTGCCACTGCTAAAAGTGGAAAGCGTGTGTCATGTATCAATAACATAAATATGTGGTAAGAAGAAGATATAAAATGTAACACAAAAACAGAACTAGTGGTAAGCAAGATGACGACTCCCTCCAAGAGGTAACTCCATTTACAACATCACTCCTGAAGATGTGATCTGCAGAAACTTCATAAAGACACGTATACCATGCTTAAGACGTTGCTTAGGACATCCGAGAATCTACATATACTTACACCAAAGAAGCTTCAATCTCCTCTGTGAACATCCGACCTATTCTTGCCGAAGACACGACCCAGATGATGACGCCGCCTACAAGGATTCCCAAGACGGACACCCCAGGACGAGGTTTCTACGTTCAGTTGTAAAGGTGACTCGATAGCCTTGCTATCGAGAGTTAATCATATTTGTTACACTACTCACTTCTAAAAGAGACTTTTCAAAGACGATTAATTTTATGTAAACATTATAATGAGAAAATCTAAGAGTTTACTGTAAAAATTCAATTATCATACGTTGTAACGCTTTAAATGTTAATGTAACTTATTATCGTTCCAAGTAATAGTACCATTCTTCAAATGGTTAAAGAAGTCTTGCAAGATGCTAAAATGAACTGAAAATAATTAGAAGTCTTTACTATAAATATACAGAAAGTAAACTCGGATCCGAGGTATAAGAATATATAATCAATTTGATCCCAAAGTTTTATGAAAAGCATTTAAATATTTTAGTTTAAATAATGATGTCATGGGATCTGTCAGTAGCTGTTGTTAAATAAAGAGAAGTCGTCTTGTTACACATGAAAGTGAGTGCATAAATCAGTAAAATACCTTCCCTTGTTTCCTTACACTGATAGTGAGTAATTTGTTCAATTAATTTGATTTTAATACAGTTCGTTACAACGTAGGCAGCCCATGTAATTGGCAGAGGTCAGTTAAGATGGGTTCCCTGGATTTGTAACGCGGCAATACGTTACAAAATTGCGCCACTCTGCTTTTATCTAATTTACTCTGCTTTGCTGTGCTTTGATTAGCTGTAAATAATAATTTAATTGTGTATTGTGTTGTTGCTGTCTTGTAAGAGTAATTGTGTACAGAGTGTCACAAAATTGCGCCACTCTGCTTACTTAATTTATTAGTAAATTAAATAACTCACGGCATTCAGTTATTGATGTATGCACTCAGAGAATGTAATTAATGGAACTTTAATTTTCAAAAAAAAAAAAAATGAATTTGTTTGACATACGTAAAAGATAGTCTGTATAAATTGAAATATCATTGTAGGAAGATATATGCATGTACCTACTTGCATACATGAATTGTAATGTTTGGTCAACTGATCAGTCTTTAACAGGTTTGTATTATGACAATCCAAGACCTGTTGTTTCTTGAATAATCCTGCATTATAATTATTCAATCTGCATAGTATATGTTAGTGTATGTCTGTTGTCACGGTAAAGAAAAACTTTGTTAATAATAATGCTCCTGTGTAAAGTAGACCCAGTTAATAACGTGGAAAGAATTTCGTAACTTGAAATTGTGACCAAAATAAATAATTAATTTAAATTGGGGAAAGTACATGAATGTATAAAGTCAAACTGTTATAAAGCGTAATACTAGTGTAAATTGAAGAGGTGTGCATTGTTGAATAAGATTCACCCTATGCGTGCCAGCTGTCTCCTCCAGTTATGACCTGTTAAGGAAGTTAATCGGTGGCATTGTGTAGAGAACAATACGCGATTGTCAAAACCCCCTCGCATTCTCACGACACACTGACCCTACCTTAGTTTACTAAATAAAGAGGGTGACCTACATTCCAGAAAACAGCTGATCGGCTATTTGACTTTCACAAATATGTGTGTGGAATTTCTGTCTCTCCCTTAGAAGAGAAATTGTTCTTTTCTGAATTATGCAAATTATTTACTCAAGAATTTATCTTATATATGTGTAATATACGTGTAGTGTTGTAGAATTAGTTTTAAGTACGTTTTAAAGTGTTAGAACTAAGATAAAAATGGCCCAATTCAATCCGGATTTGTTATTAAAAGACGAGCTGTCTTACGAAGCTCTTTTGCATGGACTACCCCATGCGAATGTAACAGTCGCGGAATTACGTAGGTCAATACGCGAATGTGGATTTGATACACCCGTGCAATTAAACAACCTAAGCGAACTCGATTATGAGAGCGAGAGAGAAATTTGTAATGCCAAGTATAGTGAGCTTACCTTATTGTCTCAAACCCTCCAAGACGAGAAATCTCCGGCGATAATTTTGCGGACTACCCAGAGAATAGAGCATTTAACCCGGCGAATGAAAAATTTGTTGATCTGGCCTAATCTCACGGAAATACCTCTTGAAGTACAAAACCTAGCTGACGAAGCTCTACGCCGCTTACCCACAATTATTAATGACTTAAGAAGAAGATCCGACTCATTCAGGATGGACGAAATAGAGAAGTCCTTAAAGAAATTACACATCTCCCCAGTACAATCACCTACTACTGATCTACCTCCGCCTGACACTGATCGGAACTCACCCGCCGTATCGCAAATGCAAGCGAACCAAGAGCAAAATACTGATAGAGATTTAAATGCCCCTCCTCCCGAGTGTTTTCAGTTTCGTCCCGGAAATCATGAATTGACCACCCCGAATGAATCAAATCGTTCTCCTAAAGGAATGCCAACCATGACCCATAACGCGGACCTATACGGTAAAATGACTCATCCTGTGGAGAAAATCTTAACTGAAATCCCTTACACAGATGGATTAAATGTCTCCAAACTACTAACTTTCATTAGCTATCTCCTGCAGATAAAAGATCTACAGCAGCTGAATGACTGGCAAATTTTGCAAGTTCTGCTACCGAAATGTAAACCCCCGTTAAAGAATCGTGTCATAGAAGCTCTAACCTCTACATTTCCAGTAGAAGAGCTACATAGCTCGATAATAAAGTACTTTATCCCAACCGGTATTTACGAAGAAATTAAAAGAAAGACTGTACTCCGAGTACAAGGAAATCAGGAGAGATTAGCTCATTACATCTCCGATATCAGGGAGTCATCTCGACTACTACGTGTAGACTGGAATGAGACACAAATGGTCGACACCATTTTAATAGGACTGTCACCTGAAGAAAGATCTTGTTTATCGTTGATAAATAGACCCAACACAATTGCTGATCTAGAACAGTGCAGTATCCATTCGTCAAATGTATGGTACTCCGATCAAAATAGACAAGCAATGAAAACCGCTGGAACTAATAGAAATGAATTGCGAGCACTAGTGCCTGATGTAACAACCTCGCATGAAAGGCAAGTTTTCAGTAGACCTCACAAGGTGCGCAAATCTGGTAAGTTAAGTGTAACACCATATAAAGCGAAAACAAAGTACCCGCCTCGCAATAAACCCATCTGTTATAATTGCGGCAAATATGGGCACATAAGAAAAGACTGCAAGAGTAAGCCATTGGAACGGAATCACCCAACTCCAAAAAAAACATGTAAGGCAGGGAGACCCGAAATCCTGTGTCTTCCGCAGCTACTCGAAATCTGGTGAACGCAAAGAAACTTATAATAAAAAATAAAAATAATAAAACATCTTGTAACCAACGTGGAAGGAAAAGAAGTTCGAAAGAAATAGATCCCTATGTGAGAGAATTTCGTGAAAAATGTAACGCGATAAATAAATGTAACTGGACTAAAAATCTATTACCATTAATACGAGTTGACTTAGGCGTTACCTCCACCATCGCCTTAATTGATTCGGGATCTAGTAGAACTTTAATCAGCCAAGAATTAGCGGACAAATTAGCGAAACACCATCTAGTAAAACGGAGTCAACCGGTGAATATAAAGTGTGCTACCGCCGATTAACGTAATATAATCATAAACCTGAGCATTACCGTTAAGGTTAAAATCAAGAACCTAACCTGGATGTTTACAATGTTAGTATGTAAGGAATTAGGACCCTATTTAATATTAGGAGCAGACTTTATTAGTAAAACGGGAATGATTCTTGACATCTATGAGCAAAAATATTATTTCCGATTTGACCGTACACGGAAATATAGATCTGATAGTAATAATGAGAAAAAGAAAAAAAATTGTTCATCTACTGCACACGTAATACACCAAGAGTCAGATTTATCTCATCTAGAAAGTAGAGATAGAGTGAGAATACTGAAATTAATAAAAGAATTTTCCTCAGTTCTTACACCTAAACTAGGACTCACTAAACTAATAGAGTATAAAATTAATCTGAGCGATCAGAAAGTAATACGCCTACCTCCGTACAAGTTGTCGCCTCCCAAGATGGAAGTGATGCGAAACCATATCAACAAGTTGTTTGAGCAAGGAGTCATTGAACCCTCTACGTCCCCATATTCTTCACCCTCCTTTTTAGTACCAAAAGGTCACGATAAACACAGACTAGTTGTGGACTACAGGCAATTAAACAAAAGAATAGAATTTGAATCTATCCCTCTTCCAGACATCCATAGTGCTTTCCATTACTTCACTAAAGCTATGGTCTTTACGGTAATGGATCTGAATCAAGCTTTTCACCAAATACCCCTTTCTGAAGAATCAAAACGTCTAACCGCGTTTGCAGTTCCTTTTAACTTGTACCAGTTTACTAGAGTACCCTTTGGAATATCTCAAGGAAGTTCCGTATGTAGTAGACTATTAGAAAGGATATTTCACGATATTAAATTTAAATATGTGTATCACTATTTGGACGACATCGTTATATACAGCGAATCTATGGAACTACATCTTAAACACCTACGCGAAGTGTTATCTCGGTTACTAAAAGCAGGATTAACTGTTAACCCAAAGAAGGTAAGTTTTGCCGTGCCACAGTTTTCATTCTTAGGTCACATCGTGAAAGCGAATGGAAATGTAAGCATTGACCCCGAACGAACCCGCGCTATTAGAGAATTTTCACCCCCACGAGATGCAAAAGGTATAGCCCGATTTTTGGGAATGGTAAATTATTTCCACAAATATATTCCCCATCTTGCCGAAATAGCAGCACCCCTAAATTCCTTACGAAAGAAGGGAACGAAGTTTGAATGGAGCTCACTACATCAAAACGCGTTTGAGCAACTTAAAGAAAGTATTATATCTCCCCCAGTTTTGCAACTAGCGGATTTCACGAAACCTTTCGTAGTGCAGACCGACAGTTCCAGTGTAGCGTTAGGTGCAGTGATATATCAAGAGATAGAAAACTGTAGACTACCTATTAGTTATGCATCGCGAACACTGAGCGACCAAGAAAGAAAGTATTCCGCATATGAATTGGAATGTTTAGCAATTGTTTTTGCATTCGAGAAGTTTAAACCCTTCCTAGAACATAAAGAATTCCTTTTGGAAACTGACAATCAAGCGTTATCTTGGTTATTGAATCACCCTAAACAGTTAGGACGTATTGGAAGATGGATATTGAAGTTAAACTGCTACAAATTCAGAGTGCAGCATATAAAAGGTACCCAAAACGTAGTCGCTGATACCCTGTCCCGTATGTTCCAGTCGCCCACTAAAACTCCCGAAAGCAAGGAGAATCCGGAAATAGCACTTGCTAACGCCGTAATTACTGAGTTCCCCTTGCCTTTACAAACATTGCTCTGTATCAACAACAAGACCCCTTACTGAAGCCTATTATAGAACAACTTACGTAAGGTATTAAATCCGAGAAATACGTATTGAGTAAAAATGTACTATGTCACAAGATAAGAAGCGGAAAGGAACTAAGAATAATAGCCCCTGATGTAATTAAGCCCATGCTGATGGAATACTTCCATTCATCTACCATAGGAGCCCATATGGGAATCAATAAGACAATACATCGTGTTCGAAAGGAATATCATTGGAACAATATGAACAGCGAAATAGCCAGTTTCGTAAAGAAATGTACATTATGTGCCCTCAGTAAACCAGCCAGAAATACTCAAGTAAGCCAACTGATTTCAGAAATCCCAAAGACCCCTTTTTCTAAACTTTATCTAGACTTTTCAGGTCCATATCCACGATCCAAATCAGGTAATACAATGTTACTCATCTGTGTAGATTCTTTCACCAAATTTGTTTGGATGTATCCCATGCGACGAGCATTAGCGTCGACGACTGTAAAAATATTACAGGAAAGATTATTTAAAGACTACGGTACACCTGTACGTATAGTATCAGATAATGGACCACAGTTTAAAGCGAAAGAATTTAGGAATATGTGTTTCAAGTTAGGAATAGACCATATAACTACTACGGAGTATCGACCGCAAGGCAATATTGCTGAAAGGTATCTACGAAACCTCAAATCTGCGTTAATCGCCTATCATGCGAACGATCACACGTCGTGGGACCAAAACCTATCCTGGATTCAATACGCTTTTAATTCAGCTTATCACGAAGGTCACAAGTCGACCCCGTTTGAGTTACTGTACAAATACCGACCAAACCACCCTTTGTCCACAAGATGGAATATACACGATCTGCTGCCTCCACAAATAACGGATAAGCAGATAAAGCAAATATGGAATAAAGCCCGCTCTAATTTAAGAGCAAACTTAGAGAAATCCAGAAAATACCACGAGAAAGGTATTCATAACAATTCGATTAGGTACCAAGTAGGTGACTTAGTAATGTATAAGACTCACCCCACTAGTAGTGCAATTGATAAGACCACCTCTAAACTATCATACCGATGGTGTGGCCCTTACCAAATCCAGAAGTACCTAACTCCAGTTACAGTAGCCCTGTACGAACCTGTGACTCGAAAATATGTGCGGAGAACGCATATTTCGCAGCTAAAATTGTATAAGAAGAAGAGACGGAATAGTATAACCCAAAATAGAAAAGGGAATACTAGGTAGTGAAGTATTACTTCTGAAACCGTGGAAAATGTTAAACGTAGAGTTTGGAAATGAGGCCTGATCAACCTGAGATCCAGTTCTGCGAAGAATACGTTAATGAGTACTCATTTACTAGATGAAAATTAGACTGAATTCTAAATAGCAAAGATTTAGAAAATTACTCTACAGAGAAAGAGTAAGACAACCAAAAAGAAAAAACCGGTAGTAGATTTAAGTGATAGAGATAAGAAAGAGTTTTGTGTTTTATTTTGTAAATATTAAGTGTGAATAGTATGTAAAAAAAAAGTAGTTAATAAGAAAGTATGAAAGTATATTGTGTTATGGAGAAGAAGCAAGAGATATAACTCTAACCAATAACTACGTGAAAGAATTACACACACTGACACCATTCATACTCCAAGTCCCCAGTTGTGCGTAAAAAAAAAAAAAAAAAAAAAAAAAAAAAAAAAAAAAAAAAAAAAAAAAAAAAAAAAAAACACAACCGTAACGTGAAATTTAAGCGGTGGAGTATGTGACGATTTAAATTCTAACTGTAATCGAAAATAAAAAAATTAAGTTTGCGAGCGATTAAGTAATTTTAAATCTCACTATAATACCTAAAACCCCTGTATTTACTCAGTATGAGAATGAGAAGTAATTAAGAGATCCAAAGAAACACTAATAAAAAGGGCGAATTGTAAAAAAGTTATTATTATCATAATTAACCCTTTGCTTGTCATCATGCGGTGACCTGTTAATTCCGGACTCAACGTGTTTATCGAGTCGTCTGTAATTTAGGAAGAGATAAAAAATCATGATGTTTATAATTAGAAATCTGAAGACACAAATAGTCGTTAAAATAACTCACTTAAATTATATATGTATAATTAAGGTATAGTTTTTGGTAATAAGAATGTTGACTTAAATAAAAATAGGGACTATATTGTCGCGGAGTAGTTGCCCCTCTCCTTTTGTTAAGTACCAGTTGAAGCGAGCAAAAAGTCTCTCGCTATGTTGCCTTCACACAGTACAGACGTACGAGCGAAAGCTCTACCAAAATGTTTTTAATTTGTTTGTTTTATTTAAATGTAGTATATTAACTGCCACTGCTAAAAGTGGAAAGCGTGTGTCATGTATCAATAACATAAATATGTGGTAAGAAGAAGATATAAAATGTAACACAAAAACAGAACTAGTGGTAAGCAAGATGACGACTCCCTCCAAGAGGTAACTCCATTTACAACATCACTCCTGAAGATGTGATCTGCAGAAACTTCATAAAGACACGTATACCATGCTTAAGACGTTGCTTAGGACATCCGAGAATCTACATATACTTACACCAAAGAAGCTTCAATCTCCTCTGTGAACATCCGACCTATTCTTGCCGAAGACACGACCCAGATGATGACGCCGCCTACAAGGATTCCCAAGACGGACACCCCAGGACGAGGTTTCTACGTTCAGTTGTAAAGGTGACTCGATAGCCTTGCTATCGAGAGTTAATCATATTTGTTACACTACTCACTTCTAAAAGAGACTTTTCAAAGACGATTA
This sequence comes from Magicicada septendecula, assembly GCA_034769895.1. Lineage (NCBI taxonomy): Eukaryota > Metazoa > Arthropoda > Insecta > Hemiptera > Cicadidae > Magicicada > Magicicada septendecula. The sequence goes on from CM068373.1 coordinate 381,591,000, forward strand.
ATTTTATGTAAACATTATAATGAGAAAATCTAAGAGTTTACTGTAAAAATTCAATTATCATACGTTGTAACGCTTTAAATGTTAATGTAACTTATTATCGTTCCAAGTAATAGTACCATTCTTCAAATGGTTAAAGAAGTCTTGCAAGATGCTAAAATGAACTGAAAATAATTAGAAGTCTTTACTATAAATATACAGAAAGTAAACTCGGATCCGAGGTATAAGAATATATAATCAATTTGATCCCAAAGTTTTATGAAAAGCATTTAAATATTTTAGTTTAAATAATGATGTCATGAGATCTGTCAGTAACTGTTGTTAAATAAAGAGAAGTCGTCTTGTTACACATGAAAGTGAGTGCATAAATCAGTAAAATACCTTCCCTTGTTTCCTTACACTGATAGTGAGTAATTTGTTCAATTAATTTGATTTTAATACAGTTCGTTACAACGTAGGCAGCCCATGTAATTGGCAGAGGTCAGTTAAGATGGGTTCCCTGGATTTGTAACGCGGTAATACGTTACATATGCGGATGACATAGTTCTTACTCAAGAAAATGAGGATGATTTACAAAGAACTATGTTTAAATTAGAAGAAGTCGCAAGAGAGTACTCACTGACAATTTCAGTAAGAAAGACCGAAACCATGGCCTTTAAAGGTAAATATCTAGTGAGGACTGAAACAGTTATAAACAACAGCACTTCAGAACAAGTGAGCCGTTCCAATTATCTCGGCTGTGCAGTAAGCTATGAATCTGAATATGACATAACAGAGAAGATAAGTTTTAGGAATATTTGTGGTACGATTAATAAAAATGTTAGAAATAAAACAAGACACAGCACAAGGATTAAATTTTATAAGATTGTAATACCCAAGTTGATTTATGCAAGTCAGGCGTGGGTCGCGACAAAAAAGGAAAGCGGCAAGATTCAGAGTGCTGAAATGCAGTTTCTTCGAAATAGTTTAAATTATACATTGCAAGATAGAATACGGGATGGAAATATCAGAGCAGAACTCGAAGTAAAGGACATAAATAAAATTATTTCAATTTACAGAAGACAACGGTGGGATCATCTGGACAGGATGACAGAGAATCTATTGCCGAAAGCAGCACTAAACTATAAACCCACTGGTAGAAGAGTCGTGGGTCGTCCGAGAATGAGATGGGTGCCGGAACAGGTTTATATAACCTAATCCTTGAGGAGGAGGAGGAGGAGGAGGAGGAGGAGGAGGAGGAGGAGGAGGAGGAGGAGGAGGAGGAGGAGGAGGAGGAGGAGGAGGAGGAGGAGGAGGAGGAGGAGGAGGAGGAGGAGGAGGAGGAGGAGGAGGAGGAGGAGGAGGAGGAGGAGGAGGAGGAGGAGGAGGAGGAGGAGGAGGAGGAGGAGGAGGAGGAGGAGGAGGAGGAGGAGGAGGAGAAGAAGAAGAAGAAGAAGAAGAAGAAGAAGAAGAAGAAGAAGAAGAAGAAGAAGAAGAAGAAGAAGAAGAAGAAGAAGAAGAAGACGACGACGACGACGACGACGACGACGAACTACCGGGCTGCTGGGCCGTGGTCGATTGCTTACAACGTGATTCATATTTTCTAAATTTTCGGCCATCTTTAGTAGAAACGCGTTCAATAAAAGGTGGCAGGTCGAACGCACCTCAAGCAGAGGTATAAGCAATATTGTGTGTGTGGTGCGCGCGCGCGCGCGTGTGGGTACGCTCTAGCGGTCGATGGTCAATGTTTCCAATAAAAAAAATATTCAAAGCGAAACAATTTCTTAGAATTTCTCCACGATACAATTTCACTGCTTTGAATATGCATTATACAAAGGGAAGCACGCACGCAGGCCTTTAAGGTATACAGCACGGCGGCAATTTTATATAAATTAAACAAAACCATAAAACGGAGAAACTGCAAAAAAATACTACAACTCCAGCCAATAAAAAAAAAACACTGAAATATATAACCAGAAACCAGAAATAACAGAGTTGTGTAAGGAAAGGAGCGTAATAATAGGTTATTGTTTAGATGGAAGGTACGTGATAAACGCGCGCTGGATTACAGAGTTAAACAAGCAGAAATTGTTGGAGAACATGCGATCGGCATTATGGCGGCGCCCGACTCGTATAATGAACTCGACTTTTACTAACAACGTTTTTTTTTTGTTTAACTTTTCGCTCAGCTATACCGGAATAATTTAAACAATGTTTTAAGTATCTCAGGTATGTGTTCAACTGAGGACGGTGCTTACAAATATTTTCAATATCTGATATACACTCAGATTCGTTTCTATCGATAAAATGTGTAAGTGTTTCAGTACCACTGGTCAAAACAACGCTAACAAACTTTTTTTAAGAATGACAAAAACACTACTTCATTAGACTTGCTTGATGTCGTGAGCTCGCCTGATTGAAATATATTCTTTGAGTAATCCTTTTATACTCAAAGCATCCTTAAGTAGGCCTATATTGAAGCACCTTTTAAATTCTCCCTCACCACCTATTTCTTCTTCTTATTTATCTTTGCTATTGATCGTTTTCCTCTTTTTCATCTCCTTACTTTTCGTATTCTTTTTCTTTATTTTCCTCCATTCAGTGGCGTATCTATAATTTGGTCATGATGGGGAGGGGCGGTCGAATCTAGCTTCATACAAAAGAAAAAATCCAGTTAAAACTAATCAACGTAGTAATCTGTCCAGTGGTTGAAAACGTGTGATAACATACTGAAATCAATCCTATGAACTGAATCGATTTTCCTATATTTCATATTTCATATTCCAAACGTATATACGCAAATTCTGTGTAATAAACTTGTTTGTATATTTGAAAAGAGGTAGGCCTACTATTTAGTAACATATATAACTGAAAATATAACAAAATAACCTAAACATTAAGCGATTAACAAAATTAATCAACTTTTTTCGACCCTCTGAGGGAGGTCCGGTCCCGTTCGTTCCCCCTTCGGTAAATACAACCGTGCTTCCTTTTCTTTTTCCTTTCTCTTAATTCGCCACATTTTCTCTTTTTTTCTCCCAAACAAAGGTTGGATCGAATTTTATGTTTCGAAACAGCATCTCATCACCCTCTGTGGGTTCTCATAATTTCTTTTTCATCGTTCCATAATAACATATTTCCAAAGACGTTTAATACTTTCAAGGACAACTATGATTGTCCAGTAATCCGTCATTCTTCGTTGTTTCAGTCATCACTTGTTTTTTCAGTCTCTCCTGTTTTCCAGTAAACAGTTTCTTATCCGCCTTTTATCTACTTCCTCTTATATTCAACATTTACCTTTGCTGTAGTAACACGTATAGGCCTACAAGCGCACTATTACGCTTGGACATTTTTGACATTACAGGGCAAGTAAATTTTTGAAATTTCGAAGACGCCTTCCTGTAGATATATCAGGAATGTGCAAGTCTGGTTAGATTGAGTCACATTCAATAACATATAACAGAAGTCAATGGAAAATGCCAGGGGAAGTTAAAAAAGGTTGTCCATTGTTCAATTCAATGTAAAATTTAAAAATCTTTAACACTTGTTCACTATTACAATCTTCAAAATTGATGATAATTTTATTACCCAATAAACTAATTGAGAAGAACAGCAGTTTGGGATAATTTTTTAATAATAATCAACTATGAAATATTTAAAATACGCTATATTAATTACAAAGTAGGACCCAGAATTTTAAGATTTTTTAAATTATTTAAATAGGTAGCAACGCATTTGCCTGTATCCTATACAACTTTTTTACTGAAGTAGGCCTATATTAAAATTGTCAATTCTTCTGTTTCCATTATTAAAGTAGAAAATTATTTATTTCAGTTACATACGAAGAATTTATGACGTATCTGTGCCATCCGTCTTCTGTAGAATAGTTTCGTATCACTGCCAAAGCTGAAAATAGGATTTGCACATCACGTCTTATTTTGGTTCGCACTTTAAAAACTTAACTCAAAGAATATTCTCTACATTATGATTGTTAATGTGCAATAAATAAATAAATATTAATGATATAATATGAATAACTACGGCGTGTCAAACTAAACTATGAATATAAGGGAAAATAATTAGCGTCAGAAAATTATTATAGTTACTTTAATGTTAATGTGATCATAGAGGACTAAGAGGGAAGAAGAGTGCAAGTAATGTCACTTTTTAATTCTGTAGAGTAGTTGGCAAACTTGCTTACTTACTACGCTTGCAACAAGATTACGGAATGTGTTAGTGACTCATAGAAGATGACAGTTGAGACAAATCTGAGGACTTCGGTAAAACTCACGGCGACTCTTCGTGGCACAACTCATCTCTCTCTCTCTCTCTCTCTCTCTCTCTCTCTCTCTCTCTCTCTCTCTCAACTGGCGCTACAGCTCTTGGAGAGCCTTGACTTGACCTCCTGGACAATTAGCCTCCAGACGTCTCGGTCCTCTGCTCTCAGTCTCCACCTTCTTACACCGAGCTTGTGCAGGTCGTCTTCAAGATCATCAAACCATCGTTTTCTGGGCCGTTTCCTTCGTCCTCTTCCACCAGGTCTCCAAGTAAAAATTTTCTTTAATGTGGATGTCTCTGACATTCTCCGAACATGCCTTGCCCACCGGATTCTACTTTTCTTAATGTCAGTGACGATAAACTGTTAGTGGCGCAACTCCACGCGGGCTATTTAATGATCACACTTTTCAGAAGTATCTGTATAACAAACGTTCACATACCGTCTTGTGTGACTGTTAAATGGACAGAATAAAAAGAGAGGAGCTTCGAAGTGAGATTGCAGAAAGTATGTTATACGTTCGAGAGATGGAGTAGGCTAAGCCTATAAGCTTACATTATACTTTTGTAGGTTGGGAAGAATCCATTTGATTTCTTGTTTCAATTTGCAGAAAAATCTGAAAACAACGTAAGCTTGTACATGCACATACACACACAACCCTCTCTCTCTCTCTCTCTCTCACCCCCTCTCTGTCTGTCTGTCTGTCTGTCTGTCTCTCTCTCTCTCTCTCTCTCTCTCTCTCTCTCTCTCTCTCTCTCTCTCTCTCTCTCTCTCCCTCTCTGTCTGTCTGTCTGTCTCTCTCTCTCTCTCGCTCTCTCTCTCTCTCTCTCTCTCTCTCTCTCTCTCTCTCTCTCTCTCTCTGTGTCTGGACCCGCAAGAAATTTTCATAAATTCTATTGGTACGTCTAATCGATAGTAAACTTTCATTGTAATACTGTATTGTGTCTGTAATATCGCTATTTAATAATGGGAGGACTAAGTACAAAGTAGACCCCCCACACGAAGTGTTGTAACTTTTTATTACACAGGTTACCTTTCGTTTTCCGTTGTAAACTTTAAATCTGTTTACTTTCGTTCGGCGACATTTCATGGAACTTCCTGACCTAATGGCTACCTGATTAACCACTATTGTGTATGAAATATAATGCACGTGACAAAAGATCCTTGAGATTTCCTTACATAACACAAGGACAATCCTCATCTGGCGTCGTCTTTTTTAGATACTGCGTCGTGGTATCTTGTTTGTTATCCACGAAGACATACTCTAAGTGGTGGTGATTCGAGTCGACTGGCGGTGTCTTTGTATGCCGGAGGTCTTGTCGTATTAAAAGACTCCCATTGTTATCGTGGGACGTAATAAAATCACTCGAGAATTGACGTTACGGTCTAGAAGAGAGATTTTCTACCCACGTTTGATATAGGAAGAAAATCTTACCCTGCTGGAGGAGCACAAGATTGTAAGCTGGTTAATTTAGATTTTAAGGGGGGTGGACAGTTCGAAGAACTAGGAATGACCGAATTAGGAATATTACCATTAGAAGTCTGTTTTAACAGAATTCAGTTGTGGAGACAGTAGAAAGAGGAGCATTGTGGTGGTTTGATCAGGTAGTGAGGATGGATCTACTATTAGAAGGGAGTAGATCTTATTGGAGTTAAACACCTCGCCCATCCTCTTCAGCACTACAGCCCAACGTGAACCCTGATATTCCAATACCAATCCCTTCCAAAGTCTCCTGTCCATTGCCATCTCGGTGTAGCCGCTTACATCCATTCTTCTGAGATCTGCTAGTACATCATCCAATCATCTTAAACTAGGTCGGCCCCTCTTTCTGCTTTTATATACTTGCGCTCTCAGGATTTTCTTTGGCATACGCTGATCATCCATCCGCTCAAGGTGATCTAGCCATTGTATTCATTGAGCACACGCAATACGTGTAATCAACATATTTCAGTCTTGCTCATCCTCTTCCCCTTTCTCCTCGGAGTGCGCGCTTCCGTGAAGAGCGGATGGATCTTACAATGTCTTCATGATTCTATATGACATCTATCTCTTGGTTATTTCTTATCCTCTATTTGTCATCTCCTTTAACCGGGCCATAAACACGTCTTATAAGCTTTCATTGAAACCTTCTCAGTGTTTCTTGTTCCTTTTTTATCAGCGTCCATGTCTCGCCTCCATAAGTAACAGCCGGTCTGATAAGTGTTTTATATATTTTTATTTTTGTGTTCTGACTAATGAGTTTGCTTCTCAACAGACTGCTGTTGGCATAATATGCCCTATTTACTATTTGTATCTTGTCATATATTGTCGTGTTTATGGACCCTTCATTATCTATTAACACCCCGCCCATGGTAGGAGGAAATTTAGGAAATGGATAAAGGACCACGACGCTTGACAGCAAAAGGAGATAGAAATAACAATAAAACGGTCTTGCCGAATTGTGGGGCACGTGTGGTCCGCGGAGGAAATAGTTGTTAGTCTGTTTGTTTTCGTGTAGCAGATTTTAGCCGTGTAAAAGAAGAAGCTTCGGGTTGAACCAACTTAGTAAGTTTAATCTAGGTAGTGAAACACATCAAAGTTAAAATATTTTAAATTGATCGCTATTTTAATCTACGTATTTATGTACGACGATGCGTGCCCAATAGACCAGTGGGTACGCAACTTGGCTACTAACCCAAAGGTCCCGGGTTCCAAGACAAGCTATAAAATCAAGGTGAGTCTTGAAACCCCAGGTCTGCTTAGTTAGGTAATGAGTACATATGGTAATAGTAGATAACTGAAGCGTAGTGCTGGCCACACTTCTTTCCAAGCCGTAGGGCTCAGTGGCTTATCTTGAATTTGGCCGGGGGGGGGGGGGTCGGCTTCATACAAAAGAAAAATCAAAATTACTATCTTTAAAGTGGCTGAAATAAGCCCCATTAAAGGAAACGGTAACAACACACTAAAAATACACGTCATTGAAACATTGTTTATAAGATACTTAGACTATTAACAGAAATAACATTGTTGCACCACTATAGAAAATGCTTTCCGATTAGCGCTTTCAAGCTTCACAGCTTACCATCATCTGTTTGTGATTATAACCACTAACACAATATTATTAATTAAAAAAGATACTTATTAATTCAATTGATTTTCCTATATTTCAAACGTATAGGCATATAGGACGCTAATGCTGTGTAATAAACCTGTTTGTATATTTAAAAAAGAATTACTACTATATTAGCGTACACAGCTGAAGAAATAAACAGATTAAAAATTAAGAGATTAACAAAATTCGTCAACTTTTTCGACACCCTGGGGGGCCGCCCCATAAATAGACCCCTAGTAGGCCTTCATGGTCAGTTTATCCAACCATTCCTAAGCCATATCGAAGATACTAAAGGCATAACGAATAGAAGAGAATTCTCTAGCGATTCTCTTCTATTCGCTATGCTAAAGGGAATCTATTATGAATGATACTGTTATATATTATATATTACATATGATAACTTACGGCTATGCCATTCAGTGTATGGTCTTGACAGTTGTAGGGGGCTTGGTCTAACAAAGTAGTGATACCCAATCATAACGTTGTCATAGCAACGTGATGTCAGTTGTATCGAATGCTGCCACGGTTATACGTGACTCTTCAACACATAATGGTGATGACTCTTCATCTGAAAGGAATTTCAGTCATTCCCCAGAGGTTGACTTTTTCAGCCGTACTATGAAAAAGATGAACGTTATGCTTATGTACTGAGTTCAGATAAAATTATGCTTAATTACCATTGGTCACACACATTCCGTGTTTATAAACGGGGTAATCGGTGTTTAACGTTGAATGCGTTGGGACAAACAAATTGAAATTTATCAGATGAAAAAGGGTTTTTACTCTACGGCGTCATTATTGTGTGTGTGTGTGTGTGTGTGTGTGTGTGTGAATACTGACAATAGGTGTCATTGGTAAGTAAACGTATGGCAACAGAACGATGATGTGTAATCGCGCTAATAGAAAAGTTATCACGACCAGTAAACAATTCTGGGGTTTGCATAATTGCATAGTCTAAGACGTATGTCTTACAACACGCTAAGAAACAAATGAAAGCGACTTGATTACGCAGCAACTAAACAATGTCGCTCAGTAAACAACGTTTTGACAAGCACCTGTCAGACATGACACGCTCTGTCTGCAAGCCTAGATCCTACCTCTATCACTAACACGTCTGATTCGATCTGTCCTGGTGTATTTCAGTTCACGTCAACTAATACTTCAAGCGTGTGTACAGACAACACTGATTAGTCAAAGAAATTCCATCTTTCAAACAATTCTATACACGAACCTGCTTACGTTACCCTAACCACAGTAACAACCGTTAGGCCTACAAATTGTTGTCACTTTCAGATTGTATTATTCAACTGTCAGGAACCGACATATTAGGATACGATATTTTCTCATGTCTTCTGTTGTACAATAAACTGGTAAGTAGTAATATTTCAAGATTAAGTTACTCTTGTGTGTGTGTGTGTGTGTGCGTGTGTGTGTGTGTGCGCGCGCGCGTGTGTGAAGCATCACCTCAAATATTAAGGCGTATTTATACCATATCTACAGATGAAACGGTAAGACATGAAACGGTTCGCGCAAATCGTAGTGGTGGCAGGAAGGTAGTGCAGGATGTGGGATGTGAGATGACCAACCATGACACACAACCGTGTGACACATCAACCATGCAGCTTTTCTGAACACAAAATAATTGCCAGGAAAACAACGCGTCAAAGCTATGCACGCGCAATGACGTCTTTTGACACAGCGCAACCAGACACCCGTTTCATGTCTAATTATTTTAGCTGTACGTCGAGTAGACCATATTGGCTGTGAACGTCTATCACTTTGTTGCAAGAACTAAAGTGTGCGTTTATTGTAAGACGGATCTGTCGCCCGACAAAATATTGTCCATCCATACATCTCATCTCGCACACACACTGACTGTTCTGAAGGTGTGGCATGTAGGCTAGCAGACGAGAACTCTGCCGCCCCCGGGTTCAATGTGACCTTGTCTGCAGTGCATATCAAGTTCTGGCGTTTATTTCATTGGCTTATCTTTTCTGTGAACCCTTTCTGCCAAGTAATCCTTTATTAATTTCTCTTCAGGAAAACAAACAAGTGTGTGTGTGTCGCTGTACAATATAGTTATAATTGGTTTAATTCTATAATGTAAGAAGACTAGTTTCATTAGTGCAATTATATAAAAAATGGATTTAAATATCCCACCAGATGTCAAATCATTGATGAATTTTTCAGTAAACGTGGGAAAAAGAAAGCATCACGCATAACTGGTTTGCTTTTGCTTTTAGTCTTATTCTGGACTCGAAGTTTAGAACTGGATAAAGAATTTCAAGAACTGGTTTAAAAAAGTTTGAGCATGGAAATCAACCCAACAGAAAGGATATCACAGACATGTGTAAGGAAAATGATAAGAAATTAATAATTCCGGAAGTATGGAAAAAAAAGAGATGATGATACTAGACGTGCCGTCACGCAGGGGTAAAAGTATAGTACTGACATACTCTTGTTTGCAGCAAAGAAGAGCAGTCCAAGAAAACAAGATTAGAGGAAAGGAAATACAAATTTTTAAATTCAATAAAGGAAAAGCAATGAGGGATAAATGAAAGAAACTTTAAGAAAACCCAACACAAATGAAATTATGGGAAAAGAATAAAACAGGACAAATAACATAAAAATTGAAGCATCAGGAAAGCGTTGTGAGCAAACAAACAAGAAGTAAAATTAGTGGTGTAATAGCGAATGAAAAACAACTGTCTGTAGAAAGATGGAGGGAAATTTAACGTGACTGAGAGTGGTTGAAGCCGACGATTACGAAAATTACAAAGAAATAAAAAAAAAATAGACAAGAATAACAGAAGATAAAAATTTTAAACGGATAGAAAAATTGATACATAATCATCACCACTTTAAAGACTAGTAGGCCTTAGACCTGTTTCGGAACCCATCTTTTTCTTGGTCTACCGACATCTCTCTTCCCAGTAAGGTGATAACCCAAGGCAGCCACAGGTAGGCGGATATCGGGCATGCGATTCAAGCGTTGACACCATCTCCTTCTGTGGTCTTCAATCTTCTGGTGCAGTGATGTAAATCGCGTCTAATATCCTCGTTCCTTCTCCGATCCAAGAGAGAACAACCTTTCGTCCCTCTTAGAAATTTCATTGCTTAGAAAATTCAGGCTGCCTGAATCCTCTGCACGTCGCTTTTACCAAGAGTCCATGTATGTAGGCCTATGTATGTATGTCTCACTAGCATACAGGAATGTGGGGACAGTCACAGTTTTATAAAATTTTATTCGGGTATCCTTCCGTGTTTTTTTTTTCAGGTAGCTATGAATCGTTCCACACATGAATATCAGTTGCATATGAGATATTAGGCCTACATCCCAGTAATTAAAATGACTAACCTGATCCAAAATCTGATTATTCACGACTATCTTAGTTCTTATACTGTAGGATAGCTGCCCTGAAGTGCCATCGTTTTAGATTTTGTAGCAGAGATCTGTAGCCCATAGTCTTGTTTGATGCTACTGAACATAAATATCGCCCCCCTGTGTCTGGTTTTCTGTTTTCTGTATCGTTACGTTGTCATCTGCATAAAGCAATGCATTCACATGAATATTTCGCTGAAATGATACTCCCAAGTCAACTTTAGCTGTCCGTCCGTCGCCGAAATATGTCGTCCATATAGATATTAAAAAGTGTCGGTGAAATAGGGCATCCTTGTCTCACACCTTTATTTGTAGGAATGATTATCTTCTGATAATTTACCATCCAAATCAAAAATAAAATTGATTTTTATATCAATTGATATATACATATACAATTTATATAATTGGTTGAATACTTATCAATTCAAAAATTGATACATAGAATTGAAAATGTCATAAAAGCAATAGAAATAGGATAAAAGGGAGCCTAAAAGAAGAAGAAATGACACGGCGATCATGCAACAGGAGAGTATCAGAAACCAGATTGGTCTCTCATATGTTCTGTAAATCACTTAACTGGCCAGTTAACTAATACGTCAGTAGTAAGTTATGGTATTGTTACGACATCACAGAACAATCTACGTGTTTATCGAATGTTCCAGAGCAATCCGAAATGTAATGTGTGTGGTGTACGTGATTCTCGACGCATTAGCTAGACTGTAACAGAAGCCGCGCGAACTGTGTCAAGGCCGCAATTAATTACGTCATAATGAAGAGATAACGCGTAGCTGTGGAATGTTCTGGTCTGTGAGCGTTGTATAAATACTAGGCCCCAGCGGCGGTTAGTTCAGTTGTTATCGGGCGATATCACTCTGTGCGTTCAAGTGGTTATTAGTGAAGTGTTGTGTTTTATAATCGGGCGGTATAATTGTAATACAATTGTGTTTTATATTAGCTGACATTTTATTGCGTGTGAACAATTTTTATTTGATTTGTTGCAAGAGACTGAGTTGTTAATTACGAACTGTTTAACTGTGAAAATTAAAGCTGGATATTAGTGACTTAATTGGTGTCTTGTATTTTGTTTTCCACTGTACCGTACGACGATCAAGTAGACCGTCGTAACAGTATGTGTGTGTGTTCGCGCTTGTGAGTGCATCATTATTATTATGATTTTTGTTATCGTTACTGTTATTATTATTAGTACTATTGTTAGTATTATTATTATTATTATTATTATTATTATTATTATACTTGCAGGGAAATGTAGAATAGTAAAGGAACAATGCGTGAAGGATGAAACTAATAGAAGAGGGCGAAAACAGAGTGGAAGATTAATCATAAAAGGAGGAATGCTACAAAATGTTTACGAATCTGAATCAAGTAGAAGCAGAAGTAGAAGAGGACCAAACAGCACGTTCAGTGGAATAATAACAAGTGAAGCGAGGAAGTACAGAAAAACATATTAAAAGTTTACAAAAATTATATGAACGTAGATGTTCTGCAACTATGGAACATAAGAATAGCAGGTGAATGGAAACCAGAAGCGGTGTAGCTGTTGAACCAAAAATGCCAAAAACCCCGAGATCAGTGATCTACAAAAACAGAAGAAGAAGATGGGTGTTTTTGCTTTGTGAAAAATCTTAAAAAGTAAATTAGTAAGCCGTACAAATTAGCTACAAATTTATAAGGCCCTTAACCCGCCAGGTAAAATATCTAACAGTAGAATAGGGATCCTCAACATGCGCAGTGCAGATTCTGATAGACAGACTCCAAAGAAGAGTGTTGAGGATTGTAGGATAAACACATAGGCCTACATATTTTTATGGTTACTATATTGTTCTTACCAACACAGTTCGGAATGAACTTCCAGAAATTAGGTTTTTAAATTTTAAAGCACACCAATTAAAAAAACAGACAGTTCATACAAATAAAAAAGAGATATGTGCTAATTTACTATGCAAAAATATTTACATTGGAGGTAATTTACAGTTAATTTGAACTGAATAATACTAAACTATCGTAAGGACAAACTGCCGTTGTTCTCTCTTGATTCGTCAATGTCGTTTCCAAATATAGTATGTGTCATAAAGTATGTAAAAACTTATAGATTAGGCAGTTCAGAAGTCAATAGGCCTTGTCTTCTTGTAGAGGTAAGCATTCTCTGTACATTTCTGAATACACGCTATGTTTTTGACATTTATTTTTGACAGATAACATAATGCGCTCTCAGCCGATGTTTAAATAGGAAAGAGATAAGTTAAAATTCTATAAGACATTGGTAATATACCCTCAATTCGTACTCCCTGGTTATTTTATGGTGATCGGCAACCTTGGCGAAAATAACATGCGCAATGCTCTGCTTTTTCTCAGTGCAACCCTATGTGTAGGAAGGTGAAGGTGAAAAAGATGGAACAAGAGAATTCCACTAAAACAAATGCATACAAAAAACCAGAAATATATAAATCCAAATTAGCCACACATCCAATAAACACAGGACATGAATTCCCAGACATAACCAATGTAACACTAATAAAACATATACCACACAAAGGCATTAAAACATGCTATCATATGTTAGGAGTGAAATTATTATTTTATATGTAAATCTCACCTATTGTAAATATGTTCACAAACGAATAGCGCCAGCAACAGGAGTTTCTGAAAGAACAAAAGAGATGGGTGGGGTAACAACAACAGGAAATGGACAGTTACCGCATAAAGAAAGGAAGATGAGTTTATGGAAATTTAATATTGACGACTTTCATAAATGTGTAGTAAGAAGAACGACTGACAGTTTTACAAAATCGTGTACACAGATGAGACTTGCACATCTCGTACAGTAAATAGAGTCGTGGTACGACGGAAGCGGTGGAAGAGCGAATGTGACATTAATTGAAGGAGTTACATAGATTCATAATGGTTCACGCGGGTACAGATCAAATGGTCATCGATGGTGGGTTATTGGTTTTTAAATAGGGACAGAAAACAGGCGATTTTCATGAAGATATGAACAGTAGAGGTTTCGAGGAATAGGTAATTGAAAACTAATTCCGGGGTTACCAAAAAATTCTGCGTTAGTTTTGGATAACGCACATATGGCATAATCACCGTTCTGAAAAATGTACCATATCAAGTTCTTCAAAAAGAGACATAATTCAGTGGTCGCCTAATAACAAAAAGTTGGGTAATATGGAATAGGCGGGCAGTATGGAATGACGTTGCTTCAGCTCTTTTGAGAAATTTTTTCTCTTGTAATGTACTGGCAGTACTACAGGAAGTAACTAGGAAGACCTAGTGTTGGCTTTGAAGCCAATGACCGGTGTCGTTGAGAAAGAAGCTGGTTTGTTTTGGTGTTTACAGAAACTTTGCAGGTAAGTGTCGTTTTTGTATGTCTTCTTGTTTCTGTTTCGTTAAAACCTATAAAACCTTTCGTTAAACTAGTGAGTTTAACATTTAGGTATGTAGACCTACTACAAAAACCTTTCGTTAAACTAGTGAGTTTAACATTTAGGTATGTAGACCTACTACTAAAACCTACAAAACCTTTCGTTAAATTAGTGAGTTTAACATTTAGGTATGTAGACCTACTACTAAACTCTACAAAACCTTTCGTTAAACTAGTGAGTTTAACATTTAGGTATGTAGACCTACTACTAAAACCTATAAAGCCTTTCGTTAAACTAGTGAGTTTAACATTTAGGTATGTAGACCTACTACTAAAATCTATAAAACATATAGGCTATGTACGATAAAAAAAATCTGAGGCCTAGGACTTAAAATGTAAGGCCAACCCGGGTCTTGGTTAGACTTTGTCTCGTCAGACATGGTTAGAAGCATAAGTGTTATGACCGGTGAGTAAGGTGAGAAGAATTAATTTTTTTGCACAGCAGTAAACCACATATAGAAAAATATTAACATTTTTACGTAGGCCTATTGTTTTAATTGTTAATAACATACTTTCTTCGTTTCTAGGCAATGCAGCGAAATTTATCTAATTTGTTTAGTTTAATTAAAATCGGCAACGTACGCAGGTGTATCCTGTCAATATCTCTGCAGGTAAATTCATCTTGTGGCCTGTTTACCAGATGTGAAATATATGATACATGGAAATTTTATTCCTTTGAGTGTTACGATTAGGGCACGAGCATCACACTCACACACACCTGTTTGGCGGACACATGCTGGCGCGCAGTTTGCGTGTTGGAGCCAGTGCAAGCACGCGCATTGACTCAAACACGTATCCTCGCGCGCGCATGCATGTGTCGCTCGCGCGTACAGACTCACACCGCACCGCTTGAGCCGACACATGTCCTGCGTTGCAGTCTGCGTGTTGCGTGTCAGTGCGAGCGCGCGCAGCTTGCATTGACTCCAGCACCTACTCTGGTACGCGCACGCATGTGCGCTCGCGGTGCACACACATGCTTTGTTTTAATCGTGGCAATCACAGTACTAAAATTTTCCAATCTGAAGTATGTTCACAATGGGCATATACAGCTAGGGACGAATTTACTGCAGAGACATAGAAGATCAAAATATGTTAATGTTTGAAATTAACATAAAATGAAATCATTCTTATTATGATGCGGCACGCTTAATAGATATTTTAAATAAAAATAAGTTTCACTGTCAACGCATGCTAAGATTGTAGGGATGGTTGCAACCTACTGGAGTATGGGCTATCAGAAATAATTTAAAAAAAATTGGTAACAGCGGAGAAAATCCTCTAAAAGAGTGTTAAAGTCAAGGATATTCAATGAAGAAATTAGAAATATAACAAAAGAAAAGGACATAATCGTGGAGAGAATCGTGTCAAATGGTTTGCTCATCTATGTAGAATGTCAGATTTAATAACTAGGCCTACTGGCAAAAAAAATCACTTGCATCGACACCATCAGAAAGACAGACTAGGGAATGACAGAATCTGGGAATTAATGACGTTCATGAGAGGAAGTCTGAACTAAGCTACAGGCGATGGAAAAGGGGAACTTCTAAAAAGGGGATTGGGTAGAGACGATTTTGTTATTGTAAGCCTATAATTAAATTATTATTTATATACCGTACATATTTAACCCAAATATAAATACGTAGGATCAAATGTCATTGTTCTGTCATTTGATTCATCATTGATCAATTCTGATATTGATCATATTTCTGTGAATGGGGTTTTGGGTGATAAAGTTTTACTGCATTAATTTGTAGGAATTAAATATAGGCATTTACTGCATTACTGCATTAAATATAAGAATTTTTATAGTTCGTGTAAATACATAGCTTAAATATATTTTAAACTCAAAATTTACATTAAAGTGAAACGACGAAAGCTTTTAAGAAATGTTTTCACGTAATGTACTGGAAGTACTATAAGAAGCAACTAGGAAGAGCTAGTGTTACTTTGACCCCCAACAGACCGACCGTTGGGGAATGTCGTTGAGAAAGAACCTTGTTTGTTTTAGTGTTTTGTTGAAACTTTGCAGGTAAGTGTTAACAAAGCAGTTTGCATTTTTTGTACAGTTGCTATTGGCTCTAATCAACTTAATCTCTTAGTTTAAGATGTATTCTTGTTTATCTTTGGGTTACAACAGTTATTCTAATGCATTATAACATAGCAAAAATAATTCTTTACCAAGATGGCGAATCGGGCAATAGCCTATTCCATATTCCAAATTTCAAAATTGCCCTCATATTTTATCAGTATTCCATAATGCCTGTATGTATTTTTTACATTCATCTTAATTTAACACTCTCAAAACACCAAATCAGCAAGTTGTAAAGTGTTTATAAGCAAATGTTAATGTATAAATTACTATAATACGTATATTAAGTATCAGTCTCAATCTGTATGAAATAACAACTGAAATTAGTGAGCATATAATCAATGCTTAAACAGCTCAAGTTGTTTCAGTATCTGCCTAAATAGCAGAAGACAGAAGGGTTTAGAATTCCTATTTTGGAAGGATTATAACTGTAAAACAGGTACAAACATAAAACAGTTAAGAAGGTTTAAAGAAATTTTCACATTTTTGTTACAGACATGTCTAAGAGGAGAAACCGTCCAACCATAAGAAAACAGTGGGACCCAAAAATATGGATTCCCCCCAAAAATGTCATTAAAGCCGTGGATTCCAGAGACAGAGGACGGCGGGGTTCTATTAATATAGAACTTAGCTTCGTTAATATTTTTCCTAGTAAAAAATATGAGCGATTTACTTATGAAAGTAGCTCCTCCCGGTTCATATGGTGTATACGATCCATCAGGCTGGATGCAAACAAATTTGTTCACTGAGTGGTCTGAACATTTTATTAATACTACTAACCTACATAAAATTTACCAATTTTGTTGGTATTAGACGGGCATACTGGCCACAGACGAAATATTGAAATCATAACATGACAAAAGCTAACCACGTTAAGACAATTTGCTTACCGTCCCACACCACACGTAAGATCTTACAATTAGATAAATCTTTCATGTAGAACAGTAACTACTTCATGCCTTACTTTCATGAGTCACTATTTTCATAAATCCAGTGATGAGATTCCACTGTGATTGAGGCGTAACAATAGGGTTCTTAGCCAGTATAATATAGTCTAACTTCTAGGACGAGCCTGTGTGAAAGTACGGTCAGAAATTGGAGTCAGTGGTTTCAGAGCCACAGGTATTTGCCCTGCCAACAGACAAATCTTGAGTGAACCTGATTTCGTTTCCGCTCGTATGCTGCACTTTTACCAATTGATATAGACGCTGAGGAAAGAGGCGAAGATGCTTCAATTCACGAAGATAGAGAATCCTTGAACGCCACTCAACACACACAGCAGTTAGTAAAATCGTTTGATCAAGGATTGCAAATTTTCATGTCAAGTATAATAATTTCTATTTTTAACAAAGGTTAAAATAACATTAATAATCCTTATGTAAATATTTACATTTTTTATAACTGTTTTTGTTTTACATATTTTTTGTTTTTTTCCACAATTGTTAAAGACGGTTTTGTGACATTCGTTAATATACTAAATTTTCTTGTAACTTTCCTTGTTAATGTGTAATTTTCAACGCAAAATATAATTTCCGACTAAAGAAATCGGGAATTCTGATTCCTGATTCAACATTATATTATTAGACATTACTGTCACACAAGAAAATTTTTTTTACATGATTTATTGATAAATTTTGTTAGTAAACTGAATTTTCTGGGTAAAGAGTGTGGTAGGCCTATTCCATATTGCCCTCCCTATTCCATATTACTCTCAATTTGCCAAAATGTCTTTAAAGAGGTTTATTTCAACAGTGTGAGGGTTTAATTTTATTTTAAATGTCAGAGATAGTTAAAAACATAACGACTTTTAATTTAATTTGAAATTCATAGGAAGCTGATACAAATATAGGCCTACTTTAATATTATTAAAGAAGTAAATAGTATTCCATATTACCCGCACTTCCTCTACAAACTTACCGTCTTGTAAACACAGTAAACACCCCTCACCCGAAATGAAGGGAAATTGTATTTGGATTCCGACAATCAATAATCTGTAATTTTCGGTTTCAAATAGAAAACAGATTACGTATAATGCAATAGTTTACATTTAAATAATTGTTTATGTTTATTAAAATTATAATTATTGATTTTGTTTTATTATTACTGTAGCCTACTTTATGTCCGAAGTCATAATTTTTCTTTCAAAAAACTGGGCATAATTTTATATATATTCATAAAATAAACACTAAATGTCCCAAACACTGCACTGTTTTTTTTTTCTAGTGAATTTTATAATTATAATAACATATAATTTAGTTCTAGCTTTCAAGTTTATGTAGTAATACTTTTCACAAATATGCATAACTGATAGGCCTATCTATAAGCTACAGACTATAAACTTTTTGAGCTTTGGCTTTTTGGTTTTTGAGCGCCATCCAAAATTTCCAAGGAGATGTTAATTCTGTCAAATTATTGAAGACAGCCCAGTTTGTATTTTGAATATAATTCCTCATAACCTAACTCCTTCATGTAGATTTTTATAATTTTGAGAACTATTTTTGGCCCATAGTGCCTTCTAAACTGGGTATAATTGTTCTAAGTAATAAATGATGATTAATAGACTCAATGATCATTTTAAAAACTCGGGCTAATATAAATTTTAAAAAAGCAATCTAGCATTTTTGTTAAATAGTAGGCCTATTTCTGTGAATGGGGTTTTGGGTGATAGCGTTTTACTGCATTAATTTATATCACATTTCAGCGTATTATAGGCCCACTACATATAATATTTGTATATAAATATAGGAATTATTACAGTTCGTGTAAATACATAGACTAAAATATATTTATACTCAAAATTCTCATTAAAGTGACTTTAAATTTGTCAAAACTTAGATTTGTAAATACAAAAATAATTTTAAAAAAACTTTAGGTTTGAATTCTTTATTCAGTAGATCTCAAGTGTGAACCCGTATAAAGTAGACCCTACATAATGCTCTATTAAATGATAAGTTCATATTCATAAAACTTACCATGTTGTATATAAATGTTGTGAACAGGAAAGTACACCACAATCGGGGAAATGTTTAAATCGTTATGAGGCACATTATTGTAGACGTTTTATAAACAATGAGGTCTCACAACATTCGGATTTTGACAGTTAAACGAGTTGTAAAAAAGTTGTCAATAAACTTTACAGATGACAAAAAGAGAGCGAATTCAAGAAGTAAAACGCCATTTTACGATGAACAGTAATAAAAACCAGACATAAAACAATTAATAAGGCGATGATGGCTATCATGAAATTATAAAGCGAGTACAACAGCTGACAAGACGGGTATGGGGTTGTTTACAGCTTGTCAACATGGCTGCCTGTCGTTCAAACTGTGGGTGATTTATGGGCGGAGCATGACGTAGGCAACGGCTCGACTCTTGGAGACATCTAGCGTCAGCAACGGCAACTGTCTACAGAACACAGTTACCAGATTTTTTATTGCCGTGAGTTGCACGATTTCCCTGAGAATAAACATTATTGTTTTGTTAATATAATTTTATAAAATATTTTGTAAAACTGTTTTATGATTTTATAAGTAATATTTATTTTAATTTGTAATGGATAAAATTAGTATTTTTATCCCTAATTCGGCAATAAAACGTTCAGTGAGAAGAAATATTTTACTAAATAATTTCTTTCGACTGTAATTATTTCATGTTATGATTCGATAATATCTAAGATATGAGCCTCTTCCTGCAGTAAAGTAACTGTTTTAACTGTAATAAATTTATATGTAAATAAATACCGATTTTTAAATAAGCTGGTAAGTCCTCTGAGCTACAGAACTCGCTCACCTTGTTCAACGAGAAACATTTATTGTTAGGCGTAGGTTAATTTCGATATTAGGTGACGTTTCAATTATCATAAGAACTACGAGCACACCGATTTCTAGACTTTTTTTTAGTAAAATAATAATTACTATAAAAAAGACAATCATAAAATAAACACTAAATGTCCCAAACACTCCACTGTTTTTTTTTAGTGAATTTTATAATTATAATAACATATAATTTAGTTCTAGCTTTCAAGTTTATCTAGTAATACTTTTCACAAATATACATAATTGATAGGCCTATCTGTATGTAGGCTACAGACTATAAACTTTTTGAGCTTTGGCTTTTTAGCTTTTGAGCGCCATCCAAATTTCCAAGGAGATGTTAATTCTGTCGAATTATTGAAGACAGCCCAGTTTGTATTTTGAATATAATTCCTCATAATTCCTTCATGTAGATTTTTATAATTTTGAGAACTATTTTTGGCCCATAGTGCCTTCTAAACTAAACAAATTTTTAGAGTAAATATTATATTTGGGTTCTGTTTAAATTCCTTTTAGTCTAGTACACGGCTGAATTCTTACAAGCTTTTCGTAGCTTCGAACCCTTTTTTGGGGGGGGCCTTGGTGTACCAAAATTTTGAAATTTCCAGAATTGATTATACACTCTATTTGGATTTTGCTTAAAATTTTCTGTAATTTAATACACAAAAATGGGTTTTCGACCTTTTCGGCAAAAAGTTTTACTCCCATCCCTTTGAAGCGATCAATCTAAAAAACAATAGGAATATGTATAGGCCCTACTAGAGTAAAATTACGGGCACGCAAGCCAAGTTTTACTAAAATCGGTTACTGCATTCACAAGTTATGGGGTGAGACATAGGCCTACCCCAAATAGATAGGCAGAAGAGGCAAATGCCAAACGGTCGAGTTAAAACTGAGGATTTGCTTCGCCCTTTCAGTGTATGCAGCATTTATTTATAAACAACTACTGGCATTACTTATATCCTTTCATACTCGTTTCTTAATCATATAGGCCTATACTGTACTTTTATTACAAATATTCAGATAAATAATAGGCCTATCTAAGAATTTTAATAAACAATTTTTTTTTTATTTTTTTAATAGGGGGAAACCGTCAAAGGAAATCGTTTGTCCCCTGGTGTGTGGGACTCTCACCCACTAAAAACCCAAATCTAATTCAGGCAATTCACGTCTATCCTGGAACCACTTAGCGTATTACTTCAGGAAGGATCCCAACTGAGCCCTTTTTGGGCCCCTTCTAATTGTCCCCTATCTTCTACTGCCCGTTGGGTGCAACTCGGGCCTGTCTTTTCTTTTCTAGTGAGATCCACCGAATAAATGTGAAATGCGGATCTATTCTTCCTTGCCTTGAAGCATAATCTCAACTACGCCCTCGGGCGTGAACTCCTCGAGCTCCATCTGCAGTGCCATCCTCTCTCTTGAGAATGTACTATAATAATAATAATAATAATAATAATAATAATAATAATAATACAAACAACAACAGTAATGCCACAGTTACTTTACACTTGCACCACAATTAGACCTACCCTTCACAACGGCTATGACGATGACGATGATGATGATGATAATGGTTATTGAAATGGTCACAGTTTTGTTAATATTAAAAACTTGCCACAGTGATGTAGACATTAAACAGTTTGGGTCAACATTCCACTTTTTAACAGTTTACAAAAGTCTCTGGTATAATTGTTGATTAAAACAACACGTTGAGTAATTTAACGATTTGAACTCTACGTAATTTGATACACCCAGACGACTGTGTGTGTGTGTGTGTGTGTGTGTGTGTGTGTGCGCGTGCGTGCGTGCGTGCGCGTGTGTGTGTGTGTGTGCGTGCGTGCGTGCGTGCGTGCGTGTGTGTGTGTGTGTGTGTGTGTGTGTGTGTGTGTGTGTGTGTGTGTGTGTGTGTGTGTGTGTGTGTGTGTGTGTGTGTGTGTGTGTGTGTGTGTGTGTGTGTGTGTGTGTGTGTGTGTGTGTGTGTGTGTGTGGAATATCGGCAGTGAAACAAACATGAATGTTGGCGAAGATTTAGTTTGTAAACTAGGCCGAGAGTGTAGACGGGGGACGGATGATGGATTTGTTGAGGAACGGATAACTTTTGTATTGTGCGCCGTTCAAGGTGTCGGCAGCCGGCATTTATAAATATAAACACACACACACACACGCGCTGTTTCAGGAAAAATGATTGGGTATTCTCCGCTTTTTGCTGTTGTCAATAGTATAACGGCTATGCCTATTGTGATGTTAAAAACTTGTGATCAATGCAAAGCTAGTATACAGCGCGATCGAGAAGGGACGGAGAAGGTATGCCGGAGAGAGGGGAGTGGGTGTGAGGAAGTGAAAGAGTGATTCTGTGTAAAAAAAATCAATATTGAATAAGTGATACAATACGATTCTTAGTTACCCTTGCGCAGGCTGTGCTTTTGTGGGCCATAATGTAGGCTACTCTAAGTACGTTGCCAAACTGTCATATGTTTAGAACTCGTACAGGGATAAGTCTTCCCGGTTACGTCGACACGTCCCGTCTTATGGCATTTCATCTTTATTCGAACAAGTTTTTTTTTCTATTTAATAAAATTATATGCTGCCTATTGGTATGTTTACTTTAGTACCCACGATTCTTAAACGCCGTACGTTCCAAGTTATGTAAACCTTTCCAGTGTCCTCTGAAGTCAGACAACCGGCCTAGATATAGTAGATTAGTAATCAAGTTATGGAGACAAAGCAGCGGCCACCGAGTGACTCCTTTAACGAGCCCCGCGTCTACAAAGTTCCAATAGACTCCAAGTGGATGAACTGGTAGACGGGTCCACCATCCTTGGCGTGAGAATCGCCGTTAAGCCTATGGAAGACCTGGAGAAATCACCGCTGTAAAGGTCCAGACTGTAGATGAAAAAGAAAAGTTGAAGTTGGATGTACTCAAGAAAATGTAAACCTTTGAAAAACTTATTGTAACGAGAACTCTCTGGAACAACCGAGCGGGTCCTCCACCCGTCCCCCCCTTAGTCCTTATATTGAGTCCTTAAATTCGTAGTGACCGTCAATCAATGAATTTTTCAGTGAAGCGTTTGCGAGGATCGGTCAAATATAACACAAAATTTTAACTTATTTGTGTCGACATTTCGACAATTTTTATTGTCATCATCAGGACAATTGTTGCTGACGCCAAACACTGAAAAAAATAATATTGAGTAGTGTGCGAGCTATTCACCAAAATGACAAAAATAAGCAGAAGGTATTTATAATTTTGAGAGTCGGTGAGAAGTACCCGGGGCGATAACGTAGGCCTATAACGTATAATTTTTTTTTTTACAGACCATTTAAACTGTATCCTACTTATCTTACCCCCATTTTCATTTTCATCTCTACTACCCTACTACCTTAGATTCTCTGTGTGCCCCCGTCCATTCAGACTCTGTTAACTATGGATATATTTGGAAATATTATCCTGTCTCAACTCTGTACCCGCCAGCTGAAGTGTATTCTTATCCGTGTCGTCTCCAGTTACTGCTTTCTGTCGACTCTTCTTCGCGTCAAACGTATGAAGTCTGTTACGTCAGAACTTAAATATGACCGCACTGTTTTGTAATGGTCGATCGCTTTCAAACAAAGTAACCCAACTACACGCTAATAAATCCGTGAGCAGTAGCATACAATTCCAATTGTTATGCGTTTGTAATGCGAAGGTTTATGCGAGAACAGTTTAGGCTAATTTGTGCTAACTCACTCGCTAGAGTTCATCAAATTACTTTCATCTCTGCACAAACATTTCATTCTTTAATAGTTCTCTTACAGCTATTAACGAAACAAATAGGTACATGTATTTTAGTTTACATTAATCCTAATATTATTTACTATCTGTATTCAGTCTTTACACCTGTATTTTAAGTTCACAATTAATCGTATTGAACGCCCACACGCCCACATAAGTAAGCAACAAGCACGGTTTTGTGTGTGTGTGTGTGTGTGTGTGTGTGTGTGTGTGTGTGTGTGTGTGTGTGTGTGTGTGTGTGTGTGAGGGGGGGAGGGGCTTTCTAGAACTATCCCCGAGGCAATGTGGTTAAACCATCGTGGCAAAATCAAGCATCAGTAGATGAATACAAAACCTGGATGGGTGTACGTAATACAAAATTAATTATTTTAAAGTTCATGTAGACTATAGTTTGGTAACAGAGTAAAAGGTAATTTAGAATTTAATCTAACCATGGTTTTGATAATGGTTTTGTTATTTCAAATCGCGCGCTCGAGTGTGTTCCTGTGTTCATATACAACTCTACCTTATATAGTTTCTAATACAAGTTGATATTTGGTAACCCAGACTCCGTATTCGGGTTTGTCAGAAGCACTTTGGCTTTCTGACTTCCTCATAATTGATGACGTTTTAATCAGGAACTCATTTCTGTAACGGAATACGTAAACCAGGTAATGGAACAAATGTGTAAAAGTCAGTACAAATAATAATATTGTAATAATAAAATGGTGTGATATTGAACTTGCTACGAATTTGATTTATATACGCTGCAGTTAAATAATTTGGAACAACGATGTGAAACATAATGCATTTAACTCAAGATATTTAAGAACTTACGACCTCTTTTAAGAAGATAGGAAACTACTCACTACATTGACGTTAGCTGCGTAGTTTGTCACTTCGCTACAAGATGGCACATACAAAAAGGACTACAAACGTTGCGTGGAAGCCTAACTGCTTGGGCACTAGACTGCTCTCTAGTAGAAAACTGAGTAACTAATCAAGAAGAGTTACATCAATAATTTATAAACATTTAACTTGGTTAAGGCGAGTCTAGCCTGAAACAGGTACCAATATTACTTGCCTATATATTTTTTCTATTTGTTATGGCCAAAAACCAATAAAAATGGCACTTTTTTGATTTAAAAAGCATATGTATGTACGTTATACATTAAAAAAAAATGTTAAGTACATTATTGACAATTTTTCAATTTTGATATAACTCTAAAACTACTGTTTTAAATTTAATTGTTGATATATCTCATTTTGAAGCTAGCAACAAGTACTAAAACGCTGGGTATGTACACAACCCTATCTTTTATGGTTACTTATTTATGTACAAAATCGTTTACGTAAAAAAAAATGCCGCGACCAATTATTTTACAATATTTATAACTAAGGAATTATTTGGGCTAGAGACATGATTATACTCAAAATGTTTCCTTTTTATGTCGTGTATATGTGGTAAAAATTTCATGAGTGTAGCTCAAATAGTTCATCAAATATTCCAATAAAATTTTATTAAAATAATCGCACTGGCAATAAGACTATTTAGTGTTAAGACATGTCTTAACATACCATTTACTTAATTCGAAAGAATCATCAGCTAATTATTTTTCGATTTCTCTAACTGCAGCGTATTTCAATGTGCATTTATTGTATTGTGTTTTGAGTACTGTATTGTACTGTGAGTACACGTAAGTGGTTACGATCTAAAGTTCTTAAATTTAAACGCTGACAACAGTGTTGCCGACTTCAAATTTATTGGGGAAGCCGTATAATTTAGGCCTATATTGACAATAACTTACATTCGCAACTAAAATAACAAAATAAAATTTAAAAAAAATCTAAATTGAATAACTGTACGGTTCAATAATATATGTATGGCAAATAGTCAAACAATAATAATTATTATAACTATAATATTATAATATAAATTTATTACATTATATTATTTACATTCGTATTTGCTCAGTATGTCTTGTATATATATTTTTATATTATTATTAATATTAATAAAACTTTTTGTACTAGAACATATTATTTATTATTTTTTGATTACAATGTTTCAACTGTATTAACTATCATCCTCAGAAATACAGATTTGTATATCTGATGATGATGGTTAATACTATTGAAACATTGTAATATTCATAAAATAATAAAAAATATATTCTTGTACAAAAAGTTTTGTTATTATTAATAATAATATAAAAAATAATATTATTTTTATAAAAATATTGTAATGTTTATAATGATAATTGTTATTCTTATGATATATTTGTTTTAATTATAATTGCAAACCGTACACTTATATGATATAATATCAAAACTGGTTGTGTTTAACTTGTGTCAGTATTCTACAACACGTGGCAATATAGGGCTATTGTAAATTTCACATATGTCGTTTACGCAGTAACATACTTCCGTTCAAATAAAACAAATAGTTTTGACAAACACTCACATAAAACAACAATGGACGCAAATCAATATCATTTCGTAAACGCCGTTGCTAAGATATTCCATCCTTATGGATACAGTTAGAAATGGAAACTATCTGATCCTTTAACAACACTGGCATTTTGTAATTAACAAATGAAGACGTAAAGGTATGTAGTGACCGTCTGTTTGAAATAAATATCGTCAACGTAATGTTGTAATGGAAGGGGAGCTAAAAAACAAACCATAACCTTCTAAGCAGGAAGAGCAAGACCCCCGCCCCCACAAATCCGTGTTACCAACTAATGACAAAATAATAGTAACTTTCCAAATTCCTTCTTCTTATGCTTCGAGCCACCGAAGTAACAGTGGAAGGAGAACGATCATGAAGAGGATCAAAGGATCAACAGAGATTTCCTTGTGTGTCAGCAGACCATCTTCCGGGGCCCCCGGAAAAGGTAAAGAATGGATTGAAGAAGTTGATCGAGGTTAGAAGCCGGAACTGATTAGCGCCGTAAAACCTATCAGGCAAGAAGGCCCAAGATGTGTGAATCCAAATCGCACTACCGTTCAACGTTTGTGTATGAAAACTGAGACAGACATGAACTAGCCTCTTGTTCCACAAACGTACATAAGCATATTTCTTCTATTTCTACTTCTTCTTCTTCTTCTTCTTCTTCAAACGAAGCATTAGGCTAATAGCTGTTGCGACCTGACCATTCCATTCTTTTTTGGATTTCTGAGGGATCTCCGTTCCTGCTGTTGATATCTGTACATAATATTTAGCATTCTCTCAGTGCTCATTCTTTGTAAAGATTGTTGTTCCCATTTATTCCTATACTCGCTAATTTGGTCACTTAAGCTGGCAACTTGTAAACTCCTACTTATTGACTCAAGTTGAAAAGTTTAATAAATAACTGACGAGCATAATCGAATTGTTAATATTCCTTCTCCTTATCTGGCGTTACAGCCTTTGGTGGGCTTTAGCCTCCTCAACAATACCCCTCCATGCTTCTCTGTTCTCCGCCCTTCCTCACCACCCTCTGATTCCCATGCTAGCAAGATCTTTCGTTACGCCACCTAACCATCTCATCCTTGGTCTGCCTCTACGTATGGTTTTAGTATATAATCTTCCCTTCAGCATTTTTTTAGGCATTCTTTCCTCAGACAGTCTTTCCACATGTCCCAGCCAACGCAACCTCGATGATTTTATGAATTTTAATACTTTTTTCCATGTATGAGAGCTTGTAGTTCATTGTTACTGCGTATTCTCCAACTGGTTTCTTCTCTTAATGGGGCATAAATTTTCGGCAATATTTTACGCTCAATTGATTTTAAAGCAGTTTTGTCATTCTCCGTTAAAATCCACACCTCAGATCCATAATATGTAACAACTGGCCGCACCAGAGAATAATATACTTTTAAGTTTTATACCCCTTGTAACAAAATAGTTTTTAAGATGTTAATATTTACAAAATATGGTCTAATTGTTAATACTGCCTCAGTTAGAAAGTAACGTCCGGAAGTAATAACGTGTTCTTTATTGCTCGGCTTTCCCTACACTGTCTCCGTGCACCAATCAGATTGCACCGTTAGATTACCTTTTCGACTCCAAGTTGACGTGACGTTGCCAAAATTAGTATCCATCAGCCGCAGTTTATCAAGTTCAATAGAGCCGACTTGTCGAGACGCCGTCATTCTGGCGTCGGGGTAGCCGTTGGTTAATCACATGCAGAAACATGTCAACATACACGTAGCTACAATTATGCAAATATAAAAAAGTTAATTTCCAATGATAACAGTTGCTTTGATGCCGAATGTTATCATTCTGACCGAGGGAGATATACACGTCATGACAGAGAAAGAGAAATAGAAAGAGAAAGGGGAAGGGAAAAGGAAAAAAAGAGAGAGAAAGATATAGGGAGAGAAAGGGTGATGGGGAGAAGCTACAATTTTACATAAGTTACAAAGCTTGTAGTTTAAAGTAGGCTTTAATAAAATAAACATACTTTATTTCTTTCCTATCCTTGCCCTTTCCTTCTCGTTTTGTCTTTATCACCTTCTTTTTTTTATTAGATCCATCATAATCATTTTGGTTCTCATATGACCTAAACATTTCTTCCTTTGTAAGTTCATCGTTTACTAATCTCTTACTCTTCTCCAGCTCCATGTTCATAGGTGTCTATACATTTTTAATGACATAGGCGTAATAGGCGTCTTTTACATCCTTTAATGACAATCCACGTGCCGAGTCCACGTTTAATGCTTTACACCGTGCTCTTTCTACTACCTTAAAACAGAGAAGTTAATTTGTTTGTTATTATTTTTTATTTGTTCTTCAGTTAACATCGTTGTAGCTTTCCTTAAGAATTTTAAACCTTGTTTTACTACGAACGTCAGGTCCAATTATTCGAAACTGAACAGCGCGTGATAAATTTTATTTTAAATTGTTTGTTGTAGCTGTTTTATATACAGACTTAATTTTAGTGAAACGATTAGGCCTAATCAGTTTTTATATTATTGGAATTCCTTGACGGTTGGAGTACGATTAACAATGGAAACTTATCGGTAATTAAGACAAGCCGAAATAATATAGAACAAACGTTTTGCAATTTTTTACCGTCCATTACTGATTTTACTTCATAAAAAATTAATTGTTTTTTAAGTTATAGAGTGCTTAATATTTATAAGTTTATAAGTATAAGCGGATATTGGTATATGTGAAATAGGAGTCGATTTCCTATATAAATATTTTAAAATAAAATCTGATGGAGAGCTCCGCTCATATGGGGATACTCCATTCCTCAAACTTCCTCCTGAGGGCAATCTCACTCAAACTCGCATAATATTGAGTAATAAATATGTTCATAATTATTACAAAGTTAAAACGTAATTCTAAAAACTGTTAATAAGAGAATAAATACGTGAAAAGATTATTCCTTCAAATTATCTGTGATTGTTTTGAGCACATTTTTCAAAACAATATCACCCTTAGAGCCTTAGGCGACGTTCCGGGCGCGTAGACTCATACAAAGGAAAAAACGACTTAAGACTAATCAATATTACAATCTTCGAAGTAGCTGAAAAATGTGTGCCAACATCTTGAAATCAATTCCATCGAAATAAACGGTAGGCCTATTAACGATAAAAATAAAATGACAATAAAAATACGTTCTATTGAAACAATGTTTACAAGATATTTAATGACATTTTACATCTAAAATGATAACTACAGTTTTTATAACAAAAAAAAAGAACCAAGACAATTTTATACATAAAAAAAGATACACTGAAAATGTTTTATAGTTTAATGTTAATTCGCCTTAATGTTTAGGCCATTTCATCGAGAACTTGAATCGGGGTAACTGAATTAATTTTCCTATATTTCATATTTCAAACGTATATGCAAATGCTGTGTATGTAAATAAACCTCTTTGTATATTTAAAGAGAGGTTGCTACTATATACGGGTACATAGCTGAAAAAATAATAAAACAACCTAAAAATTAAGAGTTTAACAAAAATCCTCATCAACTTTTTCGACCATTTGGGGAAGGGTTCGGTCCCGTTCGTTCGCTTCGTAAATTCACCCCTGCCGATGGAGGCTCTTTAAATGTAAATTCATAATTTTTCAATACATACACCTCTTTGATAACTACGTACTGTTCTAGGCAACTGTTCGTGCACACGAATCAAATGAGATGGAGTTTCATGTTTCCTACTGAAAATTTCAAATCAGATTTCTTTCGAATGCATTGTTTTGTACCAAAGTACTTACTGGGAAATGAGACCAACTTAATTATAAGGGCTTCCTATATTTACGAATGATTTAAAAAAATATATAATCGTGATTTTAATGTTGTATTATGGCTTGAATTCTATAATGTTATTAGATCTGTGCTGTAACACAATACCTTTTAATAAACACCGACAACTATTACTCACTTAACTTACACTCTTTTTTATCATTTTTATCTCTGTGTGTTTGATTCTGTGACTCGTCTAAAAAATATAATCTTCCCACTTTTAGAGCAAAAATCTAGTAAGGAGTGAGTTTAAAAATATATATATATATATTTCTTATTATTCATGAAATAAAATTAGTCAGAAGTCTCAAAATGGAGCATACACGAGCAGGTTACCAGATGATGTCACCCACCTTTACCTAATATCAAAAGCCTACAGATGTGAAATTTCCAAGTTCCGAAAAAAGATAACCGGATTTTGTGGGAAGGATTCGATTCGATCCAAGACCTGTTTTGTGGGAATTTGAGAGCATCCAAATACCTGAGCTATGATTTACTTAAATGTTTGAGAGGTATAGTGGGAATAGCGTGACTATATTGTCTACCTTAAGAAAGTAGATAAGGAGTACTATGGATTGGTACTCCAGAAAGGAGACACAACAGAAATTTTATGAGACGATGGTGGTACCAGCGTTATTATGTCGGATGAGGTATGGGTGATTAGGGCAGAGCAATGAAACCAGTGTTCAGTAAGGAGAAATGAAGTTCTTACGACCTGTTAAGGGTTGAACTAAACGAGATCAGCTTAGGAATAATGTTCTTCGGGAAGAACCAGAAGATAACTTCGACTGGTTCTAAAAACTGGATAGGGAGACCGCCAACGGGATTTTTCTCTAGATTGCGGGTGAAGAATGCCTTATGTTGTGACTGCGTCGGTTTAGGCGGCTGGTGTCACCAGTCTCGAAAAAGTGAGCAAACGTCTTGAGGCGGCGGTCTCTCTCCGCGAGAAAAAGACCTCCCGTGCCTCCGGCAAAGGTATTTGCGGCAAGCAGCATGTTTAGTGTGCTATAACGGGTCCCTGAGGAGAGTTAGCGAAACGGGGTAAAGGAAGATAACCTGCAAAGGGAGTAACAGAGGTTAAACCTGGGTGTTTCTTTATGGTGGGTCATCGAGAATCTCCAGAGGGCATTTGACCCGGATCGGGGGTGGTAGTTCTGAGGCGATAACGGTCCTTAGGTAGAAGAAGGTAGAAGTCGTGGCACCAGTAAAGAGAGTTACAGCCAGCGACGGGACAAAGGCAGACAGAGTGGAACTCGAAGACTTCCACGAATTACGTCATTTCTGACAAACCAAGGAGATCCTGACTAGAAACGGAGGGTTTTAGATTGGAAACGTTACAGCTTACACTTGGGAGTGGTCGACAGAAGCGATTACCATACGGGAGCCGCATAGATCAGTACTGACCGAAGAAACTATATTAGCGTGCAGAGCTGAAAAAAAAATAAAACAGCCTCAAAATTAAGAGATTAATAACATTCTTCAACTTTTTTAGACCCTCTGGCGGAGGGCCGGTCCCGTTGCCCCCCCCCCTAAAATACGCCTCTGAATATACAATGCATTCGCCTTAATTGTTTCAACAATTAACAAAGTTCTTGACAAGACCACAACGTCTAAACAAACTTTAAGTTCCGAAATTAATAAAATACTATCTAGCTGTCTTATGAAGAGTTAAACATTTTTGTATCCATGCTTAAGCAACATAGAATTACTGACTAACACACCATTATAACACAGTCTACTTCCCACACGTTAAATGGATCTATTGTATGTCTTATTCTGTATATCGGCTTATAACGTTTCACGTCTTCCGGTACTCAATTACCGCCCGTCTGCATCATTCCATAGACGTCTCTTCCAGTCCATAGACCATTTCATCCCTTCATCTATGCCACTCTGCCCCAGCTTTTTGTGGGCCATCCCTCCTGCCTCCTTTTTCCTGGCTTCCATTGCAAAATCCTTGCGACAGTCTTTCTTCTGGCATTCGGCGAATCTGTTCGAACCATATTAATTGTTTACTTTTGATATCATCGACCACTGTTCGCGTTACCTTTGTTACTTCTATCGTTTGTTATTCTTCACACTCTTGACGCGCCTGCCTCCTTCCTCCAAAAATACATTTCCGTCGCCTCAAACATTTTTCTTTTCATCTTTAATTGATCATACTTCAGAACTATATATTACTATAGGCCTACTCTTGAAAATATTAGGTACGTGTATAAGGTCTTCTTATTCTCCTGGCTAAAGCGTTTCCCACAATACACCGTTTAACGTTTATCCCATAATCTGCCGTTCAACGTTTATCCCGTAATATGCCGTTTGACTTTTATCCCATGATAAGCCCTTGACCGTTTATCCCATAATATGCCGTTTACCGTTTATCCCATTATATGCCGTTTACCGTTTAACCCATAATATGCTGTTTGCCGTCTATCCCATAATATGGCATTTACCGTTTACACCATAATAAGCCCTTGACCGTTTATCCCATAATATGCCGTTTACCGTTTATCCCATTATATGCCGTTTACCGTTTAACCCATAATATGCTGTTTGCCGTCTATCCCATAATATGGCATTTACCGTTTACACCATAATAAGCCCTTGACAGTTTATCCCATAATATGCCGTTTACCGTTTATCTCATATTATGCCGTTTAACGTTTATCCCATACAATACCGTTTAACATTGCAATAGCTTTGCGTCCCTACATATGTCGTTCTCGAATTGCTTCATCCAGAGTCCAGTTTTCTGTGACTTTTAATCCTAAATACTGTCTGTGCAACTGCAGAGTTTGACATGCTGACTACTGTCGAGTACCAAGTCCTTTTGGTGTCGCCAATACACCACTAGGACCGTATTTCGTTTTTTCAAATAACCCCCTTTAACCACAATTTGCATGTTAATTGTTCTGAATTAATACCCTCTTTAATTATATGCAGGCTCACTGAGAGCTAGGTGCTTGTTAACCTAGTTTTATGACCTCTGTAATCTTTTCTTCTTTCTTCATCTTCACTAATGGCTTGGGCTACACAGAGTTCCGACTTCACAGAGTCTCTGACCATTTTTCCAGGGTCTTCCACGATCTCTCGTCTCCACTGGCCTATATTCAAACTCTTGTTTAGGAATACGCCTGTCTACCATGCGTTCATGGAACTTCCAATTCTGCCTGTATTCCTTTATTCTCTCCAGAACCGACTGTAACTTCAGGTATTTCCTTATGTCGTCGTTTCGTAGACGATCTCTCAAACTACAACCCTTCACTGCTCTTAAAAATTCCATTCCCGAGGCCTGTATTCCTGAAATATCTTTTGCAGGAGAGTCCATGTTTCACATCCATACATTAAAGTCGGCACAGCCACGACCTTATAGAATTTTAGCTGTGTCTCCTTCTGCGCTTCAATAGTCATATGATTGTTCCACAGGTAGCCTATAACTAAATTTATTTAACTTCCTCTCCATATCGTTATTCTTCCTATATGAGATATCACATCCCAAATAATTAAAATGTGATACCTGCTCCAAAACACAATTTATCAATTACAAATTTTGTTCTTTCAGGGTTCTTTCCTAGGAAGGCCATCACTTTTGTCTTAGCATTTGAGATCTAATCTTTTCGAGAGTAACAATAATTCGTGATTTCATTCCATATGATGAAAAGCGACACGTGGTCGTGAGGGTATTACCAGGTATTTGAGCGCCGTTAGGCAATATGCATACGCTTATTAAGATATCGAGAGGTTAGTGGTAAAACTACCCAAGTCCAAGTTTTAACGATGTTTCAAGATATTTCAAAAATGACATTTCTTATGCATTTCTCTTTTTATTTTTAACAGTTATGTAATCAATAAGGAAAATTAATAATAATAAAAATTAACCTTAAAAATCGGTTTTATGATTTATCGTTGTACTTAAAAATCTTTAATTTCAGTTTTCTGTAAATTCACGTGAGTGAACTTGGGTAGATTTACCAATAACCCCACTATACAGGCCTACGCAGGAATCTCCGTATGATGGTACTGAAATATACTTTACATTCGTTAGTCTGTTACCAGCTGGAGGTTATCCGCTCCTGTCACATAGTCAGTATCTAAGAATACGAATAAATTCGGTACCGAGTTGGGTGTGTTGGACAAAGCAGAGCCCTACGTTGCTGGAGGACGAATGCCCGCGCGCCGTTGAGTCTCATGCCGTTTTTTTTTTTTACTTCATGTGAAAGCCAAGTCAACAGTAACAATAACAGTAGCAAGGGTAGTAGGCGAGAGGGAGAGTGAGAGGGGGAGGAGGGTTGTTGGATATGTCAAGTAGTGCAGAATACATCCCTTTTTGGAATAGAGAAGCACACGCATGATGGATCACTTTCGCCGGACCGACAACAGCAAGCACATATTGACTTTACTGAAAACGCCTTTCACAATAGCAGACCGGACCGATATGTGTGTGTGTTACGGCAAACAGACGCTCGCTTTTGTTGGAAACGTTTTTTGACGTTTTAATTAAAATTATATTCACCGAAGATTGGTATCAATCACGGAGTGACACGGAGAACGTTTCAGTAGAAACACGGCGCGTTTCACGCTTACAGTTATAACGAAACTGGCGAACACACATCGAAGCATAACGTTTTATTATTAATGTTGGTGAGAACATTAACGTTGTCTTTGTACAATAAGCTAGCGATAATCCGGAGGCGGAGTGTGCGGTTTGCGAATTATCTTCGCCTTATCGACTGTAGTTTTGTTTATCATTTAGTAGGTGCTTTACCCATTTTTAGTATAGTCCTATTTGGAAACGTTCACCTAAGGGCCCTTTTATGCATCCGATCTATATCGTATGATACGTTTTGCAGCCGACTCGACTTTGATTTCTGTCGTGCATAAAAATATCGGAGATGGGTGTGAACAAACTCTTCCAGAGCTGCCACACCAGTACTGAAGACGAATCCTTACTGTATGCCGTTTATCGGTTCATTTCAAAGAGAAGATTGGCAAGCACTGATGTCTGAAGGTCATACCACAGTATTCAGAATGTACTTCTAAATATTGTGGGTGATACGTTCCAAAACTCGCGCGAGTGCATAAACGGAACCATTACGCCCCATGTATCTAGACAATTCGTCCGCCTTTTTACCTGATGCGTTTCCTACGACACCATGATGAATTCGGATAAATTTATCGCACTACAGTTCATAAAACGGCCCACTTGTTTACTTGTTTCTGATTTTTTACACATCGTACGGCATTTTAACGTAGGTTATCGTACGGTATAAAATGTACGCGTAAAAGGGCCCTAAGCGCTTGGAAATGTGTCTCTATAAAATTGTATTTTCTGCAGTCTATAATATCGTCTTGAATTTTTGCATGACCACATGCAATGAAAGTATTACACGTTTATTAATAAGACGTTACTGTTGTGTTGTTCTTCTTCTGCTTCTGCCAAACAACCATTAGTCTAACAGCCTTTTGCGACCTGATCATTCCACCTCTTTTAGGCATTTACACCACCTAATCATCCCTCTTCCGAGGAATCTCCGTGGACGTCCGAAGAAAGGCTGGAGTGACCAGCTGTAGTCTACCTGCTTGGGACCGGAGGGTAGAACTCTTCTGCGTTCATAAAGAGGACGGAAAACTGGATTGGCCACATCCTAAAGGGAAATGGACTAAAAACAACCGTTTTTGTGGGAACATTGAAAAGAGAGAAGAATAGAGTGAGAAGAAGTTGAAGCTCGTGTATGACATACAATTTGGAGTGCCGTACGAAGTAATGAAGACTCAACTCTTAAATAGGTAGGGATTGAGCCGGCGGTGATATTTGGGATCGCCCGCGCGGTTAGACACTCTTCGATGATGATGGTGATGAAATAAGCTTCTTGTACCAATTAAAACAAATATATTGTTTTCTACAATAAATATTAAAATAATAGCGTTGACATATAGGCTACGTGTTACAGACACTCGTTCTACATTACCAAGAGCTGCTTGTGTGTGTTTGCGTCTGGAGGACGACTGCGTACGTGTGCGCGTGTATACATGATTAATTCTGTCTGCCACGTATTCTGGTTTTAAATGTTTAGAGCGCTTAATTCTAACAAAATCAATTGTAAATCAATTGATAACATACAAATTAAAAAGTTATATTTTTATTGAGATCAAAACGGACTAAAACGTTGCTGAAAAAGTAATAAATTGGTCAGTTAACTTAAGGATTTTACAGATAGCAGAGTTGTGTAAACTGACGGAGAACGTCTCGAGAAATTTTCGCTTTCTAATACGCTTATTGTACGTAGTTTATTTTGTTTCCACAGAATGAAAAGAATTTATTTTTTGGTTAAAACTATAACTTTTGTTACTTCCATGTTCCGTAAGGAAATGGAGCTATGTTGGAGAGCACAAAAATCG
This sequence comes from Magicicada septendecula, assembly GCA_034769895.1. NCBI lineage: Eukaryota > Metazoa > Arthropoda > Insecta > Hemiptera > Cicadidae > Magicicada > Magicicada septendecula. The sequence continues at coordinate 381,627,466 of CM068373.1, forward strand.
TGTTCGAGATACGGGCTGGTTCTGATTGCACTACCCTCAAAACATGAAGAAAAGTCATTTTAGAAAAGTGTCTATGTGTGTGTGTCTGTCTGCGTGTCTTTATGTAGAATTGTTTTTTATGGCAAAGGATAGCTGCCGCAAATTCAAACAGAATCGAATAATGTTTTGCATGTGTTCCCTAGTTGTAGAGGACTCATGGCCTATTGATTTTGGTGAAGATCGGTGAAGGAGAAGAGGTAGTTTACCTGGAACGTTTTACGTTTTAACAAGAGTAAAGTACTTAATTTTGATAAATTCTAAATTAATTTGATAAATTAAATAAATTTATATATTGTAACGTCACAGAACGTTCCATAAAGGAAATCATTTACATAGTAAGTTATCATAAGAGGAAAGTGAGGTGAACAGTATCGAACCCAAGTAGTCCTAAAAAACTGTGTAATATTGGCTAATAATTATTACTACTAACATGAAAAAACGACCAGACTGTGACTAAGACACAAACCCCATATATATTATTAAAGTGAATAACAGTGAAAAAACCATAAGACACTATAAGAGAGACGAATAATGTCAGAATCAACCAAAATGAAGTCATTAATTATTAAGTTTTATAACTCTGAATAGAGTATTAAGAACTATTTTTTGTGAATGAATGGGCATGATCCATTATTATATTATGTAATGTAAATAAAATAAATGTATTAAATGAAATACATTATTAGAAAGAATCTAAGTTAAAATAAAAATTATATATTTGTTATGACAAAAAATATTAATGTGTTGGATTTGAGACCAAACACCCAGATTTCATGAAAAAATTAATTATTATCAGATTGAAATAAAAACTATATGTAATTGTCAAGCAGACAAAAGTGAACAATTTATCTTAAATAAAGAAAGCTGTCAAATGAATAAACGTCAGTCAAAATAGCCAAAAAACAGTATTAACTAAAAACATGTGGTAGGCATATAATATTGTATAATTTATGGATTTAATGTTGCCAAAACGCAACCAAAATGCATTAGAAAGTTGAAATATGATATAAATCGACTATACTAATATATTTGACTAACTTTAACATTGTAATAGTCAAGTTAGCAAAATATTTACCTATACCATGTATGGCTGGAGCCAATCAACCAGTACAAAAATAATCATATCTGGCTAAATATTTACAAAATGCTAACAAAAATAAAATAGAATGGTACAATACTTCAGTATACCTTAAAAACGAACAAACTCAGTTGAAAATAAAGTCAATTATAAAAGAATTTAACTTATAAGAGTGAGATTTGTCACACCATAAAAAAGGGCATCTCAAGACCAATCAATGATGCTATGTCATCCTGTAATAAAAATAATGTATGTAAAGAGTAACCAGGTATCACAAAAGACAGACAATATAATAAACTCTGAGTGTACACTAGTGAAATACTACATATGTTAAAGAAAGAGACTAATTATTGTGTTATAACATTAACAAAAAACCTAGGCCATGGACAGGGGCCATATAAAATTGTAATTATTTATGTATTACCTATGTTAAAATTTGTTTGTTTTGTTGTAGGAAGGTAGTAATATTATATGTTCAGATTGTGGAAGGAACATAATAATTCCACAACAATTTTTGTTCTAAAAAGATTGAATTTTAATGACAACAACCAAGGTGAGAGTTGTATATTGTGTTACTTATTAGACTTAATTTAATTAAAAACCAATCTTAATTAGTATCACTAGATTCAGTTGAAAACAGAGAATCTAAATGTAATAATGGCATACAAATTGTGAGTACTAATGTAAAACTGTTTGATAAATACCAGAGTAATTTTTGAAATATCCTTAGTATGAAGAATAAGAAATTCGTTCTAAAAGCTTCGACGGAAGTGAAAATTGTTCCATAATGTTCCATTTCGTTTATTCTTGAACAATCTAGAAAGAATTTTTACACAAATATACCGGAAGTCGATGAAAACAATCAGCCTGAATTAGTATAAAAGAGGGACCAAATTCGACCCAAAAACACTTGAAACTTGAACTCCAGAACTGATGCATCACCCACGACACTGATCAACGCAGCTAAGGCGAAACCGAGAGGCGAGAAATCGACAAGACACGAAGAAAGGCCTTTTTCCGTACATAGACAAACAGACTGACATAACCTCTACAAGAATCTACGCCAATGTGTTGCTGAAATAGAGCAGCAGCACGGCAAATTTTAATAGAAATCACGCAGCCAGAACGTCAACGGCCCAGGAGGGACCAAAACTTTAAATAGAGAACGAATTCTGCTGTGTTCGCATAGACTGACTAACTTGACAATAATCCCCTTAACGTAAACAAACAAAACACCAAGCCTTTCTCTCGACACTGCATGGGAATCAGCGCTGTGGCGGCCAATTTCTGAATCAACGCGAAACAGATGATTTGTAGCGGCGGGGTTTGAACGATAATCTACTGCCAAACGTTTTTACAAAAAGTGCGGAAATAGTAAACGATCTCAATTTTAACTTAAAATAGATTCAGTGCACACCTGAAGAGGCGAGATTGAAAAACTACCCGAAAGGAGTGTCCAGTGCGAGAATAATTAACCATTGGAACGTGAGTTACCAAAATTAAAGTCATTTTTTTACCTGGTTACATTTGTCACACAGTTGTACTACACATGCCACACACACCTTCAAATCACTTAATTTTTCTTGTAAAGCGTCTTATTGATATGTCTTGGTAGTTCAAAGGATTCACGTCCTGATAGTAAAGATTTTTTCACATATTAAACTCATGCTTTTCAACTGAGTAAAAAATTGAAAACACTAGCCGATACTTGATTGGATATATAAAATTGTCAATAATAATAATAATAATAATAACTTGTGAATTTTTTTCTCTGCAATTTTATAAATTTTATATGAATGTTAGTCCTTCAGACGATTTGTTGTTTTTTGAAGAATCATTAAACTTACCTGATTTTTTCAAGCTAAACTGACTTGTTTATACTTTTTCATAGAAGTAAGATTTAGAAATTTTAATTACTTTAATAATCACATTTATTTCTTGGAACAAACGATTCCAAGTGGCGCCCACAAAAAACACAGTATTAAGTTGTGTTACAGGCCTACATCACCGCAGAGGATCCAGTCAACAGTAAGTAACAAAAGTGCGCGAAGGTAACGCCCGACATTTTACAACACAATTACAACACACTTTTTCTTTTGTTATAATATTTATAAAATAAATTTGATAAATTTACAAAATAAATGTGATAAATTCTAAATATCCTGAAAAGAAGGTCATAATAATCTACTGTAAGTAGGTTGATAAAATATCTATAAATAGAAAGGGTAGTTAAAGGAGGAGGGGGTAAGTTTTCGTATTAATGTTACAAATTTATTCGACCGAAAACTTAAAATTTCAATAAAATATTAACAATTGAAATCGTTCCATGCTATGTAGGCCTAACCAGGGATACGTAAACAAAATAATTTTTCGTTTCCAGAAATTCACAGATAACAAACGCCGGGCGGTATTCGCTTTCTTTTGTGTTGTTTAAATAAAAGATAATTGAATTCTTTATTTCTAAAATATTAACAACTAGGTACATACACAGCTAGGTATAACAGCTAGGTATAACGGCTAGGTATATTTCTCAGCGTTTTTACCAAAAGCATGCTGATATATTTGGTTTCTTTCTGAGTGCACATATTAAAAATAATTTTATAATTAATTAGAAGATGGAAGTCCATACATTCTCCATACCGATTTTTAAATGTTTAAAGCGCTTAATTCTAACAAAATCATCAAATCGTAAATCAATTGAAAAAACAAAAATTAGGAAATTATATTTTTATTGAGATCAAAACGGACTAAAACGTTGCAGAAAGTGTAATAAATTGGACAGTTAACCTAAACCTGCTGGAGGTGTTAGGTCATATGAACTCTTTAGTACACGAAAAACGCCACATAAGAATTTTGCAGACGGCAGAATTGTGTAAACTGACGGAGAACGTCTTGAAATATTTAAGTTCTGTAATTTTAACTTCGCTTATTTTATATAGTTTATTTCGATTCGGCGATTTTTTTCAGTATCAAAAGAATTTATTTTTTTGGTTAAAAATTTGGTTTTGTCAGTTTGCAATTTACAATCTACATCTGTAACAGAGTATTGAGTAAGCTGGATGTAGGAATTAAATTTGAAAGAGAAACATCCAGTGACGTTTTTCCATCTCGTTGGCTATATTTAGTTGCAATCCTCTCGACTTCGTCCGTTATGAAAGGTATTTTTAGGTCGGTGTGAAGTGTATTGCTGACGTACCATGGAGCATTCACTAAAGCTCGCAGCACTTTTGACTGAAATCTTTGGATAGTTTTTTATTCTTGTAGGTTTGGCACATCCCCATAGCTGAAGTCCGTACGACCATATAGGCTTCAGCATGGTTCATATAGTAGTAGTTTGTTGTTTAATAAGAGCTAAGACTTTTGCCCATTGGTTAAAACTATAACTTTTTTGTGTCATCTTCTGTAGTTTTGTTTTTAATAAAAGGGAATTTTTAAACTTAACTTACATAAACTTTCTTAGAATTAAGTACCCTACAAATTTTGTTATTGCCATTTTAACAAAGTAAATTTACGCCAATCCTAAAAAATTATGTTATTAGACTCCCAAGATCTTGTGCTTTGTATATTTTTCTAGAATAATACTAGTGATATTGTTCGGAGACACATTTTTTTCCTTTCTTTGTCAATAGACATATCATAGCCACAAACTCACGATTCATATCCAGTTATGTACCCAAACTTTTTGAGGAATTTTGGGTCACTGTTAACAGTAGCGAGCAAATCGTGGGCAACTTAAACACGGTGCTGTTGCGACAGCAACCGTGGCACGAATTCGCTGCCACAAGGTTCCCTCCGAGACCTTCCGTCAAATTCTCCGAAACACAAGTCCGCGGAATCCCCAAATCATCTTCTGTTTCTCGCACTGTCAATCGTCGAGTTTCGTTTATTGCATACTGCACGCTTTAAATATTTTCTGATATTCTCGTTCTTAAAGACCTTTCAGAACTTGTATCACTCTCAGTAGATTCCTGGCCATCTTTAAAGCGTTTGTACCATTACATTATCTTCGTATCACACAAAGACTCCTCTTCGAAAGCCTTATTAACTTCTGATAGTTTCCGCAGACGAATGTTTAAGTTTTGCACAAACTTTAATAAAAATTGGGTGATTTAGCCGTCCACACATTATGGATACGACAGTCACAGGCAACACGTCAGAGCCACAACAGGGTCTCACATCTAACCGAATAATCTTTTAGCTAAAACGCTAATATTCATACTTGCGTCACAAGGTCCCGTCTGATTGGCTACCGAGTTACAGTGCAGTTGCGGTTCCCGCAACACTAAAAATGGTCGGGTAATTTTTGGTCAGAGATTTAATTTATTATTTATACAAATATTTAAAACTTCCGTTTTTGTTGGCTGCGGTAGATTATTAAAATCTACGTCTCCGTTACACGCTGACATTCGGCAGCTAGGGTAACAGCCATCAACCATAATCTTAAGAGTGGAGACGGATGAAAAGAAATGTTCCAAGAGAAAAAAGTCAAAATAAGTTTTGGAACAATTCTTTCCATCCGTAACCGCTGCGAAGACGGCTGCCGCCTAAACGTCAGTGTGCATCGGAGACATCGATTTTAACAAACGCGGAAGTTGTACATATCAACACACACGAATCGGGCTGTGAAACACGTCCGAATAAAATAAAAATCGTAATAGTAGTTTTATATAATTATTATTTGTCAACAGAAAAACACTAGCTTCTCCGCCCCTACAAGGCGGAAAACCCTATTACGCCAAGCAAGGTTGTTGTAACCAACATTCGGCATTACTTCTTCGGCGAAATGGGTAACCTGGATCCTGGCCTGGCAAGATGGTGTACACCGGCACCAAGGTGTGCATCTAGTGGAGGAGGAGGAACGTCTAGGTAGGTCAACAGCTGCACAAATGGGCTGAGTTAGTTAGCCTACTGCGACTGGGCAGAGAGCGCTCGGCAGTCGAGGTGAAGGCATCTCTCTAGGGGAAGAACAGCCTTAAATCAAAGTTCCTGGTCCTCCTGGTGGGGGTTGGGCATAAGGCTAACAACCCTATCCTATAAGACAAAATTTGTTACGGATACAGAAAGATTGCCTCGGTTGAGGAGGCCAGTGCTCTTCACGAGCTGTAGCGCCGTTGAGTAGTAGACGTATTATTTATCAATTCTTTAAGAAAAAGACTCCATGAAATAAAAAAATATAGTGTACTAAGGCCTATATGTAGTTTTTAAATGAATACAATATTATTACTTCTCCTGATTAATTAATGAGGTAGCGGCGATAAGAATTCGCGCAAATGTTTCACATCCAATTTTACAATTAATCGTTGTTAAGTATTTCAAAATGTGAACGTAAAACTCGATTTCTGTACCTACACTCAGTGGCGTACGCAGAAATGAATCTGGGTGTAATAGGACCATAGGGGCTAATATTGGAACCTTAGGCGTCCATATATTAGCCTACTCTTCTACAACTTATAGTATAAGATAGAGTACATACGCCAATTAACGGTTAAAATTTATTAGTAGGCGAATTATTTTCAGTAGGTTTCACACTTTCTTTATTAAAAATGTATTATTCGTGATTGGGAGACTTATCCAAAAATTAAAAACAAAAATTATCAAAAAATTTCGCATAAATGTAAAGTGTTTTTAAAGTAATTTATTTTCATTACTATAACAGAATTATTCAAGACATGAAATTAGGAACATTATTAACATTTTCGTTTTATTTATCGACTAATATCTGCAAAAAAGTGCTGAATTTAACTTAAGTATTAAATAATATTTTTATGAAAAGTTTTATGTACTTATTTATGTTTCATAAAAATATTATTTAATACTTAAGTAAAAATTCTTAGGATTCACTGGTAGTAGTGGCCAGTGTGGCACCGTTAAATGAGAGCAAGAGATAAAGAAAACAGGTAGGTAGCTTACTGAACGTTACACTCAGCGTAATACACCGCTCAATGAACTATAAATTATAACTGAAGTAATAATTGTTATTATAAACTACTTATTTTGTTAGTATTTATATCCCCATCCAAATCGGCCGAAATATGCAACTTTGTCATTTAAAATGAGAGCCGAAGTAAATTAAGGAAGTGCATATTACATTATTGCGGTTGGGAGGGGGCTTAAGCCACTGCGTACACTGTATCGAACTTTCAAAGGATATCAAAGTATACGTAGGTAGGAAGACGTGAGGGCCACACAGTGGCTCGGTATGTAGAGCAAGACTGCTAGCGAGGAGAGGCTCGGGTAGTGTCGGTGGGGCGGGGTGGTGGAGAGAATATTGGATTGAAGCAGGTCCAGGGGAGTGTAACGCGGTGGACTCCGGGGAACAATCTATCAAAAACCAAGTCAAGTCACCAGCCATTACCGCTGGCACAGAGCACAGCACTACCTTTGTAACGCTGTCGCTGTAGCTGTCGCACGGTTTACATAATCCCATTACCACTCGCTGCCTGAATTACTTTCCATACAACACAGCCAAGTAACGCGTTACTATAATTTGTTAGCGTGTTCGCGGACGTGTAGGAACGTTGTAAACGAATGTAACATGTGTTTAATACACTTCGCGTAATTCGTAGTAGAGGTGTGCTAAACTAGTATTTGAAAATAAGGGGTGCAAACGAAACCGTGCCAAAATAACAACTCGTACAAATACCTGTTATTATATACATATTATACATAGTTATACCAGTATTATATAATTTGTTATAAGAAATAAATTGAAACTAATAATATTGACAGTGTTACTTTACAGCGTGACTTTATTAAGCTGTTACTGTTTAAAACAAAGTAAGAAACAAGAGAATTTATAGACCTATCTCCGTTTGGGAATACTAATTTAAGTTTTCACTAGAAGTAAACAAAATGACATAGATTTCATATTAAATTATTGATTCCATTTTGGTTGGACAAATCAGCTGCGAAACTCAGGCAAAGAAATTTAGAGTCCACGTAATAGCACAACAAATAATGTAAAAAAAATTATGTGAGATGTGCAGTGAAGTTAAAAATCACTCCGAAATCACGTTAGAAAAATACTATATGGGCTATCAGCCACTCTGTAGGTTATAACACAATATAATTCGCCTTTTCAAAATGTTCCAAGTTGGTGACTCTATAATATATAATTTGTTATTATAATCTGTATTATGTACCTGCATAACACACGAGAATAAATGTAACACGAGTATGAAGATTTTTCATTTATTAAAAACAGCTTCGTCTCTTTGTCATAGAGGTATTCCGAACCTCGCTGTTCTGCTTCGTTTCGTACTTGTATGGGAATCGGCACATGTGCTGAATCAAGTATTCAGCGCCAGTAACTGACTTTGTACTCGTAGTATTCGTTTATTCGTTAGTTGCGTAGGGGGTCCCGCAAATCGGTACCGCGAGGCCACGACTAATCGGAACGGGTATTCAACTTTTCAGTTATCGTTGAATCGAAACAGGTATTTCAACTTTTCAGTCACTGTTATACCCGTTCCACAAAAATAATCATTCCAAAATACCTGTTATAGGTATATCGGCCCACCTCTAATTCCTAAATCCAATTACACTTCTTTTCGCATTATCATGACTACGCAGACTGTAACATGGCTCTCTTTATAATTAATATTAGGCCTACTTTTTATTAAGTATTATGATATTAAAATTATAAATTTATGTTACTCAACTCAGTAAAATTTGCCATAAATACAATTTAAAAATTTCCACGTCAAAGAATAAAATAATGGCGTTTAAAGGGAAATTCCCAGTATGCTCCAAAATAGTACCAGACAATAAAATTATTGGACAAATATCCTACTATACAGCTATCTAGGTTGCGACGACGTAAGCTATAAATATAAAAACGATGCCGATAATAAAATAAACAGATACCAGGGGCTGTGTGACACAATTCATAAGACTCTGAGAAAGAAAGTACGGAAAGATACAGAACTGAAATTGTATAAGGTAATGGCGGCACCAGTATTGGATGTACGGGAGTGAATCGTGGACACTCACCCAAAATCGCAGAAAACGAACTGAAGCTGCTGAAATGAAATTCTTAAGGAGAGACAAAGGGTGGACCCTAAGAGATGACATAAGAAATGCAGGCATCAGGCAAGAGCTGAATATATACTCGATGAACGATAAAATTAAAGAAAATAAAGAAAACTGGATACAACACATAAATGGAATGGGTGACTCGAGAATACCAAAAAGGTTAATCCAGTATAAGCCTCTTGGAGAACGAAATAGAGACAGACCAAGTAAACGGAGGCTGTGAAGACGGAACAGGATGTCAAGCCTTATCCTCGAAGTGATGAAGAAGAAGAAGAAGAAGAGAAGAAGAAGAAGAAGAAGAAGAAGAAGAAGAAGAAGAAGAAGAAGAAGAAGAAGAAGAAGAAGAAGAAGAAGAAGAAGAAGAAGAAGAAGAAGAAGAAATTACGGTATAATATTCACAGTCTGGGCAATAGTCTTCAGGCTAATATTGGGCTCCCGGCTGCCGATTGTTTGGGTGTAATGACCACCCAGCACCCAGGCCATTTATATTTTTTCTGTGATTGCAAAAGTCCGTCAGTTAACTTCAAATTCAAGTGTGTATAATCCACTACAGCCATAGTTTAACGAAGTACTCATAAATATTGCTTTAAAAGATGGTTGTGATGGATTATACCCTTTAAAATGTAAATGATGGGCTTTTGCTATCACAGAAAAATCATTTGCAACCCGATGCGAGGTTTCGGCTTGTTGCGCCCCTGTCGAATGTCTTGACCTTGGTGGTGTGCAAGGGCTCGTGAGCATTGTCTCTTCTGTTGCTTTGTGGGTGTTGTGTATGTTTCCTATTAGATTGTTTTTAATTATTAATTTATATTATTTAGTTTCAGTGTCATACACCACGTGAGTCCCGTGCTGGTTATTTTTTTGACGTTATCGTTCGTTGATAGAATTATCATCTATGAATTATATTCATTATGTACGTACCTGCAGTTAGCCTGAAGACGACGACCGATTGTTTGGGTGGCCAAAATGTCGGTCCTTATAATTTTTCAGTGATGGGAAAACTCCGTTAATTAGATTCTAACTTACAAATTCCTTTTGTTTAATACAAAACTATGATTAATGAATGTTCAAATGTCATCGGAGATTATACGGCTAAATAATGATGCAACGATCCAAAATAAAATAATAGTTTTTTACTATATTGTAACGAGAACCCTATCGAACAGCCTGGAACGTCCTCCACCCGTCCCTCCGCTAGTCGAGAAAGTCTACCTCAGCCAAGGCCGCGCTCAAGAACGTTCCAGAGTTCTCTAGAGAACATTTGAGATACACATTAAGCTGGTGTGCAGTTAAAGATGGAAAGTTTATTCTAGAACACGTGCGCAACGCATATAAGAGACAGAGGCTAGGTTTGTGAGTTCAGTTCGTTGAGCGATTTTCTTTAGTGCGGATCGAGTAGTAGTTGAAGTATTGTGGCAAAGTGTTATTGTGTTATAATTAGCGTGGAACTCTATTATTTGGCATTATTATTGCGTGTGGACAATTAGTGTCTGTAATTCGAGTCAGATATTGGTGTCTTTATTTTGTTTTCCACTGTACCATACGACGATCAGTGAGACCGTCGTAACAATATTAAGAATTATAACATTCTGAACGCTTTCTTAACATTAAAACACATACGCACGCACGCGTGTGCAATTAGAATATACTTTATGAATATAATCTGCCGTAACTTCCTCAGGTACTGATCGCGTCATTAATATGGTGACCTACAGAAACGTATTACTACTACTTAAATAAAATAAAAACAAAGTCTGGTGGATATATATAAGCAGAGATAACAAAGATGTTGGCTGTTAAAGTTTAAAAAAAAATTCACAAAACAAGAACGCGGAATAAGTTTCGTTATCTTGGATGTGACACGTACCACGTATTAGAGATGTTAACAACACAACACATATCAAGTCGTGTGCGAGATAACTGTGAAAACGTTAAAAAATAAAGCAGATTGTACATCTTCAAATATCTGTTGGGGAAGAAGTCAACATCAAGTTGGATTAAAGAAGTCCAAAAGGATTTAGAAAAAAAAAATATACACGCAGAAGAAGCAATTGAAGGAGACGTTTTTCAGGAAAAAGTGTTAAAAATGGAGGCAGTCCAGGGTAGGAGAGAGAAAAACCCAGGTTCGAAGTGGACTGAAGACAGGAAGAGGAGACACAGTGAGAAGATGAAAGAGTATTGGAAAAAAAAGGAGAGAACAAAGAGTAGAGAATTGAAATTGGCATGTCGTTCCTAGATGGCCGATACGGAAAAAAAGCAGATTGTACACACGAGTCGATTACGAGCCTGTAATATTTTGGGTCTCCAAGCAATAATATACGGTAGTGAAACGTAGACATCAGCAAGGGCAAAAACCGAGAGATCCGAACATCAGAGATGAAATTGCTAAGAAGAATTAAAGGATCCACAAAAGAGGTTAGAAGAAGAAACGGTACCATATGAATAGATCTAAAGTCGCTAGAAGATTAAGCCAGAAAAAGGGCGGACTGGGAAGAACGCTGAACAAAATGGATAAGAGCATATAAAGATTATAAAGATGTTGGGAAACGCTGATGAAGCGGAACAGGTCCAATGACAACCTGGGAAAGGATACAAGACGATATATTTAAAATAGTTTTAGTGTGTGTGTGTTTATGTGAGAGAGAGAGAGAGAGAGAGAGAGAGAGAGAGAGAGAATAACTGCTATCGTCTACATGATGACTTCCAAATTTCAAAATAACAATGCCACGCGTAAAGAGTTATAAATAGCACGTTCATGAACACTGTTGAAAGTAGCAAACAAATCAAACGAATTCTCGAGGCGTCGAGTTTCTTCGAACGCAATAGCTTACTTTGAACGAGATGTGAAGATCCTGTGAGATGTTGGAGATAAGTGACGATATTGTGAACAGTGCGCAGTGGTTTGAATAAAACTTGAGTCAGTTTCAGTGTCTCTGGCAGTGGCGTAACTACGGGCTGGGTCAGGAGGATCAATTCCATAAACACTTAACGTAAGCCTATTTCTAAGTCAGTTACGTATGTTAAAACAATGCTTGTAAATAATTCTATAATTAATTATATGGGAAGAACCTTAAATATCTCATTTGTCCTGAGAAAAATGGGAAGTCTAACCTTTAAGTTAGTCTCATCCCTTCTTCCGAGAAGCTAGTATCACAGCCTTATCTCCCCCCCAGACAATAGTCTCACCCCTCTCCAAGGTGCAGCTTCTAGGTACTCCACTGGCTGATGTGATTTTATCCCACAACACTAAATGTCGCTGACACGTATTAGTATTGTTCTTATCCTTGTTCAATATGAATTAAATCATGACTGAAAACATTGCAAAGAATCGTTTTGCAACAGGCGATTTCGACAAAAACAGATGACCATTGTATTCTTTGAAATCGAATTTTCATTAGATACCACATGTTGACTAATATTCCATCTAATATATAATCGTAAATTATAAAGGAAGTAGGAAGTACTAAAAACTGCAATATAGAATAAACTGCAACGGTCGCACTTTGCAGTTGACCTTGAAGCTTTCGTGTTTTTATGAGTTTTGAGAGTATATTGTGTGTGTGTGTGTGTGTGTGTGTGTGTGTGTGTGTGTGTGTGTGTGTGTGTGTGTGTGTGTGGTCTTATAGATTCCATAATTAGTAAGTTTTAATATTAATAAATTAATATATAATAATAAATACAGGGTGGTTCAAATTTAACGGCAATCTCTCGGGAACAATTTTAATATTTAATCATTCAATAATACGTATAAGTTTTCATTTTGTTTACAATTGCAATTGTTGTGAAAAGGTTTATGAAAACCTTGGTCCTGTTTAAAATTATAACAGTTTTCTGTTTTGTTTTTAATTAAAGTCAAATTTCTCAAATTCGTACTTATTTTTAATAGACATTATACACATCAATTTTCTCATAATTAAATTCTCTACAAAGTTAGATATTTTTATTTGTTTATTGGCAAATTCACGAAGTTATTTTATCCTAAATCCTGAAAATGTGTGTTTTTCGACTCCAACGTTTTGTGTTTTACACAGTTTTCCTTAGAAATTAATTAAGATAAAGTTCTGGGACCTCTTGTATTCAATTTTTCACATCAAAACCCATAAGAAACCACCAAATTTACCCCTACTTTGTACCCAAATAATTTCAGTATGGCGTCATTTTACCGTGGGAGCAAAAATCATGGCGAACTGGTTCGCAAGCCGTAACTCGGTAACGAACAATTTTATTTTCGGACCCATGTTTATATGAACTTTTTTTCTTATTTTTTAGCTATAGAATCAGCTAATCAGCTATTTCAGCTATAGGTACCGAGAGATTGGGGTGCAATTTTGAATCATCCTCTATATTCATATCTACTATATGAGAACTAAAAATGTGACTAAAACACTCATAATAACCGATACGTTATTGGAAAGATTTAACATTACTTCAGAAAAATTAAAATTAATAATGCTTGCCTCTTACCTCAGTTTTTAACGAAAACAACCAGAACTGTAAAAACCAAAAGGAGAACGCCACACAGACAAAACTAAAACGACTAAATCGAGATGTCTCGACACTTGCAGACACGTAAGACGCGAATAGTGAGGACATTCATTATTGACAGCAGACCGACCGTCAGACGCGCGCCGATCGACTGAAACTGTAACAGAAGGTGAAAGTGAACGCTCACACACACACACACACACACACACACACACACACACACACACACACACACACACACACACACACACACACACACACACACACACACACACACACACACACACACACACACACACAATGAAATAAGCCTTCCGTTACAGGTAAACTAATAGAACAAAAGCGTTACAACACGCTCATATAAGCGACTCCAGTTAAAGCTTTACAGAATTGTCACGGTAAAACTGAGAATTGCTCTTTTCTTTCTTTAAAAGCAATTTGAGAATGGGAATGATCTATTATGTCTTTAACGCCGAACATAGTTAATTGGCTCGTAGGCCTATGTCCTGTGCGTTTATACGGTCAATGTTATTGTGAAAACAATTACGTGTCTAAATTAAACACCACAATGCAACTCTTTAATATAGTTTCTAAGTACATGTCTTGATGAAAATCTAGAACACAATCATCGTCGTTGTCGTCATCATCATCGTCATAATCATCGTCGTCATCATTCGTCGTCATCGTCAACATCAGGGTTTAAAACAATATATTTTATTTCTCCTGCGCATCTTTCGATAAAACCACCTATTTTAAACCAGCCAAAACGTCCCCGCACATTTTGAAGTATCTTGGTTATTGAGTTGTTTTCTCTAACCGTCTTTTCTCTTCACTGGAGAGTGCGTAAGAAGATCGAGAATTATAAAACAATTAGGAGGAGAAACGGCTGTAGTTCGAACAAAAGGAGCAATAAAGAAATAACCGTATTTATTAGTGTAACTGTAGTCTTGACAGTAACAAACGAACAATGAAATATAAAAGGTAGGTCATCGAATTTACGAGCCTAACTTTAGTCTGGTAAGAAAGAACTAAGTGCGTAATAAATAAAGTTATCGTATTTAATTTAGACAAACTAGAAATATTGGAAAGACGAATTATTAGGAAAATATTAGGCACACGAAAAACTTCAGAAGGTTGGAAATTAAGAAGTAATGATGAAATATATCAAAGTATAGAAAATATAACAGAAACAATGAGAAAAAGAAGACTTATTTTTTAGACATTTATATAGAATGGACGACAATAGGTTAACAGAGCAGATCTTCAGATATCTGTGGGGGAAGAAGTCAACATCAAGTTGGATTAAAGAAGTCCAAAAGGATTTAGAAAAAAATAATATAGGCCCACACGCAGAAGAAGCAATTGAAAGAGACGTTTTTCGGGCAAAAGTGCTAAAAATGGAAGGAGTCCAGGGTAGGAGAGAGAAAAACGTAGGTTGAAAGTGGTCTGAAGACAGGAAGGAAAGACACAGTGAAAAGATGAAAGAATACTGGAGAAAAAGGCAAGAACAACGAATAAAGAATTGAAATTGGCATGCGATCCTTAGATCGCCGATACAAAAAAAAAGTTATCGTATTTACGGGTTAACTGTAGCTATATATAATACAAAAAATAGCGAAAGAAGTAAAATTATGATAAAATGGTTTAAAAATACAAACGCTTGGTAGTTTTCACAATTTATTCTTACACTCTGACAATTGTTTTATTCTATCAGGCTATTCTCAAAGAGTTTTTCTTAGCAAATCTTTGAAAATAGCCTAACAGGCTGAAACAATGTCAAGAGTATAAGAATAAATTGTGAGACTATCGAGCGTTTGTTTTTTAAACCTTCTTAATACATAATATGCTTCACCAAGTGCCCAACGAGTCTTCAATCAGTATCGTAAAATTATCATATTTTGTCTGGATAGTGCGACCTGTGAATCTTAGTCTTGTTCTCATTACAACAACCGGTGTCAGGGGCGTATTTACGGGGGGAGGACGAACGGTATCCCCCCCCCCCCGTGGATTATAAAAAGGCGACTTAATGTCTCAATTTATAAGCTGTTTTATTATTTTTTTTTTAACCGTGTACGCTAATATAGTAGTAACCTTATTTAAAATACAAACAGGTTTATTATACAGCATTTGCTATTACGTTTGAAATATGAAATATAGAAAAATCAATTCACTCAATAAGTACTTTCTTAACATTGTTTCAAAAACGCGTCTGTTTGTTGTCTTTTTACAGTTTACTTTAATAGGATTTACTTCAGGATGTTATCACACTTTTTCAGCTCCTTTAAGGATAGTAATATTGATTAATTTTAATTTGTTTTTTCTTTTGTATGAAGCCGACTCGACCGAACCCCCCTCCCAAAAGGCCAAATTCTAGATACCCTACTGACCGGTGTAATATATCAATTCAAACGTACTTACACCTTGAGATCAGGGGTACACTTTCTACGTCCTGAAGAGATTGGGAGGTTACCAGTGTGTCGTGTTATCGGAGTAATCGTATTGCTATGACTTTACAAAAACATTTTTAAAATAGTATCTTCCGGAAAATGTATACATTCCTGTTTCCACTCTTTTCATAAGTCCGACCAACTAAAAACGACCTCACGTCGTGTACCTAAATACAGGACTTGGAAGTTTACGTTGTGGCAACAAGGTCCTCTAACGGCCGTGGTAATGCTTTAGATTTGCAAATAATAACACATTTTGTTAAAATTATTGTTATTACTATCCGGGCTGTTGGACTAGAGACAGGGTTCGATGTTGGAGACTATGTAGTATGTCATAGTCTCTACCTAAGTACTGGGGTAATGTGGCGGACACCGTGCCAAACATTTTCCGTTATTAACCAATATTAACCAAGGAGTGAGGGAGGGATGTAGCTTGTCTCCCACTCTTTTCAATATATATATATTGACGATGTTCATAAAAAATGGCAATCAAAGGAATATCCTGGAGTCCAGCTAGACCAACATACTTACCTGAGTAAGTTACTATTGGCTGACGATAAAATAATAATACAAGAGGAGTGAAGATAAATTACAACTGACAGTGCACCGACTGAATCAAATATGTCCAGAATATAATCTTAAAATTTCCTTGCATAAGACAAAAGTTATGGCTTTCCAAGGCAAGTATCCCGTTAGGTCGAAAATAATTGTCAAAAATAAGCCAATCGAACAAGTATCAATTTTACATACTTGGTCTGCGACACAAGCTACAATTATGACAATGACATGGAAAATAAAATAAATAAGTTCCAGGCAATATGTGGCACAATAAATAGAACATTAAATAACAAAACACGAAAAGACACAAGGATACAATTTTATAAAACGATGGCTGTGCCTGTACTTATGTATGGGAGTGAAAGTTGGATAAATACCAAAAAAGGAGACAGCAAAATACACGCAGCAAAAATGAGATTTTTGAGACGGGTCAAAAGCTGCACAAGAAGAGATTTAGTAAGAAATGAAGACGTGCGAAATGAACTAAATGTATATGCAATAAATGAATAAATAACTGAATATAAAGAAAGATGGAAACACCACATAAATAGTATGGGAAATGGGAGAATACCCAAAAAAATACTTAACTACAACCCAAGAGGGAAAAGAGAAGACCACGAAAACGGTGGTCGCAAGTTTTTGAGGACGGAACAGACAAATGCCTAATCCTTGTAGTGCAGAAGAAGAAGAAGACTAGACGACCTGTTGGACTAGAGACTATGTTGTAAGTCATAGTCTCTACCTAACACCCTGGCTAGTAATAACAATAATTTTAACAACGTTGACGCCACCCGTGAAAGTTTAAGGAATTGAAGAATATATTTTGTTTTAGACTACACGTTGTTGATCAGATTACTTAATATAAATAAACACTTACTGTTGCCTGCCTGTGCGCAACATTTTTAAATAACTCTTATCATTGTTTAACAAGAGATATTGATAGAATTATGTTATAAAGAAATCGTACAACACTTGTTGTTGGTTTGGCGCTCGTCCAACATCTGAGAACAGAATGCGCTTGTGAACGATTGTGAAGTTAAGAAATCACGGCACTGATTAAGAAATTAGAAGTTGAGAAGTTCCGCGAGGTTTATAAACTAGTGAGATAAAGTTTGGGAAATTTCCGGAACATTGCCGGTTGCCCGCGTGAGTGCGAGGCCAAACAGATCATTGACAAAAGAATGTAGAAATACAATATCGCCATTCCTTTACACCACCGAGATGAATGAGTGAATCTGCCTTTCTCCACGTTGGCAGAAAACTCTTAAATAACGGTCTAATTTCCCGTGAAATTAATATATTTCACCTGCACGGGAGAATATAACCAAATCGGGAGGATTTGAGAAATGGTAGAGTTGGCCTATTCCCTATAAAATTTAGAACATACGGCTGGAAATCGTACGCAAAGAACATATTTAAATAATTACAAATGCAAGAACAGTTGTTGCAGATACTAAGAATCATTCTTACACATTTTTTCTCCATCTCTTCCATCCATTTCCCCTCCTCTCTCTCTCCCCCTCCCTCCCATCCTCTCACTCACTCTCTCTCACTCTCTCTCACACACACACACACACACACACACACACACACACACACACACACACACTCACATCTTCAGTACGTAAGATAATTAATATTAGTCCTTGTTTTCACGTTTCACCTTCATTTGGTCGCCCCCGTTTTTTTTCTAGTTTTAGTAGTAATCTTCCACTTTCTATGAACGCAGTATATGTTTTGTATCTTTTCAGGTGACATTTCGTTTAGATAATAGAATTCGTAAGTCGCCGGAATGACAGCTGTACATTAATCTGAAGACAAAAACTGTATATTTACGCGACACACTAACACGGATTCGAGTGAAATCCTGTAGCGTAGCTTTATGTGAAATCGACTTTGGCATTCGCCTCGGCAAGCAAGTCACGCTTTGTACGCTTCTGCACTTCCTTATTGCGTTAAAGCACCAAAGTCAAGCCACACAGCGATCAACACATACGAAGATATTTTTATAATTTTTGTGATAACTGGAGCGCATATTATATTGATATTCTAAATCAATATTAGCACAAGTGCTTACAGAGGCACCACGGTTAAGCGATCTAATCAGTCGATAGTCCTCTCGTCGATCTTCTGAAACGGGAATCTGTTATATTCAGGATCGGGATTTACTACTTTCCTTGTAATGTGTTTATTACCTTCATTTTTTTTTATCAGTACAAGATGATACTAATTTACTGCAATCGGAGGCGTATTTGCAGAGGACAACGGAACGGAACCGGACTCCCCTCCGGAGGGTCGAAAAAATTTTAAAAGGAATTTTTAAGATATTTTATTATTTTTGAGATGTGTACGCTAATATAGGAGTAATTTTTTTTATATAGGCCTAAAAACAGGTTTATAATACAGCATTTGCGTATATGTTTGAAACATGAAATAGAAGAAAATCCCCCCCCTCGGGAGACGTTGCCCCCGGGAGGTGTTGTTAATGAAATGGCTACAAAATCAAACGAATAAATATTAAACTTTAAAAAAATTCATACACTGTATCTTTCTTGACGTGTAAGACTTTCTTAGTTTATACTTATCTATTTTTTTTTTAACAATAATATAATTATCAGTTTAAAATCTAAAATGTCAATGAATATCTTGTAAACAAAATTTCAGTAGCACATATTTTTTTGATTTATTATCGTTCACTTTAATGGTATTGATTTCAGGATGATGACACATGCTTTTCAGCCGCTGTCTACATTGCAATATTGATTAGTCTTAACTTGTTTTCTTTTTACTTCCATGTTCCTTAAGGAAATGGAAGTATGGTGATGGCAGAAAAAATCGTGTTCGAGATTATTGCAGATTCTGATTGTACTACACTCAAAACATGAAAAAAGTCATTTTTCGAAAAGTGTCTGTGTGTGTGTGTGTGTGTGTGTGTGTGTCTGTGTGTGTCTGTAGATTTTTACTTCCATATTCCTTAAGGAATGGAAGTATGGTGATGGCAAAAAAAATCGTGTTCGAGATTATTGCAGATTCTGATTCTACTACACTCAAAACATGAAAAAAAGTCGTTTTCCGAAAAGTGTCTGTGTGTCTGTCTGTCTGTCTGTCTGTGTGTCTGTGTGTCTGTAGATTTTTTTTCTATGGCAAACGATAACTGCCGCAAATTCAAACAGAATCA